>CM075772.1:39212551-40412551 GCA_037974665.1 Ehretia macrophylla
AACAAAGCAAAGAAATGCTATCACGGAAACACCCCACCTGCTCCTCCTCCTCTATTACCTCAGTAGGTCTGCTTCAACTACTCCTGTAAAAATATAGTATAGAAAGGAATGAGCAAAAAATATTGCTCAGCAAGGGCAATTGGTCTCAAGGACGGAGATGAGAGGAGTATGCAATGCAATTAGTCAAGCAATTCATACAAATATCATATAGAGATACAACAAAGCCATCAATAAAGCAAGGCAAGCATTAAAACTATAAACACTCATTCAAAGGATACGGTACTCTTTTCACGAGCAACTTTCAATCACGAATTCGATGACGACGCGCCGGCCAAAACCACCTTATAACACCAGTTTGGAATACCCCGGAAGTATCCATCAATCTATGACCCAAATCTCCCTGGGAGGCAACCCAAGTGAGAAGAGGGAATAGGACACGGAGCTAAAGCAACCAACACTGGCAACCCGAGGCTACCCAGAGAGGCCCATCCCACCGCCCTGACTCTATGAATGCAGTACAATATACAATGCAACAATCGAGCAATAAAGCCACACATGGGAGAATAACAAAGTAGGTTACTCTCGCACGCAATAGCAACAGTTGATAACCATTCCAACCAAAATGAACTCTAACAATCATATCAAGCTATTTAAAACATTCTATAGGCATAATATCAAGGAAAACAAGCAAAATCACAAATCGACCCCAACTATCGAAACGCTACTACTTCCAAACGAGCCATGAGTTTTGGAAACCGACTTCACCAGTCCTCCTAGGTCACCATAAGGCATAGCTAAAGACCCCGAAACCCTACTTTACCCTAGAATTCGCGCAAAGCCCCGATTTCCCCCTTTGCTCGTTTGAACTACAACTATACTAACCAAACACTCAATCAATGCCATAATCATGCCAAAAGTGCTTCCATGGCCTCCCGAGACAATGCCAACACGCAAAACGAGAAAATGCCAAACTCGACCTAAACGACCCCGACTTTCACCAAGGCATATTTCTCATTTTTTTCCATTACGCAACCTAGACAAACCATGCATTTAGGCATTCTAGCATACCTAGCACATTTTTACATCCACAGAAAGCATAACATCGCAACTTCATCGTTTCAAGGGTTTACTATTCATATATTACTATTCAATTGACATTTAAATTAAAATCTCAACATTCAACCACAGAAAATGTTAAAAAGCTATAAATACATGTTCTACAATTGGCAAGGAACATTCTTTAAGCACTAAATCGATTAAAACAACAATCTACGGATAAAATCTAAAAATCAAAAAGTTGACATACATAACATTTAAATGCGCAAATAACGTTCTTCCCTCACCTTAGGCACTCCTAGTTGCTAGGAAAACAACGCTGGATGGCTTGGTAACAACTCCGCACGAGCTCACATGAAAATTAGAAGTTTGGAAGGTTGAATTTTTTTTCCTTCTTGGTTTCGGCCTCTTCAAGGTTCTGTTTTCAGCTTTTTTTTTTTCATTTGGAATGTTTTAACTATTAAAAGATGACAACTTGGTCAAAGGTCAAGGCACTTGGTCAACTACTTAAAATTTGGTCAATTAGACTTATTTTCATGCATTTTTAAGCTAAAATAAACATCACCAACTTAATTCTATCTAACAACAAATAAAATATAAAATTTAAGGCATCTAAGTACTAGTTTCACTATTTGCTGAGGACTAGAAAACACTCTCTAGCTATCGCTCCCGAAATGCAATGCACTTTGCGACAACAAAGAAGTAACAATTAAATATCAAAGAATTTAAGAAATATAATTTCCAGAAAGATAATCAAGAAAATTCCACATTCTGGTCTCGGGTATTACAGCAGGTCTTGACGTTGGCTGATTAGAAAAGGCATCCTTGTCCCCACATCGCTGCTCAACTCATAATTTGGGAAGATTCATAAGAAGAAGGCAATGAGGAATAAAAGACAAGAAAAAAATAGTTAATCGTTAAGGCAAGTGGGAGATTCATGGGCAGTAGCTTAGACTCTCCTGAAGGCCGAGGAGCGAAAAGGAGCCAATCAATTCTTTTTGTTATGAGCAATTGAAGAGAAGAGAATCCACTCAGAAAAAAGGAAAATTCGTGTTAATAACGCAACGTGTTTTGGCTCTTTAACCCAGAGAAACCTTTATTTGAAATCAAAAAGTGGGTGCTCCAGCGATGGAGTATGACGACAAGCAGTAGCAATCATCGATTGATGGATCTTTCTGTTTTGATCTTTTTAATAGCCGTTGGTCTATTCCCAAGGTATCTCATCAATCTGAATGTAACCCTATAAAGCTATTGGTGACCCTGAAAGTATGGCTTATGGGTGAAAGATTTCACCAATGATGTGGTATCTAGCCAGCCTACTACTCCTGGTCTGCTTGGTTTTACCTGTAAGTTAATATCCAATCCAAGGACTGAGGTAACAGGCCCTATCTCACTTGCCTGTTGGATGAGAAAGACAAGCCATTTGGGGCGAGGGAACCAAAACAGAAGCTTATTTGAAAACCAGAGGTTACATGCAGCGATTCACCACTTCTTTTCATTCACTAGGAAAATGACAATGACATGCCATAAAAAGTGATCTATTATTAACATCCAAGATAAGTAAGTAAAGAATCCAAAACGTGAGAAGTAGCTCTTTCTTCTTGGATGCATGCACCTAGATCCCCCACTCACTCATCGTCCTAATCAAGGCTTGTTGTAAAAAAGTATTGGAGTAGATAAGTCATCAACCAATCTCTTTCTTCCATTCCTATTTCTTCCCTTTATCATGCTTGGGAAATACTGATCTTAAGGTCCAAGCATATCAAGATTAGGAGAAGCTTTAGCTTCCCGTTCTTGCTGGCCAGAGATGAAAGACTAGACAAGTCTAGTTCTGTAGAACACGTGCAGGGTAATCTATGGCTATAAGCCTAGTCAGTACAGTGGTTGTTCCGTATGCTGGTGTAGGAATATGACACTAACAGTCTCAGTTGATTAATTGGATCAGGTAGGGGTTTACATACCTTAGTCCAAGTGAGAAGATTCCACTTTTGCCAACAAAGGCAGGACAACTAGTGCTAGAAGTCTTGGAATTCAGAGAGCTATTCGGGAAGAAAGAAAGCCTGGGCTGATTATACTGAGTGGATAAGTAACTTAGATGATTCAACAATTGCTCCCGAATCTTAGTACTAGGACTTGCATAAACTGCAGAGCACATCCACGGGTTCGAACTATAATACCCGAGCCCGGAATGTGAAAATTCTTCTTTATTATTTTGAAAATTATATTTCCTTAAATTCTTTGTGAATTAATTGTTACTTTATCGCTGTCGCAACGTGCATTGCATTTAGGGAGGAATAGCTAGAGATCGGTTTCTAGTCCTCAACAAATAGTGAAACTAGTATTTAGATGACTTAAATTTTATATTTTAATTGTTGCTAGCTATATTTAATCTTTCCTTAGTTAAAATGGATTTAAAATGCACAAAATAAGGCCCTTTGACCAAGTTTTAAGTGGTTTGACCTAGGACTTTGACTTTTTGACTTAGCCAACCTTTTAATAAGCTAAAACAAAGCAAAATAAAAAAAAATAGCAGCTGAACAGAAACTATGCTGGCCGAAAATATTCAAGAGAAAAAAAAATCATTTTCAACTTTCAAAACTTCCAATCTTCGCGTGAGCTTGTGCGGGGCTGCTACCGAGCCATCCAGCGTTGTTTTCCTAGCGCCTAGGAGTGCCAAAGGTGAGGGAATCATGTTCTTTGCACATTTAAATGTTTAGTGTATCAACTTTGCAATTTTTAGATTTTATCCGTAGATTGTTGTTTAAAGCATTTTGATGCTTCTAGAATGTTCCTTGGCTATTTTAGAACGTGTATTTATAGCTTTTTAACATTTTATGCGGTTAAATGTTGAGATTGCAATTAAATTTAGATGTTGAATAGTGTTTAGTGAATAGTAAATCCTTGGAACGATGAAGTTGTTCCGTTATGCTGTCGTTGATGTAGAATTGTGCTAGGTGTGCTAGAATGCCTAAATGCATGGTTTGTTTGGGTTGCGTAATGGAAAAATGGGAATTAAGCCTTGTTGAAAGTCGGGGTCGTTTAGGTCGAGTTTGGCATTTTCTCGTTTTGCGTGTTGGCATTGTATTGGGAGGCCATGGAAGCACTTTTGGTGCGATTATGGCGTTGGTTGGGCGTTTGGTTGGTATAGTTGTAGTTCAAATGAGAAAGGGATAAATCGGGGCTTTGCGTGAGTTCTAGGGTAAAGTAAGGTTTCGGGGTCTTTAGACATGCCTTATGGTGACCTAGGAGGTTTGGCGAAGTCGGTTTCCAGAACTCGTGGCTCGTTTGGAAATGGTAGTGTTTTGATAGTTGGGGCCGATTTGTGTTTTTGTGTGTTTTCTTGACTATAAGCCTATAGAATGCTTAGGGTTGCTTGAAATACTTGTTTGAATTGATTTGGATTGAAATGCTTATCAAATGCTGCTATTGCATGCGAGAGTAACCTACTTTGTTATTCTCCCACGTGTGGCTTTATCGCTTGTTTATCGCCTTGTATCGAGTCTTGCATTGCATAGTTTCTCGCGCGTGAGTGATGGGCCTCTCTGGGTAGCCTTGGGTTGCTAGTGTCGGTTGCTCTAGCTCTGCAGCTATTCCCTTTCTAGCTTGGGTTGCCTCCCAGGGAGATTTGGGTCGTAGGTTGATGGATACTTCTGGGGTATTCCAAACTGGTGTTATAAGGTGGTTTGGGTCGGCGCGTCGTCATCGAATCCTTGAATGAAAGTTGCTCATGAAAAGAGTATCGTATCCTTTGAATGAATGTTTATAGTCTTTAATGCTTGCCTTGGTATAATATTGGCTTGTTTGGATCTTTAAATGATAATTGTAAGCATTGCTGGGCTAATTGCATTGCATATTCCTATCATCTCCATCCTTGAGACCAATTGCCCTCGCTGAGCAATAGTTTTTGCTCATTCCTCTCTATACTATATTTTTACAGGAGTAGTTGAAGCAGAACCTATCGAGGTAATAGAAGAGGAGGAGCAGGTGGAGGTGTTTCTGTGATAGCACTTCTCTGCTTTGCTGGTGGTTGGTTACTAGATTTTGTGCGAGCCTTGCTTGTTATGTATATTGCTTGGATGTCGCTTAATTTTGAGGCTTGTAGCCTTGTATGTATTTTCTAGTTTGAGGCCTCTACGGTCTTATGTTGTATAAGTTGAAAGAATGTAAAGTTGTAACTTATACTCTTATGACTAGTAAGAAAATGCATGCTAATGGAATTGATTAGTGGCATAAATACTTGTGTAGTATGCATATCATTTTTGGTTTGGAAAGTTGGATAATAAGAAATGTATGTTTTTAAAGAAAGTTGGGTTGTTTTTAATTGTTTTATGGCTTCCGCAAGTTTTATGTTGAATTTAGGGTTTTCGGATCGTCCGCGGTACAGAGGAGACTCCGTCCGTGTGTCGGGTCTGGGCTTGGCCTTTTGCGGGGTCGGGTCGGGGCGTGACATCTTTAGGTGGTATCAGAGCATGATAGTCTTGCATGAGCCGGGATATGTTTCCCTGTCTGTGGGGTAAAGGTCCAAAATGCTAGAGTGTTATTGTATGATTGTTAAGTGGAAAGAAAGTGTTATAGCATGACTTTGTGAACTTGTAGTGCTTATGTGTTTAAAGTGAATTAGTTTGGCATGTCAATCTTGTGTTATGTGAATTGCGTGTTAGAATGTTTGATTGTTATTGACTTGAGTGTTATCTAATCTTATGTGCTATATTTCTGTCTATAAACTGCTTTTAAATGTTGCCAGCTATTGTGAATTGCTACTATGCCGCCACGTCGTGGTACTCAAGGTATAGGATCAGATGAAGAGGCAGCAGAACAGGGTCAGCAGCCGTTGCCTGAGCAGTTTATGGCTACCATGACTACTGCAGTAGACCGGATTACATAGGTGCTACATGAGCAAAGGTAGGACAGGAATAATCCCCAGGGAAATCAAGCTAATCCTGGTGGACAGGGGTACAGAGTTGAGAATAATCAGCTAGAGAAATTTCTGAGGCATGAGCCGGGAAAGTTCTTCGGAGAGCCGGATGATGAGGCGGCCGAGAGATGGATTAACCGTGTCGAGAAAATTTTCATTGCTTTGAGGTACACTGATGAGGCAAGAATAGATTATGCATCATTCCTGTTTGAGGGCGATGCAGAGCAGTGGTGGAATACTGTCAGATTGAGGTGGGATTGTGAGGATGTACCATATTTGTGGGATGATTTTGTAAGTGAGTTTCGAGACAAGTATATTCCCGAGATGGCTATAGAAAGGAGGGAAGACGAGTTTGTGGCCCTGAAACAGGGAAATATGACTGTTGCATAGTACGAGGCTAGGCTTGTTAGCCTGTCGAGGTATATGCTCGAGTTGGTACGGCCAGCTAGGAGGATGATTCATAGGTTTGTCCGTGGGCTGAGAATGGATATTCAGTTGCATTTGACTAGGCAGACCTACACTACTTTTCCCGAGGCATTTCAGGCAGCCTGGAAGTTTGAGAAACGGAAGGCTGAGATGTTAGCTGAGAGCAGTCAGCCGAGTAAGAAGCAGTATTTGGGCCAGAGCAGCCAGAGTCAGCCGAGGCAGTATCAGTCTTCTACACAGGTTCCTCAGCAACGTCCGTATCAGCCACAGCAACAGATTCAGGCTAGGCCAGCTGTGACTAGACCCCAGCAGGGAGCTACAGTTCCAACCACCACCAGAGCCCCAGCAACTACAGGAAACACTGCAATAAGGCAAAATCAGCAGTGTAACTATTGTAATCGGTCAGGGCATATTGAGGCTAACTACTGGAGGAAGAGTGGTAAATGTACGGGTTGTGGCAGTGATGACCATAGGGTGAGAGATTTCCCTAAGTATAACAATGTTCAGGGCCGTGGTGGAGGCCAAGGTGTGTAGAATAGGGCTGCAGGTGCACGTCCAGCACAGAGGGTTCAGGCTAGGGTCTTTGCACTGGATGCAGAGGAGCTACCCGATACTACAGCTATAGTGGAAGGTACCTTTCTTCTCAATACTCAGCCAGTTAAAGTTTGATTGATCCCAGAGCTACACATTCGTTTATAACTCCTGCATGTGCACGATCTGTGAATGTTTGCATTGATAAATTGTCGCATGAAGTTGAAGTTAGTACGCCTTTGGGTGCAAAATTTGTTACTGAGTCTATTTGCAAATCTTGTGATATATATATTGAGAACCGTAAATTTCCTGCTGATTTAATTATATTGCCATTCCGTGACATTGAAATTATTTTGGGAATAGACTGATTGGGGAAGTACTATGCTCAGTTGGATTGTAGAACAAAGATTATTCATCTTCAGGTTCCTGACCTACCGGTACTAGAGATTGTTGGGAACTGCAGGGCTGCCCGAATTCCACTTTTATCAGCGATCAAGACTTCTAAGTTGTTGAATAGGGGTTGTGAAGCTTACTTAGCCTATTTGATCAATCAGCCTACTGATAAGTTGAGTTTGAATGAGGTTCTGATTGTTAGAGACTTCCCTGGTGTATTTCCCGAGGAATTACCGGGTTTACCACCGGTTAGGGAGATTGAGTTCGTGATTGACCTTGTGCCAGGCACTGCGCCAATTTCTAGGAGTCCTTATAGAATGGCATCGGCTGAACTTCAGGAGTTAAAAATTCAGCTTCAGAACTTGCTTGAGAAAGGGTTTATACAACCTAGTTCTTCGCCGTGGGGTGTACCTATGTTGTTTGTGAGAAAGAAAGACGACACGCTACGGTTATGCATTGATTACAGGGGGCTTAATCAAGTCACGATTAAGAATAAATACCCATTGCCGTTGATTGAAGAATTGTTTGACCAGTTGTAGGGTGCGAGTGTTTACTCCAAATTTAACTTGAGGCAGGGTTACTATCAACTTAGGATTCGGAGTGACGATATACCAAAGACAGCATTCAGGACTAGATATGGCCACTATGAATTTGTTGTTTTGCCATTTGGTTTGACGAATGTACCAGCCGCATTCATGGACTTGATGCAGAGGGTTTTCCGACCTTACCTTGATCAGTTTGTCGTGATCTTTATTGACGACATTTTAGTGTATTCAAAGAACGAGGCTGAACATGAGCAACACTTGAAGATTGTGCTTCAGACTTTGCAGGAAAACAAGCTTTTTGCTAAATTCAGCAAGTGTGAGTTCTGGTTGAATCAGATATCTTTTCTAGGCCATATCATTTCAGATCGAGGAATTTCAGTTGACCCAGCTAAGATTGAGGTTGTTTCATCTTGGAAGAGACCTGAGACGGTGTCAGAGATTCGGAGTTTTCTTGGATTGGTAGGTTACTACCGGAGATTTGTTAAAGACTTTTCCAAAATTTTTGGGCCTTTAAGCCAGTTGACTCGGAAGAAAGTTGCTTACAACTGGGATGCCAAATATGAATCCAGTTTCCAAGAATTGAAGTAGAGACTAACTACAGCTCCTATATTAGCTTTACTTGAGGGAATAGAGAACTTCGTTGTCTGCAGTGATGCATCTAAGGAAGGATTGGGCTGTGTTTTAATGCAAAATGGTAAGGTGATTGCTTATGCTTCCAGGAAGTTGAAACCTTATGAAGTCAATTACCCTACACATGATCTGGAGTTAGCTGCAGTTGTGTTTGCTTTGAAGAAGTGGCGTCATTACTTGTGAGGTTGCAGATTTGAAATATTTACTGACCACAAGAGTCTCAAGTATTTGTTTTCACAAAAAGATCTGAATATGAGGCAGCGGAGATGGCTAGAGCTATTGGGTGGTTACAACTGTTCTATTAACTACGTGCCAGGTAAGGCAAATGTTGTTGCTGATGCTTTGAGCCCAAAGGCTACTGTTCCAAGCTTGATTATCAAGGATTGGGAGACTTTGGAAGAAATTTGTTCATGGAAACCAGAAGCTACTGAGATGGGGATTCGATTTGCTAGTTTACAGATTCAGTCAGGGTTGCTAGCACAGATCAGAGAGGCTCAAAAGACTGATCCTCACATCTTGAAGATCCAAGAAAAAGTCAAAAGGGGGAGAGTCAGAGTTTAAATTACATGCAGATGGCATCTTCAGATTCAGGGATAGAGTATGTGTTCCAAATGATCCGACTTTGAAGAATGAGATCCTGTCCGAGGCACATAATTCGAGGTACACGATTCACCCGGGCAGTACAAAAATGTATAGAGACTTGAAGCAACACTTCTGGTGGAACAATATGAAGAGGGAGATTGCCGGGTATGTATCTAGATGTTTGACTTGTCAGAGGGTTAAAGTTGAGCATCAGAGGCCAGCCGGACTTCTACAGCCGTTGTCGATTCCGCAATGGAAGTGGGTACATATAACAATGGACCTTGTGACTGATCTTCCTAGATCTCCGAGAGGATGTGATTCTGTTTGGGTTGTTGCGGACCGCTTGACTAAAGTTACACATTTTATTTCTGTGAACAAACATGATAGCCTTGATAAGCTAGCTGAGCTTTATGTTGCTAATATTGTGAGATTGCATGGTGTGCCACAGAGTATAGTGTCAGATAGGGATCCCAGATTCAGATCTCGTTTTTGGCAGAAGTTGCAAGAGGCCATGGGAACTAAGTTGAGATTCAGTACTGCATATCATCCACAAACTGATGGCCATTCTGAGAGAACTATCAGGATATTGGAAGACATGCTTCGGGCATGTGTGTTAGACTTTGGGAAGAATTGGGAGAAGTTTTTGCCTTTAGCGGAGTTCGCCTACAACAATAGTTATCAATCTACTATAGGTATGGCTCCCTACGAGGCGTTGTATGGTCGTAAATGCAGATCCCCATTATATTGGGAAGAGGTTGGAGAGATGAGAACAGTTGATCCGACTATGTTACCTGAGATGATTAATATGGTAGATAATGTTCACCTTATTCGCCAGCGTATGCTTACAGCTCAGAGTCGTCAGAAGAGTTATGCGGATAAGCACCGTCG
Organism: Ehretia macrophylla; assembly: GCA_037974665.1. Classification (NCBI taxonomy): domain Eukaryota; kingdom Viridiplantae; phylum Streptophyta; class Magnoliopsida; order Boraginales; family Ehretiaceae; genus Ehretia; species Ehretia macrophylla. The sequence goes on from CM075772.1 coordinate 39,222,518, forward strand.
GGATCTTGAGTTTGATTTGGGAGATTGGGTGTTTCTTAAGATTTCTCCACGGAAAGGATTGATTCGGCACGGTAAGAGCGGGAAGTTAGTCCCAGGTATGTGGGTCCGTATGAGATCACCGAAAAGGTAGGTCCTTTGGCTTATCAATTAGCTTTGCCTTCGAGCTTGTCAAGACTGCACAATGTGTTCCATGTGTCTATGTTGAAGAAGTATCATCCAGACCCTTCACATGTACTTGAACCAGAGCCTTTGCAAATTGAAGAGAAGTTGTCTTATGAAGAGAAACCGATTCGAATTGTGGATTGAAAAGTTCAGGAGCTTTGCAGAAAGAGTATTCTATTAGTAAAGGTTCTGTGGAATCATCATGGGTTTGAGGAAGCAACTTGGGAAAGAGAGGACCAAGTTCGGGATCAGTATCTGGAGTTATTTGTTGACCAGGTAAGAATTGCGTGGGCACAATTGTTTTAAGGGGGAGAGGGTGTAATACCCGAGCCCGGAATGTGAAAATTCTTTGTTTATTATTTTGGAAATTATATTTCCTTTAATTCTTTGTGAATTAATTGTTACTTTATCGATGTCGCAACGTGCATTGCAATTAGGGAGTGATAGCTAGAGATCGGTTTCTAGTCCTCAACAAATAGTGAAACTAGTATTTAGATGACTGAAATTTTATATTTTAATTGTTGCTAGCTATATTTAATCTTTCCTTAGTTAAAATGGCTTTAAAATGCACAAAATAAGGCCCTTTGACCAAGTTTTAAGTGGTTTGACCTAGGACTTTGACTTTTTGACTTAGCCAACCTTTTAATAAGCTAAAACAAAGCAAAAAAAAAAAAAAAATAGCAGCTGAACAGAACCTATGCTGGCCGAAAATATTGAAGAGAAAAAAAAATCATTTTCAACTTTCAAAACTACCAATCTTCGCGTGAGCTTGTGCGGGGTTGCTACCGAGCCATCCAGCAATGTTTTCCTAGTGCCTAGGAGTGCCAAAGGTGAGGGAATCATGTTATTTGCTCATTTAAATGTTTAGTGTATCAACTTTGCAATTTTTAGATTTTATCAATAGATTGTTGTTTAAAGCGTTTTGATGCTTCTAGAATGTTCCTTGGCTATTGTAGAACGTGTATTTATAGCTTTTTAACATTTTTTGCGGTTAAATGTTGAGATTGCAATTAAATTTAGATGTTGAATAGTGTTTAGTGAATAGTAAACCCTTGGAACGATGAAGTTGTTCCGTTATGCTGTCGTTGATGTAGAATTGTGCTAGGTGTGCTAGAATGCCTAAATGCATGGTCTGTTTGGGTTGCGTAATGGAAAAAACGGGAATTAAGCCTTGTTGAAAGTCGGGGTCATTTAGGTCGAGTTTGGCATTTTCTCGTTTTGCGTGTTGGCATTGTATCGGGAGGCCATGGAAGCACTTTTGGTGCGATTATGGCGTTGGTTGGGCATTTGGTTGATATAGTTGTAGTTCAAACGAGAAAGGGAGAAATCGGGACTTTGCGTGAGTTCTAGGGTAAAGTAAGGTTTCGGGGTCTTCAGACGTGCCTTATGGTGACCTAGGAGATTTGGCGAAGTCAGTTTCCAGAACTCGTGGCTCGTTTGGAAATGGTAGTGTTTTGATAGTTGGGGCCGATTTGTGTTTTTGTGTGTTTTCTTGACTATATGCCTATAGAATGCTTAGGGTTGCTTGAAATACTTGTTTGAATTGATTTGGATTGAAATGCTTATCAATTGCTGCTATTGCGTGCGAGAGTAACCTACTTTGTTATTCTCCCACGTGTGGATTTATCGCTTGTTTATCGCCTTGTATCGAGTCTTGCATTGCATAGTGTCTCGCGCTTGAGTGATGGGCCTCTCTGGGTAGCCTTGGGTTGCCAGTGTTGGTTGCTCTAGCTCCGCTGCTATTCCCTTTCTAGCTTGGGTTGCCTCCCAGGGAGATTTGGGTCGTAGGTTGATGGATACTTCCGGGGTATTCCAAACTGGTATTATATGGTGGTTTGGGCCGGTGCGTCGTCATCGAATCCTTGAATGAAAGTTGCTCGTGAAAAGAGTATCGTATCCTTTGAATGAATGTTTATAGTCTTTAATGCTTGCCTTGTTATAATATTGGCTTGTTTGGATCTTTAAATGATAATTGTATGCATTGCTTGGCTAATTGCATTGCATACTCCTCTCATCTCCGTCCTTGAGACCAATTGCCCTCGCTGAGCAATAGTTTTTGCTCATTCCTCTCTATACTATATTTTTACAGGAGTAGTTCAAGCAGAACCTATCGAGGTAATAGAGGAGGAGGAGCAGGTGGAGGTGTTTCCGTGATACCACTTCTTTGCTTTGCTGGTGGTTGGTTACCAGATTTTGTGCGAGCCTTGCTTGTTATGTATATTGCTTGGATGTCGCTTAATTTTGAGGCTTGTAGCCTTGTATGTATTTTCTAGTTTGAGGCCTCTACGGTCTTATGTTGTATAAGTTGAAAGAATGTAAAGTTGTAACTTATACTCTTGTGACTAGTAAGAAAATGCATGCTAATGGAATTGATTAGTGGCATAAATACTTGTGTAGTATGCATATCATTTTTGGTTTGGAAAGTTGGATAATAAGAAATGTATGTTTTTAAAGAAAGTTGGGTTGTTTTTAATTGTTTTATGGCTTTCGCAAGTTTTATGTTGAATTTAGGGTTTTCGGATCGTCCGTGGTACAGATGAGACTTCGTTCGTGTGTCGGGTTCGGGCTTGGCCTTTTGCGGGGTCGGGTCGGGGCGTGACACGAACTGTTCCCATTAACCATAAAAGTGATGCACTGGTGCATGGAGGAAAGAATATGGACATGCAGATGGTGAGATTTCCATAGTACCCATATCCCACCTGAAAAGCCATCAGGATCCATAATCTCGGTAGAGTCGTACCCCACTGCCAAGAACTCCGTACACTCTCAAAAGGTACATGTATTTCCAATACAAAGAAAATATTAGGTCTATGCTCATGGCACAAATCCGCTACATGTCTTTTGACCTTATCATTGCCTGTACCTCTAATATTCCATGCCAACAAAGAGAATTGATTAATCATGATCAAAGGATTAAAGAGAAATTAATCACTATCTCAATTCATCAACCCTGCACGGGTGGCTTCATTAACCTCATTTTCACCTGAGTTTCTTGCATTCAAACTTGTAATGATCATCCTAGGACTCCTGATCCTACCCCTTATGGTGCCAATATCAGGCTCAATGTTAATGTTGGTATCTTTAAGATGAGGTAGGTCGCCAACTGGCAAACTATGGGCCTCAGATGTAGATGGGTCAGGGGGTTGTGGGGGTGGCATCATAAGGTGATTAGGGTCTGGAACAAATGGTGTCACTTGAGTAAGAGAATGCAAAATAGGAAGCTGAGATGAGGGTTTAGGATCAGGATTCTCAATCTCCATATTGGCCAGGGCTGCTAACTTATTGCCTTAAAGAGAAAATCTTCCTCATTCTCCGTTTTCAGCTGCTTTCCCTCGATATGGTCGTTTGTAACAATCAGATCTTTCACTTTCTTATATAAAGCTACTTTGGTGCAGGACAAAGAGGAGTGGAGCAGACTCTTGCCTTAGCCACTTGGCTACACTCCTCTCACTTTGTTCTCAACTAACCTAGTAGGAAGTTTGAAAGATAAGAAATTCCTCTTATTTGTTGTTCATAGTGGATTGATATCCCACTTTATTCCTTTTTCCAAAGCCAAGGATAGTGAAGGTCAGATGTCTGGTAAGGATAGGAAAAGATCTAAAATGGAGTTGATGTATCCATTCGGTTCCACCTTAGTTGTATTCATGGAAAATATGGGTTTGATCACATTAAATGATTTAAGCGGGCAGTTCGAGTGAAGAAGAAGAAATGAGATTATTATCTTTCAAGACATCTCTACGCTATCTGCAACTTTGATATCTTATTACTACCGATCAAGCTTAACCTGCATATGGTATGCAAACCTCTAGATTGGTCGAGTACCTGCCTGCCAGGTCAAAGCCGTAGAAATCTGTCTGAACTCTCTATGGGTTACTTAAGTCGGCCTACCAGTGAAATATATGATTGTTATCGCCTGTTAAGTACCAGTAACATAAATCATTTTAATATAGATATTTCCGGAAAGGATAATTGTGAGAAACTGTGTGGTGTAATGAACATGCTGCAGTGTCAGGCCTTTAAAATAAACAGTGATTGGTTGAATCAGATTCTAAATAATGAGGATTTATTTGTATCATATGGCTATCTCATGCCTAAATTTCTAGCCTCTATGAATCTAAAAGATGTATTCCCCTTACTTAGGGAGTTTTACATGAAGGATAATGTTATTAATAATATATGTAGCTTTAACGAGATGTTAAATACTTTATCTAAGAACATATAGCGTGCTCATTTTGAGCAATTGATTATCAAGTTGGCTACTGTCTTGGATGGTTTTTATTTTTATTTGCCAGCCTTTCTCGACTTCCGAGGTCGAATCTACCGCAGTGGGCTCTTGCATTTCCACGAGCGTGATCTAGCAAGAAGCCTGATCATCTTTGCTAATTGTAGTCCTATCGACGAGAATATCAAAAATCAGATATTTGCTGCAGTAGTTGCCTTCCATTACAAGTCTTTCGACTCGGCCGAGGAGGCAAAAAGCTGGGCAATTAACTGGTCAATAAATCTTTTTGGTATAAATGATGAGAATTTTGATAGCAATGAGAATTTAAAGATCTTAGATGATAAGATTATCGTGAATGGTCGGGATGCTAAACACCCTTTTCAATTCATGGCCAATCTAAAGGCTTTCATTTATAAGAAATGGGACCTTCTTTCGAGCATTCCTATTATCCAAGACGCCTTAGCGAGTGCATATCAGATCTCTAGTTACTTTTTGATGGATGAAACCTTGGCTAAGAGAACGAATCTTATCCCTTCTCCGGATGGAAAAATCCATGATGTTTATTCTTCAATCCTCGAAGAGCTCAAGGTGTTCATGAAAGCAGAACTGGAAAATGAGAATCTGTGAATGATAGTTTGCAATCACCTCACTCGTAAGCTAGTCAAAGGTATCTTTATGCCTATTATCTATGGAAAAACTTTAAATAGCACGGCCTGCGATATAAAAGACCATCTCTCTCACTTCATCACTGGTAAGGAATGTTTCGATGTTGCCTCTGTCTGCTTTAAGTTCTGGAGGACTAAATATCAGGGCTTGGAAAGCCTGATCCAGTTGATCAGCAATATAGGCTGGATCGCGTCTTCGCAGAATAGCCCTGTTTTCTATAGAGTCCCTTACTTTACCACGATATAGGATTATATGATAATGATGACATAAAATATTACTATTCATAATAATATTCTTAAGAAGAGGCATTGGGTGAGTCTCAAAGTTCCTACTTCTAAGAGATATCGTAGGAAGACTTGAGTCTCTACCTTCGTAAACTTCATCCATCAGAGGGATGCATATATTGCAATGAGTGTAGTAGATCATACTCTTCATGAAATACAAGCGCCTATATACATAGTGCACGACAACTTTCTAACTACTGCTCTATATAGCCATAATATACCAAGGATTTATAGCAGAGTCTTTCATAGCATGGGCCCTCCACTTTCAATCATCAACGAGTTCATTTATATGAATCTGATTTATCCAGTTGAAAAAGGGGAGTCTGAAGTACCTATAGAGCAAGACTTTGAGCATAAGGTAATCTCAAAAGATCTTCTTCATTATTACTTAAAGGCTAATGTACCTGAGAACATAAGCAAGAAGATGATGAAAACTTGGGAAGAAAAGATATCGGTAATGCTGACCTCTTATGAGAACTACACTCGTATTGTATGCGGTGATTTAAAATCCGGGGATTGTTGGCTAGCTCATGAGAATAAGTGGCAGAACCTCAAGTTAAAGTTAGTAGAGGGGGAAATGACCAATAACAGCGTGCACTATTAAAATGATGATGATGATGGCATACACTAGAGACAACACAACTACTGAACTGTTATTGAATCGCTTGTATCAAAAGACTGAACGAACAAAACGGCTTGATCCGCATGCTGGGTTAATCATAGCTTCACATCACTTCAACGAACCTTACCCTCTTATTAATGATATAGACCTACTCAGTCTTGCGACCATGGACCTCTTAATCTAGTTTGGTTACCCATTCTTATCTGGTTACGCTAAGTTCTCAATTTCGTATACCATGAGGAGATCTTGTGGAGTGGATATCTCATTTATGCTAAATAGTGCTATCCCCTTGACTTATCAAGATTGTAAGTTAATTCCAAATAGTGAGGTCTATGCTCATATATATCGATATATTACTATATATAAAGAAATCTACGACGGAGATTATGTTCTTCAACTCATGATCTGAGTCTATATGGAAGGAAAAAAGATAGATATACCCGCCCTATCTTCAGAGGAGAGAGATAGCTCACATAGATCAATCATTCAAGGCAGATTGAGTGAGATCGAGCCAATAATAGCTAGAGAGATCCGAAATCGTAACCGTAGCTATCCAACCCATATCACAACACTCAAACTATCTCGCACTGAGCTGAAACCATTCATAGTTGCCGATATTGAGACTCTACCATTACAGAAAGATGGCGTTCATCATCCTTATGCTGCAGGTCTCTTGATGGTTCATCCCGGTGAACAAATCAATGATCTTATGATTGATACCTACTTTAGTGAAGACTACTCTATAATCTTGGATTCCTTTGAAGAAAGGAGTACTAAGGTACTTTATGACTTGGTATTAAGGATCTCAACGATTGTTAGACAAGAGCAAGAACCTTTAACTATTTATTTCCACAACTTATCTAGATCGATGGAATTTTCTTGCTTAAGCACCTATCATGTCATCACAAGAGCTACAAGCTAAAACCACTGATGAGGAACTGTCACGCCCCAACCCGACCTATAGAGGCTAGACTAGGGGGTGACCTAATCATTATCGTTATTTTACATCATTAACTGTTTCACTATGATTAATGCTTAACGTTAGCCTAGAACTCCAAAAGTTTTTTCGGAAAACCGACAGCATAACGGCTGTATTTAAGACCTTTTAGTTTGACCTAATCTCTAAACATCTCAATTATTCCAATCATTAATCCAATTCTATTAAGGACTCCTATTTGTCATCAATTGTTATGCCTACTAGTCTACCTTGAAAGTCTCGTTTGGTTAATAAGCCTAACATGATGACTATGTCCCGTTTATTTGTCAATTTCCTATCATGCAAGTACCTATTATCTTTTAGTTTACAAATGACCACCTAAGTGAAATTAGATAGAATTAACTCAGTTGATTGTTCATCTAGTGGTTTAAATGCCTACGATAACTACTAATCAAGAAAACAAAAGCAAACAACCAAATAAAGAGTTTGTCCAGTTATAGATAGTACAATCCAAAATTAGACCCAAATTACAATGGGGTCAATTACATCAACAAAATGAAGAGTCCGCAAATAAACACAACATCCCTAATAGCATCCATGTTCACGAAAAGCACGCAATGCACATAGTTGCTCCAAAGGTTCATCAACTAGCACATTTCCTTCGGGTACTTGTTCCTGGTCTTCTTCACCTGAGATGATAAAAGAGGGTGAGTCCTTATGAACTCAGCGAGGGGGAACGAGAAATACATTTTGAAACTCTTTTTTCGGTTAACTTATGAAAACTCTTTTTGCAAGCATGACATATATCACAGTAGGTACATAATGTAATGTAAAAGTAAAAGAACACAATTACCCGTCTTTTCTCCCCGAGGTCCTCTAGGAACCAAACGAGAGTACTTATACTCATAGTGAAAAGGATACGGATAGCTTTTGCTCTTAGTTCATGTCAGTATCAGTTGTTGCGGCCGACTTCAAATCATCCCCTTATCACGCCAAATGGGTGTACTCCGGATGTACCCCGAAATCCTACGACCCAACTCTCCGAGGAAGTCTAGCCCCCAAGCGAGAGAGGGAATTGGACAATGGTAGTCACGGTTGCACCAGCAAGCCCGATACTCCCCAGTGTACGTGAACACTACCACGCCAGAATGAAAGGTTGCAACCTTGTATGCAATGCACATTTATGACATTTAATATATCACATTTGGAGGTCAACAAAGTAGGTTGCCTCCGAGCAGTCATAAGATTGCACATTGACAAGTAAACAAGCGAGGCACGATATGACAGGCAGTTTCACTTGAAAAGCACATGGAGTTATTTGAATATTAAAAGGGAAGCCATGTAACGCATGTAAATCAAGTCATATAACTCATTTCAAAGTTCACGTAATCAAATAATAAGACTACTCATCATGCAACGACATCTACGTGGGACCGGGTACAAGAAATGCCTACTTGTCAACATGTAATCATCGAAATCATGTTTAGGGCTATGAGGGAAACTACGGGCAGCCTACTAAACACATAATTAAACACAATATCCAAAGGATCAACACTTAGCGAGTTTACCTAGTTACTAGGGTTTCAATACGTGCTTACCCGTGCGATTAAGCCCCAAGTCATCTCGTAATTAAGCTCAAGCCATACATTGATTAATTCAAACACCCTAAAGCATTCAAAACAGTCCACACAACATCCAAATGCCACAATCCCAAGCATTTAATACTACATGGGAAGCTACATTAATTTTCTAAGCATATCAATAGGTGAAACCCTCACTGCAATTGACTGTTTTCTCATGATCATTAAGACAAGCAAACAATCTCCAATTTCAGTGAACAAGATTTCACATTAAAGCTTAAGTAGTGAACTAAATTCAGAAACAAATCTCACATCATTTGGAGTTCGGGTTCAAGAGTTATAGCCAAAACAGTGAGACTACACAAAACTGTCCAGATTTGCACACATTTCAATACTTGTCGTTTTGGAGGGCCTTAGGGTCAGATTTAGCCTTAGTCAATTTCTGAAAAAAATGTCCAGAACTGAAATCTCTAGAAGCACACCAAATTTCATGCATTTTGGATCTCATTTACAAAGTCAAAAATGGTTTGTTCTACAAGGTCAGTGAATCTGCCAAAACCTGCTTCATTTTTCCAGACATTCCAGATTTGGACACATTTTGATAATTAGCCATTTTGAGGACCTTAGAGTCGAAATTAGATTTGGCCTATTTCTTCATAAAGTGTTGAGAACTGGCAAAACGAGTTACCTACCAATTTGCACGCATTTTCAACATCTTTTACCTGGTCAAAATCACCTTGTATCAACATGGCAGAAGGCTGTCACATACCCGATTTCATCTATCATCACATTCTAGCCAAATATCTTGCCATGCATGTTTACAAAAGCTCATGAACACACATTTATCACAAGTACAGAAGTAAAGATAGACATTTAAGGGCATGCATGTGGTTTTTTTGAAAGATTTTCAAGAAGTTTTATCCCTCACCTTAGCAAGACAACAAAGATGATGCACAAACTCTTGGTGAAGCACAAAGTTGATCTTTTCCTTTCTTAGCCGAGAGACCACTTGGGATTTCTCTAATTTCCTAGCTAAGTTACCATGTTCTTAGTAGGTGCATGTGGTTAGAACAAGAAGAAAAGAAATGGAAGCTAACAAACTCACCTAAACCGAAATGGATGTGCTAAAGGCTTGCATGTGTGCTTCTTTGCTCCTAGTTTTGTTTGGTCGAGCTCCTAAGCTTCTTGCATGTCTTGATGAACCATTGAGTGATGAAGTTAAGCTATGGAGTATGGAAACTCAGCCAAGGCCGAGAGAGAGAGAGAAAAGAATGAGAGAAAGTGAGAGAAATGTGAGAAATAAAGAAAGAATGAAGGAAAATGAAAGGCTTTGAAAAAATTGATGCATATATTGGCCTAGAGCCTTGCAAATTCAGATTTTTGTGTCTTCAAGGAGCAAAATTTGAATCCTTAGCATGGGCAATTGAGAATGGGTCGAGAATGGTGCATTGGGGAGGGTTTTGGGTTAAATTTTTTTATGTATTGTGTCATTAAATTGTCATAGAATGTTTGGGGAATAAATTTTGAAATTGGATTGCATGCACAAAGCTCCTAGTGGTCGGCCAACGCTTATGCAAAATCTGAATTTTTGTCTTGGTTATGCAATATTTAATTTTATGTTTGGGATATGCAAAGAATAAAGAATAAAGAATGTCTAGCTTTTTGTGAGATTTTGTCTTCTAGTGGGTTGAATTAGCAATTTAATATTAGTTAGTGGAGTTTGTAGGATTAATTAATGATCTAGTGCTTCGAGTAAGATGCTTTCTTGATTAGCGTGAGGGCACGCTTTCCTAGGTTTAGGACACGCACTACGAGGCAAGGCACGAACTACGAGACGAATGCACGTTTCTCAAGTAAATGTACGCAACCCTAAATGATTGCACGTAATTCAATGCAAGGCACACAAAATGAAACACAATTCTTAAACCTAGGTCACGACACGCAAATCTAGGTTAGGGTACATGAAACAAGGTATCGTATGTAAATCGAGATCGGGCCTCACAGGAACCATATGGTTTACAAATTAGCTGTCTATTCTGGTAAGAAGCTGTTATTCCGCTTCAGAGACTCCTTGAATCTACTCCTTGGAAAACTTAGTGCCCTAGCTAAGAATCTATGCCCGGGTCTAGGCCTGAAAGGCTCTATCCCATATGAAGATGTGACAGAGTCCACTGTGGGTAGTATCAAAAAGAGCTTGTTAGAATATATGAAGCAGGACATACTTCTCCTTGGAGGTGTAATGAAAAAAGCTCAAGAGATATATTGGAAGTTGTACAAGGTGGACAAAGAAAGGAAGATAACCCTTTCCTCATTGGCTCTAAGCATCTTTCGTATGAAATACTACGATGGTTCTAATTGGCCAATCCATATCCCAAACCAGAATGAAGATAGCTTTATAAGGCGTGCCTACTACGGTGGTCATACAGATACATACAAGCCATATGGCGATGACCTGTACTATTATGATATAAACTCTCTCTATCCCTTTCTAATGAAGGAATTTCCAATGCCTGGAGGTAGGCCTGTCTAGCATGGTAATTTAGAAGATCAAGATTTAGACAAGATGTGTGGCTTTATTGAGGCATATGTGGTATGTTCGAAGACTATCAAGAAGCCCTTTCTACCCTATCGAGAAAAGAATAAGACTCTCATCTTTCCAACTGGGGAATTTGTTGGAGTCAACTATAGCGAGGAGTTAAAGTATGCAAGAGGCCTAGGTTACATTGTGCTCCCAATCTCAGGCTACCTCTTTGAGAGGAAGGAAAACTCATTCAGGGAGTTTGTTAGCTCACTCTTTGAGAGCAGGTTAAAGGCAAGGAAATAAGGTAATGATGCCATGGCCTATGTGTACAAGATCCTTATGAATTCGCTATGCGGTAGATTTGGCATTAATCCTAAAAGCACGATAACCGAGGTCTACGATGAAGATCGATACAAACATTTGATCAGGCATAGTGACTTAATATTCGGTGAGATGATTAGAGAGAACAAATACGTCGTTGCCTACCATAGAAATATCGGGACTAGCCTAAATTATTGGAACCCACCAAAGAACTCAGCTGTCCAACTAGTTGCTATGATCACTGCTTGTGCTAGGATCTATATGTACCCTTATATCTCAAGAGAGGATAGCTACTACACGGACACAGACTCAGTTGTGTTTGGTCAGCCACTACCTACTAAAATGGTTTCTTCTTCTATCTTAGGTAAGTATAAGCTAGAGGACAAAGTCATGAAAGGCTACTTTTTAGAACGGAAATCCTATTTCTACATTACAATAGATGGAGGCAATGTACTAAAATACAAGGGCCATCGAAAAACCAAGTCACTCCTGAATGGTTTGAGTCACAGTACGCAGACCCATCTCATACAAAACGTCCCTACAATCTATTGGCACCCTTTAGAGTAAATATCGATGTCGTTCTCTAGTAACTATCTCACTTAATAGTTTCTAACGTTTCAGATGCAATTAATGTACAGTTATAGGATGATTATGATTGGACTAACCACACATTATAAGAGTAGTCTAGTTTCTATTCATAGATCATCTTTTATGTTTCTTCCTTACCATACCATTCTTAATACTAGATATTATAGTACAGTAGGATGTTCACTTGAGCAGCTGTCTACTGATATTGACTTTATCTATAAAGATTTGATGGAGAATCTTCAATGTAGTTTGTCTTGCGAGAGATTAGCTCTTATTCAACAAAAAATAGTATCTGGTTTATATGTTCTATTACCACTAAAAGTGAAGTTCATAAAGAAGGAAGGTCTCACTCTGTTTTTACATGATACACTACCAGATTGTCCCGATATCATGCTTAGAACCGGCTCTGATCCAGATATGATTAATGTGCTTATGCCAGATAAAGAGGATGTATTGGTGTTAATGGGATTATCCCTAATGTTATTTTGTCTTTCAAATGGTCGCTTGCCTAAAGAAGGTTACTGATTCGAAAATGAGGTGGATTCCTTCTCCCTATCGATCGAGTTACTTCATACCTTTTATTACAGTCTGAAACAAATGGGAAAGGTGGATAGACTATACAAGCTTTACTTAATGGCTTCATTAAGGATGATTCCTATCAGTCTGATTTTAGATAAGGTTAAACCTTTTGTTGGAGATGGTTCAGTTTATAAACTCATTTCATCTTTACTGAATCTCCCTATCATTGATGATGATGGAAATCACAGGTCAGATATAAGCTTTGGCGGTATGCCACCTGTGGGTGAAATCACGAGGGTCTTATTCAATACAGTCATAATGGACATCTTCGATCGTGAGTTTCCCAAAAGATTTCCTGGGATAGCCTTTTCTAGATTCTTAAATGAAGTATATATTTCGACAAGAGGAAATGATGAAGTAATCTTCGACGATAAAGCTGGTATGTGCTATTGGAAGAACTCAGTCTGGCTGGAAAGATCCTGTCTATTGGACCTAGTGATGATCCTATTATGTGTTATTATAGAAAGATTCTTTTTTTGGACACTGATAGTAAGGTACACGTGTGCAATCCTATAAAATATTAAAGGGAAATGAAGAAACAAACTTCTCTTTCAAGCCCTTCATCTCGTGAGGAAAGATTGCCTTGTGGATGACAGGATGCTTTGATGTTCAGGACATCCCAGTATAGGGAGATAGGGAGGCCCTTCTTCCATTCTCTGTTAGGAGGGGATTCCACTAAGGTAGACCCCTGTTAGAACTTAGGAGATCAAATGGAATAGAATCTGTAAGCCAAAAGTATGGTTGATGGCCAACTCCTTCATGTGGCTTATTGCTCATGGCAGACCTGCTACTGAAGAGAGGCTGAAATCTAAAGGAATGGAATGGTTGGGTCAACCAGGTGCCCGAGTTGTGAAATAATGGAAAGATTGAATTTTCTCCATATCCTATTCCAGAAAGGGCTAAATCTTTTTTTTGGTTCCGGACCCCAAATCAATAGGTGTGAGGCCCGACCTCGATTTACGTATGTTACCTCCATCCGTATGCCCTAACCTTGAATTGCTGCCTTAACCTAGATATAGAGTCATACCTTGATTTACGTGCATTGCATTGAATTACATGCCTTGCATTGGTTTACATGCTCACCTAGGATTGCCTGCATTTATATTGAAATTTGTGCATTTACTTGGAAGTACGTGCCTTAAACCTAGGGATGTATGCCTGCATGCTAATCAATAAAGATTCCAACACAAAGCACTAGACAATAAAATAATCCTACAAACTCCACTAACATTAAAATACTATTAAACTAACCTAAACATTCCACTAAGCTATATTTAAACCCTAAGTCAACCCACAAGAGGAAAAACCTCACCAAACCCTAAATCCTATCATCAAACACTAGAATTCAGAAAATATATATAAACAACACACATACACACAAGGCCTACACAGCCAACAAGAAATACCTACACACACAAGACACAAAAATATTCCCTTACACACACAAAACACAAGAAGGCATAAAATTAATCCTATACTCTACCCAAGCCCCTCACTTTCTTGGCCTACACACCCCACATGCTACCACAATTCAAATTATACTCAAGATGACAAAAATTTCAGCTTTGTATGCACCCTAGACCGACACACACATGCAAACACACAAACAAACACTTCAACTCTCATTTTTTCCTCTCAACTCTCTCACTCTCTCTCCATTTTGGACCTAGCTCTTCCTTGAGCTTCCAAGACTCAAGCTTGCACTCTAGGTCACTCAAGCACTCGGCCATAGCAAGCAAACCAAGCAAGAACACTCAAATCCCTCAACAGGCTCACCATTTTCGGCCAAAGGTAGGTTTATGCTTCATCTTCTTCTTCTTTTGGTTTTGAGCACATGCACACCTCCTACACTTGCTAACTAGACTAGGATTTAAGGAAAATAAGGAGACCATTCGGCCAAAGCAAGGAAAACTGGCATATCGTACGTTTCAAGAGCATTTCTTGCATTTCACCCATCAAGTTGCTAAGGTGAGGGTTAAATCTTTTCAAATGCTTCAAAAACTCACATGAATGCTCTTATATGGCTTTATTTACTCTTGAAGTTCATGTCCATGCGTTTATATCAGCATATCTACCCTTGCATGGCTTGAAAATTGGTAGAAACCTTGAGATATGAAGTGATGTTTTCTGGCAGCTCTCTATCCATGTAGAACGAGATGATTTGGAACTAGAAAATATTGTTATAAATGCTTGAAATTTGGGGAATCGTTATAGTTTTCAGTTCTGAACATATCTTGCAGAAATAGGCTAAAGCTAATTTTGAGTTTAAGACCCCAAAACATTGCAAATATCGAAATGTGTGTAAAACTGGACAGATTTGCGTGGTCTCGCAGTTTTCGTCATAACTCTTATTTCCGAACTCGAAATGCAGCGAGGTTTCTTCCTAGATTTAAAGCACTAGTTAAGCTTCATTATGAAATTTGATTCATTGAATTTGGAGGTTATTTGCTTGGCTAACCGAATGAGGAAAAATAGGCTACTGTAGTGGGGTTTTGCTTGGAAACTTGCTTTAAATCATGTTGTAATTGTACTTTGAGGTATTGAATGCTTGGACTTGTGGAAATTAGAAGTTGTATGGACTGTTTTGGTTGGTTGAGATTGCTTAAATTAGTTGATGCATGACCTAGGCTTATTTTATGATGGATTCTTGCTTAATCGTATGTGTAAGCATGAAATTGAGTCCCTATTACTCATGCATTCTTGCCAAGTGACTATTCTATGGGTTAAATGAATTCATTTGAGTTGTTAGTAGGCTGTCCAATAATCCCTAAGTATGTATGACATGGTTTAAATGATTCTTATGATTCTTAGCAAACTAAACCTACACCTGAGCACAGTCCTTGTAAACCCTAATGGCTATGTAAGTTCCCAAGTCCCAAACCCTTCATGTGTATCTTATAATTGATGTTGAGGAATGTTAATGGACTGCCTGGAATTGTCTTTATAGCTTTAAGCATGATTCTCGATGATCACATGTTGATAAGTTAACTATTCGTGCACCCGGTCATGTGTAAAGTGTCGTAGCATGCTCGTGTGTCCTCAACACTTGGTATGTGCATTAAAATGAGTTATATGAATTGTTTTGTATGGTGTTACTTGGCTGCCCGTTAAATGTCCATATGCTTCTAGGTGTTATACAAAGTAGATTTACATGTCAAAGCATGCCTCGTACGTTTACTTGTCAATATGTGATCATACGTGTATCCGGAGGCAACCTACTTTGTTGACCTCCTAATGTGAATTGTTAAAAGATATTCAATGGCTTATTTTGAACATGATTACTTGGCTGCCCATGAAAGTTTAAATGCTTTCAAATTGATATATGAAATGGTTATATGTTCTTATAATGCCTTATGTGCCAATATGTCAAAATGTGATCATATATTTGCTCGGAGGCAACCTACTTTGTTGACCTCCTAATGTAAAATCTTAAATTGCATAATTGTGTATTGCATACAAGGTTGTAACCTTTTATTGTGGCATGGTGGCGTTCACACACGCCGGGCGACATCGGGCTTGCCGGTGCTACTGTGACAACCATGATCCAATTCCCCCTATCACTTGGCATTCCACCCTCGGAGAGTTGGGTCGTAATGTGATAACCCAAACCCGGCATGCGTTTAATGGCATTTAATTAAGTGTTATCTTAAATGTTAGCATTGAATTTTGTGTTTATTTTTAGTTAAACATTCATTTCTAGCATTATTTTCATATTTCTTTTAGAATTAATTAAATAATACTTGAGTTAATTATTTTAATGGAATATCAACTACTTTTCATATTTATGTTAATCGGTTTTATTTTTCTTGCATCTTAATGCTCGGTTTTCAATTAAATGAAAAGTAGCTCCGAGCCATAGTAAATTTTGAAATATGTTACTTTTCAAAAATTATATTTTCTTAAATTCTTTGAGATTTAATTGTTATTCTTTTATTGTCCCAAAGTGCATAGCATATCGAGAGCGATAGTTAGGAAATGATTTCTAGTCCTCAGTAAATAGTGAAAACTAGTGTTTGGTGTTTTAATTTTAGTAGTTTAATTGTTATTAACTGGAATTGGATTTATGTTAGTTGTTTTAGATTTAAAATTCATGAAATAAGCTTAGTTGACCAAGTTTAAGTTAGCTTTGACCGAGGGCTTTGATTTGTTGACTTAGTTGTCACCATATAAGCTTATAATAGCACAAAAAAAAGCTGAAAAACAGAATGGAAAGGGCCGAAAATACAAAGAGAGAAAAAAAAAAGATTTCAACATTCAAATCTTCAATTCTTCGCGTGAGCTTGCACGGGGTGGTTTCCGAGGCATCCAGTGTGGTTTTCCTAGCGTCTAGGAGAGTCTAAGGTGAGGGTTTCATCGTTATTTACGCATTTGAAATTGTTTTGTCTAAACTTTAATTTTTGGGTTTTAGCCGTAGATTGTTATTTAATGCGTTTTGATTCTTGAAGAATGTTCCCTAGCAATTGTAGAACATGTATTTATAGCTTTTTAACATTTTCTGCGGTCGAATATCGAAATTGAAATTGAAATTGTTAATTGAATAGTAAATTATGAATAGTAAACCCCCGTTTCGATGAAGTTGCTCCGTTATGCATTCTGTTGATGTAGGAAGGTGCTAGATATGCTAGAATGCCTAAATGTGTGGTTTAATAGGATTGTGTAATGGAAAAACGGAGAAAAATGGCTTAGTGAAAGTTGGGGTTGTTTAGGTCAAGTTTGGCATTTTATCGTTTTGTGTGATGGCATTGTCTCGGGAGGCCATGGAAGCACTTTTGGTGTGGTTATAGCGTTGGTTAGGTGTTTGGTTAGGGTAGCGGTAGTTCAAACGAGCAAAAGGGAAAATCGGGGCTTTGCATGAATTCTAGGGTTAAGTAGGGTTTCGGGGTCTTTAGACTTGCCTTATAGTGACCTAAGAGGATTGGTGAAGTCAGTTTCCAAAACTCGTGGCTCGTTTGAAAGTAGTAGCGTTTTGAAAGTTGGGGTCATTTTGTGATTTTGTGTGTTTTCATAGTATAATGCCTATAGAGTGCTTAATAATGCTTGTTATGCTTGTTAAAGTTGATTATGATTGAATTTGTATATCAATTGTTGATAATGTTTGCTAGTGTAATTCTTGTTACTTAATTGATTGTAATTGCTTATTGTATTGCATGTTGTTACTGACTTGCACTTCAGTGCCTTGCTCGATTATCGTTAAATAGCTTGTATTGCACTGCATAAGTGTCAGGCGCGTGAGTTATGGGCCTCTCTGGGTAGCCTCGGGTTGCCATTGCTGGTTGCTCTATCTCCTTGTCCTATTCCCTTTTCTCACTTGGGTTGCCGCCTAGGGAGTTTTGAATCGTAGAATTGACAGAGTATGTCCGGAGTACTATAACGGAAGCTATAAGGTGGGTCAGCCGGTGCGTCATCGTTAAAGTCATCGAAGTCATGATCGGTACATTTCTCGCTCGAGTGAACCATAGCCTTCAGAGTGTGGTATAGCTTTGAATGGTTGTGTTAATGCTTTTATTAATTGGTTATTGTATTGATTGTTTATATTGAATGCTTGCTTGTCAATTATATTGCTTAGCTGTACCTATTTGCATTGCACGAACTTCTTTCTCTCCACCTCGATATCTGTCTCGCCCTCACTGAGTATACGTGTTGTGTATACTCACTCCTCACCACCACATTTCAGGAAATGCCATGTTAGTTGGAAAGTTCGTGATTTCGTGAAAGTTCGTGCCTGAAGAATTGTCTTGCGTGCTATGTGGCTTGAGTTGTCAAAGATGCAAAGATGTATGTTTCATGTATTGAATGTAATTCATGTCAAAAGGAATGTATTTTAAGCCTTACTAGATTATTGAAGTGTTTGATAAGTTAGTTTGTGTATCTAGTTAGTATAGCTTAACTTCAATGCATGATTGTATTGTCTAAAAGAAAGAGTTAGAATAGTCTGGGTACTTGAAAATGTATGTATACTTGTTGTGTTTAATTGCTAAGAAACAAGGCTCGGATGGCCTTGAGGTGTTTGAATGATTGGACACGGTACTGGTCCACTTATATGCTATTACAGGTTTTACATTTTGCCTAGAAACAGAGGAGACTCCGTTCGTCTTTCCCTAAAATTTTGCCCGGGTTTGGAATTGGGTTGTGATTAGATTGATTGATAGAACTCCCGGTCTCGAGAGGGATCAAGGTGTTACACGTAGGATTTGGTGTAAAATCCGAAGTACACCCATTTGGGAGTGATAAGTGGATGACTGATGCCGGCTACAATAATGGTTATTGGAAATGATCTTGAGAGCAAATGCTCACCGATTGATCTTGAGAGCGAAAGCTCACTGTATACTTTTTACTATGTGCTTAAGTACTCTCGCTTGGTTCTTAGAGGACCTCGGGGAGGAAATACTGATTATCTATGTGCCACTACTATGATTAATACGTGAATCATGTGATGAAAATCTTTACTGATTATCCTATGTTAATAAAATGATGTAGTAACTGTGTTTATTGTTCCACTATACTTATGCTATATATGATCTTATTTGTGTTACATGACATGTTTTCAAAGGAGTTTTCACAAGTTAACTGGAAAAAGAATTTCATAAACCTTGTCACTTGTTCCCCCCTCGCTGAGTTCATAAGGACTCATCCTCTTTTTGTCACAGGTGAAGCTAGAGCAGAAAATGTGCCTGAAGACAACGTGCATGTTAATGATTCCTTGAAGTAATTTGGTTATTTTCCTTGCGCTGCCTGAACATGGCTATATGGTTGAAGTTGTTTGGCTTGATTGTTGAAGACTTTAGTTCTATCTATTTAAATGGCCTACTTGTAATTCGGGGCCTTGTTTTGGTTTGTAATAATTAAGAATCATGCGGACTCTCTTAGACTGTTGGATGCTTTCCTTTCCTTGTTCGGGTTTCACTATTGCTAGTAGTATCCAAAGGTCAAACTAGGATTGAACTAAGGCGGGTTGCATTATAATCATTGTAATACCTGGGCCCGGAATGTGAAAATTTCTTGTTTATTATTTTGGAAATTATATTTCCTTAAATTCTTTGAGAATTAATTGTTACTTCCTTGCTGTCGCAACATGCATTGCATTTAGGGAGCGATAGCTAGAGAACGGTTTCTAGTCCTCAGCAAATAGTGAAACTAGTATTTAGATGACTTAAATTTTATATTTTAATTGTTGCTAGCTATAATTAATTTTTCCTTAGTTATTATGGCTTTAAAATGCACAAAATAAGGCCATTTGACCAAGTTTTAAGTTGTTTGACCAAGGGCTTTGACCCTTTGACCAAGTAGACCTCTTATAACCTTAAAACAAAACAAAATAAAAATAGCTGAAACAGCAAGAGCAGGCCGTGAGCTTCAGAGAGAAAAAAAAACCTTTCAACTTCCAATCATTCAATCTTCGCGTGAGCTCGTGCGGGGTGGTTTCCGAGGTGACCAGCGTTGTTTTCCTAGCGACTAGGAGTACCTAAGGTGAGGGAAGCATGTTATTTGCGCATTTAAATGTCAAGTGTATCAACTTTGTGATTTTTAGATTTTATCTGTAGATTGTTGTTTAAAGCGTTTTGATGCCTCCTAGAATGTTCCTTGGCAATTGTAGAACGTGTATTTATAGCTTTTTAACATTTTCTGCTGTTAAATGTTGAGATTGCAATTTAAATTAGTTGTTGAATAGTATTTTGTGAATAGTAAAACCTTGAAACGATGAAGTTGCTCCGTTATGCTGTCCGTTGATGTAGAAATGTGCTAGGTGTGCTAGAATGCCTAAATGCATGGTTTGTTTGGGTTGCGTAATGGAGAAAACGGGAATTAAGCCTTGGTGAAAGTCAGGGTTGTTTAGGTCGAGTTTGGCATTTTCTCGTTTTGCATGTTGGCATTGTATCGGGAGGCCATGGAAGCGCTTTTGGTGTGATTATGGCGTTGGTTGGGTGTTTGGTTGGTATAGTTGTAGTTCAAACGAGAAAGGGGAAAATCGGGGCTTTGCGCGAGTTCTAGGGTAAAGTAAGGTTTCGGGGTCTTTAGACATGCCTTATGGTGACCTAGGAGGTTTGGCCAAGTTGGTTTCCAAAACTCGTGGCTCGTTTGAAAGTAGTAGCATTTGGAAAGTCGGGGGGGTTGCCTCCCAGGGAGTTTTGGGTCGTAGGTTGATGGATACATCCGGGGTATTCCAAACTGGTGTTATAAGGTGGTTTGGGCTGGCGCGTCGTCATCGAATTCGTGTTTGAAAGTTGCTCGTGAAAAGAGTATCGTATCCTTTGAATGAGTGTTTACAGCTTTAAATATTTTCCTTGCTTTATTGATGGCTTTATTGGTATCTCTATATGATACTTGTATGTATTGCTTGACTAATTGCATTGCGTACTCCTCTCATCTCCGTCCTTGAGACCAATTGCCCTCGCTGAGCAATAGTTTTTGCTCATTCCTCTCTATACTATATTTTTACAGGAGTAGTTGAAGTAGACCATCTTGAGCTAATTGAGGAGGAGGAACAGGTAGAGGTGTTCCCGTGATAGCACTTCTTTGCTTTGCTGGTGGTTGGTTACCAGATTTTGTGCGAGCATTGCTTGATATGTATATTGCTTGGATGTCGCTTAATTTTGAGGCTTGTAGCCTTGTATGTATTTTCTAGTTTGAGGCCTCTACAGTCTTATGTTGTATAAGTTGAAAGAATGTAAAGTTGTAAACTTATACTCTCGTGACTAGTAAAGAAATGCATGCTAATGGAATTGATTAGTGGCATAAATACTTGTGTAGTATGCATATCATTTTTGGGTTGCAAAGTTGGTTAATAGGAAATGTATGTTTAAAGAAAGTCGGCTTGTTTTAATTGTTTTATGGCTTTTGCAAGTATTATGTTGATTTTAGGGTTTTCGAATTGTCCGCGGTACAGAGGAGACTCCGTCCGTGTGTCGGGTCCGGGCTTGGCCTTTTGCGGGGTCGGGTCGGGGCGTGACATATTTAGGTGGTATCAGAGCCAGGTTAGTCTTGCATGAGCCGGGATATGTTTCTTGGTCTGTGGGGTAAAGGTCCAAAATGCTAGAATGTTATTGTATAAATGTTAAGTGGAAAGAAAGTGTTATAGCATGACCTTGTGAACTTGTAGTTCTTATGTGTTTAAAGTGAATTAGATTGGCATGTCAATCTTGTGTTATGTGAATTGCGTGTTAGAATGCTTGATTGTTATTGACTTGAGTGTTATCCAATCTTATGTGCTATATTTCTGTCTATAAACTGCTTTTAAATGTTGCCAGCTATTGTGAATTGCTACTATGCCGCCATGTCGTGGTACTCAAGGTATAGGGTCAGATGAAGAGGCAGCAGAACAGGGTCAGCAACTGTTGTCTGAGCAGTTTATGGCTACTATGACTACAGCGGTTGAGCAGATTACATAGGTGCTGCATGAGCAGAGGTAGGACAGGAATAATCTCCAGGGAAATCAAGCTAATCCTGGTGGACAAGGGTATAGAGTTGAGAATAATCAGTTAGAGAAGTTTCTGAGGCACGAGCCGGGAAAGTTCTTCAGAGAGCCGGATGATGAGGCAGCCGAGAGATGGATTAATCGTGTTGAGAAAATTTTCACCGCTTTGAGGTACACTGATGAGGCAAGAATAGATTATGCGTCATTCCTGTTTGAGGGTGATGCAGAGCAGTGGTGGAATACTATCAAGATGAGGTGGGATTGTGAGGATGTACCACATTTGTGGGATGATTTTGTGAGTGAGTTTCAGGACAAGTATATTCCCGAGATGGCTATGGAAAGGAGGGAAGACGAGTTTGTGGCCCTGAAGCAGGGAAATATGACTATTGCACAGTACGAGGCTAGGTTTGTTAGCCTGTCGAGGTATATGCCCGAGTTGGTACGGCCGGCTAGGAGGATAATTCATAGGTTTGTCCGTGGGCTGAGAATGGATATTCAGTTGCATTTGATTGGGCAGACCTACACTACTTTTCCCGAGGCATTTCAGGCAGCCTCGAAGTTTGAGAAACGGAAGGCTGAGATGTTAGCTGAGAGCAGTCAGCCGAGTAAGAAGCAGTATGTGGGCCAGAGCAGCCAGAGTCAGCCGAGGCAGTATCAGACTTCTACACAGGTTCCTCAGCAACGTCCGTATCAGCCACATCAGCAGATTCAGGCTAGGCCAACTGTGACTAGACCCCAGTAGGGAGGTACAGTTCCTACCACTACCAGAGCCCCAGAATCTACGGGAAACACTGTTGTAAGGAAAAATCAGCAGTGTAACTATTGTAATCGATCGGGGCATATTGAGGCTAATTGTTGGAGAAAGAGTGGTAAATGTACGGGTTGTGGCAGTGATGACCATAGGGTGCGGGATTGCCCTAAGTATAACAATGTTCAGGGCCGTACTGGAGGCCAGGGTGTTCAGAATAGGGCTGCAGGTGCACGTCCAGCACAGAGGGTTCAGGCTAGGGTCTTTGCACTGGATGCAGAGGAGCTACCCGATACTACAGCTATAGTGGAAGGTACCTTTCTTCTCAATACTCAGCCAGTTAAAGTTTTGATTGATCCCAGAGCTACACATTCGTTTATAACTCCTGCATGTGCACGATCTGTGAATGTTTGCATTGATAAATTGCCGCATGAAGTTGAAGGTAGTACGCCTTTGGGTGCAAAATTTGTTACTGAGTCTATTTGCAAATCTTGTGATATATGTATTGAGTACCGTAAATTTCCTGCTGATTTAATTATATTGCAATTCCGTGACTTTGAAATCATTTTGGGAATGGATTGGTTGGGGAAGTACTATGCTCAGTTGGATTGTAGAACAAAGATTGTTTATCTTCAAGTTCCTGACCTACCGGTACTGGAGATTGTTGGGAATTGCAGGGCTGCCCGAATTCCTCTTTTATCAGCGATCAAGACTTCTAATTTGTTGAATAAGGGTTGTGAAGCTTACTTAGCTTATTTGATCAATCAGCCTACTGATAAGTTGAGTTTGAATGAGGTTCCGATTGTTAGAGACTTCCCTGGTGTATTTCCCGAGGAATTACCGGGTTTACCACCGGATAGGGAGATTGAGTTCGTGATTGATCTTGTGCCAGGCACCGTGCCAATTTCTAGGAGTCCTTATAGAATGGCATCGGCTGAACTTCAGGAGTTAAAAATTAAGCTTCAGAACTTGCTTGAGAAAGGGTTTATACAACCTAGTTCTTTGCCGTGGGGTGCGCCTGTGTTGTTTGTGAGAAAGAAAGACGGCACGCTACGGTTATGTATTGATTACAGGGGACTTAATCAAGTCACGATTAAGAACAAATACCACTTGCCGTTGATTGAAGAATTGTTTGACCAGTTGCAGGGTGCGAGTGTTTACTCCAAATTTGATTTGAGGCAGGGTTACTATCAACTTAGAATTCGGAGTGACGATATACCAAAGACGGCATTCAGGACTAGATATGGCCACTATGAGTTTGTTGTGTTGCCGTTTGGACTGACGAATGCTCCAGCCGCATTCATGGACTTGATGTAGAGAGTTTTCCGACCTTACCTTGATCAGTTTGTTGTATTCTTTATTGACGACATTTTAGTGTACTCGAAGAATGAGGCTGAGCATGAACAACATTTGAAGATTGTGCTACAGACTTTGCAGGAAAACAAGCTTTTTGCTAAATTCAGCAAGTGCGAGTTCTGGTTGAATCAGATATCTTTTCTAGGCCATATCATTTCAGATCGAGGAATTTCAGTGGACCCAGCTAAAATTGATGTTGTTTCATCTTGGAAGAGACCTGAGACGGTGTTTGAGATTCGGAGTTTTCTTGGGTTGGCAGGTTACTACCGGAGATTTGTTAAGGACTTTTCCAAAATTTTTGGACCTTTGAGCCAGTTGACTCAGAAGAAAGTTGCTTACAACTGGGATGCCAAATGTGAATCCAGTTTCCAAGAATTGAAGAAGAGACTAACTACAGCTCCTATACTAGCTTTACCTGAAGGAACAGAGAACTTTGTTGTCTATAGTGATGCATCTAAGGAAGGATTGGGCTGTGTTTTAATGTAGAATGGTAAGGTGATTGCCTATGCCTCTAGGAAGTTGAAACCTTATGAAGTCAATTACCCTACACATGATCTCGAGTTAGCTGTAGTTGTGTTTGCTTTGAAGAAGTGGCATCACTACTTGTGGGGTAGCAGATTTGAAATTTTTACTGACCACAAGAGTCTCAAATATTTGTTTTCGCAGAAGGATCTGAATATGAGGCAGCGGAGATGGCTAGAGCTATTAAGTGGTTACAACTGTTCTATTAACTACGTGCCAGGAAAGGCGAATGTTGTTGCTGATGCTTTGAGCCGAAATGCTACTATTACAAGCTTAATTATCAAGGATTGCGAGACTTTGGAAGAAATTTGTTCATGGAAGCCAGAAGCTACTGAGGTAGGGATTCGATTTGCTAGTTTGCAGATTCAGTCAGGGTTGCTAGCACAGATCAAAGAGGCTCAGAAGACTGATCCTCACATCTTGAAGATCCAAGAAAAAGCTAAAGGGGGAGAGTCGGAGTTTAAATTACATGCAGATGGTATCTTCAAATTCAGGGATAGAGTATGTGTTCCTGATGATCCGACTTTGAGGAATGAGATTCTGTCTGAGGTAGATAATTCGAGGTATACGATTCACCCGGGCAATACTAAAATGTATAGAGATTTAAAACAACACTTCTGGTGGAACAATAGGAAGAGGGAGATTGCTAGGTATGTATCCAGATGTTTGACTTGTCAGAGGATTAAAGTTGAGCATCAGAGGCCAGCCGGACTTCTATAGCCATTGTCGATTCCGCAATGGAAGTGGGTACATATAACAATGGACCTTGTGACCGATCTTCCTAGATCTCCGAGAGGATGTGATTCTATTTGGGTTATTGTGGACCGCTTGACTAAAGTTACACATTTTATTCCCGTGAACAAACATGATAGCCTTGATAAGCTAGCTGAGCTTTATGTTGCTAATATTGTGAAATTGCATGGTGTGCCACAGAGTATAGTGTCGGATAGGGATCCTAGATTCAGATCTCGTTTTTGGCAAAAGTTGCAAGAGGCCCTGGGAACTAAGTTGAGCTTCAGTACTGAATATCATCCACAAACTGATGGCCAGTCTGAGAGAACTATCAGGATCTTGGAAGACATGCTTCGAGCAAGTGTGCTAGACTTTGGGAAGAATTGGGAGAAGTTTTTGCCTTTAGCGGAGTTCACCTACAACAATAGTTATCAATGTACTATAGGTATGGCTCCCTACGAGGCATTGTATGGTCGAAAATGCAGATCCCCGTTATATTGGGAAGTGGTTGGAGAGATGAGAACAGTTGATCCGACTGTGTTACCTGAGATGATTAAGATGGTAGATAATGTTCACCTTATTCGCCAGCGTATGCTTACAGCTCAGAGTCGTCAGAAGAGTTATGTGGATAAGCACCGTCGGGATCTTGAGTTAGATTTGGGAGATTTGGTGTTTCTTAAGATTTCTCCTCGGAAGGGATTGATTCGGCACGGTAAGAGCGAGAAACTTAGTCCCAGGTATGTAGGTCCGTATGAGATCACCGAAAAGGTAGGTCCTTTAGCTTATCTGTTAGCTTTACCTCTGAGCTTGTCGAGACTACACGATGTGTTCCACGTGTCTATGTTAAAGAAATACCATCCAGACCCTTCGCATGTACTTGAACCAGAGCCTTTGTAGATTTAAGAGAAGTTGTCTTATGAAGAGAAACCAATTCGAATTGTGGATCGGAAGATTCAGGAGCTTCGCAGGAAGAGTATTCTGTTAGTAAAGGTTCTGTGGAATCATCATGGGTTTGAGGAAGCAACTTGGGAAAGAGATAACCAAGTTCGGGATCAGTATCCGTAGTTGTTTGTTGACCAAGTAAGAATTGCGTGGGCGCAATTGTTTTAAGGGGAAGAGGGTATAATACCCGAGCCCAGAATGTGAAAATTTCTTGTTTATTATTTTGGAAATTATATTTCCTTAAATTCTTTGAGAATTAATTGTTACTTTATTGCTGTCGCAACGTGTATTACATTTAGGGAGCAATAGCTTGAGAACGGTTTCTAGTCCTCGGAAAATAGTGAAACTAGTATTTAGATGACTTAAATTTTATATTTTAATTGTTGCTAGCTATAATTAATTTTTCCTTAGTTATTATGGCTTTAAAATGCACAAAATAAGGCCATTTGACCAAGTTTTAAGTTGTTTGACCAAGGGCTTTGACCCTTTGACCAAGTAGTCCTCTTATAAGCTTAAAACAAAACAAAATAAAAAAATAGCAGCTGAAACAACAAGAGCAGGCAGTGAGCTTCAAAGAGAAAAAAAAAACCTTTCAACTTCCAATAGTTCAATCTTCGCGTGAGCTCGTGCGGGGTGGTTTTCGAGGTGACCAGCGTTGTTTTCCTAGCGACTAGGAGTACCTAAGGTGAGGGAAGCATGTTATTTGCGCATTTAAATGTCAAGTGTATCAACTTTGTGATTTTTAGATTTTATCCGTAGATTGTTGTTTAAAGCATTTTGATGCTTCTAGAATGTTCCTTGGCAATTGTAGAATGTGTATTTATAGTTTTTAAACATTTTTTGCAGTTAAATGTTGAGATTGCAATTTAAATTAGTTGTTGAATAGTGTTTTATGAATAGTAAAACCTTGAAACGATGAAGTTACTCCGTTATGTTGTCCATTGATGTAGAAATGTGCTAGGTGTACTAGAATGCCTAAATGCATGGTTTGTTTGGGTTGCGTAATGGAAAAATTGGGAATTAAGCCCTGGTGAAAGTCGAGGTCATTTAGGTCGAGTTTGGCATTTTCTCGTTTTGCGTGTTGGCATTGTATCGGGAGGCCATGGAAGCCCTTTTGGTGCGATTATGGCGTTGGTTGGGCGTTTGGTTGGTATAGTTGTAGTTCAAATGAGAAAGGGGAAAATCGGGGCTTTGCGCGAGTTCTAGGGTAAAGTAAGGTTTCGGGGTCTTTAGACGTCCCTTATGGTGACCTAGGAGGTTTGGCGAAGTTGGTTTCCAAAACTTGTGGCTCGTTTGAAAGTAGTAGCGTTTGGAAAGTCAGGGCCGATTTGTGATTTTGCTTGTTGTCCTTGATATTATGCCTATAGAATGCTTAGGGTTGCTTGATATACTTGTTTGAATTGATTCTGATTGAATTGCTTATCAACTGATGCTATTGCGTGTGCGAGTAACCTACTTTGTTATTCTCCCACGTGTGGAATTATTGCTCGTTTATTGCCTTGTATCGAGTCTTGCATTGCATAGTGTCTCGTACGTGAGTGATGGGCCTCTCTGGGTAGCCTCGGGTTGCCAGTGTTGGTTTCTCTAGCTCCGTAGCTATTCCCTCTTCTCGCTTGGGTTGCCTCCCATGGAGTTTTGGGTCGTAGGTTGATGGATACTTCCGGGGTATTACAAACTGGTGTTATAAGGTGGTTTGGGCCGGCGCGTCGTCAACGAATTCGTGTTTGAAAGTTGCTCATGAAAAGAGTATCGTATCCTTTGAATGAGTGTTTATAGCTTTAAATACTTGCCTTGCTTTATTGATGGCTTTATTGGTATCTCTATATGATACTTGTATGTATTGCTTGACTAATTGCATTGCATACTCCTCTCATCTCCGTCCTTGAGACCAATTGCCCTCGCTGAGCAATAGTTTTTGCTCATTCCTCTCTATACTATATTTTTACAGGAGTAGTTGAAGCAGACCCTCTTGAGGTAATTGAGGAGGAGGAACAGGTGGAGGTATTCCCGTGATAGCACTTCTTTGCTTTGCTGGTGGTTGGTTACCAGATTTTGTGCTAGTCTTGCTTGATATGTATATTGCTTGGATGTCGCTTAATTTTGAGGCTTGTAGCCTTGTATGTATTTTCTAGTTTGAGGCCTCTACAGTCTTATGTTGTATAAGTTGAAAGAATGTAAAGTTGTAAACTTATACTCTCGTGACTAGGAAGGAAATGCATGCTAATGGAATTGATTAGTGGCATAAATACTTGTGTAGTATGCATATCATTTTTTGGTTGCAAAGTTGGTTAATAGGAAATGTATGTTTAAAGAAAGTCGGCTTGTTTTAATTGTTTTATGGCTTTCGCAAGTATTATGTTGATTTTAGGGTTTTCGGATCGTCCGCGGTACAGAGGAGACTCCGTCCGTGTGTCGGGTCTGGGCTTGGCCTTTTGCGGGGTCGGGTCGGGGCGTGACAATCATAGAATCACTCACTTGTAAGTCTCAATATAGATAAACAGGTACTAGTAAGGTAAAATTAATAAGCTACTTGTAACGAAACGTAGTCGTCATGTTTAAGTTCATAATCCTATATTGAGTTCTTAAGTTTGATTTAACTAGAACAGGCGTATTGAGAAAGATAAAACAAGGGTTGTAGTTGTAAACCAATGGAGACTTCGTAATTATGGTTATTAAAGATTAGGTTAAAACCAGATGCTTTAATTATAGCAGTCATACTGCCATTTTTCTGAAGAAGAAAAAATTTGAGTTTTAGTAAATAACTAAGTATCAATAGTAGGAAAATGGTTAAGGTCTATTGGATGACAATAGTATAATAAGTCAAACCCTAGTTTAACCTCTTTGGGTCGGGCTAGGGCATAACACCTATACATAAATGGTATCAGAGCATAGTTTTCACATTAGTCAGGTTCAACTCTCGGACTGTGGGTAGAAGCCCTAAGGTAATTATGATGTCTTGTGTATATGTGTTAATGTGTGCTAATGTGCTTTAATTGCTTTGAGCATTAAACATAATGTGCCTTTGTGGACTATATGTATTATGTGTCATGCACACCAACACGTTAGTGCCCTCAATAATGCTTGCCTGCTTTTATACTCCTTCCTTGATACATGTGCATATTATATAACCATGACTGACTGTTTATACACATAGATAGTTAGGATTAGATTTTTAGGAAAGTGAATTTACGTAGGAAGAACGAAAAGGCTCTGTGATACCCCGAACCTGGCATGTATTCAATAGCATTTAAAGTTCATTTAAATTACATTTTATTGACCTTTCACCTTCTTTGACCAAACTAGTTGACTTTTCATCTACATTGACCAACTAGGACAAGGTGGGAATTTTTGAAATGTTTAATAAAGGGCAAACTTGGGATTAGAAATAAAAAAATGCAATGTTAAATTAGTCAAATTTTGGGTCAACTTTGGAATTGAATCTGAACCAATTGGGGAAGATTTAGGTAGCAAATGATATATGGTTGGAAAGCTCTATGAGTCTAGTTTCTGAGGCTTAAAACCGTTCGTGAATTGGAGTTTTCTAGAAGAAGTTATGGCCGTTTTCGTAAGGTCGCGCATAGTTGTTTTGGTTTAGCGGGTTGACCGAATCTTTGACCTTTGACTTCTTGTCATTTTTTTCCCTAAATAAGCAGAATGCAAACGAAAAAAACAGAGAAGAAAGGCTTGAAACCATGAGGAAAAGAAGGAGAAAAAAGAAGAAAATTTCAACTACAAATCACCAAATCTTTGCGTGAGCTTGCACGGGGTAGTTTCCGAGGCACTCTACGAGGTTTTCCTAGCTTCTAGGAGCGTCTAAGGTGAGGGTTTCATGTTTATTTGCACATTTGAAAATGTTGAACATAAACTTTAATTTTTGTGATTTAACCGTAGGTTGTTATTTTGTCCGTTTCGTTGCTTAAAGAATGTTCCCTAGCAATTGTAGAACATGTATTTATAGCTTTTTAACATTTTCTACGGTTGAATATCGAATTTAAAATATAAATTGTGTAATGAATAGTAAATTATAAATAGTAAACCCCCGTTTCGATGAAGTTGCTCCTTTACACGTTCTGTTGACGTAGGAAGATGCTAGATATGCTAGAATGCCTAAATGTGTGGTTTAATTGGAATGTGTAATGGAAAAACGGAGAAAAATGACTTAGTAAAAGTCGGGGTCGTTTAGGTCGAGTTTGGCATTTTCTCGTTTTGCATGTTGGCATTGTTTCGGGAGGCCATGGAAGCACTTTTGGTGCGATTATGGCGTTGGTTGGGTGTTTGGTTGGTATAGTTGTAGTTCAAACAAGCAAAGGGGAAAATCGGGACTTTGCGTGAATTCTAGGGTAAAGTAGGGTTTCGGGGTCTTTAGACGTGCCTTATGGTGACCTAGGAGGATTGGTGAAGTCGGTTTTCAAAGCTCGTGGCTCGTTTGAAAGTAGTAGCATTTTGAAAGTTGGGGTCATTTTTGGAATTTTGTGTGATTTCATAGTATATTGCTTATAGAATGTTTATAATTGTAATACCCGAGCCCGGAATGTGAATTTTCTTTGTTTATTATTTTGAAAATTTTATTTCCTTAAATTCTTTGTGAATTAATTGTTACATTCTCGCCGACGCAACGTGCATTGCATTTAAGGAGCGATAGCTAGATAACGATTTCTAGTCCTCAACAAATAGTGAAACTAGTATTTAGATGACTTAAATTTTATATTTTAAATGTTGCTAGCTTTAATTTAACTTACCTTAGCTGAAACGGCTTTAAAACACGCAAAATAGGGCCATTTGACCAAGCTTTAAGTGGTTTGACCTTGGACCTTTGACCTTTGACCATTTGACACCTTATAAGCTAAAATATTAAGCAAAAAAAAAAAAAAAAAAAAACAGCAGCAAATAAGAGCAGCAGGCCGAGAGCTTTAGAGAGGAAAAAAAAAAACCTTTCAACTTCTATACGATTAATCTTCGCGTGTGCTCGTGCGGGGTGATTTCCGAGGCAACCAACGTTGTTTTCCTAGCGACTAGGAGTACCTAAGGTGAGGGAAGCATGTTATTTGCGCATTTATACGTTGTGTTAGTTAACTTTGTCAATTTTTAGATTTATCCGTAGATCGTTATTTAAAGCGATTTGATGCTTCTAGAATGTTCCTTGGCATTTGTAGAACATGTATTTATAGCTTTGTAACATTTTCTACGGTTAAATGTTGTGATTGCAAATTCAATTGTGATATGAATAGTATTTTATGAAAAGTAAAACCTTGAAACGTTGAAGTTGCGCTGTTATGCTTTCCGTTGATGTAGAAACGTGCTAGGTATGCTAGAATACTAAAATGTGTGGTTTGTTTGGGTTGCGTAGTGGAAAAAACAAGAATTAAGCCTTTGGGAAAGTCGGGGTTGTTTAGGTCGACTTTGGCGTTTTCTCGTTTTGCGTGTTGGCATTGCTTCGGGAAGCCATGGAAGCACTTTTGGTGCGATTATGGCGTTGGTTGGGTGTTTGGTTGTTGTAGTGGTAGTTCAAACGAGAAAGGGGGGAAATCGGGGCTTTGCGCGAGTTCTAGGGTAAAGTAAGGTTTCGGGGTCTTTAGACGTGCCTTATGGTGACGTAGGAGGGTTGGCGAAGTCGGTTTCCAGAACTCGTAGCTCGTTTGGAAATGGTAGCATTTTGATAGTTGGGGCCGATTTGTGTTTTTGTGTGTTTACTTGTCTTTATGCTTATAGAATGCTTAGAATTACTTGAATTACTTGTTTGAGTTGTTTTGGATTGAATTGCTTATCAAATTACTGCTATTGCGTGCGAGAGTAACCTACTTTGTTATTCTCCCACGTGTGGCTTTATCGCTTGTTTATCGTTTGTTTATCGTCTTGTATCGAGTCTTGCATTGCATAGTGTCTCGCGCGTGAGTGATGGGCCTCTCTGGGTAGCCTTGGGTTGCCAGTGTTGGTTGCTCTAGCTCCGCTGCTATTCCCTTTCTCGCTTGGGTTGCCTCCCAGGGAGATTTGGGTCGTAGGATTGATGGATACTTCCGGAGTATTCCAAACTGGTGTTATAAGGTGGTTTTGGGCCGGCGCGTCGTCATCGAATTTGTGTTTGGAAGTTGCTCGTGAAAAGAGTATCGTATCCTTTGATTGAGTGTTTGCAGCTTTAAATACTTGCCTTGCTTAATTGATGGCTTTGGTTGTATCTTTATATGATTTGTATGTATTGCTTGGTATTGCATTGCATACTCCTCTCATCTCCGTCCTTGAGACCATTTGCCCTCGCTGAGCAATAGTTTTTGCTCATTCCTCTCTATACTATGTTTTAACAGGAGTAGTTGAGGCAGACCCTCTCGAGGTAATTGAGGAGGAGGAGCAGGTGGAGGTGTTTCCGTGATAGCACTTACCTGCTTTGCTGGTGGTTGGTTACCAGTTTTGTGCAAACCTTGTTGTTATGTATATTGCGTGAAGGACGCTTAATTTTGAGGCTTGTAGCCTTGTATGTATTTTCCTATTTTGAGTCCTTTAATGGCCTTATGTTGTAATGGATTAAAGTTGTAATGTTGTAACTTGTAACTGATGACTAGTGAAGAAATGCATGCCAATGGCTAATGGTTTAGTGGCATAAGTACTTGTGTAGTATGCCTGGAATTTTTGGTTTGGAAAGTTGGATAATAAGAAATGTATGTTTTATAGAAAGTTGACTTGTTTTGATTATTTTATAGCTTTCGCAAGTATTATATTGTTTTTAGCGTTTTCGGATCGTCTGCGGTACAGAGGAGACTCCGTCCGTGTGTCGGGTCCGGGCTTGGCCTTTTGCGGGGTCGGGTCGGGGCGTGACATCTTTAGGTGGTATCAGAGCATGATAGTCTTGCATGAGCCGGGATATGATTCTCGGTCTGTGGGGTAAAGGTCTGAAATGCTAAAGTGTTTATGAATGATTGCTAAGTGAAAAGAAAATGTTCTAGCATGACTTTGTGAACTTGGAATGTTTATGTCTTTAAGTGAAATAGTTTGGCAAGTTAAACTTGTCTTATTTGAATTGTGTGATAGAATATTGGATTGTTATTGATTTGAGTTTTATCTAATCTTATGTGTTATATTTCTGTCTATAAACTGCTTTTAAATGTTGCCAGC
This sequence comes from Ehretia macrophylla, assembly GCA_037974665.1. NCBI lineage: Eukaryota > Viridiplantae > Streptophyta > Magnoliopsida > Boraginales > Ehretiaceae > Ehretia > Ehretia macrophylla. The sequence continues at coordinate 39,255,816 of CM075772.1, forward strand.
TATTGTGAGTTGCTACTATGCCGCCACGTCGTGGTACTCAAGGTATAGGATCAGATGAAGAGGCAGCAGAACAGGGTCAGCAGCCGTTGCCTGAGCAGTTTATGGCTACCATGACTACTGCAGTAGACCGGATCACACAGGTACTACATGAGCAGAGGCAGGACCGGATTAATCCCCAGGGTAATCAAGCTAATCCTGGTGGACAGGGGTACAGAGTTGAGAATAACCAACTTGAGAAATTTCTAAGGCACGAGCCGGGAAAGTTCTTCGGGGAGCCGGATGATGAGGCGGCCGAGAGATGGATTAATCGAGTTGAGAAAATTTTCACTGCTTTGAGGTATACCGATGAGGCAAGAATAGATTATGCATCATTTTTATTTGAGGGTGATGCAGAGCAGTGGTGGAATACTGTTAGGCTGAGGTGGGATTGTGAGGATGTTCCACACTTATGGGATGATTTTGTAAGTGAGTTCCGGGACAAATATATTCCCGAGATGGCAATGGAAAGACGGGAAGATGAGTTTGTGGCCCTGAAGCAGGGAAATATGACTGTTGCACAATATGAGGCTAGGTTTGTTAGCCTGTCGAGGTATATGCCCGAGTTGGTACGGCCAGCTAGGAGGATGATACATAGGTTTGTCCGTGGGTTGAGAATGGACATACAGTTGCATTTGACTGGACAGACCTACACTACTTTTCCCGAGGCATTTCAGGCAGCCTCGAAGTTTGAGAAACGGAAGGCTGAGATGTTAGCCGAGAGCAGTCAGCCGAGTAAGAAGCAGTTTTTGGGCCAGAGCAGTCAGAGTCAGCTGAGGCAGTTTCAGGCTTCTGCTCAGGGTCCTCAGCAACGTCCGTATCAGCCACAGCAGCAGATTCAGGCTAGGCCAGCTGTGACTAGACCTCAGCAGGGAGCTACAGTTCCTACCCCTGCCAGAGCCCCAGCACCTACAGGAAACACTGCGGTTAGGCAAAATCAGCAGTGTGATTATTGTAATCGACCAAGGCATATTGAGGCTAATTGCTGGAGGAAGAGTGGAAAATGTACGAGTTGTGGCGGTGATGATCACAGGGTGAAGGATTGCCCTAAATATAATAATGTTCAAGGCCGTGGTGGAGGCCGAGGTGTTCAGAATAGAGCAGCAGGTGCACGACCAGCACAGAGAGTTCAGGCTAGGGTCTTTGCACTGGATGCAGAGGAGCTGCCCGATAATACAGCTATAGTGGAAGGTACCTTTCTTCTCAATACTCAGCCAGTTAAAGTTTTGATTGATCCTGGAGCTACACATTCGTTTATAACTCCTGCATGTGCACGATCTGTGAATGTTTGCATTGATAATTTGCCTCATGAAGTTGAAGTTAGTACTCCTTTGGGTGCAAAATTTGTTGCTGAGTCTATTTGCAAATCTTGTGATATATGTATTGAGAACCGTAAATTTCCTGCTGATTTAATTATATTACCATTCCGTGACTTTGAAATCATTTTGGGAATGGACTGGTTGGGAAAGTATTATGCTCAATTGGATTGTAGAACAAAGATCGTTTATCTTAAGGTTCCTGACCTACCGGTACTAGAGATTATTGGGAACTGCAGGGCTGCCTGCATTCCACTTTTATCAGCGATCAAGACTTCTAAGTTGTTAAATAGGGGTTGTGAAGCCTACTTAGCCTATTTGATCAATCAGCCTGCTGATAAGTTGAGTTTGAATGAAGTTCCGATTGTTAGAGACTTCCCTGGTGTATTTGTGACGCCCGAGATTCTACCGTACACATTTTTAAATGTTGCATCCATTAATTGTGCATTAAATTATGTGATTTACCTGTTGTCTTTCTTGGTCACTATTCATTCAATTTTTAAACTGCATTATATTAGTGAATTAGCATTTTTATTAAATCATATTAATTGTTAAAGGAATGTGAAAATTGTGCAATTGAGCTAGGAGCGATAGGAGCACTCGTTTAGAAAATGATTTTAGTAGTTCAATGAATAGTATTACGTAACTAACTTAGAGTTTTAATTAACTAGCACACATGCTTCACTTTAGGCTCGTTTTAAGCTTACTACGCGCATTATAAGTGACCTTTTAAATACCCAAACTTGACCCCACCCAACTATGCACCCTATATTACCCACCTTAGCTCATAACTAGCAAAGAACAAAACAAAAAAATGCTGAAAAATCACTGTAGCAAATCCGAGAATAGTGTAGGAGGAGAATGAGAGGATTTTGCTCATCAAATCTTCAAGCCAAGCCAAGCCAAGCTAGGAGCAAGTAGTTTAGGGTGTTTGCTAGCCTCCCGAGAGTTCCTACGCGCAATTGGTGAGGGTTTTCATGACTTTTTATGCATATCTAAAATGTTACATTTTTCTTGATTTGTTGAAAATGTTATCAAATGCTATTGCAAAGTTTATCTATGCTATTATACCTTGTATATAAGTGCTAGAGAACACATTTGAGCTATTAGTTCGCATTTTAAACGGTTGGAATCGTCATTTGAATTTATGAGATGAATAGTGACGTTTTTCTAGGGTTTTATGTAATTGCACGTATTAGCTTGATTCAACACTCCTAATAGATGCCTTAGGTGCTAATGAAGGTAGTCTAATAGCCCCGTGCACTTGAATTGCTCTAGAATCGCATAAAACGTGAAATAGCCGACTTTAACAAAGGAGTTTCGGGGTTCATGCGAATCCGGGTGGATTCGGGCTTCACTTCTAGTATTCTTAGGCTACCTAGGTGCTATAGAAGCTTTGATAACCCTTGTTTGAAGCCCGGATAAGGTATGTGTAGTTTAAAGCCATAAGAGGGAATTTGGGGCTTTCGGGGTAATCGCGAGCGTTTGAATGAGTTAGAGGGTTGAGAGGGTACCTTGAGGGTTAGTTAGAAGGTTGGGAGAGTTTCATTTGAAAATGGAATCATTAACCTTGGTTTGGAAGAGAAATAATTTGAAAAACAAAGGGGTTTAGGTGCAATTTCGGTTGACTCACACTTCTAAACCCATGGCATGACTCCTTAAGTGTTTATATGTGGTTTCAAGTTGATTTGGAGCTTTTGGTAAGATTCTATACTTATTTTGTATATGTTCATTTGTAAACTGCTTATTAACTTCTATAATTGCTTCTATTCTAATTGCATCGAGGTCAACCTACTTTGTTGATCCTCCTATGTGTTAATGCTTATATTATTGTTATTAACGTGCCATTGTTAAGTGCATTGCATAGTGGTTGCGCAACCATAGTGTCAGGGGCGGATGTGTTGAATATCGACTGGGCGGCAGAGGGCTTGCCGGTGGATATTCAAACTCCGTGCCCTAGTCCCTCATTCGCCTGGTCCAGAGATTGCCAGGGGATGTTGGGTCGTAGGATTATCGGGGTACATCCGGAGTACACCCACTGGAGTGTTTGGGGTTATGCCGGCTTATCGTGATCGTGATCGTGGTTCGTGGATCGTGAATGAAGACCAGTGAAGATTGGTGTATAGGGGTTATGAGAAATGTATCCTTTCAAATATGTGGTTATTTAAGCTATCATTGTTTCTTGATTTGCTCAATTGTTATTGTTGTTAACTGTATTACTTGTCGCATTGCACACCCCGGGACCTTATCCCTCACTGGGCAACAGTGGTTGCTCATACCTCGCTAACATGTTTCAGGTGGCGCAGTTGGAGGAGTTGCATTAGTTGCTGTGTCTAGTTGCTTGAGGTGGACTATGTTCTTGTTGATGAGAGTAGGACTTGTTTTCTTTACTTTATGTTCTATTTTGTAACCTAAGTGATATGTGTATATTATATAGTTTGCAAATTGAGGGATAGATGTTATAGTGGTAGATTTAGAACCATGGCATGTAATAACTTATATTTCTGCTATTAGCTTCTTCGCATGCTTGGGAGTGAATGACTGGTTGTTTTCAATTTCTAAGAATACTTAAAAGCTATCATGGAGTGGCATGATAAGCGGTTTTGTAAAGAAGTTAAGTTATGAATGCATGCTTGTCTGTATCTAAACTGTTTGTATGTCTTAAGGCTCGGATGACCTTAAAGCTAAGATCTTTAGCTATAAATGAATGTCTTGTTATGTTGTGGCTTTATTGAGTGTTTATAGGTTTTCAGAATGTCCATAGTACAGGGGAAACTCTGTCCGTTTTTTTCCTAAAATTTTGTGACCGGGTTTGGTATTGGGTTGAGAATAGCATGGTTATTAGAGCCTCCGGTCTCGTGAGGGATCGGGGCGTTACAGTATTTCCCGAGGAATTACCGGGTTTACCACCGGATAGGGAGATTGAGTTCGTGATTGACCTTGTGCCAGGCACTGCGCCAATTTCTAGGAGTCCTTATAGGATGGCATCGGCTGAACTTCAGGAGTTAAAAATTCAGCTTCAGAACTTGCTTGAGAAAGGGTTTATACAACCTAGTTCTTCACCGTGGGGCGCACCTGTGTTGTTTGTGAGGAAAAAAGACGGCACACTACGGTTATGCATTTATTACAGGGGACTTAATCAAGTCACGATTAAGAATAAATACCCCTTGCCGTTGATTGAAGAATTGTTTGACCAGTTGCAGGGTGCGAGTGTTTACTCCAAATTTGACTTGAGGCAGGGTTACTATCAAGTTAGGATTCGGAGTGACGATATACCAAAGACGGCATTCAGGACTAGATATGGCCACTATGAATTTGTTGTTTTGCCGTTTGGATTGACGAATGCACCAGCCGCATTCATGGACTTGATGCAGAGGGTTTTTCGGCCTTACCTTGATCAGTTTGTCGTGATCTTCATTGACGACATTTTAGTGTATTCGAAAAACGAGGCTAAACATGAGCAACACTTGAGAATTGTGCTTCAGACTTTGCAGGAAAACAAGCTTTTTGCTAAATTCAGCAAGTGTGAGTTCTGGTTGAACCAGATATCTTTTCTAGGCCATATCATTTCAGATCGAGGAATTTCAGTGGACCCAGCTAAGATTGAAGTTGTTTCAGCTTGGAAGAGACCTGAGACGGTGCCAGAGATTCGGAGTTTTCTTGGATTGGCAGGTTACTATCGGAGATTTGTTAAAGACTTTTCTAAAATTTCTGGACCTTTGAGCCAGTTAACTCGGAAGAAAGTTGCTTACAATTGGGATGCCAAGTGTGAATCCAGTTTCCAAGAATTGAAGAAGAGACTAACTACAGCTCCTATACTAGCTTTACCTGAGGGAACAGAGAATTTCGTTGTCTACAGTGATGCATCTAAAGAAGGATTGGGCTGTGTTTTAATGCAGAATGGTAAGGTGATTGCCTATGCTTCTAGGAAATTGAAACCTTATGAAGTCAATTACCCTACACATGATCTTGAGTTAGCTGCAGTTGTGTTTGCATTGAAGAAATGGCGTCATTACTTGTAGGGTTGCAGATTTGAAATATTTACTGACCACAAGAGTCTCAAGTATTTGTTTTCACAGAATGATCTAAATATGAGGTACCGGAGATGGCTAGAGCTATTGGGTGGTTATAACTGTTCTATTAACTATGTGCCAGGTAAGGCAAATGTTGTTGCTGATGCTTTGAGCCGAAAGGCTACTGTTGCGAGCTTGATTATCAAGGACTGGGAGACTTTGGAAGAAATTTGTTCATAGAAACCAGAAGCTACTGAGGTAGGGATTCGATTTGCTAGTTTACAGATTCAGTCAGGGTTGCTAGCACAGATCAGAGAGGCTCAGAAGACTGATCCTCACATCTTGAAGATCCAAGATAAAGCTAAAGGGGAAGAGTTGGAGTTTAAATTACATGCAGATGGCATCTTCAGATTCAGGGACAGAGTATGTGTTCCTAGTGATCCGACTTTGAAGAATGAGATCTTGTCCGAGGCACATAATTCGAGGTATACGATTCACCCGGGCAGTACTAAGATGTATAGAGATTTGAAGCAACACTTCTGGTGGAACAATATGAAGAGGGAAATTGCTGGGTATGTATCCAGATGTTTGACTTGTCAGAGGGTTAAAGTTGAGCATCAGAGGCCAGCCGGACTTCTACAGCCATTGTCGATTCCGCAATGGAAGTGGGTACATATAACAATGGACCTTGTGACCGATCTTCCTAGATCTCCGAGAGGATGTGATTCTGTTTGGGTTGTTGTGGACCGCTTGACTAAAGTTACACATTTTATTCCCGTGAACAAACAGGATAGCCTTGATAAGCTAACTGAATTGTATGTTGCTAATATTGTGAGATTGCATGGAGTACCACAGAGTATAGTGTCAGATAGGGATCCCAGATTCAGATCTCGTTTTTGGCAGAAGTTGCAAGAGGCCATGGGAACTAAGTTGAGCTTCAGTACTGCATATCATCTGCAAACTGATGGCCAGTCTGAGAGAACCATCAGGATCTTGGAAGACATGCTTCGGGCATGTGTGCTTGACTTTGGAAAGAATTGGGAGAAGTTTTTGCCTTTAGGTATGGCTCCCTACGATAATAGTTATCAATCTACTATAGGTATGGCTCCCTACGAGGCGTTGTATGGTCGTAAATGCAGATCCCCGTTATATTGGGAGGAGGTTGGAGAGATGAGAACAGTTGATCCGACTGTGTTACCTGAGATGATTAAGATGGTAGATAATGTTCACCTTATTCGCCAGCGTATGCTTACAGCTCAGAGTCGTCAGAAGAGTTATACAGATAAGCACCGTCGGGATCTTAAGTTTGATTTGGGAGATTGGGTGTTTCTTAAGATTTCTCCACGGATGGGATTGATTCGGCACGGTAAGAGTGGGAAGCTTAGTCCCACGTATGTGGGTCCGTATGAGATCACCGAAAAGGTAGGTCCTTTGGCTTATCGATTAGCTTTGCCTCTGAGCTTGTCGCGACTGCATGATGTGTTCCATGTGTCTATGTTGAAGAAGTATCATCCAGACCCTTCACATGTACTTGAACCAGAGCCTTTGCATATTGAAGAGAAGTTGTCCTACGAAGAGAAACCGATTAGAATTGTGGATCGGAAGATTCAAGAGCTTCGCAGAAAGAGTATTCCGTTAGTGAAGGTTCTGTGGAATCATCATGGGTTTGAGGAAGCGACTTGGGAAAGAGAGGACCAAGTTCGGGATCAGTATCCGGAGTTATTTGTTTACCAGGTAAGAATTGCGTGGGCGCAATTGTTTTAAGGGGGAGAGGGTGTAATACCCGAGCCCGGAATGTGAATTTTCTTTGTTTATTATTTTGAAAATTTTATTTCCTTAAATTCTTTGTGAATTAATTGTTACATTCTCGCCGACGCAACGTGCATTGCATTTAAGGAGCGATAGCTAGATAACGATTTCTAGTCCTCAACAAATAGTGAAACTAGTATTTAGATGACTTAAATTTTATATTTTAAATGTTGCTAGCTTTAATTTAACTTACCTTAGCTGAAACGGCTTTAAAACACGCAAAATAGGGCCATTTGACCAAGCTTTAAGTGGTTTGACCTTGGACCTTTGACCTTTGACCATTTGACACCTTATAAGCTAAAATATTAAGCAAAATAAAAAAAAAACAGCAGCAAATAAGAGCAGCAGGCCGAGAGCTTTAGAGAGGAAAAAAAAAAACCTTTCAACTTCTATACGATTAATCTTCGCGTGTGCTCGTGCGGGGTGATTTCCGAGGCAACCAACGTTGTTTTCCTAGCGACTAGGAGTACCTAAGGTGAGGGAAGCATGTTATTTGTGCATTTATACGTTGTGTTAGTTAACTTTGTCAATTTTTAGATTTATCCGTAGATCGTTATTTAAAGCGATTTGATGCTTCTAGAATGTTCCTTGGCATTTGTAGAACATGTATTTATAGCTTTGTAACATTTTCTATGGTTAAATGTTGTGATTGCAAATTCAATTGTGATATGAATAGTATTTTATGAATAGTAAAACCTGGAAACGTTGAAGTTACGCTGTTATGCTTTCCGTTGATGTAGAAACGTGCTAGGTATGCTAGAATGCTAAAATGTGTGGTTTGTTTGGGTTGCGTAGTGGAAAAAACAAGAATTAAGCCTTTGGAAAAGTCGGGGTCGTTTAGGTCGACTTTGGCATTTTCTCGTTTTGCGTGTTGGCATTGCTTCGGGAAGCAATGGAAGGACTTTTGGTGCGATTATGGCGTTGGTTGGGTGTTTGGTTGTTGTAGTGGTAGTTCAAACAAGAAAGGGGGGAAATCGGGGCTTTGCGCGAGTTCTAGGGTAAAGTAAGGTTTCGGGGTCTTTAGACGTGCCTTATGGTGACCTAGGAGGGTTGGCGAAGTCGGTTTCCAGAACTCGTAGCTCATTTGGAAATGGTAGCATTTTGATAGTTGGGGCCGATTTGTGTTTTTGTGTGTTTACTTGTCTTTATGCTTATAGAATGCTTAGAATTACTTGAATTACTTGTTTGAGTTGTTTTGGATTGAATTGCTTATCAAATTACTACTATTGCGTGCGAGAGTAACCTACTTTGTTATTCTCCCACGTGTGGCTTTATCGCTTGTTTATCGTTTGTTTATCGTCTTGTATCGAGTCTTGCATTGCATAGTGTCTCGCGCGTGAGTGATGGGCCTCTCTGGGTAGCCTTGGGTTGCCAGTGTTGGTTGCTCTAGCTCCGCTGCTATTCCCTTTCTCGCTTGGGTTGCCTCCCAGGGAGATTTGGGTCGTAGGATTGATGGATACTTCCGGAGTATTCCAAACTGGTGTTATAAGGTGGTTTTGGGCCGGCGCGTCGTCATCGAATTTGTGTTTGGAAGTTGCTCGTGAAAAGAGTATCGTATCCTTTGATTGAGTGTTTGCAGCTTTAAATACTTGCCTTGCTTAATTGATGGCTTTGGTTGTATCTTTATATGATTTGTATGTATTGCTTGGTATTGCATTGCATACTCCTCTCATCTACGTCCTGGAGACCATTTGCCCTCGCTGAGCAATAGTTTTTGCTCATTCATCTCTATACTATGTTTTTACAGGAGTAGTTGAGGCAGACCCTCTCGAGGTAATTGAGGAGGAGGAGCAGGTTGAGGTGTTTCCGTGATAACACTTACCTGCTTTGCTGGTGGTTGGTTACCAGTTTTGTGCAAACCTTGTTGTTATGTATATTGCGTGAAGGACGCTTAATTTTGAGGCTTGTAGCCTTGTATGTATTTTCCTATTTTGAGACCTTTAATGGTCTTATGTTGTAATGGATTAAAGTTGTAATGTTGTAACTTGTAACTGATGACTAGTGAAGAAATGCATGCTAATGGCTAATGGTTTAGTGGCATAAGTACTTGTGTAGTATGCATGGCATTTTTGGTTTGGAAAGTTGGATAATAAGAAATGTATGTTTTATAGAAAGTTGACTTGTTTTGATTATTTTATAGCTTTCGCAAGTATTATATTGTTTTTAGGGTTTTCGGATCGTCCGCGGTACAGAGGAGACTCCGTCCGTGTGTCGGGTCCGGGCTTGGCCTTTTGTGGGGTCGGGTCGGGGCGTGACAATAATGCTTGTAGAATGTTTATATTGCTTATAGAATGCTTATAATGCCTATAGAATACTTGTTATTGCTTGATAAGGTTAATTGGTGTTGTTCTTGTTACTTGTTTGATTGTAAATGCTTGTTAATGCTTATTACGCTTGTTAGAGTTGATTATTGATTGAAATGTTTATCAATTGTTGATAATGCTTGATATCTTGTTTATCGCTCATTTATCGCCTTGTATCGAGTCTTACATTGCATAGTGTCCAGCGCGTGAGTGATGGGCCTCTCTGGGTAGCCTCGGGTTGCCAGTGTTGGTTGCTCTAGCTCCGTGGCTATTCCCTTTCTCGCTTGGGTTGCCTCCCAGGGAGATTTGGGTCGTAGAATTGATGGATACTTCCGGGGTATTACAAACTGGTGTTATAAGGTGGATGCGCGCTTATTGTTGTCAACATCAAGCTCGAGATTGATGTATCGCTCGTGAAATGGTACATTGCTCGTATGAGTGAACCATAGCCTTCAGAGTGTGGTATAGCTTTGAATGGTTGTGTTAATGCTTTCAGTAATTGCTTATTGTATTGATTGTTTGTCTTGATTGCTTATTTATCAGTTATATTGCTTAACTATCTTATTTGCATTGCACGACTTTCTTTTTCTCCAACTCGATATGTCTCGCCCTCACTGAGTATACGTGTTGTGTATACTCACTCCTCACCACCACATTTCAGGAAATGTCATGTTAGTTGGAAAGTTCGTGATTTCGTGAAAGTTCGTGCTTGAAGAGTTGTCTTGTGTGCCTATGTGGCTTGAGTGTCGAAGTTGTAGAGATATATGCTTTCATATGTTGTATGTATTTATTGTTAAAAGAAATGTAATTTAAATCTAGCTAGGTAGTTGAGGTAAATTAATAAGCTAGTTTCTGTAATCAGTTGGCATAGCTTAACTTCAATGCATGTTGTAATGTCCAAAGGAAAAGAGCTAGAATGGCATGATAGTTTATTTTATGCAGTAGCTTAGTATGGTTTAATTTTCAAGTTTGAGTGTACTTGTCAAAAATGAAAAGAGATAGGTTAGCTTTTAAATTAGAAATGTATGTATACTTGCTGAGTTTAATTGTTGAGAACCGAGGCTCGGATGGCGTTGAGGAAGTTTTGTATGGTTGGACACGGTGGTGGTCCATTTATATGCTATTACAGGTTTTACATTTCGCCTAGAAATAGGGGAGAGTCCGTCGGTTTTTCCTGAAAATTTTGCCCGGGTTTGGATTTGGGTTGTGATTAGTTCGATTGATAGAACTCCCGATCTAGAGAGGGATCGGGGTGTTACAAGCTCGGTTAGAGATTTCTCGCATCTTCACAGGTACTCGACGGATCGTATGTGTTATTGGATATGCATATATAAAATGCGTAGCACAGATATATTGTTGAGGTAAAGTTATCTCCTTATCTTTGGAATACCCATACCTGTGATTAAGTTATCAAGTTTATAGCTATGAAGTTATTGATTCCGTTAAACCGTTCTTCTAATTGTGGTTCAAGTATAAGGGTTAAGGACATACAACTTTCCTTAGATATAATAGTATACTATTGGACATGTGGAGTAGTATATATATATTCATATGCTTATAATGGAAGTTTGACTTAAGAGTTGCTTTTGAATCAAATTCTTATATTTTAAATTGGTGTAATAAACTATTTATATGATTGAATCCTTACTTGATTTGAATTCAGCATTGATGATTCTAATATGGTGTATGCTAGCGAGTTTCAAGTTCACTAAATGATAAGATTGTGACCTAGAAATTAATAGATGAATTTGTGGAAGTTGACGATAGCTACTTTTAGGGGTTAGATTATTAAGACATGGATAATGTATTTAAGTGACTTAATAATGGATGACCTCATGGCATATAGGCAACTCTGGAAACTGAGTTTAACAAGGTTGATGATTCTGTAGTATAACAAGATATAGGGATGCTGGAATCGAGGAATTCATGTAGCTAGAACATGTGTTTGGAAGACTACACCCAAAATGTTAGGTCGAATAGAAGTGTAAGGTATCGAATTATGCATTAGATGACTAATGTTGCTAAAGATCCTAAGTTGGATATCGGTGATATTAAAATTCATGGTATTAATTTGGTACCCCTTGGATTTAGTTGTGATTATGCAAAGTGAGTCATTCTACACACTCGTTATTTGGATGCCCTAGAGGATGTTATGAAGTATATATCCCTAAGTAATACCAATGACCCTAATATATAAACCATGGAAATAAGATTAAAGCATCCGGCTGCAAAGTGGAGTCGTTAGGGTATGATTAGTAATCCTAAATAGCTAATAGTGAGTATGCATAATGACTCATGGTAAACCCTAGGACCTAGGTCGATAAGTCTTGATGCCTTTAGCTAGTTGAACATGTAAATGAGGAGAGTAAGATTTTATATAGTCAAGATAGAGATGAATTAGAGTCATGATGACCCAAAAGACTGCTATTAGATAACCATATTTATGAGCACCGTTTCACATCTAGAAACTAGCTGTTGGTAGACTTTGAATCGTGGTCGTTGAATAGAGGGTGGATCTTGTGGTGATAGTTAAATGAGTGGTTGATTACTTTTGAAGTTCTATTAGATTATATTGAATGATGCCTCGTGGTCATAATTCTTATGTTGACACAACCTTGAAGTTATTTCGTGTAACAAGCTACTTAGATTAGTATGGTAAGTATCTTATGAGCTAGATCATTTCGGTACCCATTTATAGCCCTGGGATTATTGTTGTACGACTGGTAACCTAGTGGAGCATTGATATCACTTACATGGCGATAGCCCTAGCTTAGTAACACTAATGTTGAAGATATATTGGCGGGCATTAAGTGTTCAAAGGAACGAATAGGTTGCTAAGTGAGTAGGACCATTGTCCTCTTAAGTATGATGTAACCTTAGATTGAGGTGAGTGAAATTTATTTGAGGTTGAAACTATTAGCCTTAGGAGACATGGTTAAGATTAAAAGAAATTCTAAAGTCTCGTGACTTGAAGATAGAGATTTGAATAAGGAAATAAATTGTGGATCATAAGTTGATGAAATTTACTTGTAAGAGTTGAGCTAGTGCAACATGATTAGTTTACCCATGCAATTTCGATGGAAATTTGTTGGTGGTACTTAATAACCCTTAGAGTTTGAGTTTAACGAATATCAACGGTCTTTCTTCTTGATTACGAGCGTGAATGTTAACGAAGCTGGGAAAGAATGTCAGTGAATAGGAGCCTGTAACTGGGAGATTAGTCATTAGAAGATTTGCTAATCTAATGTCCCCACGAGATAAGGACTGTCACGCCACAACCCGAACCCGCAAAGGCCAAGCCCAGACCTGACACACAGACGGAGTCTCCTCTGTACCGTGGACTGTCCGAAAACCCTACATTCAACATAACATACGCGGAAACCACAATAAGCATTTGAAACAAGTCAACTATCTTTTAAAAAACATACATCTTCTCATTATCCAACTTTTTCAACCCAAAATGACATGCATACTACACAAGTACTTATGCCAATAAGTAGTAAAACCATTAGCATGCAGTTCTTTACTAGTCACGAGAGTATATCTTTACAACTTTACAACCTTTCAACTTTTACAACATAAGACCATAGAGGCCTCAAAATAGAAACTACATACAAGGCTACAAGCCTCAAAATGAAGCGACAACCAAACAATATACACATCAAGCATGGCCCGCACAAAAGACTGGCAACCAACCACTAGCTAAGCAAATAAAGTGCTATCAAGGAAACACCTCCACTTGCTCCTCTTCCTCCTCAACCACCTCAATACGATCAGCCTCAACTACTCAATTCACTTTCCACGAGCAACTTTCAATCATGAATCTGATGACGACGCGCCGGCCCAACCACCTTATAACCTCGGTTTGGAATATCCCAGAAGTATCCAATCAATTCTACGACGCAAATCTCCCTGGGAGGCAACCCAAGCAAGAAAGGGAATAGGACACTGAGCAAGAGCTGTCACGCCCCGACCCGACCCCGCAAAAGGCCAAGCCCAGACCCGACACACGGACGGAGTCTCCTCTGTACTGCGGACGATCCGAAAACCCTAAAATCAATAAAATACTTGCGGAAGCCATAAAATAATCAAAACAAGCCAACTTTCTTTAAAATATACATTCTCTTATTAACCAACTTTCAAAACCAAAATGATATGCATACTACACAAGTACTTATGCCACTAATCAATTCTATTAGCATGCATTTCTTTACTAGTCACAAGAGTAAACTTTTACAGCTTTACATTCTTTCAACTTATACAACATAAGACCGTAGAGGCCTCAACTAGAAAATACATACAAGGCTACAAGCCTCAAAATTAAGCGACCTCCACGCAATATACATAACAAGCAAGGTTCGCGCAAAATCTGGTAACCAACCACCAGCAAAGCAGAGAAGTGCTATCACGGAAACACCTCCACCTGCTCCTCCTCCTCTATTACCTCGAGAGGGTCTGCTTCAACTACTCCTGTAAAAATATAGTATAGAGAGGAATGAGCAAAAACTATTGCTTAGCGAGGGCAATTGGTCTCAAGGACAGAGATGAGAGGAGTATGCAATGCAATTAGCCAAGCAATGTATACATATATCATACCGAGATATAATAAAGCCATCAACAAAGCAAGGCAAGCATTAAAGCTATAAACACTCATTAAAAGGATACGATACTCTTTTCATGAGCAACTTTCATTCAAGAATTGGATGACGACGCGCCGGCCCAAACCACCTTATAACACCAGTTTGGAATACCCCGGAAGTATCCATCCATCTACGACCCAAATCTCCCTGGGAGGCAACCCAAGCGAGAAAGGGAATAGCAGCGGAGCTAGAGCAACCAACACTGGCAACCCAAGGCTACCCAGAGAGGCCCATCACTCACGCGCGAGACACTATGCAATGCAAGACTCGATACAAGGCGATAAACAAGCGATAAAGCCACACGTGGGAGAATAACAAAATAGGTTACTCTCGCACGCAATAGCAGCAATTTGATAAACAATTCAATACAAAACAACTCAAACAAGTATTTCAAGTAATTCTAAGCATTCTACAGGCATAAAGACAAGAAAACACACAAAAACACAAATCGGCCCCAACTATCAAAATGCTACCATTTCCAAACGAGCCACGAGTTCTGAAAACCGACTTTGCCAACCCTCCTAGGTCACCATAAGGCACGTCTAAAGACCCCGAAACCTTACTTTACCCTAGAACTCGCGCAAAGCCCCGATTTCTCCCTTTCTCGTTTGAACTACAACTATAACAACCAAACACCCAACCAACGCCATAATCACACCAAAAGTGCTTCCATGGCTTCCCGAAGCAATGCCAACACGCAAAACAAGAAAATGCTAAAGTCGACCAAAACGACCCCGACTTTCCCAATGGCATAATTCTCATTTTTTCCACTACGCAATCCAAAAAAACCACACATTTTAGCATTCAAGCGTACCTAGCACATTTCTACATCAACAGAAAGCATAACAGCGCAACTTCAACGTTTCAAGATTTTACTATTCATAAAACATTATTCAATTGACAATTTAATTTGCAATCGCAACATTTAACCGCAGAAAATGTTACAAAGCTATAAATACATGTTCTACAAATGCCAAGGAACATACTAGAAGCATCAAATCGCTTTAAATAACGATCTACGGATAAATCTCAAAATTGACAAAGTTAACATACATAACGTTTAAATGCGCAAATAACATGCTTCCCTCACCTCAGGTACTCCTAGTCGCTAGGAAAACATTGCTAGTTGCCTCGGAAATCACCCCGCACGAGCTCATGCGAAGATTGATCGATTGGAAGTTGAAAGGTTTTTTTTTTCTTCTTGGAAACTCACGGCCAGAGCTGCTCTATTTTGCTGCTGTTTTCCTTTTTATTTTGCTTAGTTTTTAGCTTATAAGGTGTTAAATGGTCAAAGGGTCAAAGGTCCAAGGTCAAACTACTTAAAACTTGGTCAAAGAGCCTTATTTTGTGCATTTTAAAGCCATTTTAGCTAAGGTAAGATTAATTATAGCTAGCAACAATTAAAATATAAAATTTAAGTCATCTAAATACTAGTTTCACTATTTGCTGAGGACTAGAAATCGTTCTCTAGCTATCGCTCCTTAAATGCAATGCACGTTGCGACAGCGAGAAAGTAACAAGTAATTCACAAAGAATTTAAGGAAATATAATTTTCAAAATAATAAACAAAGAATTTTCACATTCCGGGCTCGGGTATTACACCCTCTCCCCCTTAAAACAATTGCGCCCACGCAATTCCTACCTGGTCGACAAACAACTCCGGATACTGATCCCGAACTTGGTCCTCTCTTTCCCAAGTTGCTTCCTCAAACCCATGATGATTGCACAGAACCTTTACTAACGGAATACTCTTTCTACGAAGCTCCTGAATCTTCCGATCCACAATTCTAATCGGTTTCTCTTCATAAGACAACTTTTCTTCAATCTGCAAAGGCTCTGGTTCAAGTACATGTGAAGGGTCTGGATGGTACTTCTTTAGCATAGACACGTGGAACACATCGTGCAGTCTCGACAAGCTCGGAGGCAAAGCTAATCGATAAGCCAAAGGACCTACCTTTTCGGTGATCTCATACGGACCCACATACTTGGGACTAAGCTTCCCGCTCTTACCGTGCCGAATCAATCCCTTCCGTGGAGAAATCTTAAAAAACACCCAATCTCCCAAATCAGACTCAAGATCCCGACGGTGCTTATCTGCATAACTCTTCTGACGACTCTGAGCTGTAAGCATACGCTGGCAAATAAGGTGAACATTATCTACCATCTTAATCATCTCAAGAAACACAGTTGGATCAACTGTTCTCATCTCTCCAACCTCTTCCCAATATAATGGGGATCTGCATTTACGACCATACAACGCCTCGTAGGGAGCCATACCTATAGTAGATTGATAACTATTGTTGTAGGCGAACTCTGCTAAAGGCAAAAACTTCTGCCAATTCTTCCTAAAGTCAAGCACACATGCCCGAAGCATGTCTTCCAAGATCCTGATAGTTCTCTCAGACTGGCCATCAGTTTGTGGATGATATGCAGTACTGAAGCTCAACTTAGTTCCCATGGCCTTTTGCAACTTCTGCCAAAAACGAGATCTGAATCTGGGATCCCTATCTGACACTATACTCTGTGGTACTCCATGCAATCTCACAATATTAGCAACATAAAGCTTAGCTAGCTTATCAAGGCTATCCTGTTTGTTCACGGGAATAAAATGCGTAACTTTAGTCAAGCGGTCCACAACAACCCAAACAGAATCACATCCTCTCGGAGATCTAGGAAGATCGGTCACAAGGTCCATTGTAATATGTACCCACTTCCACTGCGGAATAGACAATGGCTGTAGAAGTCCGGCTGGCCTCTGATGCTCAACTTTAACCCTCTGACAAGTCAAACATCTGGATACATACCCAGCAATCTCCCTCTTCATATTGTTCCACCATAAGTGTTGCTTCAAATCTCTATACATTTTCGTACTGCCCGGGTGAATCGTATACCTCGAATTATGTGCCTCGGACAGGATCTCATTCTTCAAAGTCGGATCATCAGGAACACATACTCTATCCCTGAATCTGAAAATGCCATATGCATGTAATTTAAACTCCGACTCTCCCCCTTTTGATTTTTCTTGGATCTTCAAGATGTGAGGATCAGTCTTCTGAGCCTCTCTGATCTGTGCTAGCAACCCTGACTGAATCTGTAAACTAGCAAGTCGAATCCCTACCTCAGTAGCTTCTGGCTTCCATGAACAAATTTCTTCCAAAGTCTCCCAGTCCTTGATAATCAAGCTTGCAACAGTAGCCTTTCGGCTCAAAGCATCAGCAACAACATTTTCCTTACCTGGCACATAGTTAATAGAACAGTTATAACCACCCAATAGCTCTATACATCTCCGCTGCCTCATATTTAGATCCTTTTGTGAAAACAAATACTTTAGACTCTTGTGGTCAGTAAATATTTCAAATCTGCAACCCCACAAGTAATGACGCCACTTCTTCAATGCAAACACAACCGCAGCTAACTCAAGATCATGAGTAGGGTAATTAACTTCATAAGGTTTCAATTTCCTAGAAGCATAGGCAATCACCTTACCATTCTGCATTAAAACACAGCCCAATCCTTCTTTAGATGCATCACTGTAGACAACAAAGTTCTCTGTTCCCTCAGGTAAAGCTAGTATAGGAGCTGTAGTTAGTCTCTTCTTCAATTCTTGGAAATTGGATTCACATTTAGCATCCCAGTTGTAAGCAACTTTCTTCCGAGTCAACTGGCTTAAAGGCCCAGAAATTTTGGAAAAGTCTTTAACAAATCTCCGGTAGTAACCTGCCAATCCAAGAAAACTCCGAATCTCAGACACCGTCTCAGGTCTCTTCCAAGATGAAACAACTTCAATCTTAGCTGGGTCCACTGAAATTCCTCGATCCGAAATGATATGGCCTAGAAAAGATATCTGGTTCAACCTGAACTCACACTTGCTGAATTTAGCAAAAAGCTTGTTTTCCTGCAAAGTCTGAAGCACAATCCTCAAGTGTTGCTCATGATCAGCCTCGTTCTTCGAATACACTAAAATGTCATCAATAAATATCACGACAAACTGATCAAGGTAAGGTCGGAAAACCCTCTGCATCAAGTCCATGAATGCGGCTGGTGCATTCGTCAAACCAAACGGCAAAACAACAAATTCATAGTGGCCATATCTAGTCCTGAATGCCGTCTTTGGTATATCGTCACTCCGAATCCTAAGTTGATAGTAACCCTACCTCAAGTCAAATTTGGAGTAAACACTCGCACCCTGCAACTGGTCAAACAATTCTTCAATCAACGGCAAGGGGTATTTATTCTTAATCGTGACTTGATTAAGTCCCCTGTAATCAATGCATAACCGTAGCGTGCCGTCTTTCTTTCTCACAAACAACACAGGCGCACCCCACGGCGAAGAACTAGGTTGTATAAACCCTTTCTCAAGCAAGTTCTGAAGCTGAATTTTTAACTCCTGAAGTTCAGCCGATGCTATTCTATAAGGACTCCTAGAAATTGGCACAGTGCCTGGTACAAGATCAATCACAAACTCAATCTCCCTATCCGGTGGTAAACCCGGTAATTCCTCGGGAAATACACCAGGGAAGTCTCTAACAATCGGAACCTCATTCAAACTCAACTTATCAGCAGGCTGATTGATCAGATAGGCTAAGTAAGCTTCACAACCCCTATTCAACAACTTAGAAGTCTTGATCGCTGATAAAAGTGGAATGCGGGCAGCCCTGCAGTTCCCAACAATCTCTAGTACCGGTAGGTCAGGAACCTTAAGATAAACGACCTTTGTTCTACAATCCAACTGAGCATAATACTTTCCCAACCAATCCATTCCCAAAATGATTTCAAAGTCACGGAATGGTAATATAATTAAATCAGCAGGAAATTTACGGTTCTCAATACATATATCACAAGATTTGCAAATAGACTCAGTAACAAATTTTGCACCCAAAGGAGTACTAACTTCAACTTCATGAGGCAATTTATCAATGCAAACATTCACAGATCGTGCACATGCAGGAGTTATAAACGAATGTGTAGCTCCGGGATCAATCAAAACTTTAACTGGCTGAGTATTGAGAAGAAAGGTACATTCCACTATAGCTGTAGTATCGGGTAGCTCCTCTGCATCCAGTGCAAAGATCCTAGCCTGAACTCTCTGTGCTAGACATGCACCTGCTGCTCTATTCTGAACACCTTGGCCTCCACCACGGCCCTGAACATTATTATACTTAGGGCAATCTCTCACCCTGTGATCATCAGTGCCACAACCCGTACATTTACCACTCTTCCTCCAACAGTTAGCCTTAATATGCCCTGACCGATTACAATAATTATACTACTGATTTTGCCTAACTGCAGTGTTTCCCGTAGGTGCTGGGGCTCTGGCTGGGGTAGGAACTGTACCACCCTGCTGGGGTCTAGTCACAGCTGGCCTAGCCTGAATCTGCTGCTGTGGCTGATACGGACGCTGCTGAGGACCCTGTGCAGAAGCCTGATACTGCCTCGGCTGACTCTAGCTGCTCTGGCCCAAATACTGCTTCTTACTCGGCTGACTGCTCTCAGCTATCATCTCAGCCTTCCGTTTCTCAAACTTCGAGGCTGCCTGAAATGCCTCGGGAAAAGTAGTATAGGTCTGCCCAGTCAAATGCAACTGTATGTCCATTCTCAGCCCACGGACAAACCTATGAATCATCCTCCTAGCCGGCCGTACCAACTCGGGCATATACCTCGACAGGCTAACAAACCTAGCCTCGTACTGAGCAACAGTCATATTTCCCTACTTCAGGGCCACAAACTCATCTTCCCTCCTCTCCATAGCCATCTCGGGAATATATTTGTCCTGAAACTCACTCACAAAATCATCCCATAAGTGTGGAACATCCTCACAATCCCACCTCAACCTAACAGTATTCCACCACTGCTCTGCATCACCCTCAAATAAGAATGACGCATAGTCTATTCTTGCCTCATCAGTATACCTCAACGCGGTGAAAATCTTCTCAACTCGATTAATCCATCTCTCGGCCGCCTCATCATCCGGCTCCCCGAAAAACTTTCCCGGCTCGTGCCTCATAAATTTCTCTAACTGATTGTTCTCAACTCTGTACCCCTGTCCACCAGGATTAGCTTGATTTCCCTGGGGATTATTCCGGTCCTGCCTCTGCTCATGCAGCACCTGTGTAATCCGGTCTACTGCAGTAGTCATAGTAGCCATAAACTGCTCAGGCAACGGCTGCTGACCCTGTTCCGCTGCCTCTTCATCTGATCCTATACCTTGAGTACCATGACGTGGCGGCATAGTAGCAACTCACAATAGCTGGCAACATTTAAAAGCAGTTTATAGACAGAAATATAGCACATAAAATTAGATAACACTCAAGTCAATAACAATCCAATATTCTATCACACAATTCACATAAGACAAGTTCAACTTGCCAAACTATTTCACTTAAACACTTAAACATTCCAAGTTCACAAAGTCATGCTAGAACATTTTCTTTTCCCTTAGCAATCATACATAAACACTATAGCATTTTAGACCTTTACCCCACAGACCGAGAATCATATCCCGGCTCATGCAAGACTATCATGCTCTAATACCACCTAAAGATGTCATGCCCCGACCCGACCCCGCAAAAGGCCAAGCCCGGACCCGACACACGGACGGAGTCTCCTCTGTACCGCGGACGATCCGAAAACCCTAAAATCAATAAAATACTTGCGGAAGCCATAAAATAATCAAAACAAGCCAACTTTCTTTAAAATTTACATTCTCTTATTAACCAACTTTCAAAACCAAAATGATATGCATACTACACAAGTACTTATGCCACTAATCAATTCCATTAGCATGCATTTCTTTACTAGTCACAAGAGTAAACTTTTACAGCTTTACATTCTTTCAACTTATACAACATAAGACCGTAGAGGCCTCAACTAGAAAATACATACAAGGCTACAAGCCTCAAAATTAAGCGACCTCCATGCAATATACATAACAAGCAAGGTTCGCACAAAATCTGGTAACCAACCACCAGCAAAGCAGAGAAGTGCTATCACGGAAACACCTCCATCTGCTCCTCCTCCTCTATTACCTCGAGAGGGTCTGCTTCAACTACTCCTGTAAAAATATAGTATAGAGAGGAATGAGCAAAAACTATTGCTTAGCGAGGGCAATTGGTCTCAAGGACGGAGATGAGAGGAGTATGCAATGCAATTAGCCAAGCAATGTATACATATATCATACCGAGATATAATAAAGCCATCAACAAAGCAAGGCAAGCATTAAAGTTATAAACACTCATTCAAAGGATA
Source organism: Ehretia macrophylla (assembly GCA_037974665.1). NCBI lineage: Eukaryota > Viridiplantae > Streptophyta > Magnoliopsida > Boraginales > Ehretiaceae > Ehretia > Ehretia macrophylla. The sequence continues at coordinate 39,277,178 of CM075772.1, forward strand.
CGATACTCTTTTCACGAGCAACTTTCATTCAAGAATTGGATGACGACCCGCCGGCCCAAACCACCTTATAACACCAGTTTGGAATACCCCGGAAGTATCCATCAACCTACGACCCAAATCTCCCTGGGAGGCAACCCAAGCGAGAAAGGGAATAGCAGCGGAGCTAGAGCAACCAACACTGGCAACCCAAGGCTACCCAGAGAGGCCCATCACTCACGCGCGAGACACTATGCAATGTAAGACTCAATACAAGGCGATAAACAAGCGATAAAGCCACACGTGGGAGAATAACAAAGTAGGTTACTCTCGCACGCAATAGCAGCAATTTGATAAGCAATTCAATCCAAAACAACTCAAACAAGTATTTCAAGTAATTCTAAGCATTCTACAGGCTTAAAGACAAGAAAACACACAAAAACACAAATCGGCCCCAACTATCAAAACGCTACCATTTCCAAACGAGCCACGAGTTCTAGAAACCGACTTCGCCAACCCTCCTAGGTCACCATAAGGCACGTCTAAAGACCCCGAAACCTTACTTTACCCTAGAACTCGCGCAAAGCCCCGATTTCCCCCTTTCTCGTTTGAACTACAACTATAACAACCAAACACCCAACCAATGCCATAATCGCACCAAAAGTGCTTCCATGGCTTCCCGAAGCAATGCCAACACGCAAAACGAGAAAACGCTAAAGTCGACCAAAACGACCCCGACTTTCCCAATGGCATAATTCTCATTTTTTCCACTACGCAACCCAAACAAACCAAACATTTTAGCATTCTAGCGTACCTAGCACATTTCTACATCAACAGAAAGCATAACAGCGTAACTTCAACGTTTCAAAGTTTTACTATTCACAAAACACTATTCAATTGACAATTTAATTTGCAATCACAACATTTAACCGCAGAAATTGTTACAAAGCTATAAATACATGTTCTACAAATGCCAAGGAACATACTAGAAGCATCAAATCGCTTTAAATAACGATCTACGGATAAATCTCAAAATTGACAAAGTTAACATACATAACGTTTAAATGCGCAAATAACATGCTTCCCTCACCTCAGGTACTCCTAGTCGCTAGGAAAACAACGCTAGTTGCCTCAGAAATCACCCCGCACGAGCTCACGCGAAGATTGATCGATTGGAAGTTGAAAGGTTTTTTTTTTTCTTCTTGGAAACTCACGGCCAGAGCTACTCTGTTTTGCTGCTGTTTTTCTTTTTATTTTGCTTAGTTTTTAGCTTATAAGGTGTTAAATGGTCAAAGGGTCAAAGGTCCAAGGTCAAACTACTTAAAACTTGGTCAAAGAGCCTTATTTTGTGCATTTTAAAGCCATTTTAGCTAAGGTAAGATTAATTATAGCTAGCAACAATTAAAATATAAAATTTAAGTCATCTAAATACTAGTTTCACTATTTGCTGAGGACTAGAAATCGTTCTCTAGCTATCGCTCCTTAAATACAATGCACGTTGCGACAGCGAGAAAGTAACAATTAATTCACAAAGAATTTAAGGAAATATAATTTTCAAAATAATAAACAAAGAATTTTCACATTCCGGGCTCGGGTATTACAAGAGCAACCAACCCTGGCAACCCAAGGCTACCCAGACAAGCCCATCACAACGCCCCTGACTCTATGAATGCAATACAATATACAATGCAACAATCGAGCAATGGAGCCACACGTGGGAGAATAACAAAGTAGGTTACTCTCACACGCAATAGCAACAGTTGATAAACATTTCAATCATAATCAACTATAATAAGTGCAATAAGCAACAACAAGCAATAATAACATTCTAAAAGCCAAAACATGCTAAAGCCCAACAAAACACACAACGACCCCAACTTTCAAAATGCTACTACTTCTAAACGAGCTACGAGTTTTGAAAACCGACTTCACCACTCCTCCTAGGACACCATAAGGCACGTCTAAAGACCACGAAACCCTACTTTACCCTAGAATTCCCGCAAAGCCCTGATTTTTCCCCTTTTCTCATTGGAACTACAGCTACCTCAACCGATCACCCAACCAATGTCACAACTGCACCAAAAGTGCTTCCATGACATACCTCGACAATGCCTTCACGCAAAACGATAAAATATCAAACTCGACTGGAACGACCCCAACATGTACCAAGCCATTTTTCTCCGTTTTTACATTACACAATCCAAATAAACCATACATTTAATCATTCTAACATATCTAGCATCTTTCCACATCAACAGAATGCAAAACGGAGCAACTTTTACGAAATGGGGGTTTACTATTCATAATTTACTATTCCATTGTCAATTTAAATTGCAATTGTTATATTCAACCGTAGAAAATGCTAAAACCCTACAAATACATGTTCTACAATCATCAAGGAACATTCTTTAAGCAACAAAATGGATAAAATAACAATCTACGCATAATTCCCTAAATTTAAAGTTTGTATAACATATATTCAAATGCGCAAATAAAGATGCATCCTTCACCTTAGACGCTACTAGATGCTAGGAAAACCACATTGGAAGCCTCAGAAACAAGCCCGTGCAGGCCCTCGCGAAGATTTGAAGATTTGGCTTGAAAATCTTTTTTTTTCTTTCTCCCTTGGACTCTCAGTTTTCCCTTCCTATGCTAACTTATGCTTATAAGATGACAACAAGCCAACTAATCAAAGCCCTTGGTCAAAGCTAACTTAAACTTGGTCAAACTAGTTCATTTTATGCATTTTAAAGGCTAAAACAACTAATACAATTATAATTCTAGTCAACAACAACTAAAACACTAAAATTAAAACACTAAATACTAGTTTTCACTTTTTGCTGAGGACTAGAAATCATTTCCTAACTAACACTCTCGATATGCAATGCAATTTGTGACGATAGACGAATAACAATTAAATATCAAAGATTTTAAGAAAAATATAATTTTCAGAAAAATATACAGAAAAATTTCACGTTCCGGGCTTGGGTATTACACCATCTCCCCCTTAAGACAATTGCGTCCACACAATTCTTACCTGGTCGACAAACAACTCCGGATACTGACTCCAAACCTGGTCCTCTCTTTCCCAAGTTGCTTCCTCAAACCCGTGATGATTCCACAGAACCTTTACCATCGAAATACTGTTCCTGCAAAGTTCCTAAACTTTTCGATCCACAATTCGAATCGGTCTCTCCTCATAAGTTAACTTTTCCTCAATCTGCAAAGGCTCTGGTTCAAGTACATGTGAAGGATCTGGATGGTATTTCCTTATCATTGACACGTGGAAAACATCGTGCAGTCTCGATAAGCTCGGAGGTAAAGCTAACCGATAAGCTAAAGGACCTACCTTTTCGGTGATCTCAAACGGGCCTACATACCTAGGACTAAGTTTCCCGCTCTTACCGTGCCGAATCAACCCCTTTCGAGGAGAAATCTTAAGAAACACCTGATCTCCTAAAGCAAACTCAAGATCCCGAAAGTGCTTATCCGCATTACTCTTCTGATGACTCTGAGCTGTAAGCATACGCTGGCGAATAAGATGAACATTATCCACCATCTTAATCATCTCAGGTAACACAGTCGGATCAATTATTCTCATCTCTCCAACCTCTTCCCAATACAATGGGGATATGCATTTACGACCGTACAACGCCTCGTAGGGAGCCATACCAATAGTAGATTGATAACTATTATTGTAGACGAACTCCGCTAAAGGCAAAAACATTTCCCAATTCTTCCTAAAGTCTAACACACATGCCCGAAGCATGTCTTCCAAGATCCTGATGGTTCTCTTAGACTGGCCATCAGTTTGTGGATGGTATGCAGTACTGAAGCTCAATTTAGTTCCCATGGCCTCTTGCAACTTCTGCCAAAAATGAGATCTAAATCTGGGATCTCTATCTGACACTATACTTTGTGGCACACCATGAAGTCTCACAATATTAGCAACATAAAGCTCAGCTAGCTTATCAAGGCTATCTTGTTTGTTCACGGGAATAAAATGTGAAACCTTAGTCAATCGGTCCACAACAACCCAAACAGAATCACATCCTCTCGGAGATCTCGGAAGATCAGTCACAAGGTCCATTGTTATATGCACCCACTTCCATTGCGGAATCAATAATGGTTGCAGAAGCTCAGCTGGCCTTTGATGCTCAGCTTTAACCCTCTGGCAAGTTAAACACCTGGATATATATCTAGCAATCTCCCTCTTTATATTGTTCCACCAGAAGTGTTGTTTCAAGTCTCTATACATTTGAGTACTGCCCGGGTGAATCGTATATCTTGAATTATGTGCCTCAGACAGAATCTCATTCTTCAAAGTCGGAACACCAGGAACACACACTCTGTCCCTGAATCTGAAGATACCATCTGCATGTAATTTAAACTCCGACTCTCCCCCTTTTGCTTTTTCTTGGATTTTCAAGATGTGAGGATCAGTCTTTTGAGCCTCCTTAATTTTTGCTAGCAATCCCGACTGAATTTGCAAGCTAGCAAATCGAATCCCTACTTCAGTAACTTCTAGCTTCCATGAACAAATTTCCTCCAAAGTCTCCCAATCATTGATAATTAAGCTTGCAACAGTAGCCTTTCGGTTCAAAGCATCTGCAACAACATTAGCCTTACCTGGCACGTAGTTTATAGAACAATTATAGCCACTTAATAGCTCTAGCCATCTTTGCTGCCTCATATTCAGATCTTTTTGTGAAAACAAGTATTTGAGACTCTTGTGGTCAGTAAAAATTTCAAATATGCTACCCCACAAGTAATGACGCCACTTCTTTAAAGTAAACACAACTGCAGCTAACTGAAGATCATGTGTAGGGTAATTGACTTCATATGGTTTCAATTTCCTATAAGCATAGGCAATCACCTTACCATTCTGCATTAAAACACAGCCCAAACCTTCTTTAGACGCATCACTGTAGACAATAAAGTTTTCTTCACCTTCAGGTAAAGCTAGTACAGGAGCTGTAGTTAGTCACTTCTTCAGTTCTTGGAAACTAGATTCACATTTAGCATCCCAGTTGTAAGTAACTTTCTTTCGAGTCAACTGGTTTAAAGGCCCTGAATTTTGGAAAAGTCTTTAACAAACCTCCGATAGTAACCTGCCAACCCCAGAAAGCTCTGAATCTCTGACACCGTTTTAGGTCTCTTCCAAGACGAAACAACTTCAATCTTAGCTCGGTCTACTGAAATTCCTTGATGTGAAATGATATGGCCCAGAAACGATATTTGATTCAACCAGAATTCGCACTTGCTAAATTTAGCAAAAAGCTTATTTTTATGCAAAGTCTGTAGCACAATCTTTAAATGTTGTTCATGTTCAGCCTCATTCTTAGAGTATACAAAAATGTCGTCAATAAAGATTACGACAAATTGATCAAGATAAGGTCAAAAGACCCTCTGCATTAAGTCCATGAATGCGGCTAGTGCATTTGTCAATCCAAACGGTAACACAACAAATTCATAGTGACCATATCTAGTCCTGAATGCCGTCTTAGGTATATCATCACTCTGAATCCTGAGTTGATAGTAACCCTGCCTCAAGTCAAATTTTGAGTAAACACTCGTACCCTGCAATTGGTCAAACAATTATTCAATCAACGGTAAGGGGTATTTGTTCTTAATCGTGACTTGATTAAGTCCCCTGTAATCAATACATAACCGTAGCGTGCCATCTTTCTTTCTCACAAACAACATAGGCGCACCCCACTGCGATGAACTAGGTTGTATAAACCCTTTCTCAAGCATGTTCTGAAGCTGAATTTTCAATTCCTGAAGTTCAGCCGGTGCCATTCTATAAGGACTTCTAGAAATTGGCACAGTGCCCAGCATAAGGTCAATCACAATCTCAATCTCCCTATCCGGTGGTAAACCCGGTAATTCCTCAGGAAATACACCAGAGAAGTCTTTAACAATTGGGACCTCATTCAAATTCAACTTATCAGTAGGTTAATTGATTAGATAAGCTAGGTAAGCTCCACAACCTTTATTCAACAACTTGGAATCCTTGATTGATGATAAAAGGGGTATTCTGGCAGCCCTGCAGTTCCCAACAATCTCTAGTACTGGTAGGTCAGGAATCTGAAGATAAACAATTTTTGTTCTACAATCCAACTAAGCATAGTTTTTCCCTGACCAGTCCATTCCCAATATGATTTCAAAGTCACGGAAGGGCAGTATAATTATATCAACAGAAAATTACAGTCCTCAATGCATATAACACAAGATTTGCAAATAGACTCAGTAACAAATTTCGCACCCAAAGGCGTACTAACTTCAACTTTATATGGCAATTTATCAATACTAACATTCACAGATCTTGCACATGCAGGAGTTATAAATGAATGCGTAGCTCCGAGATCAATCAAAACTTTAACTGGCTGAGTATTGAGAAGAAAGATACCTTCCACTATTGCTGTGGTATCGGGTAACTCCTCCGCATCTAGTGCAAAGACCCTAGCCTGTACCCTCTGTGCTGGACCTACACCTGTAGCCATGTTCTGCACACCCTGGCCTCCAGTACGGCCCTGAACATTCTTAAACTTAGGGCAATCTTTCACCCTATGCTGCTCGCTCCCACAGCCAATGCACTTACCTCTCTTTCTCCAACAATTAGCTTCAATGTGCCCCGATCGATTACAAAAGTTACAGTGCTGATTTTTCTTTACAACTGTGTTTCCTGTAGGTACGGGGGCTCTGACAGTGGTAGGAACTGTACCTCCCTGCTAGGGTCTAGTCACAGCTTGTCTCCCCTATATCTGATACTGTGGCTGATACAGGCACTGCTGAGGAACCTTAACAAAAGTCTGATACTGCCTCTGCTGACTCTGGCTGCTCTGGCCCAAGTACTGTTTCTTACTCAGCTAGCTACTCTCAGCTATCATCTCTGACTTCCGTTTCTCAAACTTCGAGGCTACTTGGAATGCCTCGAGATAAGTAGCATAAGTCTGCCCAGTCTAATGCAGCTGTATATCCATTCCCAGCCCACGAACAAACCTATTAATCATCCTCCTAGCTGGTTGTACCAGCTCAAGCATATACCTCGACAATCTGACAAACCTAGCCTCATACTGTGCGACAGTCATGTTTCCCTACTTCAGGCTCACAAATTCTTCTTCCCGCCTTTCCCTAGCCATCTCGGGAATATACTTGACTCGAAACTCACTCACGAAATCATCTCACAAATGCGGAACATCCTCACAGTCCTACCTCAACCTAACAGTGTTCCACCATTGTTCCGCGTCGCCCTCAAATAGGAATGCGCATATGCTATCTTTGCCTCTTCAGTGTACCTCAAAGCAGCATAAATTTTCTCAACACGGTTAAGCCATCTCTCGGCTGCCTCGTCATCCAGCTCTCCAAAGAACTTACTCAGTTTGTGCCTAAGGAATTTTTCCAACTGATTGTTCTCAGCCCTATACCCCTGTCCACCAGGATTAGCTTGATTTCCCTGGGGATTATTATTCTTTTCCTGCCTCTGCTCGTGCAGTACCTGAGTAATCCGGTCAACTGCAGCGGTCATAGTAGCCATAAACTGTTCAGGCATCGGTTGTTGACCCTGTTCTGCTGTCTTCTCATCTGCCCCTTGGCCTTGAGTACTACGATGTGGCTGCATAGTAACAACTTACAATAGCTGGCAACATATAAAAGCAGTTTATAGACAGGAATATAACACATAAGATTAGATAACACTCAAGTTAATAACAATCAAATATCCTATCACACAATTCACATAACACAAGATTGACATGTCAAACTAATTCACTTAAACACATAAGCACTCCAAGTTCACATAATCATACTATAACACTTTTCACTTAACAATCACACAATAACACTTTATCATTTTAGATCTTTACCCCACAGACCGAGAAACATATCCCAGCTCATGCAACTCTATCATGCTCTGATACCACCTAAAGATGTCATGCCTCGACCCGACCCCGCAAAAGGCCAAGCACGGACCTGACACACGGACGGAGTCTCCTCTGTACCGTGGACTGTCCGAAAACCCTACATTCAACATAACATATGTGAAAACCACAATAATCATTTGGAACAAGTCAACTATCTTTTAAAAAACATACATCTTCTCATTATCCAACTTTTGCAACCCAAAATGACATGCATACTACATAGGTACTTATGCCACTAAGTAGTAAAACCATTAGCATGCAGTTCTTTACTAGTCACGAGAGTATATCTTTACAACTTTACAACCTTTCAACTTTTATAACATAAGACCATAGAGGCCTCAAAATAGAAACTACATACAAGGCTACAAGCCTCAAAATGAAGCGACAACCAAGCAATATACACATCAAGCATGGCCCGCACAAAAGACTGGCAACCAACCACCAGCTAAGCAAAGAAAGTGCTATCAAGGAAACACCTCCACTTGCTCCTCCTCCTCCTCAACCACCTCAATAGGATCGGCCTCAACTACTCTTGTAAAATATAGTATAGAAAGGAATGAGCAAAAAACTATTGCTTAGCGAGGGTTAATTGGTCTCAAGGACGGAGGTGAGAGGAGAATGCAATGCAAATAGTCAAGTAAGTAGATCAGTCAATTAACATATAGAGATACAAGCAAAGCCAACAATAAATCAAGACAAGCATTAAGGCTATAATCATTCAATTAAAGGATACAATTCACTTTCCACGAGCAACTTTCAATCACGAATCCGATGATGACGCGCTGGCCCAACCACCTTATAACCTCGGTTTGGAATACCCCGGAAGTATCCAATCAATTCTACGACCCAAATCTCCCTGGGAGGCAACCCAAACAAGAAAGGGAATAGGACACGGAGCTAGAGCAACCAACCCTGGCAACCCAAGGCTACCCAGAGAGGCCCATCACACTGCCCCTGACTCTATGAATGCAATACAATATACAATGCAACAATCGAGCAATGGAGCCACACGTGGGAGAAAAACAAAGTAGGTTACTCTCGCATGCAATAACAACAGTTGATAAACATTTCAATCATAATCAAATATAATAAGCGCAATAAGCAACAACAAGCAACAATAACATTCTAAAAGGCAAAACATGCTAAAGCCCAACAAAACATACAACGACCCAAACTTTCAAAATGCTACTACTTCCAAACGAGCTATGAGTTTTGGAAACCGACTTCACCACTCCACCTAGGACACCATAAGGCCCGTCTAAAGACCATGAAACCATAATTTACCATAGAATTCCCGCAAAGCCCCGATTTTCCCCCTTTGCTCGTTTGAACTACAGCTACCTCAACCGATCACCCAACCAATGTCACAACTGCACCAAAAGTGCTTCCATGACATACCTCGACAATGCCTTCACGCAAAATGATAAAATGCCAAGCTCGACCTGAGCGACCCCAACATGTACCAAGTCATTTTTCTCTATTTTTACATTACACAATCCAAATAAACCATACATTTAAGCATTCTAACATATCTAGCATCTTTTCACATCAACAGAACGCAAAAAGGAGCAACTTTTACAAAACGGGGGTTTACTATTCATAATTTACTATTCCATTGTCAATTTAAATTGCAATTGCTATATTCAACCGTAGAAAATGCTAAAATCCTACAAATACATGTTCTACAATCATCAATGAACATTCTTTAAGCAACAAAACGGATAAAATAACAATCTACACATAATTCCCATAATTTAAAGTTTGTATTACATATATTCAAATGCGCAAATAAAGATGCATCCCTCACCTTAGACGCTACTAGATGCTAGGAAAACCACGTTGGAAGCCTCAGAAACAACCACGTGGAAGCTCTCGCGAAGATTTGAAGATTTGGCTTGAAATTTTTTTTTTCTTTCTTCCTTGAACTCTCAGTTTTCCCTTCCTTTTTTTCAGCTTTGCTTTGTTTTATTTTATGCTAACTTATGCTTATAAGGTGACAACAAGTCAACTAGTCAAAGCCCTTGGTCAAAGCTATCTTTAACTTGGTCAAACTAGTTCATTTTATGCATTTTAAGGCTAAAACAATTAATACAATTATAATTCTAGTCAACAACAACTAAAACACTAAAATTAAAACACTAAATACTAGTTTTCACTATTTGCTGAGGACTATAAATCATTTCCTAGCTACCACTCTCGATATGCAATGCACTTTGCGACGATAGATGAATAACAATTAAATATCAAAGAATTTAAGAAAAATATAATTTTTAGAAAAATAAACAGAAAAAAAATTTCACGTTCCGAGCTCAGGTATTACAAGGACTATGATACTATCGATAGATGACGACTTAAGATGGCTTAGTTTGTTTGGTGAGTTCTTCCTGAAAATAGGGTCGTATTGTGGAAATGATCCATAACATGTGTATGTCCTACGTGTTAACAATTTTGAAACTAGTTGATAAGATACGTAAATCGGATATAGACTTATCATCTTGAAATTAGTGTATGTCACCATAGGATCATGGTATTATTGTGATATTCCTTTTGAGGTATGAATGCGAGATTGACATGACATAAGTCATGATTTTGGAGTTATAGTTATATTGTTAGAATACCGATGCAGCTTTGATTACTATGCTTGAAGGTTCTAACCTTAGTTAATGAACTCAACCTCAAGATCAATTGGAGAAAATAGAGTTGTTCAAAGGAATGAACTATAAATGTAAAGGTCACACTGAATTAAATGATTGGAGAAAGCTAGGAAGTGAATTGGTTATAGTAAGAGAGATCACAGAGGAAAGGACGACCCGGAGTGGGAAAATAACAATGGTCGGAATCCACCTAAATGACCTCAATAGGAAATATTTAATTTCGGGACAAAATTCTTTTAAGGAAGTAAGGATGTGTGGCCCGACCTCGATTTACGTGTGTTACCTCGATTCGTGTACTCTAACCATGAACTGCGTGCCTTAACATAAATATAAGAGTCGTACCTCGATTTATGTGCATTGCATTGAATTACATGCCTTGCATTGATTTACGTGCATTCATCTAGGATTGCCTACATTTATATTGGAATATGCGTATTTACCTAGAAGTGCGTGCCTTACCTCGTAGTTCGTGCCTTAAACCTAGGGATGCGTATGACACCCCGATCCCTCTCGAGACCGGGAGTTCTAGCAATCAATCTATTCACAACCCCAAATCCAAACCCGGGCAAGATTTTAGGGAAAGACAGACAGAGTCTCCACTGTTTCTAGGCAAATTGCAAAACCTGTAATAGTATATAAATGGACCAACACTGTGTCCAACCATTCAACCACCTCAAGGCCATCCGAGCCTCGGTTCACAACAAGCAATTCACAAGTAAATATAAATTCAAGCTTAGCAATTAAACTACACCAACCTATTGCATAAAGTAGACTATCATGACTTTCTATCTTTTTCCCTTTTTGTCATTACAAATATATATTGAAGTTAAGCTATATTAACTAAATACATAATCTAATGAACTTAAATTACATCCCCATTAACATTAAATACATATAATACATAAAAGCATACAACTTTACAACTTTGACAACTCAAGTCACATAGGCACGCAGGACAACCCTTCAAGCACGGACTTTCACGAAATCACGAACTTTCCAACTAACATGGCATTTCCTCAAATGTGGTGGTGAGGAGTGAGTATACACAACACGTATACTCAGTGAGGGCGAGACAGATATCGAGATGGAGAGAAAGAAGATCGTGCAATGCAAATAGGTACAGTTAAGCAATACAATCAATAAAAGGCATTCAATTTATATAACAATACAATAAACAATTAAGAAAAGCATTAACACAACCAATCAAAGCTATACCACACTTTGAAGGCTATGGATCACTCGAGCGAGTAATGTACCGATCACGATTCCAATGACATTAACGATGACGCGCCGGCCCAAACCACCTTATAACACCAGTTTGCAATACCCTAGGAGTAACCATCAATTCTACGACCCAAATCTCCCTGGGAGGCAACCCAAGCGAGAAAGGGAATAGCAGCGGAGCTAGAGCAACCAACACTGGCAACCCGAGGCTACCCAGAGAGGCCCATCAGTCACGCGCGAGACACTATGCAATGCAACACTCGATACAAGGCGATGAGCGAGCGATATCAAGCATTCTCAACAATTGATAAACATTTCAATCAATAATCAACTCTAACAAGCGTAATAAGCATTAACAAGCATTTACAATCAAACAAGTGACAAAAACAACACCAACTAACATTATCAAGCATTAGCAAGTATTCTATAGGCATTATAAGCATTCTATAGGCAACATAAGCATTCTATAATCAATATAAACATACTATAAGCAATATTCTATGAAAACACACAAAATCACAAAAATAACCCCAACTTCAAAACACTACTACTTTCAAACGAGCCACGAGCTTTGGAAACCGACTTCACCAGTCCTCCTAGGTCACCATAAGGCACATCTAAAGACCCGAAACCCTACTTTACCCTAGAATTCACGCAAAGTCCCGATTTCCCCCTTTGCTCGTTTGAACTACAACTATATCAACCAAACACCCAACCAATGCCATAATCGCACCAAAAGTGCTTCCATGGCCTCCCGAAACAATGTCAACACGCAATACGAGAAAACGCTAAACTCGACCTAAACGACCTCGACTTTCACCAAGCCGTTTTTCTCCGTTTTTCTATTACACATTCCAATTAAACCACAAATTTAGGCATTCTAGCATATCTAGCACATTTCTACATCAACGGACAACATAACAGCGCAACTTTATCATTTCAAGGGTTTACTATTCATTAGTCAATTTAAATTGCAATTTCGATTTTCAACCGCAGAAAATGCTAAAAAGCTATAAATACATGTTCTACAATCAACAAGGAACATTCTTTAAGCAACAAAACAATTAAAACAACAATCTACGCATAAGTTCTAAAAATTAAAGTTTAGATATACATTTTTCAAATGCGCAAATAATGATGAAACCCTCACCTTAGACGCTCCTAGACGCTAGGGAAACCACGATGGATGCCTCGGAAACCACCCCGCACAAGCTCACGTGACGAAATGAAGATTTGAAGTTGAAATGTTTTTTTTTTCCTCCATGGTTTCAGCCATGGCTCTTATTTTTCTGGTTTTTTCTCTTTTGTTTCGTATTTAAACTTAAATAAAAGATGACAAATGGTCAAAGCTTCGGTCAACCCGCTAAACCAAAACAGCTATGCGCGACCTTACGAAAATGGACATAACTTCTTCTAGAAAACTCCAATTCACGAACGGTTTGAAGCCTCAGAAACTAGACTCATAGAGCTTTCCAACCATATATAATTTGCTACCTAACTCTTCCCCAATTGGTTCAGATTTAATTCCAAAGTTGACCCAAAATTTGACTAACTTAACATTGCATTTTTTTATTTCTAATCCCAAGTTTGCCCTTTATTAAACATTTCAAAAATTCTCACCTTGTCCTAGTTGGTCAATGTAGATGAAAAGTCAACTAGTTTGGTCAAAGAAGGTGAAAGGTCAATAAAATGCAATTTAAATGAACTTTAAATGCTATTGAATACATGCCAGGTTCGGGGTATCACAATGCGTACCTGTACGCTAATCAATAAATATTCCTACACAAAGCACTAGACAGTAAAATAATCCAACAAACTCCACTAACATTAAAATACTATTAAACTAACCAAAACATTCCACTAAGCTATATTTAAACCCTAAGTCAACCCACAAGAGGACAAAACCTCACCAAAACCTAAATCCTATCATTAAACACTAGAATTCAAAGCATATATATAAACAACACACATATACACAAGGCCTACACAGACAACAAGAAATACCAACACACACAATTATAAATTAAACACACACAAGACACAAAAATATTCCCTTAAACACACAAAACACAAGAAGGCATAAAATTAATCCTACACTCTACCCAAGCCCCTCACTTTCTCGGCCTACACACCCCACATGCTTCCACAATTCAAATTATACTCAAGACGAAAAAAATTTCAGCTTTGTATGCACCCTAGGCCGACACACACATGCAAACACATAAACAAACACTTCAACTCTCATTTTTTCCTCTCAACTCTCTCACTCTCTCTCCATTTCGGCCCTAGCTCTTCCTTGAGCTTCCAAGACTCAAGCTTTCTCTCTAGGTCACTCAAGCACTCGGCGATAGCAAGCAAACCAAGCAAGAACACTCAAATCCCTCAACAAGTTCACCATTTTCGGCCAAATGTAGGTTTATGCTTCATCTTCTTCTTCTTTTGGTTTTGAGCACATGAACACCTCCTACACTTGGTAACTAGACTAGGATTTAAGGAAAATAAGGAAACCATTCGGCCAAAGCAAGGAAAAGTAGCATTTCGTACGTTTCAAGAGCATTTTTTGCATTTCACTCATCAAGTTGCTAAGGTGAGGGTTAAATCCTTTCAAATGCTTCAAAAACTCACATGCATGCTCTTATATGGCTGTGTTTACTCTTGAAGTTCATGTGCATGTGTTTATATGAGCATATCTACCTTTGCATGGCTTGAAAATTGGTAGAAACCTTGAGATATGAAATGATGTTTTTTGGCAACTCTCTGTCCGTATAGAACGAGATAATTTGAACCTCTCAAATTTTGTTAAAAATGCATGAAATTTGGTGAGTTACTAGATTTTTCAGTTCTAAACATAGCTAGAAGAAATAGCATAAAGCTAATTTTGAGTTTATAACCCCAAAAAATTGCAAATATCGAAATGTGTATAAAACTGGACAGATTTGCATAGTCTCGCGGTTTTGGTCATAACTCCTATTTTCAAACTTGAAATGCAGCGAGGTTTGTTCCTAGATTTAAAGCACTAGTTATTTTCTTGGCTAGCCGAATAAGGAAAAATAGGCTATTACAGTGGGGTTTTGCTTAAAAACTTGCTTTAAATCATGTTGTAATTGTACTTTGAGGTATTGAATGCTTGGGCTTATGGAAATTAGAAGTTGCATGGACTGTTTTGGTTGGTTGAGATTGCTTAAATTAGTTGATGCATGACCTTGGCTTATTTTATGATGAATTCTTGCTTAATCGTATGTGTAAGCATGAAATTGAGGACCTATTACTTATGCATGCTTGCCAAGTGACTATTCTATGGGTTAAATGAATTCATTTGAGTTATTAGTAGGCTATCCAATAATCCCTAAGTATATATGATATGGTTTAAGTGATTCTTATGATTCTTAGCAAACTAAAGCTACACCCGAGCATGATCCTTGTAAACCCTAATGGCTACGTAAGTTCCCAAGTCCCAAACCCTTCATGTGTATCTTATAATTGATGTTGAGGAATGTTAATGGACTTCCTGGAATTATCTTTATAGCTTTAAGCATGATTCTCGATGATCGCATGTTGATAAGTTAACTATTCGTGCACCCGGTCTTGTGTAAAGTGTTGTAACATGCTCATGTGTCCTCAACACTTGGTATGTGAATTAAAAGGAGTTATATGAATTATTTTGTATGGTGTTACTTGGCTGCGCGTTAAATGTTCATATGCTTCTAGGTGTTATACAAAGTGGATTTACATGTCAAAGCATGCCTCGTGCGTTTACTTGTCGATATGTGATCATACGTGTATCTGGATGCAACCTACTTTGTTGACCTCCTAATGTAAATTGTTAAAAGATATTCAATGGCTAATTTTGAACATGATTACTTGGCTGCCCGTGAAAGTTTAAATGCTTTCAAATTGATATATGAAATGATTATATGTTCTTACAATGCCTTATGTGCCACTATGTCAAAATGTGATCATATACTTGCTCGTAGCCAACCTACAATCCGGAGTACACCCATTTGGGAGGGATAAGTGAATGATTGATACCGGATACAACAATGGTTTTTGGAAATGATCTTGAGAGCAAATGCTCACTGATTGATCTTAAGAGCGAAATCTCACCTTATCCTTTTTACTATGTGCTTAAGTACTCTCGCTTGGTTCCTAGAGGACCTCGGGAAAGAAATATTGTTTATCTATATGCCACTACTATGATTAATACGTGAATCAAATTTGATGAAAATATTTACTAATTATACTATGTTAATAAAATGATGTGGTAACTATGTTTATTGTTCCATTATACTTATGCTATATAATATCTTATTTGTGTTACATTGTAACACCCTGATCCCTCTCGAGACCGGGAGTTCTATCAATCAATCTAATCGCAACCCAATTCCAATCCCGGGCAAAATTTTATGGAAAGACGGACGGAGTCTCCCCTGTTTCTAGGCAAAATGCAAAAACCTACAATAGCATATAAGTGGACCAGCACCGTGTCCAACCATACAAACACCTCAAGGCCATCCGAGCCTTGGTTCTCAACAATAAACACAATAAGTATAGATACATTTCCAGTTTAAAAGCTAATCTATCTTTTCTCATCTTTGACAAGTACATTCAAGCTTGACAATTAAACCATACTAACCTACTGCATAAAATAGACTATCATATCATTCTAACTCTTTTCCTTTGGACATTACAACCATGCATTGAAGTTAAACTATACTAACTGAATACATAAACTAGCTTATCATTCTACCTCAATTACCTAGTTAAATTTAAATTACATTCTTTTTAACAATAAATACATACAGCACATGAACATACATCTTTGCATCTTTGACAACTCAAACCACATAGCAAGCAAGACAACTCTTCAAGCATGATCTTTCACAAAACCATGAACTTTCTAGCTAACATGGCAATTTCCTGAAATGTGGTGGTGAGGAGTGAGTATACACAACACGTATACTCAGTGAGGTGAGACAGATATCGAGGTGGAGAGAAAGAAGATCGTGCAATGCAAATAGATACAGTTAAGCAATATAGTCAATAAGAAAACATTCAATATAAACGACAATACAATAAACAATCAAAGAAAGCATTAACACAACCATTCAAAGCTATACCACACTTTGAAGGTCACGGTTCACTCATACGAACAATGTACCATTTCACGAGTGATACATCAATCTCGAGCTTGATGTTGACAACGATGACAATAAGCGCGCAACCACCTTATAACATCCACTGGGTGTACTCCGGAAGTACCCCGACACATCTACGACCCAAATCTCCCAGGGCGGCACCCCTAGCGAGAATGGGAATAGGACACGGAGCTAGAGCAACCAACCCTGACAACCCGAGCCTGCCCAGAGAGGCCCATCACTCACGTGCCTGACACTAATGCAATGCAATATGAGATACAAGCAATAAACAAGCCATAGCACGAAAGTGCAGATTAGTGGCGATAAACAAGATATCAAGCATTTACAATCAATAATAGCAATCAATCAACTTTTCAAGCATGATTATCATTGTCTTCAATAATAACATCAATTAAACACGTAACAGCAGTTCAAACACGATAATGACAAATATCACTATTCAATCCCTAACTTCCAAAGGCAATTACGAGCAAATGAGCTACAGGATTAGGAACCCGATTTCACTACATTCACTTAGGCACTACAATGCACGTTTCTATGTCACTAAACTTCACTTTCTCACTCGAGGCCTAAAAGTCCACCTACTGCGTTTGAACTACAACTATGCTAACCGGTCATTCAATCAACGCCACAATAGAGCCAAAAGTGCTTCCATGCCCTCAATAGCAAAACCCCCAACTCAATTCGAGCATAGTCAACACTTGGTCAAACGGCCCCTTTTCGTTTCATTGTCTAATTTTCAATTTTAACATAGGCCGGTCCGTTTTTATTGCACATTTTATCTTTCTATCACTAATGGCGCCTATCCAAATCAAGCAATCGCAATTCGGATCAAAATCTGAAATTCTAGGGTTTTACTATTCAAAATCACTAAAAATTATTCTTCCCCAATTTCAAAAACGCAATTTCAACCGTAAAAATTGCTAAATAACTATCAAACAATGCTCTATGAACTCAAAGGAATCTATATCAAGCAATTATAGGCATTATAACACATTATATATAAAATCTAAAAATTTGAAACAAAATTCAAATTCGAATATAAATGCACAAAAGCGTGAAAACCCTCACAAAGATTGAAGACCAAGAACCGCAAGGACCCGAGCCACGACCCTCGAGCAATTCCACGCATGATTGTAAAAGAAAATGCAAGCAAAGTCTTTTTTTTTCTCTTGGGAGAGTTTCGGCCATGGGGGGGGGGGGGGACTTGGGTGGCATTTTATTTTTGTTTTTTTGATCATTTTGTTGATTTTTGGCTATTTAAAAAAAATGACAAAGCTCAAGGGCAAAATGGTCATTTAGCAAAGTCAAAATTCAAGTTAAATTGGTCAACTAAGGCTATTTTAGTTATCATTTGGTCTAGCTCAAGTTAAAACAATGCAATTAGATGGAAAACAACTAAAACTAGCTAAATTAAATTAAAAACATTTTTCACTAAGTCCGAAGAATATTTCTCTAACTCTCATTTTTTGAAATACTACGATCGAACGGTCAATAAACGATCGCTAATCAAATGATGAGCACTAATAGAAAACTATAATTTTTGAAAATTTGAATAGTGGAATAGTTTAAAATTCACTCCGGCTCAGAGTTACTTTTCTCATTTATTTGAAAACCGAGTAATTTTAATGCAAGACAATTAAAACCAATTATTAAAATAATCAAAACAATCAAAATAATCAATATTCATTTAAAAATAATTAATATAACTATTTCTAGAATATTTTAAAGAATTATGAAGTTAATGTTAAGATACAGATGAATAAGTTAATATAAACACGTAGTCAGATGCAATTAATTACTAACATTTAAAATGATACTTAATTAAACACAAGAAAATTAAATCTAACTACTATAATTAATAAAAATAGATGATAATCTTTTAGTTAATCAATATAAAAATTATTGAATGCTTCTAAAAGAAATATCAAAATAGTAAAAAATGGTTGATTTAACTAATTAAACATTTAATTAAATGCATGCCGGGTTCGGGTTATCACATCCTTCCCCCTTTAAAACAATTGCGTCCTCGCAATTCTTCTTCCAATAGAACTCAACATCATCTGAAACCCAACTCTGACTAATCTTCATCGGTTGCTGAGCAAGATAGTGAATAAGGATGCTCGTAGGGAAACCCGAATAGAAATCCCAACCAAGAATGCCGAGAAAATACCAACTAAAGACTGAAGCAAAGATACTGTAGATGATATCAATACCATATATTAATGGCAATGAAGAATACCGAAGGAATACCCTATTTACGAATCTCTAATAGAAGTCTAACAAGTACCAAATAAGAAAATTAAAAGATAGCCAGAGTAGATGCACCTCATGCAGTGATAATTATCGTAAGTAGACCTAGCTGAAAGTTCTGTAAAAGTATATAGAGAAGAATACCAAAGGCCAATCTCTAAATGAAATCCTCCAATCACTAAGTCCCTACCACAACATCTTAGTCAAACAGCAAGTATAGATTCTCATAAGTGGAAAGGCCGAAGAAGAAGCCGTAAACAATACAAGATAATAAGTCCAAGCAGAGTTCCAAGTGTAGGATCTTCCAATAAATGCCAATAAGAAAAATACTAGTAGAATGCTCAATAAGAATTCCAAAGAATACCGTGAGTAATATTACACAATAAGTCCGATAGGAATTCCGATTACCAAACCAACTGAGGGATGCCAAAGAAAATAACCGAACAATGCTCCAGTAAAAAAGTAGCAAGGATTGCCCAATAAGTAAGTACTAGATAAATGGCCACTAAGAATTCTAGAGAATACCATTGAAGAATTTCCAATAAGGAATGCCAGTAACACAACAATAAAGGCCGAGACACATATGCCATAGATAATACCATGCAGTAAGTCCGATTGAATACCCAATAGCAACGTCTACCAAGAAGTGCCAACAGAAGTTCCAAAGAATACCCAATAAGAAAACCAAAGAATGCTCCAAAGAACAGCCAAATAGAACCTCAAAAGAAAACTATTCTTTCACAACTGTTAAGCACAGAGGAGGACCCTAGAGTTTCGCCAATAACCGAGCTCCAAAGGCAAACACCAACTCCCAAATAAAGGCTAATCAAATACTACTCATTCCCGTCAATCCACATAACTTGAAGGACCTGCTACTAACCACTTTTCTTCAGGGGGAGGAAGAAGTCTTTCTTACCATTTCAACAAGACATGTATGAATGCCAAGATATCACATTTATACATATATTCCTTAAACTATTATGCAAGCAAGTTTACAAAACAGTTTATTCAACAAAGTCACTCAAGCACGACAATCAAGTCAAGCACAACATAATCAATTCAAATCACGGCATAACCAATTCAAGACATTCTAAGACACACATTACATGCAATACTTCAAGCAAATAAAAATTCACGAGATCAATTCGATTCACGATGATAATTCGATACACGAGTAGTCACTTCACTTCACGTAACACACATTTAGCAAATAACACATAACTATATCACATAGGTGCACACATTTAGGTCAAGACACACAATCTCACATACAAGCATACACTTTCAAGACACACTTAACAAGCACACATTCAAGGATCACTACCCACCAGACCGAGGACCCTGTCCTGGCTTATGAGCTAAACAAGCTCTAATACCACCTGTAACACCCTGATCCTTCTCGAGACCAGGAGTTCTATCAATCAATCTAATCGCAATCCAATTCCAATCCCGGGCAAAATTTTAAGGAAAGACGGACGGAGTCTCCTTTGTTTCTAGGCAAAATGCAAAAACCAGCAATAGCATATAAGTGGACCAGTATCGTGTCCAACCATACAAACACCTCAAGGCCATCCGAGCCTTGGTTCTCAACAAATAAACACAACAAGTATAGATACATTTCCAGTTTAAGAGCTAACCTATCTCTTCTCATCTTTGACAAGTACATTCAAGCTTGACAATTAAACCATACTAACCTACTGCATAAAATAGACTATCATGTCATTCTAACTCTTTTCCTTTGGACATTACTATGATAACCTGAACCCGGCATGCATTTAGTGGCATTTGACTGCATTTAATTAAATGCTTAATTAGTTAAATCAATCATTTGCACTATTTTGGTATTTCTTTTGGAAACATTTAATAATTTTTATATTGATTAATTAAAAGATTATCACCTATTTTTATTATTTATAAAAATTGGATTTACTTTCTTGTATTTAATTAAGTGTCATCTTAAATGTTAGTGTTTAGTTGCATTTGATTATGTGTTTATATTAACTTGCTTGTTTATATCTTAGCATTAACTTCATAATTCTTTAAAATATCATAGAAATAGTTAAATTAATTATTTTTAAATGAATATTGATTATTTTAATTGTTTTGATTATTTTAATAATCGGTTTTAATTGTCTTGCATTAAAATCACTCGGTTTTCAATAATGAGAAAAGTAACTCCGAGCCGGAGCGAATTTTAAACTATTCTACTATTCTACTTTTCAAAAAAATTAAAGTTCTATATTATTGCTCATCACTTTATTAGAGATCATTTATTGACCGTTTGATCGTAGTATTTCGAAAATGAGAGTTAGAGAAATATTCCTCGGACTTAGTGAAAAAAGTTTTTAGCTTAATTTAATCAGTTTTAGTTGTTTTTCATTTAGTTGCATTGTTTTAACTTGAATTAGATTAAATTGCATCAAAATAAGCTTATTTGATCAATTTTAATTTAAGCTTGATTTTGCAAATGACCAAAATGCCCTTGTCACCCTTTTAAATAATAAAACAAGGCAAAAATCAAGAAAAACAAATTGCAAAATGCCCATTTTGTCCTTGCCATGGCCGAAGGTTTGAGGGAAAAAGAAAGAAAATTTGTTTTGCATTTTTCTTCTACAATCATGTGTGGAATTGCTCAGGGGTCGTGGCTCGGGTCCTTGCGGGTCTTGGTCTTCAATCTTTGTGATGATTTTGACGCTTTTGTGCATTTAAATTTGAAATTGAATTTTGTGTCAAATTTTTAGGTTTGATATATAATGTGTTATAATTCCTGTAATTGCTTGATATAGCTTTCTTTTAAGTTCGTAGAGCATTGTTTGATAGTTATTTAGCAATTTTTATGGTTGAAATTGTGTATTTGAAATTGGGGAAGAATAATGAATAGTGATTTTGAATAGTAAAACCCTAGAATTTTAGATTTTGATCCGAATTGCGATTGCTTGATTTGGATAGGTGCCATTAGTGATAGAAAGATAAAATGTGCAATAAAAATGGACCGGCCTTTGTTAAAATTGGAAATTAGACAATGAAACGAAAATGGGCCGTTTGACCAAGTGTTGACCGTGCTCGAATTGAGTTGGGGGTTTTGCTATTGAGGGCATGGAAGCACTTTTGGCGCTGTTGTGGCGTTGATTGAATGACTGGTTAGCATAGCTATAGTTCAAACACAATAGGTGGACTTTCGGGCCTTAGGTGAGAAAGTGAAGTTTAGTGACATAGAAACGTGCCTTGTAGTGCCTAAGTGAATGTAGTGAAATCGGTTTCCTAATCCCGTAGCTCGTTTGCTCGTAATTGCCTTTGGAAGTTAGAAATTGAATAGTGATATTTGTCATTTTCGTGTTTGAACTGACATTACCTGTTGGATTGATGTTATTGTTAGTATTAATGATAATCATGCTTGAAAAGTTAATTGATTACTATTATTGATTGTAAATGCTTGTTATCTCGTTTATCGCCACTAATCTGTACTTTCGTGTTATTGCTCGTTTATTACTTGTATCTCGTATTGCATTGCATAAGTGTCAGGCGCGTGAGTGATGGGCCTCTCTGGGTAGTCTCAGGCTGCCAGGGTTGGTTGCTTTAGCTTCATGTCCTATTCCCACTCTCGCTTGGGTTGCCTCCGAGGGAGATTTGGGTCGTAGAATTGATTGGATACTTCCGAGGTATTCCAAACTGAAGTTATAAGGTGGTTGGGCGCTTATTGTCATCGTTGTCAACATCAAGCTCGAGATTGATGTAATGCTCGTGGAATCGAATCGCATGGTACATTGCTCGTATGAGTGAACCATAGCCTTCAGAGTGTGGTATAGCTTTGAATGGTTGTGTTAATGCTTTTATTAATTGTTTATTGTATTGATTGTTTATATTGAATGCTTACTTGTCAGTTATAATGCTTAACTGCCTTAATTGCATTGCACGACTTTCTTTCTCTCCACCTCGATATCTATCTCGCCCTCACTGAGTATACGTGTTGTGTATACTCACTCCTCACCACCATATTTCAGGAAATGCCGTGTTAGCTGGAAAGTTCGTGGTTACGTGAAAGATCATGCCTGAAGAGTTGTCTTGCGTGCTATGTGGCTAGAGTTGTCAAAGATACAAAGATGTATGTTTCATGTGTTTATGTATTCATTGTTAAAAGGAATGTAATATAAATTTTACTAGATTATTGAAGTGGTATGATAAGCTAGTTTATGTATTCAGATAGTATAGTTTAACTTCAATGCCTGTTTGTAATGTCCAAAGGAAAAGGTTAGAATGGCATGATAGTCTATTTTATGCAATAGGTTATTATAATTTAATTGTCAAGCTTGAATGTACTTGTCAAAGATGAGAAGAGATAGGTTAGCTTTTAAACTGGAAATGTATATATATTTGTTGTGTTTATTTGTTGACAAACAAGGCTCGGATGGCCTTGAGGTGTTTGTATGGTTGGACACGGTGCTGGTCCACTTATATGCTATTGCAGGTTTTGCATTTTGCCTAGAAAGAGGGGAGACTCCGTCCGTCTTTCCCTAAAATTTTGCCCGGGTTTGGAATTGGGTTGTGATTAGATTGATTGATAGAACTCCCAGTCTCGAGAGAGATCGGGGTGTTACAATTACAATCTTGCATTGAAGTTAAACTATACTAACTGAATACTTAAACTAGCTTATCATTCTACCTCAATTACCTAGTTAAATTTAAATTACATTCTTTTTAACAATAAATACATACAACACATGAACATACATCTTTGCATCTTTGACAACTCAAGCCACATAGTACGCAAGACAACTCTTCAAGCATGATCTTTCACGAAACCACGAACTTTCTAGCTAACATGGCAATTTCCTGAAATGTGGTGGTGAGAAGTGAGTATACACAACACGTATACTCAGTGAGGGTGAGACAGATATCGAGGTGGAGAGAAAGAAGATCGTGCAATGCAAATAGATACAGTTAAGCAATATAGTCAATAAGAAAACATTCAATATAAATGACAATATAATAAACAATCAAAGAAAGCATTAACACAACCATTCAAAGCTCTACCACACTTTGAAGGTCACGGTTCACTCATACGAGCAATGTACCATTTCACGAGCAATACATCAATCTTGAGCTTGATGTTGACAACGATGACAATAAGCGCGCAACCACCTTATAACAACCACTGGGTGAACTCCGGAAGTACCCCGACACATCTACGACCCAAATCTCCCAGGGCGGCACCCCTAGTGAGAATGGGAATAGGAAATGGAGCTAGAGCAACCAACCCTAGCAGCCCGAGACTGCACAGAGAGGCCCATCACTCACGCGCCTGACACTAATGCAATGCAATACTAGATACAAGCAATAAACAAGCCATAGCACGAAAGTGCAGATTAGTGGCGATAAACGAGAGATCAAGCATTGACAATCAATAATAGCAAACAATCAACTTTTCAAGCATGATTATCACTAACTTCAACAAGAACATCAATTAAACACGTAACAGCAGTTCAAACACGAAAACAACAAATATCACTATTCAATCCCTAACTTCCAAAGGCAATTATGAGCAAACGAGCTATAGGATTAGGAAACCGATTTCCCTACATTCACTTAGGCACTACAAGGCACGTTTCTATGTCACTAAACTTCACTTTCTCACCCAAGGCCCGAAAGTCCACCTACTGCGTTTGAACTACAGCTATACTAACTGGTCATTCAATCAACTCCACAACAGCACCAAAAGTGCTTCCATGCCCTCAATAGCAAAACCCCCAACTCAATTCGAGCACGGTCAACACTTGGTCAAACGGCCCATTTTCGTTTCATTGTCTAATTTCCAATTTTAACAAAGGCCGGTTTGTTTTTATTGCACATTTTATCTTTCTATCACTAATGGCACCTATCCAAACCAAGCAATCGCAATTCGGATCAAAATCCTAAATTCTAGGGCTTTACTATTTAAAATCACTATTTATTGTTCTTCCCCAATTTCAAATACGCAATTTCAACCGTAAAAATTGCTAAATAACTATAAAACAATGCCCTACGAACTCAAAGGAAGCTATATCAAGCAATTATAGGCATTATAACACATTATATATCAAATCTAAAAATTTGAAACAAAATTCAAATTCGAATATAAATGCACTAAAGCGTGAAAACCCTCACAGGGATTGAAGACCAAGACCCGTAAGGACCCGAGCTACGACCCTCGAGCAATTCCACGCATGATTGTAGAAGAAAATGCAAGCAAAATCTTTTTTTTTCTCTTGGGAGAGTTTCGGCCATGGGGAGGGACTTGGGTGGTATTTTATGTTTGTGTTTTTGATCATTTTGTTGATTTTTGGCTATTTAAAAAAAATGACAAAGCTCAAGGGCAAAATGGTCATTTAGCAAAGTCAAAATTCAAGTTAAATTGGTCAACTAAGGCTATTTTAGTTATCATTTGGTCTAGCTCAAGTTAAAACAATGCAATTAGATGGAAAACAACTAAAACTAGCTAAATTAAACTAAAAACATTTTTCACTAAGTCCGAGGAATATTTCTCTAACTCTCATTTTCGAAATACTACGATCGAACGGTCAATAAATGATCGCTAATCAAATGATGAGCACTAATAGAAAATTATAAATTTTGAAAAGTAGAATAGTGGAATAGTTTAAAATTCACTCCGGCTCTGAGTTACTTTTCTCATTTATTTGAAAACCAAGTAATTTTAATGCAAGACAATTAAAACCGATTATTAAAATAATCAAAACAATCAAAATAATCAATATTCATTTAAAAATAATTAATTTAACTATTTCTAGAATATTTTAAAGAATTATGAAGTTAATGTTAAGATACAAATGAATAAGTTAATATAAACACGTAGTCAGATGCAATTAATTACTAACATTTAAAATGACACTTAATTAAACACAAGAAAATAAATCTAACTACTATAAACAATAAAAATAGGTGATAATCTTTTAGTTAATCAATATAAAAATTATGGAATGCTTCTAAAAGAAATATCAAAATAGTGCAAAATGGTTGATTTAACTAATTAAACATTTAATTAAATGCAGTTATATGCCATTAAATGCATGCCGGGTTCGGGTTATCACATACATGACATGTTTTCAAAGGAGTTTTCACAAGTTAACCAGAAAAAGGATTTCAAAAACCTTCTCACTTGTTCCCCCCTCACTGAGTTCATAAGGACTCACCCTCATTTTGTCACATGTGAAGCAGGAGTGGAAAATGTGCCTGAAGACAATGTGCGTGTTAATGATTCCTTGAAGTAATTTTTTTTTTATTTTTCTTGCGTTGCATGAACGTGGCTATATGGTTGAAGTTGTTTGGCTTGATTATTGAAGACTTTAGTTCTATCTATTTAAATGGCCCACTTGTAATTCGGGGCCTTGTTTTGGTTTGTAATAATTAAGAACCATGCGTCTGATACACCAGACCTAGCATGTAGTAAATAATGTCTATTTGCATATATTTATGTGTTAATTTAATTGATTGGTTGAATTTAAGTGTTTATTCTAACTTTATATATATATATATTTAGTAACTTTACTTTTAGTATTTCTTTAAGTGTGTAATAACACTTAATTAAATCATATAAAATGCTTAATCTCTTATTTTGTTATTTGTAAAATGTGATATTACTTTCTTATGTCTAATAAATTAGCTTTCTTCATTTTAAAATGAGTCGCAAGTCCGAGGTGATTTTTGAAGTACGTTATTTTTTTAAATGTTAAATTTTATTTTCACTATATGTTTACTTTCATGCATATGTTTAGAATTTTTATGTGCATGGTGTTTCGGGAAGGTTGCTAGAAGATTGATTAGTATAACAAAGGAATAGTGTTCAGGGTGTACAATTTGACTATTTTATTTTTCAAATTTTAGATTTTTCCTTTATTACTTACCTTATTAGACGTATTTCGTCCATTAGAACTATGTGCATAACATGTCGAGAACGTGAGATATAAAAATATTAGTGTCCTGAATGAATAGTATTACAAAATAATAGTAACTTTTTGTAGAATTTTTATTTGGGCTTCTAGTGAATTAGATAGACTTTGGACTTTTATTAGACCCTTAAATATGTTTAATTAGACCCAATTTACTAACCCAACTTATTATTTCCTTAGTCTATTACCTATGTAAAATAATAAGAGCAAAAAAACAAAACAAAAAAAGAGTGCAAAAGCTGAAAATACTGTAGCAGGGCTGAAAATCAGCATAAGAGGAAGAGGAGAGATTTTTGCTCAACAAATCCTCATTCGAAGCCAAGCCAAGCTAGGTACAAGTGGTTCAGGGTGTTTACTAGCCTCCTAGGAGCTCCTACGCGCAATAGGTGAGGGATTTCATACCTATTTTTGCATTTGAAAAATGTTGTTGTTTTCTTGAATTAATGGATTTGCTATCAAATGCTTAAGTAATGCTTAAATATGCTTATGGATGTTGTATATAAGTAGTAGAGACCTTATTTATGCTATTGTTTCTTAGTTTAAACAGTTGAATTCGTTCGTTGATCGTATGGCATGAATAGTGATTTTTTCTAGGGTTTTATGGAATTGTGCGATATGGCTTGATTCATTGCTTCTAGTAGGTGCCTTAGATGTTAATAAATATAGTTTAATAGCCACATGATGTTGAATTGCTCAAAAATTGGCTAACACATGAAATAGGCGACTTTTAAAAATAGGTTTCGGGGTTAATGCAAATTGGGGTTAATTCGGCCATCACATTTGGTGTTCTTAGGCTATGTAGATGCTAGGTATGTTTTTCTAACTCGCGGTTGAGTTTCGGTTATGGTACTTGTAGTGTAAATGCATAAAGAGGTAAATTCGGACTTTTCGGGTAATTGTGTTTTAAAGTGTGACTTCAAGGTCCAAAGTAGTGTCATTAAGGGTCAATAGGAAGGTAGTATTGATTGGTTGCATATCTTGAACTTCGTATACCGTTTGGAAGCTAATTAGCCTTGGTGAACAAAGGGGTTTTGGGTCAAACGTAAATCCAGGTAAATTTGGTTGATATTAGCTATTTTGGCACTTATATTTTCAGGTAGTTGCTTGTTATGTATTTGAATGCATTCTAGAGTATATTTGAGCTTTTTGTTGAGTTTCATGAAAAATGTGTTGATGACCCCTTTGTGCACATATTGTTATTTTCATATTTAATGTTTAGATCTTGTTCTAATGTTATGTTACTTGTATTTTGTTAAAGATCAAATTCTAATAGACATTGTATGCTAAGTGAGTAGGACTATAAGGATAGCTCATCCAGATATATAATTATTGATTGTTG
Source organism: Ehretia macrophylla (assembly GCA_037974665.1). Taxonomy (NCBI): domain Eukaryota; kingdom Viridiplantae; phylum Streptophyta; class Magnoliopsida; order Boraginales; family Ehretiaceae; genus Ehretia; species Ehretia macrophylla. Next base: position 39,305,645 of record CM075772.1, read on the forward strand.
TAAATAAGAGTAATTGGAATTTATATCTTATAATCTTAACTTGACGGTATTTGATGCTTTTAATGTCTTCTATGCTGTCTAATGATATGGTAAGGTGAACTTTGTAGCCTAATTCTATGTGGAATATGAACTTGTGTGAATAAGTGATTATAAATATAACTTCTATTGTTGTAGGGTCGAGTTAAGTAAGAGTTGAGTTGAAATTGTTATAGTTAATTACTAAACTTATATAAACACCCTAGGGTTACATATTCGTGCTAATTCGGGAAAGTTGAAGTAAATCGGAGCTATTCTCTTGCATGCCTGGCTAAATCCAGGTGAGGGAGTCTTCATCCTTTTGTGGATAATAGTTTATTTTCTTGTACATAGGTTATGTGATTTAATATAATTGCTAAAGTAATGTGCACTTATTATCCATATATTGTGTGTGAGGGCAACCTACTTTGTTGTCCCTTAATCATGTGTTTATTGATTTATTCTATTGTTATCATATTGAGTGCATTAAATCGTGGTTGCGCAACCATTTGGGCATGGTAGTATCGTGGAAACCGGGCGGCATCAGGCTTGCTGGTCTACCTCGGCTACCATGGTTGCCCAGTCCCTCTCTCACTTTGGATGCTGCCCAGGGAGAGTTGGGTCGTAGGATTTCAGGGTACATTCGGAGTACACCCAACTTGGAGTTATAAGGGGATGCCAGCTTATCGTTATAAGTGACATTATTCTAGATCATCAAGATTATATCATTTTTATTGTGTGATATTTCATTGAATTCTTGTGTCTACTTGTTGTATATTACATGTAATTTTTGCATTGCACGAACCCTATTATACTGTTCCTATTTCCCCTTACTCACTGGGCATACGTGTAACACCCCGATCCCTCTCGAGACCAGAAGTTCTATTAATCAATCTAATCGCAACTTTATTCCAAACCCGGGCATAAAATTTAGGGAAAAACAAACGGAGTCTCCCCTGTTTCTAGGCAAAAATGCAAACCTGCGACAGCATATAAGTGGACCAGTACCTTATCCAACCATTCACAATTCCTCAAGGCCATCCGAGCCTCAGTTCTCAACAATTAAACACAACAAGTATATATATATTTTCAAGTACCTAGACTATTCTAACTCTTTCCTTTAGACATTACAAACATACATTGAATCCAGAACTTATTAACATATACATAAAACTTAAATGACTTTTCTTTACACATTGATTATATACATCTCATGAAAGTAAAATCTTTACATCTTTGACAACTCAAGCCACATAGCACGCAAGGCAACTCTTCAAGCACGATCTATCACATAACCCCGAACTTTTCAGCTAACATGGTAATTCCTGAAATTTGGTGGTGGGGAATGAGTATACACAACACGTATACTCAGTGAGGGCGGAACATATATCGAGGTGGAGAGAAAGAAGATCGTGCAATGCAAATAAGACAGTTAAGCAATATAACCGACAAGTAAAGCAATCAATATAAACAACAATGCAATAAACAATTAATAAAAGCATTAACACAACCATTCAAAGCTATACCACACTTTGAAAGCTATGGTTCACTCATACGAGCAATGTACCATTTCACAAGCGATACATCAATCTCGAGCTTGATGTTGACAACGATGACAATAAGCGCGCAACCACCTTATAACTTCCACTGGGTGTACTCCAGATGTACCCCGACACATCTACGACCCAAATCACCCAGGGCGGCATCCCTTGCGAGAATGGGAATAGGACAAGGAGCAAGAGCAACCAACCTTAGCATCCCGAGACTGCCCAGAGAGGCCCATCACTCGCACACCTGACACTATGCAATGCAATACGAGATACAAGCAATAAACGAGCGATAGCACCAAAGTGCAGATTAATATCAATATTCAATATATCAAGCACTTAAAATCAATAGTAGCAATCAATTGACATTTCAAGCATGATTATCATTAATAGCAACAAGAACACAATTAAACAAGTAATAGTAGTTCAAACACGAAAACGACAAATATTACTATTTAATCTCTAACTTCTAAAGGCAATTACGAGCAAACAAGCTACAGGATTGGGAAACCGTCTTCACTACCCTCCTCCAGGCACTACAAGGCACGTTTCTATTGTACGAAACCTCACTTTCCCATCGAAGCCCGAAAGTCCACCTGTTGCGTTTGAATTACAGCTATGTTAACTGGACACTCAATCAACGCCACAACAGCGCCACAAGTGCTTATATGCCTTCAATAGCAAAACCCCCAACTCAATTCGAGCACGGTCAACTCTTGGTCAAACGGCCCATTTACGTTTCTTTGTCTAATTTCCAATTTTAACAAAGGCCGATCCGTTTTTATTGTACATTTTATCTTTCTAGCATTAATGGCACCTAACCAAATCAAGAAAACGCGATTCGGATCAAAAATCCGAAAATCTAGGATTTTACTATTTAAAAATACTATTCATTATTCTTCCCCAGTTTCAATTTGCGTTTCTAGTCGTAAAATGTGCTAAATAACTAACAAGCAATGCTCTACGATCCCTAAAGAGACAATTCCAAGCAATTTCAGGCATTATAACACATTAAATATCAAATCAAAGAAATTGAATCAAAAATAAAATTCGAATAAAAATGCACAAAAACGTGAAAACCCTCACAGAGATTGAAGAGGAAGCCTTGCAAGGACCATAGCCACGATCCCCGAGCAATTCCACGCAAGATTTTAGCTTAAAAATGCAAAATCATTTTTTTTTTCTTTTCCCTTGAACTTTCGGCCATGGTGGCCTTTGCCTTGTTTTTAATTTTTTTTCTTTTCTTTTGTTTGATAAAAGATGACAACTTAGGGGCAAAATGGTCAAAGGCAAAAAACTTGGTCAAAATCAAGTTAAAAACGGTCAAATTATCTTATTTTGATGTCATTTAATCTAATTCAAGTTAAAACAATGCAATTTAATGCAAATCAACTAAAAACTAATTAAATAAAACTAGAAATACTATTCACAAAATCCGAGAAATATTTCTCTAACTCTCATTTTCGAAACACTACGATCAAACGATCAATAAACGATTATGATAAGTATGGTAAATAATAATATCAAAATAAAATTTTTGAAAAGTAATTTAGTTTAAAATTCACTCCGGCTCGGAGTTATTTTTCTCACTTAATTGAAAACCGAGTAATTAAATGCAAGAAAATAAAATCGATTATTAAAATAATCAAAATAATCAATATTCATTTAAAAATAAATAATTTAACTATTTCTAGAATATTTTAAAGAATCATGAAATTAATGCTAAGATACGAATGAACAAGTTAATATAAACACGTAATCAGATGCAATTAAATACTAACATTTATGATGACACTTAATTAAATACAAGAAAATAAATCCAATTACTATAAATTATAAAATAGGTAATAATCTTTTAAATAAATCAATATAAAAATTATTCGAATATTTTGAAAAGAAATATCAAAATAGTGCAAAATGGATGATTTAACTAATTAAACACTTAATTAAATGCAGTCAAATGCTATTAAATGCATGCCAGTTTCGGGGTATCACATCCTTCCCCCCTTAAAACAATTGCGTCCTCACAATTCTTCTTCTAATAGGAATCAGCATCACCTGAGATCCTACTCTGACCACTCTTCATTGGTTGCTGAGCAAGACACTGAATAAGATACTCGTAGGAAAACCCCAATAGAAATCCCAACCAAGAATGCCGAGAAAATACCAACTAAAGACTGAAGCAGGGATACTGTACATATTATCAATGCCACATATTATTGACAAGAAGAATACCGAAGGAATATCCTATATATCAATCCCTAATAAAAGTCCAACAAGTACCAAATAGGAAGTCAAAGGATAGCCAGAGTAGATGCATCACATATAAGACCAAACTCCAAGACCTCATCACCATTTGTCGAGTACAAACTTTATACAACTTACCACCAAGAAAGCCCAAAGTATTCCACAGCATACCATAAGCAATATGAGATAATAAGTCTGAACAAGATTCCAAGTGTAAGACTTCCAATAAGTGACATCAAGGAAAATACTAGTAGAATGCCCACTAAGAATTCTAAAGAATACCATAAGTAGTACTATACAATAAGTATGATAGGAATTCCAAATACCAAACCTACTGAGGAACACTAAAGAAAATACCCGAAACAATGCTTCAATAAGAAAGTATCAAGGATTGCCCAATAAGTAAGTACTAGATAAATGACGACTAAGAATTCTATAGAATGTCATTGAAGAATTTCCAATCAGGGATGCCAGTAACACACCAATAAAGACCGAGACGCATATATCATAGATAATACCATGCAGTAAGTCCGATTGAAAACCAAATAGCCAAGTCTACCAAGAAGTGTCAACAGAAGTTTCCAAAGAATACCCAATAAAGAAACCAAAGAATACTCCAGAGAACAGCCAAGTAGAACCTCAAAAGAAAGCTACTCTTTTACAACCGTTAAACACAAAGGAGGGCCTTAGAGGAATGCCAATAATTGAGCTCCAAAACAAATACCAACTCCCAAATAAAGGCTAGTCAAATACTGCTCATTCCCGTCAATCCATATAAGTTGGAGGGCCTGCTACTAACCACTTCTCTTTAGGGGAGGAAGAAGTATTTCTTACCATTTCAATAGGATATGTATGAATGCCAAGATATCACATTTATACATATATGCCTTAATTCATTATGCAAGCATGTTTGTAAAACAGTTTATAAAACAGTTTATTCAACAAAGTCACTCAAGCACGACAATCAAGTCAAGCACAACATAATCAATTCAAATCACAACACAACCAATTCAAGACATTCCAATACACACATTACAAGCAATACTTTAAGCAAATAACAATTCACAAGGTCAATTCGATTCACGGTGCTCAATTCAATGCAACTTCACTTCACTTTGCACACATTTAGCACAAAACACATAACTATATCACATAGATGCACACATTCATGTCAAGACACACAATCTCACATACAGGCACACACTTTCAAGACATACTTAACAAGCACACATTCAAGGATCACTACCTACCAGACCGAGGACCTTGTCACGGCTTATGAGCTAAATAAGCTCTGATACCACTTGTAATACCCCAATCCCTCTCGAGACCAGAAGTTCTATTAATCAATCTAATCGCAACCCAATTCCAAACCCGGGCATAAAATTTAGGGAAAAACGGACGGAGTCTCCCCTATTTCTAGGCAAAAATGCAAACCTGCGATAGCATATAAGTGGACCAGTACCGTATCCAACCATTCACAATTCCTCAGGGACATCCGAGCCTCGATTCTCAACAAATAAACACAACAAGTATATATACATTTTCAAGGGCCCAGACTATTCTAACTCTTTCCTTTAGACATTACAAACATACATTGAATCCAGAACTTATTAACCTATACATAAAACTTAAACGACTTTTCTTTACACATTGATTATATACATCTCATGAAAGTAAAATCTTTACATCTTTGACAACTCAAGCCACATAGCACGCAAGGAAACTCTTCAAGCACGATCTATCACATAACCGCGAACTTTCCAGCTAACACGGTAATTCCTGAAATATGGTAGTGGGGAGTGAGTATACACAACATGTATACTCAGTGAGAGTGGAACAGATATCGAGGTAGAGAGAAAGAAGATCGTGCAATGCAAATAAGACAGTTAAACATTATAACCGACAAGTAAAGCAATCAATATAAACAACAATACAATAAACAATTAATAAAAGCATTAACATAACCTTTCAAAGCTATACCACACTTTGAAGGCTATGGTTCACTCATACGAGCAATGTACCATTTCACGAGCGATACATCAATCTCGAGCTTGATGTTGACAACGATGACAATAAGCGTGCAACCACCTTATAACTTCTACTGGGTGTACTCCGGATTTACCTCGACACATCTACGACCCAAATCACCCAAGGCGACATCCCTAGCGAGAACGGGAATAGGACACGGAGCTAGAGCAACCAACGCTGGCAGCCCGAGACTGCCCAGAGAGGCCCATCACTTGCGCGCCTGACACTATGCAATGCAATACGAGATACAAGCAATAAACGAGCGATAGCACCAAAGTGCAGATTAATATCAATATTCAATATATCAAGCACTTAAAATCAATAGTAGCAATCAATTGACATTTCATGCATGATTATCATTAATAGCAACAAGAACACCAATTAAAAAAGTAATAGCAGTTCAAACACGAAAACGACAAATATCATTATTCAATCTCTAACTTTCAAAGGCAATTACGAGCAAACAAGCTACAGGACTGGGAAACCGTCTTCACTACCCTCCTCCAGGCACTACAAGGCACGTTTCTATGGTACAAAACCTCACTTTCCCAACCAAAGCTCGAAAGTCCACCTACTATATTTAAACTACAGCTATGTTAACCGGATACTCAATCAATGCCACAACAGCGCCAATAGTGCTTCCATGCCCTCAATAGCAAAACCCCCAACTCAATTCGAGCACGGTCAACTCTTGGTCAAATGGCCCCTTTACGTTTCTTTGTCTAATTTCCAATTTTAACAAAGGCCGGTCTATTTTTATTGTACATTTTATCTTTCTAGCATTAATGGCACCTAACCAAATCAAGAAAACGCGATTCGGATCAAAAATCCAAAAATCTAGGGTTTTACTATTCAAAAATACTATTCATTATTCTTCCCCAATTTCAATTTGCATTTCTAGCTGTAAAAATTGCTAAATAACTAACAAGCAATGCTTTACGATCCCTAAAGAGACAATTCCAAGCAATTTTAGGCATTATAACGCATTAAATATCAAATCTAAGAAATTGAATCAAAAATCAAATTCGAATAAAAATGCAAAAAAATGTGAAAACTCTCACAGAGATTGAAGAGGAAGCCTTGCAAGGACCCGAGCCACGATCCCCGAGCAATTCCATGCAAGATTTTAGCTTTAAAATGCAAGATCAATTTTTTTTTCTTTTCCCTTGATCTTTCGCCCATGGTGGCCTTTGCCTTGTTTTTATTTATTTTTTCTTTTCTTTTGTTTTATAAAAGATGACAACTTAGGGGTAAAATGGTCAATGATAAAAACTTGGTCAAAATCAAGTTAAAAATGGTCAAATTAGCTTATTATGATGCCATTTAATCTAATTCATGTTAAAACAATGCAATTTAATGCAAATCAACTAAAAACTAATTAAATAAAACTAGAAATACTATTCACAAAATCCGAGAAATATTTCTCTAACTCTCATTTTCGAAACGCTACGATCAAACGATCAATAAACAATTACGATAAGTATGGTAAATAATAATATCAAAATAAAAATTTTGAAAAGTAATTTAGTTTAAAATTCATTCCGGCTCGAAGTTACTTTTCTCATTTAATTGAAAACCGAGTAATTAAATGCAAGAAAATAAAACCGATTATTAAAATAATCAAAATAATCAATATTCATTTAAAAATAAATAATTTAACTATTTCTAGAATATGTTAAAGAATCATGAAATTAATGCTAAGATACGAATGAACAAGTTAATATAAACACGTAATCAAATGCAATTAAATACTAACATTTAAGATGACACTTAACTAAATACAAGAAAATAAATCCAATTACTATAAATAATAAAATAGGTAATAATCTTTTAAATTAATCAATATAAAAATTATTCGAATATTTTTAAAAGAAATATCAAAATAGTGCAAAATGGATGATTTAACTAATTAAACACTTAATTAAATGCAGTCAAATGCTATTAAATGCATGCCGGTTTCGGGGTATCACAATACGTGTTTGGTATGCTCACCCTCGTTGCTAACAATTTCAGGTAAAGCAGGTTCAGTTCCTCTTGAGCCTGCAACCAAACACCCAACCAATGCCATAACCACACCAAAAGTGCTTCCATGGCCTCCCGAGACAATGCCATCACGCAAAATGAGAAAACGCTAAACTCGACCTAAACGACCCCAACTTTCACCAAGGCATTTTTCCCCCTTTTTCCATTACACAATCCAAACAAATCACGTATTTAGGCATTCTAGCATATCTAGCATCTTTTCACATCAACAGAACGCATAACATAGCAACTTCATCGAAACGAGGTTTTACAATTCATAATTTACTATTCAATTATCAATTTAAATTGCAATTTCGATATTCAACTGCAGAAAATGCTAAAAAGCTATAAATACATGTTCTACAATTGACAAGGAACATTCTTTAAGCATTAAAATGATTAAAATAACAAACTACGGATAAAACCCAAAAATTATAAAGTTGATACATATAACTTTCAAATGCGCAAATAACGTGCTTCCCTCACCTTAGACACTCCTAGTCGCTAGGAAAACCATGCTGGATGCCTCAGTAACAACCCCGTGCAAGCTCACGCGAAGATTGGAAGTTTTGAAAGTTGAAATGTTTTTTTTTTCTCTTCAATGTTTCGGCCAGCTCAAGTATGTTTTCAGCTTGTTTTTTTTTTTTTTGCAATGTTAAATGCTATTAAAAGATGACAAGCTTTGGTCAATGGTCAAGCCCTTGGTCAACTAACTTAAGTTGGTCAAATTAGCCTATTTTATGCATTTTTAAATCTAAAATAACTAATGAAATATTAATTCTAGCTAACAACAATTAAAACACTAAAATTAAAACACTAAATACTAGTTTTCACTATTTGCTGAGGACTAGAAACCACACTCTAACTATCGCTCTTGATATGCAATGCATTTTGCGACAGTAAAGAAGTGACAATTAAATCTCAAAGAATTTAAGAAAATATAATTTTCAGAAAGATAAACAAGAAAATTTCACATTCCGGGCTCGGGTATTACACCCTCTCACCCTTAAAACAATTGCGTCCATGCAATTCTTACCTGGTCGACAAACAACTCCGGATACTGACTCCGAACCTGGTCCTCTCTTTCCCAAGTCGCTTCCTCAAACCCATGATGATTCCACAGAACCTTTACCAACGAAATACTCTTCCTACGAAGTTCCTGAACTTTCTGATCCACAATCCGAATCAGTTTCTCCTCATTAGTTAACTTTTCCTCAATCTGCAAAGGCTTTGGTTCAAGTACTTGTGAAGGATCTGGATGGTATTTCCTCAACATTGACACGTGGAAAACATCGTGTAGTCTTGACAAGCTCGGAGGCAAAGCTAACCGATAAGCCAAAGGACCCACCTTTTCAGTGATCTCAAACGGACCCACATACCTGGGACTAAGTTTCCCGCTCTTACCGTGTCGAATCAATCCCTTTCGAGGAGAAATATTAAGAAATACCCAATCTCCCAAAGCAAACTCAAGATCCCGACGGTGTTTATCCGCATAACTCTTCTGACGACTCTGAGCAGTAAGCATACGCTGGCGAATAAGGTGGACATTATCTACCATCTTAATCATCTCAGGTAACACAGTCGGATCAACTGTTCTCATTTCTCTAACCTCTTCCTAATACAATGGGGATCTGCATTTACGATCGTACAACGCCTCGTAGGGAGCCATACCTATAGTAGATTGATAACTATTATTGTAGGCAAACTCCACTAAAGGCAAAAACTTCTCCCAATTTTTCCCAAAGTCTAACACACATGCCCGAAGCATGCCTTCCAAGATCCTGATAGTTCTCTCAGACTGGCCATTAGTTTGTGGATGGTATGCAGTGCTGAAGCTCAATTTAGTTCCCATGGCCTCTTGCAACTTCTGCCAAAAACGAGATCTAAATCTATGATCTCTATCTGACACTATACTCTGTGGCATACCATGCAGTCTCACAATATTAGCAACATAGAGCTGAGCTAGTTTATCAAGGCTATCCTGTTTGTTCACGGGAATAAAATGTGAAACCTTAGTCAATCGGTCCATAACAACCCATACAGAATCACATCCTCTCGAAGATCTTGGAAGATCGGTCACAAGGTCTATTGTTATATGTACCCACTTCTATTGCGAAATTGACAACGGTTGCAAAAGCCCGGCTGGCCTCTGATGCTCAACTTTAACCCTCTGACAAGTTAAACACCTGGATACATACCCAGCAATCTCCCTCTTCATATTGTTCCACCAGAAGTGTTGTTTCAAATATCTATAAATTTTAGTACTGCCCGGGTGAATTGTATATCTTGAATTATGTGCCTCAGACAGAATCTCATTCTTCAAAGTCGGATCACCAGGAACACACACCATGTCCCTGAATCTAAAGATACCATCTGCATGTAATTTAAACTCCGACTCTCCCCCTTTTGCTTTTTCTTGGATTTTCAAGATGTGAGGATCAGTCTTCTGTGCCTCTCTGATTTGTGCTAGCAATCCCGACTGAATTTGTAAGCTAGCAAATCGAATCCCTACCTCAGTAGCTTCTAGCTTCTATGAGCAAATTTCCTCCAAAGTCTCCCAATCCTTGATAATTAAACTTGTAACAGTAGCCTTTCGGCTCAAAGCATCTGCAACAACATTTGCCTTGCCTGGCACATAATTTATAGAACAATTGTAGCCACTTAATAGCTCAAGCCATCTTCGCTGCCTCATATTCAAATCCTTTTGTGAAAATAAATATTTGAGACTCTTGTGGTCAGTAAAAATTTCAAATCTGCCACCCCACAAGTAATGACGCCTCTTCTTTAAAGCAAACACAACTGCAGTTAACTCAAGATCATGTGTAAGGTAATTGACTTCATATGGTTTCAACTTCCTAGAAGCATAGGCAATCACCTTACCATTCTGCATTAAAACATAGCCCAAACCTTCTTTAGATGCATAACTATAGACAACAAAGTTTTCTGTACCCTCAGGTAAAGCTAGTATACGAGCTGTAGTTAGTCTCTTCTTCAATTCTTGGAAACTGGATTCACATTCAGCATCCCACTTGTAAGTAACTTTCTTTCGGGTCAACTGGCTTAAAGGTCCAGATATTTTAGAAAAGTCTTTAACAAACCTCCGATAGTAACCTGCCAACCAAAGAAAACTCCGAATCTCTAACACCGTTTCAGGTCTCTTCCAAGATGAAACAACTTCAATCTTAGCTGGGTCTACTGAAATTCCTTGATCTGAAATGATATGGCCTAGAAAAGATATTTGATTCAACCAGAATTCACACTTGCTGAATTTTGCAAAAAGCTTGTTTTCTTGCAAAGTTTGTAGCACAATCTTCAAATGTTGTTCATGTTCAGCCTCATTCTTAGAGTACACTAGAATGTCGTCAATAAAGATTACGACAAATTGATCAAGATAAGGTCGAAAAACCCTCTACATTAAGTCCATGAATGCAACTGGTGCATTCGTCAATCCAAACGGTAACACAACAAATTCATAGTGGCCATATTTAGTCCTGAATGCCGTCTTAGGTATATCGTCACTCCGAATCCTGAGTTGATAGTAACCCTGCCTCAAGTCAAATTTAGAGTAAACACTCGCACCCTGCAACTGGTCAAACAATTCTTCAATCAACGGCAAAGGGTATATTTTCTTAATCGTGACTTAATTAAGTCCCCTGTAATCAATACATAACCGTAGTGTGCCGTCTTTCTTTCCCACAAACAACACAGGCGCACCCCACGGCGAAGAACTAGGTTGTATAAACCTTTTCTCAAGCAAGTTCTGAAGCTGAATTTTCAATTCTTGAAGTTCAGCCGATGCCATTCTATAAGGACTTCTAGAAATTGGCGCAGTGCCTGGCATAAGGTCAATCACAAATTCAATCTCCCTATCCGGTGGTAAACCCGGTAATTCCTCGGGAAATACACCAGGGAAGTCTTTAACAATTCGAACCTCATTCAAATTCAACTTATCAGTAGGTTGGTTGATCAGATAAGCTAAGCAAGCTTCACAACCCTTATTCAACAATTTAGAAGCCTTGATCGATGATAAAAGAGGTATTCGGGCAGCCCTGTAGTTCCCAACAATCTCCAGTACCGGTAGGTCAGGAATCTGAAGATAAACAATCTTTGTTGTACAATCCAACTGAGCATAGTATTTCCCCAACCAATCCATTCCCAAAATGATTTCAAAATCACGGAAGGGTAGTATAATTAAATCAGCAGGAAATTTACAGTTCTCAATGCATATTTCACTAGATTTGCAAATAAACCCAGTAACAAATTTCGCACCCAAAGGCCTACTAACTTCAACTTCCTGCGGCAGTTTATCAATGCAAACATTCACAGATCGTGCACATACAGGAGTTATAAACGAATGTGTAGCTCCGGGATCAATCAAAACTTTAACTGGCTGAGTATTGAGAAGAAAGGTACCTTCCACTATTGCTGTAGTGTCGGGTAGCTCCTCCGCATCCAGTGCAAAGACCCTAGCCTGTACCCTCTGTGCTGGACCTGCACCTGCAGCCCTATTCTGCACACCTTGGCCTCTAGTACGGCCCTGAACATTCTTATACTTAGGGAAATCTTTCACCCTATGCTCATCGCTCCTACAACCAGTGCATTTACCACTCTTCCTCTAGCAATTAGCCTCAACGTGCCCTGATCGATTACAAAAGTTACACTGCTAATTTTGTCTTACAACAGTGTTTCTCGTAGGTGCGGGGGCTCTGGCAGTGGTAGGAACTGTACCTCCCTGCTGGGATCTAGTCACAGTTGGCCTAGCCTGAATCTGATACTGTGGTTGATACGGACGTTGCTGAGGAGCCTGAACAAAAGTCTGATACTGCCTCGGCTGACTCTGGCTGCTCTGGCCCAAGTACTATTTCTTACTTGGCTGGCTACTCTTAGCTATCATCTCTGCCTTCCGTTTCTCAATCTTCGAGGTTGCTTGGAATGCCTCGGGAAAAGTAGTATAAGTCTGCCCAGTCAAATGTAGTTGTATATCCATTCTCAGCCCACGAACAAACCTATGAATCATCCTCCTAGCTGGCCGCACCAGCTCAGGCATATACCTCGATAGGCTGACAAACCTAGCCTCATACTGTGCAATAGTCATGTTTCCCTGCTTCAGGGCCACAAATTCATCTTCCCGCCTTTCCCTAGCCATCTTGGGAATATACTTGTCCCGAAACTCACTCACAAAATCATCCCACAAATGTGGAACATCCTCCCAATCCCACCTCAACCTGACAGTGTTCCACCACTGTTCTGCGTGGCCCTCAAATAGGAATGCCGCACAATCCATTCTTGCCTCATCAGTGTACCTCAAAGCATCGAAAATTTTCTCAACACGGTTAATCCATCTCTCAGCTGCCTCGTCATCTGGCTCTCCAAAGAACTTACCCGGCTCATGCCTCAAGAATTTCTCCAGCTGATTATTCTTAGCCCTAGGCCCCTGTCCACCAGGATTGGCTTGATTTCCCTTGGGATTATTATTCCTGTCCTGCCTCTGCTCATGCAGTACCTGTGTAATCCGGTCAACTGCAGTGGTCATAGTAGCCATTAACTGTTTAGGCAACGGTTGCTGACCCTGTTCTGCTGCCTCTTCATCTGCCCCTTGACCTTGAGTACTGCGATGTGGCGGCATAGTAACAACTCACAATAACTAGCAACATATAAAAGCAGTTTATAGACAGAAATATAGCACATAAGATTAGATAACACTCAAGTCAATAACAATCAAATATCCTATCACACAATTCACATAACACAAAATTGACATGCCAACCATTTCACTTGAACACATAAGCACTCAAGTTCACATAGTCATACTATAACATTTTCTCTTAACAATCACACAATAACACTTTATCATTTTAGACCTTTACCCCACAGACCGAGAAACATATCCCGGCTCATAAAAGACTATCATGCTCTGATACCACTGAAAGATGTCAGGCCCCGACCCGACCCAGCAAAAGGCCAAGCCCGGACCCGACACAAGGACGGAGTCTCCTCTGTACCGTGGACGATCCGAAAATCCTACATTCAATATAATACTTGCGAATTCCATAATAAACATTTGAAACAAGCCAACTTTCTTTTAAAACATACAACTTCTTTTTAACCAACTTTGCAATCCAAAATGCCATGCATACTACACAAGTATTTATGCCACTAAACAATTAAACCATTAGTATGCAATTCTTCTCTAGTCACGTGAGTATAACTTTACAACATTACAATCTTTAAACTTTTACAACATAAGACCATAAAGGCCTCAAAATGAAGCGACAACCAAGCATTAACACATCAAGCATGGCCCGCACAAAAGTCCGGCAACCAACCACCAGATAAGCAAAGAAGTGCTATCAAGGAAACACCTCCACTTGTTCCTCCTCCTCAATTACCTCAATAGGGTCCGCTTCAACTACTCCTGTAAAATATAGTATAGAAAGAAATGAGCAAAAACTATTGCTCAGCGAGGGTTATTGGTCTCAAGGATGGAGATGAGAGGAGAATGCAATGCAAATAGTCAAGCAATTCATTCAATTATCATATAGAGACACAAACAAGGCCAACAATAAAACAAGACAAGCATTAAAACTATAAATACTCATTCAAAGGATACGATTCACTTTCCATGAACAACTTTCAATCACGAATTCGATGACGACGCGCCGGCCCAAACCACCTTATAACCTCAGTTTGGAATACCCCAGAAGTATCCATCAATTCTACGACCCAAATCTCCCTAGGAGGCAACCCAAGTGAGAAAAGGAATAGGACACAGAGCTAGGGCAACCAACACTGGCAACCCGAGGCTACCCAGAGAGGCCCATCACACCACCCCTGACTCTATGAATGCAATACAATGTACAATGCAACAATCGAGCAATCAAGCAATAGAGCCACACGTGGGAGAATAACAAAGTAGGTTACTCTCGCACGCAATAGCAACAATTGATAAACATTTCATTCAGAATCAACTCTAATAAGCATAACAAGCAATATTAAACATTCTATATGCATAACATTAAGAAAACAAACAAAATCTCAAAACGACCCCGACTTACAAAACGCTACTACTTTCAAACGAGCCACGAGTTCTAGAAACCGACTTCACCAATCCTTCTAAGTCACCATAAGGCACGTCTAAAGACCTCGAAACCCTACTTTACCCTAGAATTCATGCAAAGCCCGATTTTTCCCTTTGCTCGTTTGAAATACAACTACCCCAACCAAACACCCAACCAACGCCATAACCACACCAAAAGTGCTTCCATGGCCTCCTGAGACAATGCCATCATGCAAAACGAGAAAACGCTAAATTCGACCTAAACGACCCCAACTTTCACCATGGCGTTTTTCCCCGTTTTTCCATTACACAATCCAAACAAATCATGCATTTAGGCATTCTAGCATATCTAGCATCTTTTCACATCAACAGAACGCATAACAGAGCAACTTCATCGAAACGAGATTTTACTATTCATAATTTACTATTCAATTATCAATTTAAATTACAATTTCAATATTCAACCGTAGAAAATTCTAAAAAGCTATAAATACATGTTCTACAATTGACAAGGAACATTCTTTAAGCATTAAAACGATTAAAATAACAAACTACGGATAAAACCCGAAAATTATAAAGTTGATACATATAACTTTCAAATGCGCAAATAACGTGCTTCCCTCACCTTTGACACTCCTAGTCGCTAGGAAAACCAAGCTGGATGCCTCGGTAACAACCCCGTGCAAGCTCACGCGAAGATTAGAAGTTTTGAAAGTTGAAATGTTTTTTTTTTCTCTTCGAAGTTTCGGCCAGCTCAAGTCTGTTTTCAGCTTGTTTTTTTATTTTTATTTTGCAATGTTATATGCTATTAAAAGATGACATGCTTTGGTCAATGGTCAAGCCCTTGGTCAACTAACTTAAGTTGGTCAAATTAGCCTATTTTATGCATTTTAAAGCTAAAATAACTAATGAAATATTAATTCTAGCTAACAACAATTAAAACACTAAAATTAAAACACTAAATACTAGTTTTCACTATTTGCTGAGGACTAGAAACCACTCTATAACTATCGCTCTCGATATGCAATGCACTTTGCGATAGTAAAGAAGTAACAATTAAATCTCAAAGAATTTAAGAAAATATAATTTTCAGAAAGATAAACAAGAAAATTCCACATTCTGGGCTCGGGTATTACACCTCCTATGAGCTCCTACGCGCAATAGGTGAGGGATTTCATACCTATTTTTGCATTTGAAAAAGTTGCTCTTTTATTGAATTCATGGATTTGCTATCAAATGCTTAAGTAATGCTTAAAGATGCTTATGTATGTTGCATATCAGTAGTAGCAACCTTATTTATGTTATTGTTTCGTAGTTTAAATGGTTGAATTCGTTCGTTGATCGTATGACATGAATAGTGACATTTTCTACAATTTTATGGAATTGTACGATATGGCTTAATTCATTGCTTCTAGTAGGTGCCTTACAAGTTAATAAAGATAGTTGAATAGCCACATGACGTTGAATTGCTAAAAAATTGGCTAACACATGAAATATGCGACTTTTAAAAAGGGGTTTCGGGGTTAATTCATATTTGGGTTAATTCGGCCATCACATTTGGTGTTCTTGGGCTATGTAGGTGCTAGATATACTTTTCTAACTCGCGATTGAGTTTCGGGTAGGGTACTTGTAGTGTAAATGCATAAAGAGGTAAATTCAAACTTTTCAGGTAATTGTGTTTTAAAGTGTGACTTCAAGGTCCTAAGTGGTGTCATTAAGTGTCAATAGGAAGGCAGTATAGGTTGGTTGCATATCTTGAACTTCGTATACCGTTTGGAAGCTAATTAGCCTTAGTGAACAAAGGGGTTTTGGGTCAAACGTAAATCCAAGTGAATTTGGTTGATATAATTGGTGTTCTTAGGATAAGTAGGGACTAAATGTGCTTTTCTAACTCTTAGTTGAACTTTGGTTAAGATACTTGTAGTACAAACACACTAAGTGGTAATCGGGGCTTTTGTGGCTAATACGAGTTCATGAATGATTTCAAGGGTTCTAAGTATGCCATAAAGTGTAAATAGAAGATTAAAATAATTAGTTTGTGAATCTTGAGCTTTAACCTTCGGTTTGGAGTTAAATGACTTAGGCTGACAAAAGGGAGAAAATGCGGGAATTGGGTGTTTTGGCACTTGTATTGTCCGGTTGTGATAACCCGAACCCAGCATGCATTTAATGGCATTTAATTGCATTTAAGTAAGTGGCATCTTAAATGTTAGCATTGAATTTCGTGTTTATTTTTAGTTAAACATACATTTCTAGCATTATTTTCTTATTTCTTTTAGAAGTAATTAAATAATACTTGAGTTAATTATTTTAACGGAATGTCAACTACTTTTCATATTTCTTTTAATCGGTTTTATTTTTCTTGCACCTTAATGCTTGGGTTTCAATTAAATGAAAAGTAGCTCCGAGCTGGAGTAAATTTTCAGCTATGTTGCTTTTCAAAAATTATATTTTCTTAAATTCTTTTAGATTTAATTATTATTCTTTTATTGTCGTAAAGTGCATTGCATTTCGAGAGCGATAGTTAGAGAGTGTTTTCTAGTCCTTAGCAAATAGTGAAAACTAGTATTTAGTGTTTTAATTTTAGTATTTTAGTTGTATTTAACTAGAATTAGATTTTTGTTTGTTGTTTTAGCTTTAAAATGCATAAAATAAGCCTAATTGACCAACTTTAGCAACCTTTGACCAAGCCTTGACTATTTGACTTGAGTTGTCATCATATTTAAGCTTATAATAGCTAACAAAAAAAAAGCTTAAAACAGAGAAGGACCAGGCCGAAACTAGAGGAGAAGAAAAAAAAAAGATTTTTCAAGCAAAATCTTCAATCTTCGCGAGAGCTTGCACGGGGTGGTTTCCGAGGCTTCCAGCGTGGTTTTCCTAACGTCTAGGAGCGTCTAAGCTGAGGGTTTCATCCTTATTTGCGCATTTGAAAATGTTGTATATAAACTTTAATTTTTGAGTTTTAGCCGTAGATTGTTATTTAATTCGTTTTGAAGATTGAAGAATGTTCCCTAGCAATTGTAGAACATGTATTTATTGCTTTTTAGCATTTTCTGCAGTTGAATATCGAAATTGCAATTTAAATTGATAATTGAATAGTAAATTATGAATAGTAAACCCCCGTTTTGATGAAGTTGCTCTGTTATGCGTTCTGTTGATGTAGGAAGGTGCTAGATATGCTAGAATTCCTAAATGTATGGTTTAATTGGATTGTGTAATGAAAAAACAGAGAACAATGGCTTAGTGCATGTTGGGGTCATTTTGGTCGAGTTTGGAAATTTTTTGATTTGCGTGAAGGCATTGTCGAGGTACGTCATGGAAGCACTTTTGGTATAGTTATGACATTGGTTGGGTAATCGGTTGAGGTAGCTGTAGTTCAAACGAGCAAAGGGGGAAATCGGGGCTTTGCGGGAATTCTAGGGTAAAGTGGAGTTTTGTGGTCTTTAGACATGCCTTATGGTGACCTAGAAGGATTGGTGAAGTCGGTTTCTAAAACTCGTGGCTCGTTTGAAAGTGGTAGCGTTTTGAAAGTTGGGGTCGTTTTGTGTTTTTGTTGGTTTTCATAGTGTTATGCTTGTAGAATGCTTATTAATGCTTGTTAGTGTTGTTCTTGATACTTTATTGAATGTAAATGCTTGATATCTCGTTTATCACCTTGTATCGTGTCTTGCATTGCATAGTGTCAAGAGCGTGAGTGATGGGCCTCTCTAGGTAGTCTCGGGCTGCCAGTGTTGGTTCCTCTAGCTCCGTGTCCTATTCCCATTCTCGCTTGGGTTGCCTCACAGGGAAATTTGGGTCGTAGAATTGATTGGATACTTCCGGGGTATTCCAAACTGAAGTTATAAGGTGGTTGCGCGCTTATTGTCATCGTTGTCAACATCAAGGTCGAGATTGATGTATCGCTCGTGAAATGGTACATTGCTCGTATGAGTGAACCATAGCCTTCAGAGTGTGGTATAGCTTCGAATGGCTGTGTTAATGCTTTCACAACTTGTTTATTGTATTGATTGTTTATATTGATTGCTTACTTGTCAGTTATATTGCTTAACTACCTTATTTGCATTGCATGACTTTCTTTCTCTCCACCTCGATATCTGTCTCGCCCTCACTGAGTATACGTGTTGTGTATACTCACGCCTCACCACAACATTTCAGGAAATGCCATGATAGCTGAAAAGTTCGCGCTCGAAGGGTTGTCTGGCGTGCTATGTGGTTTGAGTTGTCAAAGATGCAAAGATGTATGTTCATGTGTTGTATGTATTTATTGCTAAAAGAAATGTAATTTAAATTTAACTAGATAATTGAGGTAGAATGAAAAGCTAGTTTATGTATTCAGATAGTATAGTTTAACTTCATTGCGTATATGTAATTGTCTAAAGGAAAAGAGTTGGAATAGTTGGGTACCTGGAAATATGTATATCTGCTGTGTTTAATTGTTGCGAAACGAGGCTCGGATGGCCTTGAGGTGGTTGAATGTTTGGACATGGTATTGGTCTACTTATATGCTGTTGCAGGTTTTACATTTTGCCTATGAACAGGGGAGACTCCGTCCGTCTTTCCCTAAAAAATTTTCCCGGGTTTGGAATTGGATTGTGATT
Source organism: Ehretia macrophylla (assembly GCA_037974665.1). Classification (NCBI taxonomy): domain Eukaryota; kingdom Viridiplantae; phylum Streptophyta; class Magnoliopsida; order Boraginales; family Ehretiaceae; genus Ehretia; species Ehretia macrophylla. Next base: position 39,325,159 of record CM075772.1, read on the forward strand.
TGATTGATTGATAGAACTCCCGGTCTCAAGATGGATTGGGGTGTTACAGGTGGTATCAAAGCTTAGTTAGCTCATAAGCTGGGATAGGATCCTCGGTCTGGTGGGTAGTGATCCTTGAATGTGTGCTTGTTAAGTGTGACTTGAAAGTGTGTGCTTGTATGTGAGATTTTATGTCTTGACTTGAATGTATGCACCTATGTAATATAGTTATGTGTTATATATTAAATGTTTCTCAAGTAAAGTGAAGTGTCTAGTTGTGCTTTGAATTGACCTATCGAATTGGCATCGTGAATCGAATTGATCTCGTGAATTGTTATTTTCTTGAAGTATTGCTTGTAATATGTGTATTGAAATGTCTTGAATTGGTTATGCCGTGATTTGAATTGATTATGTTGTGCTTGGCTTGATTGTCGTGCTTGAGTAACTTTGTTGAATAAATTGTTTTATAAACTGTTTTACAAACATGCTTGCATAATAGATTCAGGCATATATGTATAAATGTGATATCTTGGCATTCATACATGTCCTATCGAAATGGTAAGAAAGACTTCTTCTACCCCTGAAGAGAAGTGGTTAGTAGTAGGCTCTCCAAGTTATATGGATTGACGGGAATGAGCAGTATTTAATTAGCCTTTATTTGGGAGTTGGTGGTTGTCCTTGGTGCTCGGTTATTGGCATACTTCTAAGTCTCTTCTTCGTAGTTGGCAATTATAAAAAGATAATTTTCTTTGGGGTTTCTGTATGATGGCTCATGGTAGCAATCTTTTGGTATTCTCTTATTAGGTTTCCTTATTGGCAAGGTTCTATGAAGTGCTCAATTGGCAAATAGTACAGGGGCCTCGGAGTTCGGCTTTGTATGTTGTGCAGCAGCTCGGTATTTTTCCTTAGGGTTTTCGTCTAGCTAGGAAACTATATTTGTTATTCAACTTGATTGTCTTATTGGGCAATTCTTGGTACTTTCTTATTGGAGCATTGTTTGGGTATTTTCTTTGGCATCTCTCAGTTGGTTTGGTAATTGGAATTCCAATCGGACTTATTGTGTAATATTACTTACGATATTCTTTGGAATTCTTATTGGGCATTCTACTAGTATTTTCTTATTGGCATTTATTGGAAGATCCTACACTTGGAATTCTGCTTGGACTTATTATCTTGTATTGTTTACGGCTTCTCCTTCGGCCTTTCCACTCAGGGGAAATCTATACTTGCTGTTTTACTAAGATGTTGCAGTAGGGACTCAGTGATTGGAGGATTTCATTTAGAGATTGGCCTTTGGTATTCTTCTCTATATACAGAACTTTCAGCTAGGTCTACTTACGGTAATCAGCACTGCATGAGGTGCATCTGCTCTGGCTATCTTTTAACTTTCTTATTTGGTACTTGTTAGACTTCTATTGGAGATTTGTATGTGGGGTATTCCTTCGGCATCCTTCTTGTCATTAGTATGCGATGTTAATTTTATCTACAGAATCTTTGCTTTAGCCTTTATTGGTATTATCTCGGCGCTCTTGGTTGGAATTTTATTCTTCTTTGGTATTCGTGTCAACGGGATTTTTGTACGGTATCTACATTTGAGCCTTTATTCGGCGTTATTACTTGAAATTTTTACTTAAACTTCCCTATTGGTCATCTTGATTAATATACTTGCTCAGCAGCTGATAAAGATTAGTCAGAGTTAGATTTCAGTGGATGCAAAGTTCTATTGGAAGAAGAATTGCGAGGAAGCAATTGATTTAAGGGGGGAAGGATGTGATAACCCGAACCCGGCATGCATTTAATGGCATTTAATTGCATTTAATTAAGAGGCATCTTAAATGTTAGCAATGAATTTCGTGTTTATTTTTAGTTAAACATACATTTCTAGCATTATTTTTTAATTTCTTTTAGAAGTAATTAAATAATACTTGAGTTAATTATTTTAACGGAATATCAACTACTTTTCAAATTTCTGTTAATCGGTTTTATTTTTCTTGCACCTTAATGCTTGGGTTTCAATTAAATGAAAAGTAGCTCCGAGCCGAAGTAAATTTTCAACTATGTTGCTTTTCAAAAATTATATTTTCTTAAATTCTTTGAGATTTAATTGTTATTCTTTTATTGTCACAAAGTGCATTGCATCTCGAGAGCGATAGTTAGAGAGTGTTTTCTAGTCCTCAACAAATAGTGAAAACTAGTATTTAGTGTTTTAATTTTAGTATTTTAGTTGTCTTTAACTAGAATTAGATTTGTGTTGGTTGTTTTAGCTTTAAAATGCATAAAATAAGCCTAATTGACCAACTTAAGCAACCTTTGACCAAGCCTTGACTATTTGACTTGATTTGTCATCATATTTAAGCTTATAATATCTAACAAAAAAAAATGAAAGCTGAAAACAGAGAAGGAGCAGGCCGAAACTAGAGGAGAAGAAAAAAAAAAGATTTTTCAAGCAAAATCTTCAATCTTCACGAGAGCTTGCACGGTGTGGTTTATGAGGCTTCTAGCGTGGTTTTCCTAGTGTCTAGGAGCGTCTAAGGTAAGGATTTCATCCTTATTTGCGCATTTGAAAATATTGTATATAAACTTTAATTTTTGAGTTTTAGCTGTAAATTGTTATTTAATTCGTTTTGAAGCTTGAAGAATGTTCCCTAGCAATTGTAGAACATGTATTTATAGCTTTTTAGCATTTTCTGCGGTTGAATATCAAAATTGCAATTTAAGTTGATAATTGAATAGTAAATTATGAATAGTAAACTCTCGTTTCGATGAAGTTGTTTCGTTATGCGTTCTGTTGATGTAGGAAGGTGCTAGATATGCTAGAATGCCTAAATGTATGGTTTAATTGGATTGTGTAATGGAAAAATGGAGAAAAATGGCTTAGTGCATGTTGGGGTCGTTTCGGTCGAGTTTGGAAATTTCTCGATTTGCGTGAAGGCATTGTCGAGGTACGTCATTGAAGCACTTTTGGTGCAGTTGTGACATTGGTTGGGTAATCGGTTGAGGTAGCTGTGATAACCCAAACCCAGCATGAATTTAATAGCACTTGACTGCATTTGATTAAATGTTTAATTAGTTAGATCAACCAATTTCCACTATTTTAATACTTCTCTTGGAAGCATTTAGTAGTTGTAAATTGAATAATTAAAAGATTATTATCTATTTCTAATAATTATAGTAATTGAATTTATTCTCTTGTGATTAATTAAGTGTCATCTTAAATATTAGGGTTTAATTGTATTTGATTATGTGTTTATATTAACTTTCATTTGTAGATTAATATTAACTTTATAATTCTTAAAATATTCTAAAAATAGTTAAATTAATTATTTTAAATGAATATTGATTACCTTGATTTTTGTGATTATTTTAATAATCGGTTTTGGTTGTCTTGCATTAAAATCACTTGGTTTTCAAATAAAAGAGGAAAGTAGCTCCGAGCCGGAATAAATTTTAAACTATGATGCTTTCCAAAAATGATATATTTGTTAGATTCTTTGAGATTTAATTATCACTTCTTTGTTGACGCAAAGTGCATAGCATATCGAGAGCGATAGTTAGAGAGCGGTTCCTAGTCCTCAACAAATAGTGAAAACTAGCGTTTGGTGTCTTAAATTTTATATTTTAATTGTTGTTAGCTAGAATTAATATTTCCTTAGTTGTTTTAGCTTTAAAATGCATAAAATAAGCTAGTTCGACCAACTTAAGTGAGCATTGACCAAAGCTTTGACGTTTTGACCTTGTGTCATCTTTTAATAGCCTAAAATAACACAAAAAAAACAGAGCTGAACAGAAGAGGGCAGGGCCGAAAAAATAAGGAGAGAAAAAAAAGAAAATTCAACATCAAATCTTCGATTCTTCGCGTGAGCTTGCACGGGGTGGTTTCCGAGGCATCCTACGATGTTTTCCTAGCATCTAGGAGCGTCTAAGGTGAGGGTTTCATCGTTATTTGTGCATTTGAATATTTTGTGTATTAACTTTGATATTTGGGTTTTATTCGTATATTGTTGTTTTAATTGATTTGAGGTTTAAAGTATGTTCCCTAGCAATCGTAGAACACGTATTTATAGCTTTTTAACATTTTCTGCGGTTGAATATTGAAATTGAAATATAAATTGTTAGTTGAATAGTATTTTATGAATAGTAAACCCTTGACACGATAAAGTTACACTGTTATGCTGTCTGTTAATGTGAAAAGGTGCTAGGTATGCTAGAATGTCTAAATGCATGATTTGTTTAGGTTGCGTAATGGAAAAAACGAGAAATATGCCTTGGTGAAAGTCGGGGTCATTTAGGTCGAGTTTAGCGTTTTCTCATATTGCGTGATGGCATTGTTTCGGGAGGCCATGGAAGCACTTTTGGTGCGATTATGGCGTTGGTTGGGTGTTTGGTTAGTATAGTTGTAGTTCAAACGAGCAAAGGAGAAAATCGGGACTTTGCGTGAATTCTAGGGTAAAGTAGGGTTTCGGGGTCTTTAGACGTGCCTTATGGTGACCTAGGAGGATTGGTGAAGTCGGTTTCCAAAGCTCGTGGCTCGTTTGAAAGTAGTACGGTTTTGAAAGTTGGGGTCATTTTTGGAATTTTGTGTATTTTCATAGAATATTGCTTATAGAATGCTTATATTGCTTATAGAATGCTTATAATGCCTATAGAATACTTGTTATTGCTTGATAATGTTAGTTGGTGTTGTTGTTGTTACTTGTTTGATTGCAAATGCTTGTTAATGCTTATTACGCTTGTTAGAGTTTATTATTGATTGAAATGTTTAACAATTGTTGAATAATGCTTGATATCTCGTTTATCTCCTCTATCTGTGTTGTTGTGCTATCGCTCGTTTATCGCCTTGTATCGAGTCTTGCATTGCATAGTGTCCAGCGCGTGAGTGATGGGCCTCTCTGGGTAGCCTCGGGTTGCCAGTGTTGGTTGCTCTAGCTCCGTGGCTATTCCCTTTTCTCACTTGGGTTGCCTCCCAGGGAGATTTGGGTCGTAGAATTGATAGTTACTCCCGAGGTATTCCAAATTGGTGTTATAAGGTGGTTGCGCGCTTATTGTCATCGTTGTCAACATCAAGCTCGAGATTGATGTATCGCTCGTGAAATGGTATGTTGCTCGTAAGAGTGAACCATAGCCTTCAGAGTGTGGTATAGCTTTGAATGGTTGTGTTAATGCTTTCTTGAATGTTTAATATATTGTCGTTTGTATTGAATGCTTTCTTATTGACCTTATTGCTTAACTGTGTTTATTTGCATTGCACGACTTTCTTTCTCTCCAACTCGATATCTGTCTCGCCCTCACTGAGTATACGTGTTGTGTATACTCACTCCTCACTACCACATTTCAGGAAATGCCTTGTTAGTTGGAAAGTTCGTGATTTCGTGAAAGTTCGTGCTTGAAGAGTTGTCTTGCGTGCCTATGTGGCTTGAGTGTCGAAGTTGTAAAGATATATGCTTTCCTATGTTGTATGTATTTATTGTTAAAAGAAATGTAATTTAAATCTAGCTAAGTAGTGAGGTGAATTGATAAGCTAGTTTATGTAATCAGTTAGCGTAGCTTAACTTCAAAACATGTTTGTATTGTTTAAAGGAAGAGTTAGAATAGTCTAGTACTTGAAAATGTATGTATATTTGCTTGTGGTTGCTTGTTGAGAACAAGGCTTGGATGGCCTTGAGATGGTTGAAAGTTTGGACATGGTATTGGTCCACTTATATTCTGTTGCAGGTTTGCTTTTTGCCTAGAAACAGGGGAGACTCCGTCCATTTTTCCTAAGAATAATGCCCGGGTTTGGAATTGGGTTGTGATTAGATTGATAGATAGAACTCCCGATCTCGAGAGGGATCGGGGTGTCACAGGTGGTATCAGAGCTTGTCTAGCTCATAAGCCAGGACAGGGTCCTCGGTCTGGTGGGTAGTGACCTTAAATGTGTGCTTGTTAAGTGTGTCTTGAAAGAGTATGCTTGTATGTGAGATTGTGTGTCTTGACTTGAATGTATGCACCTATGTGATATAATTATGTGTTATGTGTTAAATGTTTCTCAAGTTAAGTGAAGTGTTTAGTTGTGCATTGAATTGACCTATTGAATTGGCATCGTGAATCGAATCGACCTCGTGAATTGTTATTTGCTTGAAGTATTACTTGTAATGTGTGTATAGAATGTCTTGAATTAGCTATGCCGTGATTTGAATTGATTATGTTGTGCTTGACTTGATTTCCATGCTTGAGTGACCTTGTTGAATAAACTGTTTTGTAAACTTGCTTGTATAATAGTTTAAGGCATGTGTATAACTGTGATATATTGGCATTCATACATGTCTTATGAAAATGGTAAGTAAGTCCTCTTCTTCCCCTGAAGAAAGTGGTTCACCATTGGCTTTTCAAGGTGTATGGATTGGCAGGAAATGAATGGCATTTGACTAGCCTTTATTTGGGAATTGGTGTTTGCTTTTGGAGCTCGGTTATTGGCAAATCTCTATGGTCCTTCTCTGTGCTTAACAGTTGGGAAGGAGTAGCTTTCTCTTGGGGTTTTATTTGGTCATTCTCTGGAGCATTCTTTGGTTTTCTTAATGGGTATTCTTTGGAGACTTCTGTTGGCACTTCTCGGTGGATTTGGCTATTGGGATTTCAATCGGCTTTACTGCACAGTATTATCTATGGTATATGTGTCTCGGTCTTTATTGGTGTGACATTGGCATCCCTGATTAGAAATTGTTCAATGGCATTCTCTAGGATCCTTAGTGGCCATTTATTTAGTATTTACTTATTGGGCAAACTTGGCTACTTTCTTATTGGAGCATTGTTTCGAATATCTTCTTTAGTGTTCGTTAGTAGGTTTGGTATTTGGAGTTCCTATCAGACTTATTGTATAATACTACTTATGGTGTTCTTTGAAATTCTTATTGGGCGTTCTATTGGTATTTTCCTTATTGGCAAGGTTGTATGAAGTTCTCACTTGGCAAACAGTGAAGAGGCCTCAGAGTTTGGTCTCGGTATATTGTTCACCAGTTCGGTGTTTATTCTTGAAGTTTTCATCCATCTGGGAAACTATGTTTGTTATTCAACTTGGTTGTCTTATTGGGCACATTGTATTTTCTCTGCTATTTCCTTTGACATTCCTCTCAGCATTTGATAGCAAAACTCAGAATCTAATTGGTTGTTCCATGGGATTATTATTTGGAAGGCTTCTTTGGAACTTTGGAAGTATATTTGATTGGGCTCTTGGTATTTTTTTCAGCACTCTTAACAGGGAATTCTTCTATGAAATTCATGACCAGTGGGGTACTTCTTTGGACCTCTAGATGGAACCTTTGTTTGAGCTTTTTTTTGGCTTCTTGCTTGGGAATTCTCGGGCAGTAATAGTTAGAATTCTGTTGGAGATTCGTGCGTGAGGTATTCTTCTTGTCGTTATTGTGTGGTATTAATGACATCTACAGTATCTTTGCTTTAGTCTTTATTGGTATTATCTTGGCGTTTCTGGTTGGAATTTATTCTTCTTCGGTATTCGTGTCAACGGGATTCTTGTACGGTATCTACCTTTGAGCCTTTATTTGCCGTTACCACTTGGCATTTCTACTTGAACTTTCCTATTGGTCATCTTGATGAAATACTTGTTCAGTAGCTAATGAAGATTAGTCAAAATTGGATTTCAGGTGATGCTGAGTTCTACAGGAAGAAGAATTGTGAGGACGCAATTGTTTTAAGGGGGGAAGGATGTGATAACCCGAACCCGGCATGCATTTAATAGCACTTGACTGCATTTGATTAAATATTTAATTAGTTAGATCAACCAATTTGCACTATTTTAATACTTCTCTTGGAAGCATTTAGTAGTTGTAAATTGAATAATTAAAATATTATTATCTATTTCTAATAATTATAGTAATTGAATTTATTCTCTTGTGATTAATTAAGTGTCATCTTAAATATTAGGTTTTAATTGTATTTGATTATGTGTTTATATTAACTTTCATTTGTAGCTTAATATTAACTTTATAATTCTTAAAATATTCTAGAAATAGTTAAATTAATTATTTTAAATGAATATTGATTACCTTGATTGTTGTGATTATTTTAATAATCGATTTTGGTTGTCTTGCATTAAAATCCCTCGGTTTTCAAATAAAAGAGGAAAGTAGCTCCGAGCCGGAGTAAATTTTAAACTATGATGCTTTCCAAAAATGATATATTTGTTAGATTCTTTGAGATTTAATTGTCACCTCTTTGTTGACGCAAAGTGCGTAGCATATCGAGAGCGATAGTTAGAGAGCGGTTCCTAGTCCTCAACAAATAGTGAAAACTAGCGTTTGGTGTCTTAAATTTTATATTTTAATTGTTGTTAGCTAGAATTAATATTTCATTAGTTGTTTTAGCTTTAAAATGCATAAAACAAGCTAGTTCGACCAACTTAAGTGAGCATTGACCAAAGCTTTGACCTTTTGACCTTGTGTCATCTTTTAATAGCCTAAAATAACACAAAAAAACATAGCTGAACAGAAGAGGGAAGGGCCGAAAAAATAAGGAGAGAAAAAAAAGAAAATTCAACATCAAATCTTCGATTCTTCACGTGAGCTTGCACGGGGTGGTTTCCGAGGCATCCTACGAGGTTTTCCTAGCGTCTAGGAGCGTCTAAGGTGAGGGTTTCATCGTTATTTGTGCATTTGAATATTTTGTGTATTAACTTTGATATTTGGATTTTATCCATATATTGTTGTTTTAATTGATTTGAGGCTTAAAGTATGTTCCCTAGCAATCGTAGAACACGTATTTATAGCTTTTTAACATTTTCTGCGGTTGAATATTGAAATTGAAATATAAATTGTTAGTTGAATAGTATTTTGGGAATAGTAAACCCTTGACATGATAAAGTTATATTGTTATGCTGTCTGTTGATGTGAAAAGGTGCTAGGTATGCTAGAATGTCTAAATGCATGATTTGTTTAGGTTGCGTAATGGAAAAAACGAGAAATATGCCTTAGTGAAAGTCGGGGTCGTTTAGGTCGAGTTTAGCATTTTTTCGGGAGGTCATGGAAGCACTTTTGGTGCGATTATGGTGTTGGTTGGGTGTTTGGTTAGTATAGTTGTAGTTCAAACGAGCAAAGGGGAAAATCGGGACTTTGCGTGAATTCTAGGGTAAAGTAGGGTTTCGGCGTCTTTAGACGTGCCTTATGGTGACCTAGGAGGATTGGTGAAGTCGGTTTCCAAAGCTCGTGGCTCGTTTGAAAGTAGTAGCGTTTTGAAAGTTGGGGTCATTTTTGGAATTTTGTGTATTTTCATAGAATATTGCTTATAGAATGCTTATATTGCTTATAGAATGCTTATAATGCCTATAGAATAATTGTTATTGCTTGATAATGTTAGTTGGTGTTGTTCTTGTTACTTGTTTGATTGCAAATGCTTGTTAATGTTTATTACGCTTGTTAGAGTTTATTATTGATTGAAATGTTTAACAATTGTTGAATACTGCTTGATATATCGTTTATCTCCTCTATTTGTGTTGTTGTGCTATCGCTCGTTTATCGCCTTGTATCGAGTCTTGCATTGCATAGTGTCCAGCGCGTGATTGATGGGCCTCTCTGGGTAGCCTCGGGTTGCTAGTGTTGGTTGCTCTAGCTCTGTGGCTATTCCCTCTTCTCGCTTGGGTTGCCTCCCAGGGAGATTTGGGTCATAGAATTGATGGTTACTGCTGGGGTATTCCAAACTGGTGTTATAAGGTAGTTGCGCGCTTATTGTCATTGTTGTCAACATCAAGCTCGAGATTGATGTATCGCTCGTGAAATGGTATGCTGCTCATAAGAGTGAACCATAGCCTTCAGAGTATAGCTTTGAATGGTTGTGTTAATGCTTTCTTGAATGTTTAATATATTGTCGTTTGTATTGAATGCTTTCTTATTGACCTTATTGCTTAGCTGTGTTTATTTGCATTGCACGACTTTCTTTCTCTCCAACTCGATATCTGTCTCGCCCTCACTGAGTATACGTGTTGTGTATACTCACTCCTCACCACCATATTTCAGGAAATGCCTTGTTAGCTGGAAAGTTCGTGATTTCGTGAAAGTTCGTGCCTGAAGAGTTGTCTTGCGTGCCTATGTGGCTTGAGTGTCGAAGTTGTAAAGATATATGCTTTCATATGTTGTATGTATTTATTGTTAAAAGAAATGTAATTTAAATCTAGCTAAGTAGGTGAGGTGAATTGATAAGCTAGTTTATGTAATCAGTTAGCGTAGCTTAACTTCAAAACATGTTTGTATTGTTTAAAGGAAGAGTTAGAATAGTCTAGTACTTGAAAATGTATGTATATTTGCTTGTGGTTGCTTGTTGAGAACAAGGCTCGGATGGCCTTGAGGTGGTTGAATGTTTGGACATGGTATTGGTCTACTTATATGATGTCGCAGGTTTGCTTTTTGCCTAGAAACAGGGGAGACTCCGCCTGTTTTCCCTAAGAATTATGCCCGGGTTTGGAATTGGGTGGTGATTAGATTGATAGATAGAACTCCCGGTCTCGAGAGGGATCGGGGTGTCACAGTAGCTGTAGTTCAAATGAGCAAAGGGGGAAATCGGGGCTTTGTGGGAATTCTAGGGTAAAGTGGGGTTTTGTGGTCTTTAGATGTGCCTTATGGTGACCTAGGAGGATTGGTGAAGTCGGTTTCCAAAACTCGTGGCTCGTTTGAAAGTGGTAGCGTTTTGAAAGTTGGGGTCGTTTTGTGTTTTTGTTGGTTTTCATAGTGTTATGCTTGTAGAATGCTTATTAATGCTTGTTAGTATTGTTCTTGATACTTTATTGAATGCAAATGCTTGATATCTCGTTTATCGCCTTGTATTGTGTCTTGCATTGCATAGTGTCAGGCGCGTGAGTGATGGGCCTCTCTGAGTAGTCTCGGGCTACTAGTGTTGGTTGCTCTAGCTCCGTGTCCTATTCCCATTCTCGCTTGGGTTGCCTCCCAGGGAGATTTGGGTCGTAGAATTGATTGGATACTTCTGGGGTATTCCAAACTGAAGTTATAAGGTGGTTTCGCACTTATTGTCTTCATTGTCAACATCAAGCTCGAGATTGATGTATCGCTCGTGAAATGGTACATTGCTCGTATGAGTGAACCATAACCTTCAGAGTGTGGTATAACTTTGAATGGTTGTGTTAATGCTTTCATCACTTGTTTATTGTATTGATTGTTTATATTGATTGCTTACTTGTCAGTTATATTGCTTAACTGCCTTATTTGCATTGCATGACTTTCTTTCTTTCCACCTCGATATCTGTCTCGCTCTCACTGAGTATACATGTTGTGTATACTCACTCCTCACCACCACATTTCAGGAAATGCCATGATAGCTGGAAGTTCGTGCTCGAAGGGTTGTCTTGCGTGCTATGTGGTTTGAGTTGTCAAAGATGTAAAGATGTATGTTCATGTGTTGTATGTATTTATTGTTAAAATAAATGTAATTTAAATTTAACTAGATAATTGAGGTAGAATGAAAAGCTAGTTTATATATTCAGATAGTATAGTTTAACTTCATTGCGTATATGTAATTGTCTAAAGGAAAAGAGTTGGAATAGTTGGGTACCTGGAAATATGTATATCTGATGTGTTTAATTGTTGCAAACCGAGGCTCGGATGGCCTTGAGGTGGTTGAATGTTTGGACATGGTATTGGTCCACTTATATGCTGTTGCAGGTTTTACATTTTGCCTAGGAACATGGGAGACTCCGTCCGTCTTTCCTTAAAAATTTTGCCCGGGTTTGGAATTGGGTTGTGATTAGTTTGATTGATAGAACTCCCGGTCTCGAGAGGGATCGGGGTGTTACACAGGTTGTTGCTTCTTGTATATTTGAACGCATTCTATAGTATATTTGAGCTTTTTGTTGAGTTTCGTGAAAAATGTGTTGATGATCCCTTTGTGCACATATAGTTATTTTCATATTTAATGCTTAGATCTTGTTCTAATGTTATGTTACTTGTATTTTGTTAAAGATCAAATTCTAATCGACATTGTATGCTAAGTGAGTAGGACTATAAGGATAGCTCATCTATTTATATGATTATTGATTGCTGTAAATAAGAGTAATTGGAATTTATTACTTATAATCTTAACTTGATGGTATTTGATGTTTTTAATGTCTTCTATGCTGTCTAATGATATGGTAAGGTGAACTTTGTAGCTCAATTGTATGTGGAATATGAACTTGTGTGAATAAGTGATTATAATTATAACTTCTATTGTTGTAGGGTTGAGTTAAGTAAAAGTTGAGTTGGAATTGTTATAGTTAATTGCTAAACTTATATAACACCCTAGGGTAACATATTCACACTAATTCGGGAAAGTTGAAGTAAATCGGAGTTATTCTCTTGCGTGCTTAGCTTAATCCAGGTGAGGGAGTCTTCATCCTTATGTGCATAATAATTTATTTTCTTGTACATAGTTTATGTGATTTAATATAATTGTTAAAGTAATGTGCACTTATTGTCTACATATTGTGTGTGAGGGCAACCTACTTTATTGCCCCTCAATAATGTGTTTATTGATTTATTCTATTGTTATCATTTTGAGTGCATTGCATCGTGGTTGCGCAACCATTTGGGCATGGTAGTGTCGTGGAAACCAGGCGACATCGGGCTTGCCGTTCTACCTCGGCTACCATGGTTGCCTAGTCCCTCTCTCGCTTGGGATGCTGCCTAGGAAGAGTTGGGTCGTAGGATTTCGGATTACATCCGGAGTACACCCAACTTTGAGTTATAAGGGGATGCTGGCTTATCGTTATCAGTGACATTATTCTTCGGATTTCTATTTGTGGTCCGTGGTTCAAGGATCGTGGTTCGAGAATTGGATTATTCAGGATCATCGAGATTATATCCTTTTTATTGTGTGGTATTTCATTGAATTCTTGTGTCTACTTGTTGTATATTACATGTAATTGTTGCATTGCAAGAACCCCATTATACTGTTCCCATTTCCCCTTCCTCACTGGGCATACGTGTTTGGTATGCTCACCCTCGTTGCTAACAATTTCAAGTAAAGCAGGCTCAGCTCCTCTTGAGCCCACAAAGGACAAGACTCGTGAGACCCCTTGACTACATGATACCGTGCTGCTAATTATTGTGGGTGCTTGTATATGCTTCATGGGCCCTAGCGCCAAGTAGATGTTAGTTGCTTATGGTCTATTTTGTGGCCTATGGTCTTGTATGTAATCTTGGCCTTTTTGAATGTTGTAGAGTGTTGTAAGTTTAGCCAACATGTTTGGCACGTTTGTAAACAGTTGTAATAACTTTAAAGTACTTTCGCTGCTTGTCTTTCATGCATGCTTGTGTGTGATAAGTTGGGGATTGTCGGTCCTTAATTACAAGAAGGGTTTATAGACATGGTTAAAGTGTTTTTATAACATAGTATTTCAATGGTTGAATCCCATGCATGCTTGTGTGCTTATTGTGGTTTAGATCTAAAACTTGGATTGCCTTGAGACGGGTATAGTTGGTAGGTTAGAGTTGGAGTTGTAGGAGAATGTTGGATTATAGCTTTGTGATTGTATTATGTTGTTCGCAGGATATCGGTTAGTCCTATAAATAGGGGAGACTCTGTCTGCTTTCCCTCGTTTTTCGTGACTTGGGATTTGGATCGAGTTGTGTATAGTAGATTTGTAGAGCTCTTGTTTCCGTGAGGGAACGAGGTGTTACAATGCAGACTCTCTTAGACTGTTGGATGCTTTCCTTTCCTTGTTTCGGGTTTAACTATTGCTAGTAGTATCCAAAGGTCAAACTAGGATTGAACTAAGGCGAGTTACATTATAATCATAGAATCACTCACTTGTAAGTCTCAATATAGATAAACAGGTACTAGTAAGGTAAAATTAATAAGCAACTTGTAACGAAATGTATTTGTCATGTTTAAGTTCATAATCCTATATTGAGTTCTTAAGTTTGATTTAACTAGAACGAGCGTATTAATAAAGATAAAACAAGGGTTGTAGTTGTATACCAATGGAGACTTTATAATTATGGTTATTAAAGATTAGGTTAAAACCAAATGCTTTAATTACAGACGTCATATTGCCGTTTTTCTGAGATTTTTTTTTGGAGTTTTAGTGAATAACAAAGTATCAATAGTAAGAAATTGGTTAAGGTCTATTGAATGGCAATAGTATAATAAGTCAAACCCTAGTTTCACCTCTTTGGGTTGGGCTGGGGCATACAATAGGCTAGATGAGAGTTCGTATATAAGGAAACTCGCTTTTGCTGACTGGGACAAGGTAGGCCGAAAGCTCACGGGGAACCAAGATTTTGATAGTTTAGACCCGCTTGAAATCGGTAGTCTGCTGATCCTTTTGTAAAATGCAGGAGTCAGCGACTTACAGGGAAACCGATTGAATGAGAAAGCAATCAAGAACAAGGTAGTTAGGGACATGCGGACTAACTGCTCGGACATTCCTGTTTTTTTTGAAATGAATCTCCAGACCTTCTGAAACAGATGGGGCCTCCCCCCCCCACCCCCTTCTCCCAGATTGGGACTCACTCGAATAGCGAACAGGACGACTTGGAATGGGAATTAGACTTCGATGGGGTTTCTAAATCCCGGCAAGGCAGGCAGTGTCCACCTTTCAGGACCAAGGGTGAGAATCGAGCTGAATGCTAACATTGGGTGGGCCACCAATAGGCTGAGGTGGAAGCGCTTTATGGGAACCTAGCCCTGACTGACCAACTCAACCTGGGAAGTGCGGATAATCAAGGTAGAAACCTCGCTATCAACTGGATGTTTGAGACCCTATTCAATCTCCAAGAAAGAACAGTATAGAATGAATCGAATCTAGGGTTTCGCAGGTAGCCGAAGCTCAAGGGTTAGCCTTTCTTCAAGATGAGGAAATCCTACTAGCTTAGCACTGTTGGGATTCAGGTTTTGCTTTAGACTTCGACTAATCTAGGACGAACCTTCTTTCTTTAAGAGCTGGACGTCTCACCTTGACATCGGGATATGTTCTAACTTCTAACTTCTCCGCTACGAAATTGACTGACATTGACTACCTTGACTTTATCGTTTAGCAAGAACTGACTGCCTTGACCTTTGCTTTCGACTGGCTTGCTTGCTTGCAACCCTTGGACAGCTACTGGATTCTCTCTTAGTAAAAGTAATTATTCCCACAAAATTGAAACGAAACTCCTCATCTCTGTATCGGTCAAGCATCTTCAAACCTTGGCTTACCAATCGCTCTATTTTCTCTTTCCTTCCTTTCTAGCCTACCCCTAAAGTTCTCTGGTGTCACCTAGGCTCGAGACATGCCTCCTATCGTGCTTTCTTCCCTGCCTCCCTACAACACTTAAGAATCCAAAGATGACTTCTCTCCTAACTAGCTTGCTACTCGGGAAGCTCCTCTGCTCAGACCTCCTCGCACTTAATTTATTTGGCATAGGGGCCGGGTGGTTATAGGGCTTATAACAGGGTCCTGTGGCCTTCCGAGTTTTTAAAGAAAAACCACGCGGAATTCCCAATGCGAAACCTCGAGAGACTTTTCACTTGTCTTCTGCGAGTCTGAGACCTTACTTCTGCGACTATTCAACTTTTGCAAGTCCTTATCTCAAAAAAATATCCTTATAGTCTCCCCTGTCTTAGAGTTTTTTCTAAAATCAAAGAAATCCACCAATAGCCAACCAATGAATTGAGTTATGTAGTACCCACCAGGTTTGGAACCCACTCTTTAGAAGTTCATGTACATGTGTTACCACCTCATTGGTCAGAGGTCCAAAAAGAAGACAAATTTGCTTATTTTGCTTTTTCGATTTCTATTTTTAGTTGTTTTTAGAAGAGAGATAGAGTAGAAACAAAGGGTATGCTCAGAAGATTTGCTCGGAGCTGTTCACTTTCACTTGGTCGCTTGGTATCTTGAAACCTCTTTGCTTGTGGGGACAGGAGTGGAAACGTCTGAGAGAGCGCTTCGCGAAAGAATCGTGTGGTGCGGTGAAAGGTTTCCCGTTGGGGTTTCCGACCCTCCAGGTCTCCACCTACTTGTGGAAGATGAGGGGTTCCTTGATATTAAGGTGTCAAGGCGGTCGAAGAAGGCCACAAGTGGAAGCAACCGAGACTTTGATCATTCAGTTGACTCCTTGCTGCCAGTCCGTGCTTGCTGTCATGCTGGCAAAAGCATGGGGCTTCGATCGGTTTTACCTACTATAGTATTTGAACCAATGATTCTCGCCGTATGAAAGCGATACTCTAACCGCTGAGTCAAGTAGGTCAAGCTTAGTCAAGTCAGAGAAAATAGACCCCTATAAGAGAAAGCCGCGCAATCAAAGTTCCCCTTATTATATAAGGGGGGCGAAGCGCTAAGAAAGAGAAAGCGTTATCACTATACGAAATGAAGCAGCGGCTAGCACGCTAAGCTAAGATCAACCACTTGGAGAATGTAGAGCCTTTCTAACTCAGTCATCTTTCTTAATAAGTGGATTTCGATTCATGCAGTCGTTCTCTGCTGCATTGGTCTTTTCACTCCCCACTCTCCACCATAACAAAATGTTTCCACTTTATCTCAGGAGTAGTCAAAGGTATCAAGTAAGTCGACTAATAAGGTGTTTACAAGCTTGTTTGATAGAACAAGGTATGATGTAACTCGACCGATAGGGAGAGGCAAGATGGAATTCAGATCGACTGATAAGGAGATGAAGGTAGGAAGAACCGCTTTAAGCCTATTGCTTTCGTTCAGTACTAACATAGCTCAACTAGAAATATCTCACTCAGCCGGTGCCAATGCACTAACCTAAGCACAGTCAGACTTAGGACATACGGTACTAAAGACTGCTAACCTTCGCTTCAGTCGATAGCAAAATGGAATTTCTCTCACAAAGGTCGCTAGTAGCTCAAAGGACGGCAGTCAATACTGGATTTCTCACTGGGTCAAAAGCAGATAGACCAGGGAAATCTGTACCGGAGACTCCTCTGAGAAGGACTACTAGGTGAAGAAGACCGACAAACTCCAATACTGGAGGCCTATAGTCAACTCTACTCCTAGCAACCTCATCGTAGAGTTTTCACATGATACCAAAATGGATCAAATGTGAATCGTCATGACGCATTGGAAAGTGCATTGTTACGATAGGAGCTTTAAAGAAGTCCTCGAAAGAGACACCTGGATACAAGGCTATGGTAAATAGAGTACCTTAGGAACTAACGAAGCCACTAGGACATCCACGCCTTAACCAAGGTAATCTCCTATAGTACCTCAAAGACCTCTCCCTATCGGTCGAGCATCTTCAATCCTCATATTCATATAAGTGAAGAGGCGCTACCTTCAATTCCTTAGGCTTAACAGCCTCTCTAAGCAACTTGAACAAGATACCTCGAAGGTAAGGTGATAGAGGCCGCAAGCAACCAAGCCATAAGTCAAAGGGAACCCTACTCTTTAACCAGAACGCCGCGAGCCGCAAAACTCGATGTGATCGGGAGTGGTTGAGACGCGAGAGAACTCTAAATCCACATCCATGTATTCAACAAAGTGTGCGTGAACCTCTTCACAGTATAGATGTGAATGATGGAAAAGACACCAGGTAGATGATGGGAGTTGGATAGGTTTCGCACTAACACAGGAGAGAAATCCTTAGTCAAGTGTTTACACCTGAATCTCTTAGCAAACTCAGCCCCGCCAGTCTCGAAAACCAGGGACATAGGTAAAGATATAGTTAGACCTAGTTCCGAACAAGAGAAAACCGTCAGAAAGATATCGATCTGAGCCAACCAACGAAGGTCTCGGTCTGTCCATCTCACTTTAGGAAGCAAAGGCAAGTAGACTAGGCGGCATAGGGTGTCTTCGCGGAAGGGGAAGAGTAGGAGGCTTTGAGTCGGGCAAACTTAGTATAGATAGAAAGTCCGCTAGCCATTCAAGCAGCTTGTAAGGCTACCGTACTGCTTCATATAAGATGTACCATCGACAAACTTGACTTATAGCTAATTCCATAGAATTCGGTCGGCTGCCTAGAATAAAAAGAGTTTCGAACACGTTGAAGATCCTTATGGCTCCTGATCCCTCCAATCCAGCCGATTTCGAATCGACCAATTCCATGATCTTGTGCAGCGAAGGCCTGTCATCGAATTCTTCAAACCTGGGGCATGTCAATCCTGAATGAAACTAAACATGATTGATCCTACTATCAATCAATCCGTCATACAAAGGCCTAACTCTGGCTCTCTCTACGGGTGGAAGAAAGGGTAACAGCCTTGTTAAGGCGCGGGCCAAGCCAAGTCAAAGTGAAGCGATTTATACCGAGCAAGAACCTGCACTAGAATAGGAAAAGCTAGACATTCCTTCTTTTTAGAATTCCAGTCACGCGGGCCTGCCTGAACTGTCAGTGATTCAAACAAAGAGGTGGGGATGAGTGTTGTGCTTGCCCCGACCGATACCACCATTTATTACTGTGAACCGGCCTTGGCATTCACTTAAAAGTCAGATAAGTCCTCTGATGAACTTGGGTCCATACTCTAGTGAAAAAAGGAAATTAGACTTCTCTTTTTGCTTCTTAACTTCTATCCGTTTTCGTGCTTAGCCCTTCTTTGGCATCCTTCCCTATGAATCTCTCAATCTCGGGTGTTCCAGCCGATTGGTTAGTCCCTCGTGTTTTGTTCTTTCATTCTTGGAGACTGGTTCTTGTGTGGCTGGCAGTAATACGCTCCTTTTTCCGGTTAGTGGTGGTTGATTCCTAGTGTGACATGGATCTTCCTTCTATCTTAGAGGTTGCGTATCTAGAAGATGGAGTCTAAACCCTAGGTTTGGTGCGCATGATGGAGCAATCTCTTCGTCTAATCACGAGGCCACATGGACTTTATCTTGATTTTATTTTTTTTCTATTAGATACATTGGTTGCTGCACAGCTAACTACCGACCCCGAAATTTCATATAGAAAGAGAAAGAGATTCGTATTTCTTGATCTTTGAATTGAGTGCGGTAAGCGGTAAGACTAAACCTCCCATTGTTCTATCTCCAATAGCATGCAGCCGATAATGAAGACAAATTCTCTTATCGGCTGAGGAAATAGGTAGCTTGTAAGCCCACCCATTCTTCATTTCTGACCTTAGCTTAGCTGCTGACGCCAATGCTCATGGGTATTGGGCTATAACTATTGCTACTGTTATACTCCCACACTCTAAGAGAGTCCTACTGTCGGCTCATCTTCTATCTAAGACCTCCTCAATGAAAGGATGCCTGAATGCTACTTTCATCTACGTATGGGTTATTATATAAGAAATTCTCCTTCAATGGTGTTAGGCCCAGTTTCTTTCAACTAACAACTAAGCGCTCCGCCCATTAGTCTTTCTACTAAGCTCTGATTAGTCCTTCCCCTAAAGCCTGAGTTAAAGAATCCGTCGATTCCACATCCCTTGATTCCAATTGTACTATTGGAAGTGTTGTTATGATCAATTTTGCTTTTCCTCTTCATTAATAGCCTGGGAACTGAGATTCTTAATTAGAGTATGACAGGTTCATCATGCTTTGGACATGGTACAACATAAGACAATTAGCAGAAATCGAAAGGGATTTACCCAAAACTCCGCTCTGATACCTCTTAAAGTGAAATAGGCACGCGCACGGGTAGAGAGTCTGCCTGAGTTGTGCGGCCCCATGTAATGCCTATTTTAGTGTAGCACCTGGGTTTGACCTTCTCCTTGCTGAGTTTTACTTCTGATCTCTCTCTCAGTCTCTAGTTCATTACCTTCTACTACCGATCTTCTCATTGCTGTTCGTTTCGTTTCTTTTGTTAGTTTCCTTTCGTCTCTTTAAATAAACTAAAACAAGATACAATATGAACAGTAGCAAAAGAGTTTTAAATGATAGTAATCAGGGATGCTTCTAGCAAGAACTTAAACAGTATGCAATTGATCAAGTTGCGGTCAACACAGCTTCTACTCAAACGAGGTACATTTATCCCAAACATTATATGTAATACCCGAGCCCGGAATGTGAAAATTCTTTGTTTATTATTTTGAAAATTATATTTTCTTAAATTCTTTGGGAATTAATTGTTACTTTCTCGCCGTCGCAACGTGCATTGCATTTAAGGAGCGATAGCTAGATAACGATTTCTAGTCCTCAGCAAATAGTGAAATTAGTATTTAGATGACTTAAATTCTATATTTTAAATGTTGCTAGCTTTAATTGATCTTACCTTAGCTAAAATGGCTTTAAAACGCACAAAATAGGGCCCTTTGACCAAGTCTTAAGTAGTTTGACCTTGGACCTTTGACTTGTTGACCATTTAACACTTTATAAGCTAAAAAACTAAGCAAAATTAAAAAAAAAACAGCAGCAAAACAGCAGCTCTGGCCGTGAGTTTCCAAGAAGAAAAAAAAAAACCTTTCAACTTCCAATCGATCAATCTTTGCGTGAGCTCGTGAGGGGTGATTTTCGAGGCAACTAGCATTGTTTTCCTAGCGACTAGGAGTACCTGAGGTGAGGGAAGCATGTTATTTGCGCATTTATACGTTGTGTATGTTAACTTTGTCAAATTTTAGATTTATCTGTAGATCGTTATTTAAAGCGATTTGATGCTTCTAGAATGTTCCTTGGCATTTGTAGAACATGTATTTATAGCTTTGTAACATTTTCTACGGTTAAATGTTGTGATTGCAAATTAAATCGTTAATTGAATAGTATTTTGTGAATATTAAAACCTTGAAACGTTGAAGTTGTGCTGTTATGCTTTCTGTTGATGTAGAAATGTGCTAGGTACGCTAGAATGCTAAAATGTGTGGTTTGTTTGGGTTGCGTAGTGGAAAAAATGAGAATTATGCCTTTGGGAAAGTCGGGGTCGTTTAGGTCGACTTTAGCGTTTTCTCGTTTTGTGTGTTGGCATTGCTTCGGGAAGCCATGGAAGCACTTTTGGTGCAATTATGGCGTTGGTTGGGTGTTTGGTTGTTATAGTTGTAGTTCAAACGAGAAAGGGGGAAATCGGGGCTTTGCGCGAGTTCTAGAGTAAAGTAAGGTTTCGGGGTCTTTAGACGTGCCTTATGGTGACCTAGGAGGGTTGGCGAAGTCGGTTTCCAGAACTCGTGGCTCGTTTGGAAATGGTAGCGTTTTGATAGTTGGGGCCGATTTGTGTTTTTGTGTGTTTTCTTGTCTTTATGCCTATAGAATGCTTAGAATTACTTGAGATACTTGTTTGAGTTGTCTTGGATTGAATTGCTTATCAATTGCTGCTATTGTATGCGAGAGTAACCTACTTTGTTATTCTCTCACGTGTGGCTTTATCGCTTGTTTATCGTCTTGTATCGAGTCTTGCATTGCATAGTGTCTCACGCGTGAGTGATGGGCCTCTCTGGGTAGCCTTGGGTTGCCAGTGTTGGTTGCTCTAGCTCCGCTGCTATTCCCTTTCTCGCTTGGGTTGCCTCCAAGGAGATTTGGGTCGTAGGTTGATGGATACTTCCGGGGTATTCCAAACTGGTGTTATAAGGTGGTTTGGGCCGGCGCGTCGTCATCGAATTCGTGTTTGAAAGTTTCTCGTGAAAAGAGTATCGTATCCTTTGAATGAGTGTTTGCAGCTTTAAATACTTGCCTTGCTTTATTGTTGGCTTTGGTTGTATCTCTATATGATTTGTATGTATTGCTTGGCTAATTGCATTGCATACTCCTCTCATCTCCGTCTTTGAGACCAATTACCCTCGCTGAGCAATAGTTTTTGCTCATTCCTCTCTATACTATATTTTTACAGGAGTAGTTAAAGCAAACCCTCTCGAGGTAATAGAGGAGGAGGAGCAGGTGGAGGTGTTTCCGTGATAGCACTTCTCTGCTTTGCTGGTGGTTGGTTGCCAGATTTTTGTGCGAGCCTTGCATGTTATCTATATTGCTTGGATGTCGTTTAATTTTGAGGCTTGTAGCCTTGTATGTATTTTCTAGTCTGAGGCCTCTACGGTCTTATGTTGTATAAGTTGGAAGAATGTAAAACTGTAAAAGTTTACTCTTGTGACTAGTAAAGAAATGCATGCTAATAGCTAACTGTTTAGTGGCATAAATACTTGTGTAGTATGCATGGCATTTTGGTTTGGAAAGTTGGTTAATAAGAGAATGTATATTTTAAAGAAAGTTGGCTTGTTTTGATTATTTTATGGCTTTCGCAAGTATTATATTGATTTTAGGGTTTTTGGATCGTCCGCGGTACAGAGGAGACTCCGTCCGTGTGTCGGGTCCGGGCTTGGCCTTTTGCGGGGTCGGGTCGGGGCGTGACATTATAGCTCTAATCGTTTCCAATAAGTATCCTTTTTTCCTCTTAGCTATTCATACGTACAAGATCTCTGATGAACAGTTCCTCTGGAAATAAGATATTGAGAAAATTTCGTGGACATGTATTCTCCTCCAGAATCAGATCGTCAAATTTTTTTTTTGTACTTGAAATAATGTCTGGCTTGTTGATTGTGTGCCGTTCACTCCAACATGGCAAAATTTTGTAAATGAACATGAAGAGGTAAAGTGCTTCTTGGTGGGCCAGGAATGTCATATAATTATTAGTGGTGCGGAAGGTAAATAGGAGGATGTGGCAAGTAAGAAGCCATTTTCGTGTTGTTCTGGTCTGGTAGGGGTATATGCATGCGATCATAGTATATGTAGCTGATAAGATGTGCCTCCATATATATTATATGGGGGCATTACAGACCCAAGAAAAGCATGGCATACTTTGAGGAAAGTTAATGAACATGCGCCCGCAAGTAAGCGTTAGTACTTGGAGACTGAACAACATGGCCTGAAGCGGGGTAGTTTGATTCTTGTTACTATATTAAGGTTAAGAACCTTTGTGATCAGTTGGAGTCTCTTGGTATGAAAAAATGTGATGCCGATAATCGTAGTCAGATCATGAAGGGTATATATTTAAAAATCTGATGGGATAAGGAAGTCTTTGCTACTGCATCAACATAACCCTTCCTTATTTTCTTAATGCAAAGGTGCATGATAAGATGTTTACGTATAGGTGGCTAGGCCTGTCTGGACAAAGTATAGATCTTAATCCTAGGGATATACTTTTGTTCACTTCTACATCCAAATTCAATTTAAGAGGAAGGCAAAAGCAAGATCAGGGAGCTCTTCCAAGAAGAATAAGTGGAATGGGGTGCGTGTCTTAGGTGCGGGTAGATGGGGCATTACATGATAGAGTTCACAGCAACAATGCTTCTTGTTAAGGAAGATAATGAGGAGAGGTAGACAGGGGAGGCGCGACACGAGCATATTCAGTTTGCGGAAATGAAAAGAGCCCGCGATGCGGTCTTTGACTTCGGTACACACGATTACGCATTCTTCACTGAGGACGGGTCTTCAGTTTCTTCAAAGGGACAGCAGGGTAGCTATTCCGTACCTCATGTGGTTGATCCAGGGAGTGCAAATTTCTGCAGCGGCTTGTTCCTGCTTGGACAGATAATGGTGCCACTTTGTTTGAGTTGTCCTCCCTTAACTGATTCTGAAATCACCGTCTAAAAAAAAAAGAAATTGATTATGTATGCGCCGGTTTGCCATTTTTGTCATTAATCACCGACGGTTGGTTGAAAAGACATAGTATGGTGGCTAAGTCTTAAAAACAATATATTTTTACTAAATCTTGCTTGATCGATAGAGGCAGAGGATTTCTCAAAGCTGGATCTTGCCTTAAGTGAAGTGGAGTTACAACTTAAGTTCGGCGGATCTGACTTTTGGGTCTTGTACAGTCATTGTTGTCCACTAGCCAATAGGTGATTCAGGAGTCACCAGATAAACGACTGTTAAGTCCAGTGACTAAGTCGACATAGTCTATGTCCATCCGACATCTTCAGGTCGGATCAGCATGGTTGCTGCCTTAGTCTTCGATCCGCCCATTAGCTAATTCATTTGTCAGGGTTCACCCGCCTGATCAAAGTTGAACTATATGGGGTCCATTTGTAAAGAACATCTCTTTTTGGGTCATCAAATCGCCGAGTCGACTTCTCACTGATTCACATTAACGCGATCCAAAGAGTCGATCACAAAGCGGATTTGCTCGCCCATTCGCAATTAGGTTTGATTCAAAGAGGCCGCAGTAAGGCAAAGAAAAGTGTTGATTTGCGTGGCCTTTGATAGAACAGTTTTCAAACTTGATAACTTGCTTGTTCATACTTCCTAGGGATACTAGTTTCTTTGCAAAGCTTATAGTTTTTTTAGCACCTATAAGGTGAGATACGGGATATTTCATGTACCATATTGCTTTGTCATAGGAAATGACAACATTGGCAACCAAGGGGTGATGAGAGCAAGACAAAAACTCATAAATAGGATTTGTCTATTGGGCTACTCAAAGTGTTAGAAAAGTTTAGCAAGAACAACCAGAAGCCGCAACAATAGAATAGTATCAAAGAAAAGCGATTCCACTCTTTTTCTAGAATCCTAACCTATAGGATCATAAGAACTTTAATATGACAAGCAACCGTCAGAAATCAGTGAGTGAAATAAGATGGACGGAGAGAAATATGAATAATAAGTAGATGAAGCCTTAGTCCATTTTAACATCCAATCTTACCAAGTATGCAGGCAGGTCAGAAAGGCAGATGGGCATGTTCATCCCTTGAAATTGCTTCCATTGGAATGAGTTAAAGTCTTCTCCTACAGGAACCTGGTAACTTCAGAGCTCTATATTTGTTGCTTTCAACTGCATTTTTGTTTTATTTTTTGCAGCGAGCGAAGTGTATAACTGAGCGGTGGACTTTTTTTTATCAAAAGATTTTTTCTTAATAAAATTCGCCCTTTTTTGATAGTCCATTGCAACTTATTGTGGGTTGTGTCCTTCTCCATGGGCTTCTTTCGTTCTGCTTTTTTGTGGATTCTTTGATTCGATTTATTCAATGGCCCGCCCCTATTTATACTCTAAAGGGGCTTACGCACTTCGATTCGCAGTTGTATGCACCAAAATCCAATCATTGTGCATACAGCTGTGGTGGCTCCTTTCGTTTTAAACAACTCTAAACGAAATAAAAGGCTCTTCCACTTCTATTAACTACATAGGCTATTCGATTGAACTCGTTGGCTCCACGTTCATGAAATTCCAAGACCAACAACAGAAATCAAATTCTTCGATCTAAATTTCGAAAGTATGGAATTCGTTCATCTCTATTATTGAGGATAGCAGGGGAAGGGAAATCTATCAAGGTTTTTGGCTCGCAATAAAGCGAGGGTCCTGATTGAGCAACTAGTAGTCCTATCTATCCACCTCTTCAGACATAATATATGTGAAACCCCACTTTTCTGCTTTAACTCGATTTACGTGTTTTATCTCGTTTTGTGTGCATTTGACCTGTTTATGTGCTATATGACTTAGAATGTGATAATTTTGATATTAATACTCCTAGAACATGCTAAATGTGCATTCATGAAAATTTCATCAAAAACGGAGTCAGAAATTTTATCGTTGATTTTCAGTGAATAGTATTTTCGAAACACGTCCGCTAAAATTTTGAAACTGGTCTTTTTAACCCTTCTAGACCTAGACCACGGACTTTAATAGATCTGTGTTTGATTAAAACGGTTTTAAAATCGGCTTAAGAATTTATTAGGGTTTTTACACCGATTTTTAGGAAATTCGAGTTTTAAGCCGACTCGGGTGAAATTGTTTAATTGTAAAACTTCTTGTCACCTAAAAATAACCTACTTGAGCTAGCTTGGGTGTTGAATAATTGTTTTGAACTTTGGTGATCAAGAAAATGCATTTAAAGACAATAAAACACTAAAAATAATTAGTTTCCACTTTGACTTTCTTTTATTTATTTGACATTTGCTTAATATATGATCAACACACATTAAAAACAAAGCAAAACACCACCAAAAACACACACAAAACCGTGGCTCCTTGGAGGAGAAAGATGAAGGCATTTTCAAAGCATTTTTCTCATAGATTTTGCATTTCAAAGCCGAATTGAGTGATTCAAAGCTTGAAATTGATTGTTTGGCATCCATTCTACACATTTCTTGCATCAAAAAACATCAAAGGTGAGAGAAAAATTCTAGATCTCAAAACTCATATTTTGTGTTTATGCGTATAAATGATTATTGAACCGTTAGAATGTTAATCTGATGTTAGATTATTGCTCCTTGCATACTAGGGATCATTTAGCTGTAATACTAAGAGTTTTTATCAGTTGTAGCATAATTTTTATTTTTCGGGTATTTAAATTTGATTAATTTGTTCAAAGTTGATTAAATGTAGTTGTGTTGATTGGAATCGATTTTCGTCGATTTCTAAAAGTTTGTTAATTACGTGGTAGCGCCGTTGTAATGCCAAATTTTTTATTGTGATGTTCGTGCCAAAATCCAGAAATTTCAGCCATGACATCTTAGGGTTTTAGGGTTATTGGGCATGATTTGGATGTGTTTTGGTTGGTTTCTGAGGGGGCTAATGTAGTTGATTGAATGGGTGAGTGATAGAAACTGATTTGGCAATGTTTGGGTTAGTAGAATGTAAGTTATGAATTTTTGAAGTTTAGGTTGTCATTCTTTAATTTCTTGAACGATGCCTTTAGATGATTGGGTGGTGTTTGAGTGTTGAAAGGTGAGTTGTTGATGAGTAATTTAGGGTTTAATTGTGTATATAATGCATGTCCGGTTAGATGGCCTACTTTGTCATCTAACTAAGTTATTGTTGCTTAAATGATAATTGATGCTATCAATGATGAATAAATGATGATTGATTGATGATTGATTGATGATTGATGATGATTATAGAGTCTTGGTATGTGTGTGCCACCCCTCGGGCAGCGTTAGGCTGTTGGGTTGATAACGACATGACTGCCAGAGGCTACCCCCTGCTCGCATGACGGAGGTGTCATGGAGGGAGGGGCTAGTGAGGTACCTCGGGTGCGTGAGTAATGGGGAGTTATAAGAAGAACGGTTGAGATCGTGATGGCATTTGGAGCTACACCAAATAGAGTATCCTTTATTGAATGGTTATATAGAATGTGATGATAGTATTATTTATGTTATTGTGTGTTTACTGACCCAAAGGATTATTCCAAGGAGTTTAGTAGACCTTGCTCGAGATCTATCGGATCCTCACTGGGCTTATTTTATATAAGCTCACTCTCTATTATTGCATGCCTACCTGTGTACTTTCGCAGGATTACGGGTACGTGCCTCCTGAAGAGGAGAATGTGGAAAATGTGCCTTATGTGGATGAATCTTATGTTCCGGAGTCTTATCCTTGATGTTGCATTGTTTTACTATCTTGTAAATTAACTTAGTAGACTTTTATATGCTTTGTAGTTTATAATGTATAAGATGTTGAAAAGTTAATGAATTAGTTGATGCTGTCTAGTAGCCTTCCTTTTGTTTATGATTAGGTTGCTAGGTTGGCTCAATATGATTTTGTAATGTATATTAAGGTTCAGGTATTATGTTGGAACGGAGGTGTATAACGAGGAATGTTTATTGTATAATATGGTTATGATGTATGTTGTTATTTTATTGAGGAGTTGTTTGTTATATGGTTTGTGGAGTTGATGTATGATGTCTAATGAGGTTGGTTTAGAGCTTCGGTATCCTATTTACTGTCGTTATACTGCCGAAATTCTGTTACGTCCTGACTGATCGTAGGTAGGGTCGAGTTGGGGCGTGACATTTAAGTGGTATCAGAGATTGATTAGCTGTCAGCCGAGGTATCCTCGGAATGTGGGTAGTGGTCTAAGCATGCAAGTATGTATTAAGTGAAAGAAAAGTGAAACATATGTTAATATGTTTATGTGATTAATTTACTTATGTGTCTAACTTTCTATGTGACCATATGCCTTGTGTGTTAAGTGAACTAATGTGGTCAATATGTTTTATGTGATAACGTGCTATACGTACTCAATGTGTTGTAATTAATGTGCATTATGTGATTAATGTGCATTATGTGATTAATGTGCATTATGTGATTAATGTGTATTATGTGACAATTGTGTTTTATGTGATCAAAGTGCTTCATGTGAAGTTTGTTTCTTATGTGACTTTAATTGTTTATAACTTACTTTTGTGATATAACCTGTTTATGTGATGTTGGCTTCTTATATGCTGAATTGTATGTTATGTGATAATGTTAAATTATATGATAATCATGCATTACGGTGTACCTGTTTTCATGTGATATAATTGTATATATTCTATAACTATGGGTGATTCTTTTAGGTGAAGTAAGGATGACTGCAAGAGTTTTCGGAAATAGTGGTAGGCCACGATTTTGAATTATTATTATTCTAGAAGTTTATCAGTTAGATTTTAATTGTTATGTTTATGGATTTTAGTTTCGGCTTAGTGGATTGATCTTGATATTCCTTTAGCGAGAATGAAGTTGTTCGAGGAAATAGCAACGTATCTTGATGATTATAATTACTTTTGTTGCCATGTTTAACTTGTTATTACTTGGAGATGGATCATAAGTTGAGGTTTCTGTGAGGTTGTGATTAGACACTTTTGGAGTCTCAACTCAGACTATAATTCCTTGAGGTTATTTTATAATGAATTTATTTGAGGAATTAGTGATGTATATTTGTGAATGGAATGAAGTGTAGTATAACATGTGAGTATTTCTACTATTTGGGATTGCTATATTATTAATGGATATTTTGGAGTTTTGATCTTTAAACCTTGGAGACAATTGGAGTGATTCCTGACTAAAGTTACTTTTTTCGAAGATATATTTGTTGGGAGATAGAATTATTTGAGGAAATAAGAATGCATTTTGGTGACTGAACATTTACTTGCCTACATCAAGCTTTTGGATTCTAGGTGGTATGACTTTCTAAATTATTGATTGGGGATTCTCTTGTGTTATAATGGGTTAGCATGAATCTGTATTGTGTTATCAAATTTTGGAGTCCTCATTAGTTAATCTTGTTGGGTAATCGGTGATTTATCTCGTTTAGTGATTGGTCTGGTACGGAATGTAAAATTTTGAAGTGATTTATCTTGTTTGGTGATTGTTATGACTCTTTAGGTTCTCTAGATCTCCTTAGTGTCTTGTTTTGGAGGAAGATAGATTGTAGGATATGACTTGTTGGTGTTTAAGTGTGTAGGTAGGACACCCTTCTTGTGCTTCATAATTCTATCGGTCTTATTATTCTTTTCTACTCTATTCTCACTTATTTGAGAGAGGGTTACACTTTTCTAGCATATCAATTGTTTCTTGAATGTTTTGCTTATTGGATTAATAGATCCTATACTCATTTGACATTGTTTCTATTCTTAACATTCATATTTGCTTCTTATAGCAATGTCACTTATTGGAGTTAAGGTTTGAGACTTCTATATTTCATTCTATATCTCCAGCCATTCGTTTCAGTATTTTATTTCATCCTATTACTATTCATTTGAAAGTAATCTCTCCGTTGGTATACCCTTTTACTTGTTCGAATTTTACTTGCTTGATGTATTCCCTACCTAAGTACATCATTGTCATTCTTGTTGATCTTTGTTAATCCTATTATTTTATTATTAAATTCTGAGCTATTACTTTGCTTGTAATTGCTCACTCAAAGTACTCGGCACTGTCCTATTGTTATCATTTCTTATTCGTACTTCTTTGGTATTGCGTGCTGAGATACTCTTGCCACTCATATTTTCTATTGAATTAATCATCTCTTATTTCTTAATTTCATTTAACCTCAAGTACAACTTACTTGTTGGTTCCTTGAACAATTATCGAGAATTGAAATATCTACTTGTTCAGGAATTTTTGTTCAACATACTCAGCACTGTTTTGACTCGTCATCATCCTTTGTTCGTACTTATTTAACTGATAGGTGCTGAGACATTTCTTATCTTAGTTATCATGCTTCCTTATTAAACTATTAGGCTCTTGATTCTCCAACCTGTTTGAGCTCTTGTTCATTTGATTGTTGGCTCGAATATGACTTTCCATATTCGTATTTCCTTGTAAATTTCATAAGAGCCATATTTTGACAAATGTCACTTTTGAAATATTTCCTTGATCAATAATCATTCATGTTATTGTGAATGAGTTTTTAAACTCTCGGGGTGTTCATAGAGCTCTTTTGTGTAGTAGGGGATGATTGATAATTAGTGGTGTCATGCTAGGACATTGGAGTTGCGATTTCTTTCATATGCAATATGATATTAGGTAGGAGACAATTATGAATTGAAGATTGTCTTGGAACTATGGTCATCAACTTGCAGTCAACAGAGGTTGTTCTTTTGAGGTCTTTGGTTAGGTGTCATCTTAAAAGATAAATGAGAACTAAGAGAAGTATTGTTAAGTGTAACGATTGAGGATTTAATTGTCTATCAGTTCGAGAATTGCGCGGACGCAATTGTTTTAAGGAGGGGAGAATGTGAAACCCCACTTTTAAGCTTTAACTCGATTTATGCGTTTTATCTCGTTTTGTGTGCATTTGACCTGTTTATGTGTTATATGACTTAGAATGTGATAATTTTGATATTAATACTCCTAGAACATGCTAAATGTGCATTCATGAAAATTTCATCAAAAACGGAGTCAGAAATTTTATCGTTGATTTTCAGTGAATAGTATTTTCAAAACACGTCCGCTAAAATTTTGAAACTGGTCTTTTTAACCCTTCTAGACCTAGACCACGGACTTTAATAGACCTGTGTTTGATTAAAACGGTTTTAAAATCGGCTTAAGAATTTATTAGGGTTTTTATACCGACTTTTACGAAAATCGAGTTTTAAGCCGACTCGGGTGAAATTGTTTAATTGTAAAACTTCTTGTCACCTAAAAATAACCTACTTGAGCTAGCTTGGGTGTTGAATAATTGTTTTGAACTTTGGTGATCAAGAAAATGCATTTAAAGACAATAAAACACTAAAAATAATTAGTTTCCACTTTGACTTTCTTTTATTTATTTGACATTTGCTTAATATATGATCAACACACATTAAAAACAAAGCAAAACACCACCAAAAATACACACAAAACCGTGGCTCCTTGGAGGAGAAAGATGAAGGCATTTTCAAAGCATTTTTCTCATAGATTTTGCATTTCAAAGCCGAATTGAGTGATTCAAAGCTTGAAATTGATTGTTTGGCATCCATTCTACACATTTCTTGCATCAAAACACATCAAAGGTGAGAGAAAAATTCTAGATCTCAAAACTCATATTTTGTGTTTATGCGTATAAATGATTATTGAACCGTTAGAATGTTAATCTGATGTTAGATTATTGCTCCTTGCATGCTAGGGATCAACTAGCTATAATACTACGAGTTTTTATCGGTTGTAGCATAATTTTTATTTTTTGGGTATTTAAATTTGATTAATTTGTTCAAAGTTGATTAAATTGAGTTGTGTTGATTGGAATCGATTTCCGTCGATTTCTAAAAGTTTGTTAATTACGTGGTAGCGCCGTTGTAATGCCGAATTTTTGATTGTGATGTTCATGCCAAAATCCAGAAATTTCAGCCATGACATCTTAGGGTTTTAGGGTTATTGGGCATGATTTGGATGTGTTTTGGTTGGTTTCTGAGGGGGCTAATGTAGTTGATTGAATGGGTGAGTGATAGAAACTAATTTGGCAATGTTTGGGTTAGTAGAATGTAAGTTATGAATTTTTGAAGTTTAGGTTGTCATTCTTTAATTTCTTGAACGATGCCTTTAGATGATTGGGTGGTGTTTGAGTGTTGAAAGGTGAGTTGTTGATGAGTAATTTAGGGTTTAATTGTGTATATAATGCATGTCCGGTTAGATGGCCTACTTTGTCATCTAACTAAGTTATTGTTGCTTAAATGATAATTGATGCTATCAATGATGAATAAATGATGATTAATTGATGATTGATTGATGATTGATGATGATTATAGAGTCTTGGTATGTGTGTGCCACCTCTCGGGCAGCGTTGGGCTGTTGGGTTGATAACGGCATGACTGCCAGAGGCTACCCCCAGCTCGCATGACGGAGGTATCATGGAGGGAGGGGCTAGTGAGGTACCTCGGGTGCGTGAGTAATGGGGAGTTATAAGAAGAACGGTTGAGATCGTGATGGCGTTTGGAGCTACACCAAATAGAGTATCCTTTATTGAATGGTTATATAGTTATGTGATGATAGTATTATTTATGTTATTGTGTGTTTACTGACTCAAAGGATTATTCCAAGGAGTTTAGTCGACCTTGCTCGAGATCTATCGGATCCTCACTGGGCTTATTTTATATAAGCTCACTCTCTATTATTGCATGCCTACAGGTGTACTTTCGCAGGATTACGGGTACGTGCCTCCTGAAGAGGAGAATGTGGAAAATGTGCCTTATGTGGATGAGTCTTATGTTCCGGAGTCTTATCCTTGATGTTGCATTGTTTTACTATCTTGAAAATTAACTTAGTAGACTTTTATATGCTTTGTAGTTTATAATGTATAAGATGTTGAAAAGTTAATGAATTAGTTGATGCTGTCTAGTAGCCTTCCTTTTGTTTATGA
The DNA here is from genome assembly GCA_037974665.1 of Ehretia macrophylla. Taxonomy (NCBI): domain Eukaryota; kingdom Viridiplantae; phylum Streptophyta; class Magnoliopsida; order Boraginales; family Ehretiaceae; genus Ehretia; species Ehretia macrophylla. The sequence goes on from CM075772.1 coordinate 39,357,493, forward strand.
TTAGGTTGCTAGGTTGGCTCAATATGATTTTGTAATGTATATTAAGGTTCAGGCATTATGTTGGAACGGAGGTGTATAACGAGGAATGTTTATTGTATAATATGGTTATGATGTATGTTGTTATTTTATTGAGGAGTTGTTTGTTGTATGGTTTGTGGAGTTGATGTATGATGTCTAATGAGGTTGGTTTAGAGCTTCGGTATCCTATTTACTATCGTTATACTGCCGAAATTCCGTTGCGTCCTGACTGATCATAGGTAGGGTCGAGTTGGGGCGTGACAATATCTTGAGTACTTATGATGGTGACCACATCTGCTAGCATGTGATATTTGGACATAGAATCGAGTCCTTGTAAATGGGCAAAGCCAAGTGCACTTATTTTACGACAGTAGGGACGATTGCTTCCATTACTGACCAGAAAGACACCAAATTCTCCCTTAGGTGCTTCAACTACAGTATAGGTCGAAAGAGCTGGTACAAAAAACCTCTTGTATAAGGTTTGAAATGGTGAATTGAAGTAGAGTAGACCGATGATCCTGTAGTCATTTGGCAGGCTATTGAAAGAAAAAGCTTGCATCTGCTTCTCCTATTATATAACCGGTCCCATCTCTCTCCAAACCTAACATGGTAGTTTCCCATCATAGGGCTTTCTATCTAGAGATTGAGCTATTACCAAGGAGCTAATTCATTCAGAACTTAGTTGACTGCTTCTATAGATAAGGCGGAGCGTCCTTGGCTCAGCATTATAGCAAATAGGGCTTTAGCACTACTACAACGCTTCGCTAACTCGAAGCGCCTCGCTATGAGAATCCAGCTTCGCTAACGCTTGGCTAAGTCTTGAAACCTTCACGCTGGTTGTTCGCTTTCTCCGTAGCAAAAGCGCTTCTCTTTTCCCCTTAAGTAGAAGGACAAGAAAGATATTATTGGTTTTCTTGTTCCTGCTTCCTCATATTCGCTCATCAAGCCAACTTTTCTCATTGGGAGGTGAAACAACGGGTGAAGCAGACATTTCAAAATGACAGCTTCGAAGATATATTTCTATATATACACGGTTACGGTTATCTCGGACTGCATTTCGAAAAAAGTGGCCTACACTCTTGTCTTTCAACCACACTATACTATTCATAGTTGTGGGGCACAATGTAATTACATCCTCTACAAAAAGTAAGTGAATAGGGCTGGTGCGAGATTTGAAGATGCTCGACCGATAGGGAAAGGAATGGACAGAACAGTTCAACAAGCCATTTTTCGCCTCAACTCCCTAAATAGGAATAGGGGTAATTGTTTTGCACCTGACTGTGATAGCCCTCTCGATACCTTATTGGAGCTTTATAACTAGTGGCTGATTTTGCTTCGCTGCCCTTCTATAGCTTACGCTTATACGTTGTTCCGTCTTATACTGCGCTTAGTTACCATTAGCCCTAAAAAATTCTCGCTTTCTCGGGGCTCTTGCTGTGGTAACACAATCCCACATCGGAAGATTTGGAAGTGAGAGAGCTGGATATAAGGGCTTGGGTCCTTGTATCAGCCACGAGGCCTTTTCCCGTGGGAGACGATGGGATAAACAAAGCCGTGAGGGCCCTGTGCCTGCGGGCCAGGGATTGCCAATAGCGGACAATATCGTGGTAGTGACAGCTCAGTGAGACTCCGTGTGGGCTCCACATGGGGAGTCAGGTCGTTACACTTGCTACTCCTACTCCTAGGGCAAGAAGAAGATAAGAAAAGGCAAAGCGTTCTCTTGCTTTCCCAACCTGTTGTTTCTAAAGACTGCTCTCTCTCGGCTGGATATTGGTCCAGCCTACTACGAGGATCCCTTTACTAGGTTGGAGCTATGAAGCTTACCTTATTATTATTAAAAAGGGACTTGGCTTTTTCAGCTGGTACGCAGGAGCGCACTTCTATTTTCTCTTTACTAGTAGGGGTCCCGTGGTTCCTATGCCGCTGCATTTCCTGGTCCTTTTTTTTTTAGTGCTTCAACTCGAAGCGATAGCTTCTAGATAGTTCAGTGGATAACATGGTTGTGCTCTTGCTCACTCAAGAATAGGATGGCAGTGGTCCGCCGGCTAGCTCGTTCTGATCTTGGACGTAGTACATTGGAATCCTGAAGCACCACCACGAACGCTACCACATGCCCACCTGTGATGCGATAAGGCACCACCCTGTTGTGCCAGCAACCAACTCTGGCGTGTCAGCTTAGTTATCCTCATCAAGCCACTTACTTGATGTCTAGCTTCTCAACTGGTAGACTGTTCCTTTTTCCCCAGATCAATGAAGAAGGGAGACGTAAGTTGATTCTTCCGAAAAACCGGAAACAAAGCCCTATGCTGGGGTGGGGGGACGGGAAAAGAAATGGATCCGAAGAAAGAAATTGGGGTTCCCAATGCTTCTCTACGCTCAACGAGATGCGTCAACCTCGGGATGCTTTACCCGACAAGGTTCCAAGACGAAGCTTAACATGAGTCTTGGTTAAGAATGACGATGAACTACGTTTCACATGACGCACGATTCCATGGATAGTTTCATTTGACCTCATGATGAAGGACATAGCTTACGATCATCGGCATTGATCATGCCACTAGGTATTTGATTAAGACATTGCACAATGATACAAACACTTTGTCGCATCTCTTCGATACGAATACAGTAATGATCATAGCGATCTTCTCTAGTACCTACTGGTACATCAGGATCCGATTAGTCATGAACATCGTAAGGTGCTACTCTTTGCAAATCCCAGCATACCCCTGGACCTCTGAACATTACACCACTGAATCCCCAATCCTTTGCTTGCTGTGTAGTGACAGTACCAATATCCATTAATCGTTCTTTCCATATACGGTTGCCGGTTGACATCTCATCTAATTCGTCGATACGAGAAGCAAATTGTTGTGTGAAGGAATCAATATCTCGACATAAGCCAAGAGGCAAATCTTGTGACACTCCACCTGGTCGTATGAAACTGGCATGCATCCTAGCTTCCGAGACTCTTTCATAGAATTCCAACAATTTTTCCTGCTCATCAAAAGCCCATAGGAACGTAGTTGATGCTCCCACATCCATAGCATAAGTAGTTAAAGCAAGTGAATGATTCGTAATTTGAGTTATTTCACAGAATAACACTCTTATATATTGAGCCTATAATGGTACCTCGCAACACAAAAGTCTCTCTACGGCTGAGGAATTAGCATGTTTTTGGGCCATCATAGAAACATAGATAGGGTCAACGACGGAACGAACAACGAAACTTTATGACAGCTTTTTCGTACATGTTCACTTGCATCACATACACAAGTGCTCTATGAACCGTGCAATAAGGTCATCCATAACACGGCTCTCCTACTTGAGTTATCTTAGCTCCAAACCATGCAATTCAATTCAATAATATTGGAAAAATGGCAGCGTAAGGTAACTACTAGTATTGAAAGCTGGTCGCCTTTGGAAGCGTTCTCCGGTAACCAAAGTGTATCATTCCTGCCTTTGGTACTTTGTTTATAGCTTTTTTAGGTTATGCAATAGAAGGGGGGGCTTGCTCTTGAATTGAAGTAGCGTATTTGGTTGGAGAGTAGGGCTCCTATGTGGTGCGTTTGTGGAGGTAACCCGAAGGAAGAGCAAAAAGAAGTTTTGGTGCTTGTGGGGAGAGGCCACCCGACCTCGAATAGGAGGGGGCTTAGCTCTGGATCCTTCCTGCTTTCATAAATGAATAGATCAGAAGGGGGCTTGGTTCTCTATTTCCAGGCTGGGCGAAAGGTGAAGGCCATAAGAGAAGATTTCTTTCCCATGTTTGAAGAGGGGAAAAAGATGTTGTCATCTATCTCGACTAGTTTCTCGAGGCCTTGGAAATCCAGACCAGCTAAGAGAATCATTGGCGCTAACGCGACCTTCATTTTGCCAACAAAGAAGTCATCCTTTATGATTTCCTATTCCTTACCTGCCGAGCCGCTTCTCTTCGCCATTCGATGCCTCCGCCTTCCCTTTCTAAAAGAAACCCAGGTACGCTCCTTTCCAATCACTAAGAAAAAGAAATACCAATCAAAGCCCTATCTAGATAAAGCTTCGTCTGTTATTTTTCCGGCCTCAGGGGAGTTTACTCGACCTATTCCCCAGTCTCCCGCACTGCTCAAGTAAGTGTGCAACTCCGTATGAGGATCTCCTTCTTTCTGCTCACTCTCCGTTCACACGGTTCTCAAAGCAGAGGAGGAAGGGTCGGCAGCAGGTACCATGAGCCCTCTGTCCCACACATCTATCCAAAAGCAAGTGTAGTTCACCAGTTCCACCGATTTTTCCTATTTCTCGGCAAAGATCGTGTGAGTGTGCAGTTATGCTTTGGATGATTCACCATAGAGTAGATTGACCCAATTCCCGTTCCTTTCAGGTGTACTCGCTTTATATCTCTGATACACAGGGAAGGACACGGTGGGAAGGAAGCAGACCTAGCCTCTATCCGGCTGATCATTCTACTAGCATCACGCATTCACGCCCCCATTTGACTGTCATTTGGGGATGTAGTTGTAGATAGCTTAGTTTTAGTGGGTCGTTGGCTCCACCTCTTATATCCTTCTACGACATGCTATTGTCGTCGCCATATTCCATATGTCACTTAGTCATCTTTGCCTCGCTGCAGGTTAGCACCTCAAAAAGAAGCAGAGGAGTTCATTCAGTGACCCCACGATCGCCCTCTGAATGATCAAAATAAGGTAAAGCTTGAAGATAAGTTTTGTACTCTATTAATTTCTCAGTCCCTCTAGTCGGGTGGGCGTCGACGAGTCTTTCAACCAGATCCTCCGAAAAACCGTACGTGCGGGTTTCCCCGCATACGGCTCACGCCATTCGAGGTGGCCTAGCCCAACATTCATTCACAGATCCTGTAGTGAAATTGAGACTGCTCAACCTCGGAAGCTAATTTGCGTGTAGGCAGCGCTGTCTCTCGTACCGTTGACTCTATCTATTCATTGAATTTGCTTTCTTGCATTTCTTTCTTATATAGGCTCGCTCCCTAAGAATTCATGCACTTCCCTTTACTCCGTAGGGCTTTCTCTAATAGGGAAAAGCTTTCCATTTCCGTCAAATAACCCGGCCTCCCCTGGCTTTTCCACCGTACGGGCTCCCTTCTCTCCCTATGCTATGCTCCCCCGGCACAGGCCTACCATGCTTCTCGCTTGCAGTATTTTCGCTAGATGGTCTTTGCCAGTAGTGCAATCATCCCCGTTGGCTGTATAGGCAGGTTGTCCCTCGCTTCTGCGTTTTGTTAGGCTATCGATTACAGGAACAAATGTAGTTGAATGGAACAGCAGGCAGGTTACACGTTCTACTGTGCCGAGATGTGAAGTACGGGTAGTGATGATCACCCACGGTATGCTCTAGCGCCCTTGATAGGCACTCTAGAACCTGCCAACGCTCGTGAAAACCTGGGTCGGTCGGTCCTCCATTTATCTGACCGGAGGTGTGGATAACGACGCTACCTTTACAACCTTCTCCCTTCTGTCCCTATGTTGTAATAAGGTCGGGCAGTTCACTTGAGTTGCTCAACTACCCCTTAGCCCAGAGCTCATGACGTGCTACGGAACCTCCACTATGCCGGGGGACCAAGCAGGGCATAGCTAGCGGTATAGGAGTCGATTCGGTATCAGTGGCTTCGTGTCGCACTGTTGTGATCCAATGTGCGATTCTGCACGTTCCACAACTTCTTTGTTCATTTCCAATACTGATCGTAAAACACCATGAGTAGCAGGATGTTGACATCCGAAATTCAAAGTAAAATTTTGGATTTGCCTGTTCCTAGTCGTCATGGGAAAAAAAGTCAAAAATAAGAAAGAGATTATTTCCTTAGAGCTTGTCTAATACCACCAGTACCAGAAATGCATCTCCTTCGCTCGAACCTCCAGTTCTTTCTTATTATATGTTGCTCTTGATGTCGGCCTTTTGTTAACTCCCGTAGGGGAACCCGAGGCACAACCCATGTTGTATCCGAGCACTCACGTAACAGGTCAGTACAAGAAAGCGATACAGGTCGATAGCTCTCCAAAGTTCCAACTCTCTCTTTCTATACGCAATAATTTGAATCACATACTTGCCTTCTAGCACAACACACTCCCACTCACAAGACCACTGAGATCTTCGACTTAGCTCCCAAAGGTAATCCACCCGGCCTTTTTCCCAACCTATACAAGGAGAGCAGAAGATAACAAAAGGGAGACAAGGTCCTAACTAAATCATAACACAAACTACCATTCTATCTATCATATCAGTTGAGTTTATCAGATTTGTTCTTATCTATAGATAACGCAAAAGAGAACTTATGACCTCGCGGATGGATAGGGATTCGAACCCCCGGTATTCCTATCCATACTTTGGTTTTCAAGACCGACTCTTTCAATTGCTCAGACATCATCCCCTTCGAAAAGCCCTATCTATCCACGCGCTAGCAGGTAGGGGCTTATTTATGTGATTCACTACGCTTGCTTGCGCCTATCGGCTGATTTTATTGCCTGTCAGTTAGTGAAACTTTTCCGGTAGTACGAATCGCTACGCTTCGTCTCTTTCTATATGATAATATGCACCTTGGTTGCTACGCTCCTTGCGGGTAATAGCAAGAGAGTGAAGAATGAATGATCCCCTAAACAAAAAGAGTGATTGAGTCCGAATCAAGCGAGTGAGTGAAAGGCGTGGCAAGAGAGCGAGTTTGACTCGCGAACGATCAGCAAGTGAAGGACCGATCCTTTTGCACCAATACGATTTTGAGACTGGTACTTGGCGGCTCATGACCAACATATTGACTAAGGTTGCCCATCACTCTCTCGCTCTTTTTTTAAGGCCCTTTCTATTTTCTAGTATGGTTCCTATATAAGAACATTGAACGACCAGCTTCGCAGAGCAGCTCTCTCCCTAGCCCACAGCATAGTGTGGAATCTGGATCCTTTCATCGAGCACCATTTCTTTTAGATAGAAAGGTGTTTTGACTCTATTGTATTGGATCAAGTCATAACCTAAGACAATTACTAGTATACTACTATGGAGAGCTAAGCTCTATTTCAGAGATTTGACTCTCTTACTGTGATTAGCTCCTACTAGTAAGAAGCTGTTCTTAGCCAGGTTCCCTGGATGATCCACGTTTTCCTAGTGGGGCCTAAATGGATGAATGAAAAAGCGCGCCAAGGTAGACTTCAAGAGCTCTTGCTCTGCCTATCCTCCTACTTCTTATTATGGGGTTCATAGAAAGATACGAACTACCTACTCTTTAAAGCCCTACCATTAGATTTAATAAAATGAAAGCTGATTGCCCTCACTAATAAAAAATAGCAATCCCTCCCCTTCTGTTACCTACTTTTACTCATTTCTTCGGTATACCTCAGTACAAGACAAGCACAGGAAAGGATATTCAATCAAAATTGGGCTATCGCCCTATTCTATCTCAATTGCCTATCCTTTATAGATGAGGGGGAGTCCCTTAGCAGTAGCTTCCAACACTTAAGATTGACCTTCTCAAGTGCTAGATATGAATTGTTTTATGAATTTCATACGGGACTACTTACTTACCTAAAATTCACTTTTGGCTTACCAAAACAGTTTATTGAAGGAACTGACCTAAGCATAATTTTCTCTCAAATACAAATGCCAAAAAACCATTCCTCTCCCTATCGGTCGAGCATCTTCTACCCTCTCCCTATAGGTCGAGCGTCTACCTTCCTGTCCTTATCAGTCAAGTTACTTCATACCTTGGATTAGTGGAAAAATACTAAAAAATGCCTTTCATTTCTCTTTTAAGACCTTTGTCCTACTTCTAGTTTCACGCCCCAACTCGACCCCACCTACAATCAGTCAGGACGCAACGGAATTTCGGCAGTATAACGACAGTAATTAAGACACCGATACTCTAAACCAACCTCTCAGAACATCATACAATCAAACTCCTCAACCAAACAACAATCAATTCCTTAATACCATTAACAACATACAACATAACCATATTATACAACAATCTTTCTTACACGATCCATTCATAGTTATACGCCTCCTTTCCAACATAATACCTTAACTTTAACATACATATCAAAATAGATTATAAACCAACTTAGTAATCTAAACATGGTCAAAAGAAAGACTACTAAGTTAACATCATTTAGTTCATTAGCTTTACTACAACTTATACATCATAAACTACAAAGTAAATAAAGAACAACTAGTTTAATATACAAGATAATAGAGTATACAACATCTCAAGCATCAAGGACAAGACTCTGGCACATAGGACTCGTCCACATACGGCACATTATCCCTTTCTAGAGGCATGTACCCGTAATCTTGCTCAAGGACACCTGTATGCATGCAATAATAGAGAGTGAGCTTATATAAAACAAGCTTAGCGAGGATCCGATAGATCTCGAATAGTATTTGAGCAAGTAAACACACAAATAAACATCAATACAATATAAACACATAACTATAATGACCAATCAATAAAGGTTACTCAATTTGGTGTAGCTCCAAACACCATCACGATCTCAACCAATCTTCTTGTAACTTCCCATTACTCACGCACCCGAGGTACCTCACTAGCCCCTCCCTCCATGACACCTCCGTCATGCGAGCTGGGGGTAGTTCTGGTAGTCATACCGTTATCAACCTGACAGCCCGATACTGCCCGAGAGATGGCACACACATACCAAGACTCAGCAATAATAATAAACATTATTCACAGGAGGACAATCTAGCAGAATTGCCTATCTCCCGGTTCATCAATCATCAATCAATAATCATCAATAATCATCAATTATCATCAATTGCCATCAACTATCGTCAATATAACATCAAGTAATCAATTAAACAACAAACAACTAAGTTAGATGACAATGTAGGCCATCCAACTTAACATGAATTAAACACGTAATCTAACCCTAATCTAACCATCAACAACTCACAATTCAATCACTCAAACACCACCCAATCATCTAAAGGCTCAATTCAACAATTTAAAGAAAGACAACCTAAACTTCAAATAATCATATCTTACATTCTACTAATCCAAACAACTCCAAATCAGTTTCAAACACTCACCCGTTCAATCAACTACATTAGCCCTCTCGGAAACCAACCAAGACACATCAAAATCAAGCCCAACAACCCTGAAACCTCAATGTACCTAGGCTGAAATTTATGGATTTTCACCCAAACATCGCAATCGAAAATTCGGCATTATAACGGCATTACCACGTAATTAACAAACTTTTAGAAATCGACGGCAATCGATTCCAACAACAACAACTCAAGATAATCATCAAATGGCTAATTAATCAACTTTTAGTACCCGAAAATAAATAATTTCACTACAATGGTTCAAATCTCGTAGTAATACACATAAATGATCCTTAGCATGCACTGAGCAATAATATAACTTCAAATTAACATTCTAACGGTTCAAAATGCAGCTATGAGCAAAAACATAAAAAAATGACTTTTGAGATCTAGAATTTTTCTCTCACCTTTGATGTGTTTTGAAACTACAAAGATGATCAATGGATGCTCAACAGGTGGGATCAAGCCTTGGTTGATGGGAATTGGCCTTCAATTGCAACTTTTAATGAAAATTTACTTTGAAAAAATGTTGAAAATGCTCTCAAGAAAAGCTATGGAGTTTTGGCCACTTGTGTGTGCTTTGAGTGTGTTTTGTGTTGTTTTAGTAGGTGTTGATGATATATTATGCATATAAAGCTTGGTCAAATAAAAAAAATGCAAAGTCAAAGTAGTTTATTTAGTCCTTTAATTGTTTTTCTAGTCTTTTAATTCATTTCTTGAGTATTTCTTGCTCAACTATTAATTTAACACTTAAACTAATTCTAGACATTATATTTTAGGTGACAAAGAATTTTACATTAAAATAGTTTCACCCGAATCAACTTAAAACTCGTTTTCTTGCAAAAGAAAGTGTAAAAATCTTTAAAATTTTCAAAACCGATTCCAAATCTGTTTTAATCAAACACGGGTCTATTAATACTCGAGGACTAGGTTTTAAAACATTTAAAACACCCCTGTAAAAATTTTAGAGGACAGGTGTTCAAAAATACTATTCACCAAAATTGACGATAAAATTTCTAATTCCGTTTTTTTATGAAAATTTTATGATTGCACACTTAGCATGTATTAGGAGTATTAATCACAAAATTATCACATTCTAAGTCATATAGCACATAAATAGGTCAATTCATGCAAAACGAGATAAAGCACGCAAAACAAGATAAAGCAAAATATGGGGTCTCACACTCTCCCCCCCTTAAAGAAATTTCGTCCTTGAAATTCTTACTTGCTGAACGAAAAAGATCTGGGTACTATTGCTGCATCTTATCTCATTCTCCCAAGTAGCTTCCTTGATACCGTGATGCTTCTACAACACCTTGACCATCGGAATCTTCTTCAACCTCAAATCTCGTTCCATTTGATCAAGAATACGAATCGGCCACTCGTCATAAGTCAGATTCTCAGGAAGCTGTAACGGCTCTGGCTCAAGAATATGAGAAGGATCCAGATTATATTTTCGCAAATTAGACACGTGAAATACATTGTGGACATTAGAGAAATTCTCCAGTAAAGCCAACCGATATGCCAACTTGCCCACTCTGCTAGTAATCTCAAACGGCCCCACCTACCTCGGACTCAGCTTACAACCTTTACCATAATGAGCAAACCCCTTTCGAGGAGACAATCTCAAGAAAACCCGATCTCCGACTGCAAACTCCAAATCCCGACGATGCTTATCAGCATAACTCTTGAATCTGCTCTATGCTGTAAGCATTCTCTACCTGATCAACTGAACATTCTCGATCTTCTCTAGAAGCTCTGGCATAATAGTCGGATCAATAGTCTTCATCTCCCCTACTTCATCCCAGTACAAAGGTGAACGGCACTTACGACCGTAAAGAACTACAAAAGTTGCCATCCCAATAGTAGCTTGATAACTATTGTTATAGGCAAACTCGGCAAGTGGTAGATATTTCTCCCAGTTCTTCCCGAAGTTCAGAACACAAGCCCTGAGCATATCTTTCAGAATCTGAATAGTCTTCTCAGACTAACCGTCGGTCTGTGGATGATACACTGTAATGAAATTAAGCTGAGTACCCAAAGTCTCCTGAAGTTTCTCCCACAAGCGAGAAGTAAATCGAGGATCTCAATCTGAGACGATACTAGATGGAATCCTATGAAGTCTAACAATCTGATCCAAATAAAGATCTGTCAACTTTGCAACTTCATCTCCCATCCACATCGAAATAAAGTGAGCTGTCTTCGTCAAACGATCCACAACAACCCAAACCACATCATTACCTCTCGGTGTTCTAGGCAAACCAGTGACGAAGTCCATTGTAATATGCTCCTATTTCCATTGTGGTATAGCCAACGGCTGAAGCAAACCTGCCGGTCGTTGATGCTCGGCTTTCACTCACTGACAAGTCAAACATCTAGACACGAACTGAGCAACTTATCTCTTCATATTATTCCACCAGTAGTGTTGCTTCAAGTCCCGATACATCTTGTTTCCACTAGGATGAATTGTGTACTTAGAATTATGAGCCTCCTCCAGAATACCTCGCCTCAAGCCCGTTTCATCGGGAACACAAACCCTGTTCCGAAACTGAAGAATACTATCCTCGTGCACTTTGAAGTCAGCCTGATCATCCGTGATCTGATCCTTGATCTTCTGAAGTTTAACATCAAGTTGCTGAGCTTCTCTGATCTGAGACAACAATAAAGGCTGAATATGGAGATGTGAACACATCACCCCCTCCTAAGTCAACTCCGGTCTCCAATAAGTGAATTCCTCAAGAACCTCCTATTTCTTGACAGCCAAACAAGAAACACTCGCCTTACGGCTAAGAGCGTCTGCCACAACATTTGCTTTTCCAGGCAGATAGTTGATAAAGCAATTATAATCTCCTAGAAGTTCCATCCACCTCTGCTGACGCATATTCAACTCATTCTGTGAGAATAAATACTTAAGACTCTTAAGATCAGTGAAAATCTCGAACTTACTGCCCCACAGATAATGACGCCACTTTTTCAGTGCGAATACAATAGCTGCCACCTCAAGATCATGAGTCGGATAATTCACCTCATAAGGTTTCAACTTTCTAGAAGCTTAGGCAATAACCTAGCCATTCTGCATAAGTATACATCCCAAGCCCTCCTTGGATGCATCGCTGTAGATGACCATATTATATGTGATAACCCGAACCCGGCATGCATTTAATAGCATTTGACTGCATTTAATTAAATGTTTAATTAGTTAAATCAACCAATTTGCACTATTTTGATATTTCTTTTGGAAACATTTAATAATTTTTATATTGATTAATTAAAAGATTATCACCTATTTTTTATTATTTATAGAAATTGGATTTACTTTCTTATATTCAATTAAGTGTCATCTTAAATGTTAGTGTTTAATTGCATTTGATTACGTGTTTATATTAACTTGCTTGTTTGTATCTTAGAATTAACTTCATAATTCTTTAAAATATTCTAGAAATAGTTAAATTAATTAATTTTAAATGAATATTGATTATTTTGATTGTTTTGATTATTTTAATAATCGATTTTAATTGTCTTGCATTAAAATCACTCGGTTTTCAAATAAATGAGAAAAGTAACTACGAGCCGAAGTGAATTTTAAACTATTCTATTATTCTACTTTTCAAAAAAATTAAAGTTTTATATATTGCTCATCACTTTATTAGTGATCATTTATTGACCGTTTGATCGTAGCATTTCGAAAATGAGAGTTAGAGAAATATTCATCGGACTTAGTGAAAAATGTTTTTAGTTTAATTTAGCTAGTTTTAGTTGTTTTCCATCTAATTGCATTGTTTTAACTTGAGCTAGACCAAATGATAACCAAAATAGCCTTAGTTGACCAATTTAACTTGAATTTTGACTTTGCTAAATGACCATTTTGCCCTTGAGCTTTGTCAATTTTTTTAAATAGCCAAAAATCAACAAAATGATCAAAAAAACAAAAACAAAATACCACCCAAGTCCCCCCCCCCCTTGCCGAAACTCTCCAAGAGAAAAAAAAAATTTGCTTGCATTTTCTTCTACAATCATGCATGGAATTGCTTGGGGGTCGTGGCTCGGGTCCTTGCGGGTCTTGGTCTTCAATCTCTGTGAGGGTTTTCACGCTTTTGTCCATATTTTGTGAAATTTGATTATTGTTTCAAATTTTAAGATTTGATATAGAATGTGTTATAATGCCTATAATTGCTTGATATAGCTTCCATTGAGTTCGTAGAGCATTGTTTGATAGTTATTTAGCAATTTTTATAGCTAGAAATGCAAATTAAAATTAGGGAAGAATGTGAATAGTAAAACCCTAGAATTTTGGATTTTTTATCCGAATTTTGATTTCTTGATTTGGATAGGTACCATTAATGATAGAAAGATAAAATGTGCAATAAAAATAGATTGGCCTTTGTTAAAATTGGAAATTAGACAAAGAAATGTAAAGGGGCCGTTTGACCAAAAGTTGACCGTGCTCGAATTGAGTTGGGGGTTTTGCTATTGAGAGCATGGAAGCACTTTTGGCACTGTTGTGGCGTTGATTGAATGACCGGTTAGCATAGTTGTAGTTCAAACGCAGTAGGTGGACTTTCGGGTCTCGGGTGAGAAAGTGAAGTTTAGTGATATAGAAACGTGCCTTGTAGTGCCTAAGTGAATGTAGTGAAATCGGTTTCCTAATCTCGTAGCTCGTTTGCCCATAATTGCCTTTGGAAGTTAGAGATTGAATAGTGATATTTTTCGGTTTCGTGTTTGAACTGTTGTTACTTGTTTAATTGGTGTTCTTGTTCCTATTAATGATAGTTATGCTTGAAAAGTTAATTGAATGCTAATGTTGATTGTAAATGCTTGATATCTCGTTTATCGCCACTAATCTGCACTTTCGTGCTATTGCTCGTTTATTGCTTGTATCTCGTATTGCATTGCATTAGTGTCAGGCGCGTGAGTGATGGGCCTCTTTGGGCAGTCTCAGGCTGCTAAGGTTGGTTGGCCTAGCTCCGTGTCCTATTCCCTTTCCTGCTTGGGTTGCCTCCCAAGGATATTTGGGTCGTAGAATTGATTGGATACTTCCGGGGTATACCAAACTGAAGTTATAAGGTGGTTGGGCCGGCACATCGTCATCGGATTCGTGATTGAGAGTTGCTCGTGGAATCGAATCGCATGGTACATTGCTCGATTGAGTGAACCATAGCCTTCAGAGTGTGGTATAGCTTTGAATGGTTGTGTTAATGCTTTTATTAATTGTTTATTGTATTGATTGTTTAGATTGAATGCTTACTTGTCAGATATATTGCTTAACTGCCTTATTTGCATTGCACGACTTTCTTTCTTTCCACCTCGATATTTGTCTTGCCCTCACTGAGTATACGTGTTGAGTATACTCACTCCTCACCACCACATTTCAGGAAATGCCATGTTAGCTGGAAAGTTCGTGGTTACGTGAAAGATCATGCTTGAAGAGTTGTCTTGCGTGCTATGTGGCTTGAGTTGTCAAAGATGCAAAGATGTATGTTTCATGTGTTGTATGTATTTAATGTTAAAAGGAATGTAATTTAAGTTTTACTGGATTATTGAAGTGGTATGATAAGCTAGTTTATGTATTCGGATAGTATAGTTTAACTTCAATGCATGTTTGTAATGTCTGAAGGAAAAGAGCTAGAATGGTATGATAGTCTATTTTATGCAATAAGTTAGTATAGTTTAGTTGCCAAGCATGAATATATTTGTCAAGGATGAGAAGAGTTGAGTTAACATTTAAACTGGAAATGTATATTTACTTGTGTTCGCTTGTTGAGAACCAAGGCTCGGATGGTCCACTTATATGCTATTACAGGTTTTGCATTTTGCCTAGAAACAGGGGAGACTCCGTCCGTCTTTCCCTAAATTTTATGCTTGGGTTTAGAATTGGGTTGTGTTTAGATTGATTGATAGAACTTCCGATCTCGAGAGGGATCGGGGTGTTACATTATCGGTCCCCTCTGGTAGAGCAAGTACTGGAGCAGTAGTCAACCTCTTTTTCAACTCCTAAAACGCACTCTCACATTTCTCATCCCAAACAAAGCTATTCTGTTTCTGAGTTAACTTAGAAAATGGCCCGGCAATCTTCGAAAAGTCCTTGACAAACCTACGATAATAACCCGCCAAGCCAAGAAAGCTACGAACCTCCGAAACATTCTCCAGATGTTTCCAAGACATCACCGACTCAATCTTAGTGGGATCTACAGAAATACCGCTCTGTGTGATAACATGACCAAGAAAAGATATGCGTTGTAGCCAAAATTCACATTTGCTGAATTTCGCATACAACTGATGTTCCTGCATCTTCTGTAAGACAAGTCGTAGATGTTGCTCGTGCTCCAATTCAGTCTTAGAATAAACCAAGATATCATTAATAAAGATAACCACGAACTTGTCCAAGTACGGCTGAAAAACCCGATGCATAAGGTCCATAAATGCTGCCGGTGCATTAGTTAATCCAAAGGGCATAACTACAAACTCATAATGCCCGTACCGAGTCTTGAAGGTAGACTTCAGAACATCCTCTGTGTGAATCCGAAGCTAATAATACCCCTGCCTCAAGTCAAACTTAGAGTAGACTTTGGCTTCCTGAAGTTGATCAAACAACTCGTCAATCAGTGGCAAAGGATACTTGTTCTTGATGGTCACCTGATTCAAACCACGATAATCAATGCACAATCTCAAGGTATCATCCTTCTTCTTCACAAATAAAACAGGAGCTCCCTAAGGTGAAGAACTCTACTTAATGAAACCCTTCTCTATTAACTCCTGCAACTGAGTTTTTAGCTCCTTCAACTCAACTGGTGCCATCCGGTAGGCTGATTTAGAAATATGTTGAGTACCGGGAACAAGATTAATCACAAACTCCACATCTCTCTCTGGCGGTAATCCTAGAAACTCCTCGGGAAATACATTAGGATATTCCCGAATAATAGGAACTTCCTCCAGCTGTAGCTTATCTGATGGCTTGTTGATCAAATAAGCTAGATAACCCGAACACCCCTTACTCACTAATTTAATGACTTTAGTTGCTGAGATAACAAAACTCGTCTTAGCACCCCAATTCCCTACTACCTCAACTACTGGCTGATCTAGCAAATGAAACTGTACTACCTTGGTTCTACAGTTTAACTGGGCATCATACTTAGATAGCCAATCCATACCCAAGATAACATCATACCCCCGGATAAGAAATAAGATAAGGTCCGAAGGAAAATTATACCCCTTAACATGTATTATGCAATCCTTACATACTAAGCCAGTAATATACTTATCAGTCAAAAAGGTACTAATCTCAATCACATAAGGCAGTCTTTCAAGTTGCACATTAACACGTTGCACATAAGCAGGAGTAATGAAAGAATGCTAGCACCAAAATCAATCAACACTTTAACAAGTTGATCAAGTATAAGGAAGTTACCTTCCACAACTGCAGTCTCCTCAGGCATCTCCTCCAAGTCAACTACGTAGGCCTGAGCCTGAACCCGCTGCTGCTGAGGTGCACTGCCCGCAGGTCGACCCTGATAACCCTGAGTCACTGCCCGACCCTCAGTCCTCTGATATCTAGGGCAATCCCTCGCCCTATTCTGATTGCTACTGCAACCCAAACAAGCCCCTGACTTCACCCTACAGTCGGCCTCCACATGGCCCTGGCACTTGCAGTAAGTACACTGCGGTGATGATGCACTGACACTGCCCCTAGAAGAACCAGAAGCTGAAGAAGTAGCTGTACCAGCCTGCTACTGAGGTCTAACAAAACTAGGCCTGTATTGGCCTTGAGACTGGGTTAGCCTGTACTGGGACTGAGCCTAATAAGACCCCTGCTGAAACTGCAGTCGATAATAACTCTGCTGACCCTACGGTCTATAAGAGCTCTGCTGTGCTGGCGGCCTATACATAACCTACTGTACTGAAGGCCTAAACACTCCCTGCTGACCCTGCGGCTGAAATGGCCTCTTGCTAGGCTGGCTAGATACAATATGTTCCCCCTTTATTTTCTCCAGTCTAGAAGCTGCATCAAAGGCCTCCGTAAGTATATCATACTGATTCAGGGCCATCGCATCCTGAATCTCAGGCCTCAACACCAACATGAATCTACGAGTCTTACGTTCCTTGTTAGCCACATACTCTGGTGCATACCGGGACAACCTAGTGAAAGTGGCCTCATACTGAGCCACTGAAGCATCTCCTACACTAAGGCTAGAAACTCTGCCTCTTTCCGCTCCCTCGCGATCCTCGGGACATACTTTTCCCAGAAAGCTAAAAGAAAGGTATCCCAAACATACGGAATACCCTGAGTCTCCCAGCTAGTATTCACTGTGCACCACCATTCTTCCGCTTCATCATCCAGCAAGTACACGGTAAAAATGACCTTCCGCTCATCGGTATAATCAAGAGGGTCAAAAATCTTCTCCACCTTGCTAATCTACGCCTCAGCTTTCCTATCGTCCGGCTCCCCCTGCAACCACAGTGGATAATACCGTAAAAACTCTTTCAGTGTACCACGACCGTGGTACCCACCTTGTGCGTTCAATAACTGATTCTGCAATGCCTGATTTTGGGCAGCCTGCCTTGCCAGTAACTGTACCTGACTGGCCATGATCTCGTTCATCCTATCAAAAGCTGTACCTATACGATCAACATCCCTAACTTGGCCTGGTGCCATATTTCTCAGAACCTCATCAGTCACCTCAGGCCTACCTCTGGTCCTCGGTCTACCCGTCATTCTGCTAATCAAAGAGTTAGCACAGGTTATAGCACATAAACAGGCTATAGACAATTATTAGCAAATAAGCAACAATTCACATAAACACGTAAATCACTTAAGTATCAATCACATAAACAAATTAATCACATAATCACATAAGCACTAAATCATATAATCACTTAACCATATTAACACATAGTTCACTTTTCTTTCACTTCATACATACTTTCATGCTAAGACCATTACCCATATTCCAAGAATACCCCGGCTGACAGCTAACATGCGCTCTGATACCACTTAAATGTCACACCCCAACTCGACCCTACCTACAATCAGTAAGGCCGCAACGAATTTTCGGTAGTACAACGATAGTAATTAAGACACCGATGCTCTAAACCAATCTCTCAGAACATCATACAATCAAACTCCTCAACCAAACAACAATCAATTCCTTAATACCATTAACAACATACAACATAACAATATTATACAACAATCTTTCTTAGACGATCCATTCATAGTTATACGCCTCCATTCCAACATAATACCTTAACTTTAACATACATATCAAAATAGATTATAAACCAACTTAGTAATCTAAACAAGGTCAAAAGAAAGACTACTAAGTTAACATCATTTAGTTCATTAGCTTTACTACAACTTATACATCATAAAATACAAAGTAAATAAAGGACAACTAGTTTAATATACAAGATAATAGAGTATACAACATCTCAAGCATCAAGGACAAGACTCTGGCACATAGGACTCATCCACATATGGCACATTATCCCCTTCTGGAGGCACGTACCCGTGATATTGCTCAAGGACACCTGTATGCATGCAATAATAGAGAGTGAGCTTATATAAAACAAGCTCAGAGAGGATCCGATAGATCTCGAACAGTATTTACTATGCTCCTTGGAAATGATCCTTTGAGCAAGTAAACACACAAATAAACATCAATACAATATAAACACAAAACTATAATGACCAATCAATAAAGGATACTCAATTTGGTGTAGCTCCAAACGCCATCACGATCTCAACCATTCTTCTTGTAACTCCCCATTACTCACGCACCCGAGGTACCTCACTAGCCCCTCCCTCCATGACACCTCCGTCATGCGAGCTGGGGGTAGTCTCTGGTAGTCATGCCGTTATCAACTCGACAGCTCGATGCTGCCCTAGAGGTGGCACACATATACCAAGACTCAGCAATAATAATAAACATCATTCACAAGAGGACAATCTAGCAGAATTGCCTATCTCCCAGTTCATCAATCATCAATCAAGAATCATTAATTATCATCAATTACCATCAACTATCATCAATATAACATCAATATAACATCAAGTAATCAATTAAACAACAAACAACTAAGTTAGATGACAAAGTAGGTCATCCAACTTAACATGAATTAAACATGTAATCTAACCCTAATCTAACCATCAACAACTCACAATTCAATCACTCAAACACCACCCAATCATCTAAAAGCTCAATTCAACAATTTAAAGAAAGACAACCTACACTTCAAATAATCATATCTTACATTCTACTAATCCAAACAACTCTAAATCAGTTTCAAACACTCACCCATTCAATCAACTACATTAGCCCTCTCGGAAACCAACCAAGACACATCAAAATCAAGCCCAACAACCGTAAAACCTCAATGCACCTAGGCTGAAATTTCTGGATTTTCACCCAAACATCGCAATCGAAAATTCGGTATTATAACGGCATTACCACGTAATTAACAAACTTTTAGAAATCGATGGCAATCGATTCCAACAACAACAACTCAAGATAATCATCAAATGGTTAATTAATCAACTTTTAATACTTGAAAATAAATAATTTCGCTACAATGGTTCAAATCTCGTAGTAATACACATAAATGATCCTTAGCATGCACTGAGCAATAATATAACTTCAAATTAACATTCTAACGGTTCAAAATGCAGTTATGAGAAAAAATATAAAAAATGACTTTTGAGATCTAGAATTTTTCCCTCACCTTTGATGTGTTTTGAAGCTACAAAGATGATCAATGGATGCTCAAGAGGTGGAATCAAGCCTTGGTTGATGGAAATTGGCATTGAATTGCAACTTTTAATGAAAATTTACTTTGAAAATATGTTGAAAATGCTCTCAAGAAAAGCTATGGAGTTTCGGCCACTTGTGTGTGCTTTGAGTGTGTTTTGTGTTGTTTTAGTAGGTGTTGATGATATATTATGCATATAAAGCTTGGTCAAATAAAAAAAATGCAAAGTCAAAGTGGTTTATTTAGTCCTTTAATTGTTTTTCTAGTCTTTTAATTCATTTATTGAGTATTTCTTGCTCAACTATTAATTTAACACTTAAACTAATTCTAGACATTATATTTTAGGTGACAAAGAATTTTACATTAAAATAGTTTCACCCGAATTGGCTTAAAACTCGTTTTCTTGCAAAAGAAAGTGTAAAAATCTTTAAAATTCCAAAACCGATTCCAAATCCGTTTTAATCAAACACGAGTCTATTAATATTCGAGGACTAGGTTTTAAAATGTTTAAAACACCCCTGTAAAAATTTTAGCAGACAGGTGTTCAAAAATACTATTTACCAAAACTGACGATAAAATTTATGATTTCGTTTTTGATGAAAATTTCATGAATGCACACTTAGCATGTATTAGGCGTATTAATCACAGAATTATCACATTCTAAGTCATATAGCACATAAACAGGTCAATTCACGCAAAACGAGGTAAAGCACGCAAAATGAGATAAAGCAAAATATGTGGTCTCACATCTAGTATCACTCCTCCAGCCTATCGAAACTCGTGCTTTTATTAACCAACAACACATGAACTTTGTTGGCACTAAAAAAAAGGTTATTCAATCCACTAGTGCAATTGAAGGAATTATCTCTTCTGAACCGGAACAAGAAAGAGCTCATAACCACTGCTTGTGAACAGCTCTCCTCAATTGAAGGTGCACCTACTCTTACTAGTCTCTCTCAAGTCCAGTTTCGATCTTGAACTAACTTACTTAATAGGCCGGAAGAGAGATATTCAGAAAACCCGATTTCATGTCTTAAGAACCTGACTCAAAAGGAAAAAGAAGACCAGACTAAAAGAGAGATTACTTTCGATGATTGAACTTGACTTTTATATCTAGATTCGAACTGGACCGAAACGTCTTTGGATCCTGCTTAGGGCTGGCTTTCACTCCATTTTTTTTTCTATGGACTGCTATTTCAAATAGAATTTTGGCCAGCAGTAATGTAATCGGGATTTCGTCTCCTAAATTCTTTTTTTCTACGAAAGCAAGAGATGAAAAGTGTTGTTATAAATTCTGCCTTATTCCATGAGATCTAGAAGCATTTGCAACTTTCTATCTCTCCATTTCCTTAGCACTTTTTTTTTTACTTTTTTCAAAGGGCAAGGAAGGCCTTCCTTAGAAGTTGTCACTCGATCGAAAGGATATAACACATACGAAACCTTAGCTTCGTTGACTTTCTGAGGTATAACATTCACCACGAAATTAGGGGTTTAGCTAGATCTTCGCACTTCCCGCAAGCTTTTTTTGTAGAGAGAGAGTAATGGGGGTGGTACGGAAGATTCGTCAGCCTTGAAAAGCTAAGTTTTTTGGTTCGCTCCCCCTATGTGGTCGGCTTTCTTACTAGTCTTCCTCCTTTGTCTTGATGGAATATATCAATACTTGAGCTCCAGCTTTGCTTGCATTCTTCATCGGTGCTCGCCAGATGTATCACTTATCCCGCTCCTAAGGTTAGGAGCATTTTGTGTGTTAGAATCTTTACGGGAATGAATCACATATGTTGGTTGAGAATTGCTCGGGAATTCATTGATAATGACTTTGCCAGGTTCTAGGGGGGCTACTCTTCTTTTTTGTCGATCGAGTCGCCCTCCCTTATTCCACTCCTCTAGCCCTCTTCACGAACTTGTACAATCAATGCCACAAAGATAGCCAACTCTATTATCAAAGAAATAAGAAAATAGGAAACAATTTGGCACCAGATATCCGGAGGTGTGGAAAGAGCAGTTGTGAGAAGCAAAAAAATCATCAAAAAATGACGATTGTTCATAGAGGTTTCTACAGAAAGACCCCTTGGTTCTAGCAAACAAATCACAATTACAAGTACTTGGGAGCATATCGATGGAATGAACGAAATATGAACAGTTAACATAATATGGTCATAGATCTTAGGTTGTAACTTGATCATGAGCAAATTTGTTGATGTTGTACCCATGAAGTATAGAAAGTGCCAAAGATTGGGAACTACCCTGGGAGGAGTTAGGAACAGGAACAAGGAGAAGTGAGAACTACTTAAATGGAAGAATCGATTGTATTTTGTCCTTTGTTCCCCATAGCAACTGGGGATCAAAAAACACCAAATTTGATCACTTATTAAAGGAAAGACGAAGTAAGAGCATGCTATTGAAGACGTTGCAACATATGTCGAGAAGGCCTCCGTTGATTGTGTACGAACAAAATACAAGTCCAAAGGCAGGGTAAGAAAGGGTTTCGCTAATGGAGATATTAACTCTTCCGGGAACCAGTAACGCGTAAACCATGTCAAACCAAGACCAATCAATATCCGAATGGAACGGATTCGAACTTTTCCTAGAATAGTTTTTGGTGCGAAGTAAAATTCATAGGATATATATGAGTAATTCAAAAGATAAATATAAATATTTTATATGATTCGATTCATTTTAGTAATGAAAAAAACAAATAGGATTGATTATGTATCATAATTTCATCACTACATCGAAGGATTTTTTGTAAATATATTGATAAGATAGCTTGGTATCCAAACTAAACTGTATCAATAATTATGATCCTTATTGTGTACATAATTCGTGTTAGGATCTACCAAAGAAATTGGGTGGGTATTGGGCTTATAACAAAAAAGTGTCCATTTATATCGGTCATAAAATCAAAAAAGAAAAAGTCGACAGGAACAGTTTATTCTCTAAACAAGCAGGTTTTGGGTTATTGTTTTAGCACCCAAATTCTATTGTTGGCTTTGATACCATGAAAAAAAGACAGAAAAAGACCTTCAAGAGAATAAATAAAACCATCTAAGGCTCTAGTGTAATTGAAGACTTTCAATGCTCATGCATTTGAAAGAGCTTTCAACATGGAGTAGAGACTCCATAACATACATAAAGAGTAAGCGATCTATGAATATCACCATAATTTAGGTCTTGTTCTGCACTTAAATGGATAACTAAAACCCTTACCTTGACTAGTTTGTAGTGGAAAACCTCGATGACATAATCAATTATAGTCACTCACTCGGGCTTTGGAACTCTGAGTACAGTCTTCCAGGTATAGCAGGAAAAGAGGCTATACATGAAAGAGTACTCAGACGAAAGTGCTATTTCTTGGCCATTGAATTAGCAACGGTGTGATTCAGATGGATCAACAGACGATCAGGTATGTTGCGGACTAGGAAGTGCCGAAGAAGGAAAGAGCAGGCAGCAGTGGTGAAGTTGAATGCTCGAAGCCATTTTAGATACGGCAAGACAACTTAGGAGGAGTAGAAAGTTGCCACAACCTAGGAGGGGTTTATAGGAAGCCAAAAAATATGAGCCTTTTTACAAACTTCTTAAAGTGGGAGAGCGCCAGGATGGCTTCAAGGAGAACATCGAGATGCCAGCAGTTTGGAGCGCGAGGCCAGCAGAGCTTTCTGCAGAGGAGATCCGGTAACTGTTATGAATGTAGAGGAGTAGGCATTTTGCTCGTTACTGTTCCAATTTTCAGACGGACGAATGCTGCTGGGGGAGTACAAAATAGACCAGCTGAAGATGGAAGAGTGAACGTTGTGGAGCCTAGAGCCCGGGAAGCTCTAAAGGTAAGTTCAAGTCGGAAACATAGTGGGGGTTCTGAAGTTTAGGAATGGAGACAGTTTCGCTGTCATTAGATTGTGTGGCAACATGAGCTGAAAAGAGGAGGAGACGGAAGATTGTATTCCAAATCTATGTCAGAATTGGCCAGTGCCAAGATAATCATTGATGCTGGGAGTTTGGATAACATAGCGTCCATGGAGATGGTAGGATTGATATGGATACAGCTGCTTATCACCCACCTTAGAATCAACCAGTTCAGTTCGACTATACCCGCCTTAATTCCCTCATCAAGGCAGATGGAAGCAAGTTATGGATCTGTTCAAGTTGGTTGATCAATCCCTCTTTTCT
This sequence comes from Ehretia macrophylla, assembly GCA_037974665.1. Classification (NCBI taxonomy): domain Eukaryota; kingdom Viridiplantae; phylum Streptophyta; class Magnoliopsida; order Boraginales; family Ehretiaceae; genus Ehretia; species Ehretia macrophylla. The sequence continues at coordinate 39,381,469 of CM075772.1, forward strand.
TTCCCTTGCCTCCAGACACCTTAGAATAGATTTGATTGGAAGGACGGTGAGGTTTGAAGATTCTTGACCATTCTTTGCAAAAAAAAAGAGAGCTCAGAATACCTCATTACGTAAAAACACGACCATTAAAGCAAAGGGTCGGAGGATCCTCTATATGCCTCTCATTGGCTTTTGTGGTAGTAAGGACGAAGCCTTTTGCTTGGTTCGGAGAGTGGATTAAGTTAGTTTTAGCCCCTCATCTCAATCACGGGCTACCAAGTCGAGTTCATTCAAGATCATTGATCCCTGGAGCGAAGGCCGTCAATTAAGCTAGTCAAGCAAACAACCAAGGCTCCAAGCTACCGCACCCTTATGCATCAATCGAGACTAAAAACAACTGTCAATATATTCTTTTGAACGAAAAAGAAAAACTGATAGCGTCAAGTTCTCTTGATTTTGTAATAGAAAGAAAAAGATGGGGAATATCACAGTTTGGGCAGACAAGCACGAACGTAGTTAGCTAGCTTCTCCTAATTTCCCGATAGACCATATTATGAGGACGATGCAGGTCGAGATATGGACTTGGATGGTGCTTACCCAGGAACAGCGGCTTTGCCCCTCCTGCTCCTCAGTGAACTGGATCAACCACTTAGGAAGGGTCTACTTCTACTGATGTTGGATTCTTCCTGCATACATCACCATCAACGATTAAAAACAAGGCTTAGTAGAGTTTTTTGAATTAAACAAACGAACGAGTGTACGATCGAATACAGAACCAGCTGTTGTAGTCGTAGGTTTAATAGGAATTCCTACCTAGTGCAGGAACTTTAGTAAGTCCATTTCTGGTAGTACATGTAGGGGCTGGAATTCGTTGACCATTTATTGAGTCTTTAGAAAGAGTCTTTCTCTGTGGCAAGCATATCAAGCAGGATCGAGTGGATAAAATAGGTGAGGATAGCATTGAACAGTTGATCGGCTAGGCCTTGAGTGTTTAGACCCTTTATCGCTAACGCGTATAAAGAAGTAAAGGAAGCATGCATGTAAGGGGGATAAATCAATTGCTTAACGAGTCTTTCCAGCTTTTTCGATTTCTTTGCCAATTTCCTCATGTCTTGGATGAGTTGATTCTTTTATTGTGGGGACCCATCTCCCGGAAGTCGTGAACTAGAGAGACCAATAGCACAATAGCGTGCTCCAAAACAAGTTAATAGATTTCTAATAGTTAATAATAACTAACAAACAAAAAAAAAGAACTACTTGAATAGAGATATAATAACTTGAATCTATATAGAATATCAAATTCAGAGATAGATAATCAGTAAGTTATCTTTATTTTTATATAACTAGCTATCTACTTGTAAGGGCGAAGCTGCAGTTCTAAAGTTTTTCTGGCAAAAACCCTGCCAGCCAGAAGATTCATTGATTTGATTGAACCAAGTAGGAGAAAGGAATTTTCAAAACGCTTTTTCCATGGTTCACTTGATCTTTCCCCTATTTCACTAGAAATGGAATGGAAGAGGCAGAGGTGACTGCTAGGGAGGCAGTAGTAGTGCATGCAGTTGACTCAAGACCCGTTCCAACATCCATTCATGTCCCTCCAGATTCGGAGCATCATACGAATCCAAATGTGAATGAAGTGCCTGCCCCTCTTGAATTGCCGAAAAGCGGTTGATAGACAATTGAGATTCTGAATCTAAGCTAGCTTCTTTCCATTCCTTTATCTGATTCAGAAGGGGTTGCTCCGCGAAGCCTAACTCGGGCTGCGGAGCTTCTTGATGACTGAGAAAGTGATACCAAATCGATGAGAGAATTGGATCAATAAGCGAGAAGATATCTGAGATCCTGTCCTAACTCATGAATAGACCGTTTTTTATGTTGACATTTACACCGGTGTATACATTTGTATACTGTCCCTTATTGGTCTGGGCTTTTTTGTTTGAATAGTCCCCACTATGAGTCAATGCGTTAATGCATAATTCCCTCTGTCGTGAAATGAAATCCCAAGTTAGTAAAGTATTGAATAATTAACGCGCACTAACGAAATAGATTGTATTGTTGGACCACACGCGATTCCAGTAGTCCAATAAGAATGCTCAACGCAATCCAAAATGAAAGCACCACAAGTGAGCCAAGGGCATTAGTCGTTCTTAGGCCAATGTCCATCTAACACATCCTAATCAGAACGGCCACCCAGAGGGCCTAGCTATAGTTGCCACAATTCTCTTCCCTCAGAGGTTTCCCAAGGGGTGTCCCCTTTCAATAATTTTGTTCCTTTAATTCATTGAAAGACTTCCTCAGATAGAGGTCCTTCTTTTCTTGCTCTAGGACGATGTTGGAGAAATGAGTTCTCTTTCTAGTACCGTAGTTTCCTTTTTCTCCTTACTGATCATAGCAGTGGCCATGTTACATAATCGCACTCCTCATTATAATCACCAAATTGTAAGCGCTCTGACCCGAAGATCTATGAATGAGGAATTGACCGCTGGCGCTCTTTAAAGATATCAAAACTAGAAACTTCCCATTCAATCTCAATTTGCTTCTTTCTTACTTTTGGCTTTTTGATCAGTATGATCGAAAAGTTCCATAAAGACAGGCTCGACTAGTTGTTAAGGGTGAAAGGGTCTATGCTTCATTGGAAGATGCTCAAGGATGACCCCTATTTCCCTATTTTTTTGACAAGACCAACTTCCTGACCCTTTTGACTTTTTGCTAACTGGGGTTTCTGTCTTTTAGATGAATAATGAATCTTGGTTGTAGTTGATGTGGATTTCAGGAGTTCGCGCCTTATCCCTAAAGCTTTGTTACCAGGTGCTTGAGATACACCTTCCAATCCACCTTTGGATACAAGCATAAAGTGTGGCAATTATCCGTTCTTCAGCTAAGTCTGGTATGGTTTTCTTTGCGGTGAGTCTGATAAACTGCCCTTGAAAGGGCCCCCTCCCTCTCACTCTGAGGCTGAGGGGTATCTTGTTTGCTATCATGACTATTGGTCAATACTATCTCGTACTTAGAATCAAGTCGGCACTCTTTCCCATCTTTCACTGGGTGGGGTTTTTGGGGAAGCCTTTCCTTCTTGTGTGCCTTCCACCTGAAAAGGAAGATTCTGAACTGCTTGGGCCCCGTCTATGTTTTTGATGTATTCTACCGGCTGGGACAAAGACAGATGGTCCAATTTTACAATCGTAGATTCAGGTAAAAAACAATCAGACGCTAAGCTAAGTCGATGCATAATTTTCTTGTTATCTTTATTGTTGCTTCCCTAAAAGTGGTTTTCAATCCCTATGGTTGGAATATTTTTTTTTCATTTCTCCATTGAAACAATTCCCTCAAATTCCATTGACTTTTCTTTCCACCCCGTATACTATTGCTTGCCGTCAACCCCATTGGCCTGAAAAAGGGTAGTTATCATTAGCTCTGTTTTTTGCTTTGATCTTGGGACAAAGAAATATCGTCAAATATAGAGTACAATATCAAAGAGCTGGTTTTCCCAGACTTGAGACTGATCTCGTTACTCAATAAAGTAAAATTTTGTTAGAGATGCTCTTTTTGATCTCGCTTCTCAGCGCTTAGCTACTACCGATCGGTTAACCAGGTGAGACAACCACTGTAGGGCCCAATCTTCTTCTGACAAGACCAATCTGACTTGAATTTGCATAAATAAGAGAATAGACTACGCTGCTAAAACTACGAATTCGGCTGTGGCTGGTGGAGAATATGGATCAATCATGAATGCGGTTCTTGCCTGCTTATTCGGAGAGGGAAGACTCGAGAGTTTGTTAGATGGAAGTGAGATGGCCAAGCCTTGGATGAATGGAATCGACCCTTTCCTATTTCTTTTAGTACACCTGCTTTCAAGCATTATTTCCATGGATGGGACAAGAGATGGGGATAGAAGTAAAACAAGAGCTTCCAAGCCTAGTACATCTGGTTCCGGCCTATTACGGGGGACCTAAGGTTATCCTTCCCAGGAGAAGGTGTTAGAGTTAGAGGATAAGGGGGGATCAGGAGATTGAAAAGAAGAAGATGGAGGGTTTCTCGTACTCGCTTTCACATGTTAGATGCAGCTACACCAGGTACCGGTGATGAGCTAACTAAAGGACACGAAGAAAGGTTATGTAGGTGGGTGTTCATTTGCAGTTGCTGGTTGGGGCCGTGGGGATGGAAAAAAAGATGAATAGTTTGGTTGGCCTTTGCCTGGCACTGGAACCGGAGATGGAGACAAAGGTGGACTTCTCACCTAAAAGAGGCTGCAACCTTACATTCAAGAAGCAAATTCTAGGCATCAATGCACTAACGCTGTCTTGCTTACCTTTTTTTTGTTTGACCGTAACAGACTCCCACTCGGACTGACCGATGGCATTTTTTCCCTTGCCTACCATCCTAGGGCAAGGGAACTCAATAGCACTTTCAAGAAGAAATCCACCAAAACTGACTATTCAAGTTGTCTTTATCAATAAGGCCTTACATCTTATTCATCTCTCTTACTCTTCCAAGTTTTCTACTCCTTCCTCTGATCACCACCAACCACAACAAGGTGAACCAGCTCCCGGAGACGAGCATTCTTGCCATACCATTCAACGAGTCTAGTCAAGTTCTTCGCATGGTCCAACCTTGCCATTGTGAAGAAGATCGGCATGCTCCGGTCCTTTAGCACACATCAGTGTTCGTTGTTCTCAACATGTCTGTAAATTCACTCATCTTCTTACAGTCGAGTGGCTTTCACTCCTCAATCTAAGGATGGAAGTAAGTCCAACCTCCTGTTCTCCTCTGTGTAGGGGAAGTCAAGACTCGTATCAATACCAAGTGAAAAAAAGTTTCACTTGGGATAAAAAACATCAATCCCATGAACAACTCGGTAGAGCCTAATAAGAGTGAAAGCATTGTGACTCTCGTCTTGTCCAAGAGTGTCCTTGCTTCCAGCGATTTCTTGAAAGATGCTGGCGATGATGAAATCTGTATGATGTATCATGGCAATGAGATCAGCAGTTAATTGGCAGGAAAACTCCTCCAACCTTTTTTTAGACACTAGAGCACCTGAACGTCTTTATTTGACTTTTGCGGTATTATATTCATAGATAATACTCTCTCTATACTTGACACTTCCTTTGTTGCTTTATGTGAGGAGTTAAGGGCAATGAAAGTCTCTGCATCATATTCTCTCTCTATAAACCAGTTGTTTACTCATGATTGCTTATTTCATACAGTCAGACAGTCTTTCCTTTCTGACAGCGATGGTACTGATTGATATCAGGCTTTGGTCCCCGCTTTCCTATATTCGATCCAGGTATCCGAATCCAAAGTCAATCTTGGAGCTGGTAGGGGCGGGCATAGCAGCGTATTGTGGTGACTTGGGGTCTAAGGGAATTGCTAAGCAGGGTTTCAGAGCGATAGTCCCTTTCATTTCGTAGGCGATCTGTAACACCCTGATCCCTCTCGAGACCGGGAGTTCTAACAATCATTCTATTCACAACCCAATTCCAAACCCGGGCATAATTTTCAGGGAAAACGGACAGAGTCTCCCCTGTTTCTAGGAAAAAAGCAAACCTGCGACAGTATATAAGTGGACCAATACCATATCCAAACATTTAACCACCTCAAGGCTATCCGAGCCTCGGTTCTCAACAATTAAACTCAGCAAGTATACATACATTTCCAATTTAAAAGCTAACCTATCTCTTTTCATTTTTGACAAGTAAATTCAAACTTGAAAATTAAACCATACTAAGCTACTGCATAAAATAAACTATCATCCCATTCTAGCTCTTTTCCTTTGGACATTACAACATGCATTGAAGTTAAGCTATGCTAACTGATTACAGAAACTACCTTATTAATTTACCTCAACTACCTAGCTAGATTTAAATTACATTTCTTTTAACAATAAATACATACAACATATTAAAGCATATATATTTACAACTTCGACACTCAAGCCACATAGGCACGCAAGACAACTCTTCAGGCACGAACTTTAACGAAATCACGAACTTTCCAGCTAACATGACATTTCCTAAAATGTGGTGGTGAGGAATGAGTATACACAACACGTATACTCAGTGAGGGCGAGACATATATCGAGTTGGAGAGAAAGAAAGTCGTGCAATGCAAATAAGACAGTTAAACAATATAACTGATAAATAAGCAATCAAGACAAACAATCAATACAATAAGCAATTATTAAAAGCATTAACACAACCATTCAAAGCTATAGCACACTCTGAAGGCTATGGTTCACTCATACGAGCAATGTACCATTTCACGAGCGATACATCAATCTCAAGCTTGATGTTGACAACGATGACAATAAGCGTGCAACCACCTTATAACACCAGTTTGGAATACCCCGGGAGTAACCATCAATTCTATGACCCAAGTCTCCCTAGGAGGCAACCCAAGCGAGAAAAGGGAATAGCCACGGAGCTAGAGCAACCAACACTGGCAACCCGAGGCTACCCAGAGAGGCCCATCACTCACGCGCTGGACACTATGCAATGCAAGACTCGATACAAGGCAATAAACGAGCGATAGCACAACAACACAGATAGAGGAGATAACCGAGATATCAAGCATTATTCAACAATTGTTAGACATTTCAATCAATAATCAACTCTAACAAGTGTAATAAGCATTAACAAACATTTACAATCAAACAAGTAACAAGAACAACACCTACTAACATTATCAAGCAATAACAAGTATTCTATAGACATTATAAGCATTCTATAGGCAACATAAGCATTCTATAAGCAATATAAGCATTCTATAAGCAATATTCTATGAAAACACACAAAATCACGAAAATGACCCCAACTTACCAAACGCTACTACTTTCAAACAAGCCACGAGCTTTGGAAACCGACTTCACCAATCCTCCTAGGTCACCATAAGGCACGTCTAAAGACCCTGTAACCCTACTTTACCCTAGAATTCACGCAAAGTCCCGATTTCTCCCTTTGCTCGTTTGAACTACAACTATACTAACCAAACACCCAACCAATGCCACAATCGCACCAAAAGTGCTTCCCTGGCCTCCCCAAACAATGCCATCACGTAAAACGAGAAAATGCTAAACTCGACCTAAATGACCCCGACTTTCACCAAGGCATACTTCTCATTTTTTCCATTACGCAACCTAAACAAATCATGCATTTAGACATTCTAGCATACCTAACACCTTTTCACATCAACAGACAGTATAATAGCGCAACTTTATCGTTTTAAGGGTTTACTATTCATAAAATACTATTCAACTAACAATTTATATTTCAATTTCAATATTCAACCATAGAAAATGTTAAAAAAGCTATAAATACATGTTCTACGATTGCTAGGGAACATTCTTTAAGCCTCAAAACGATTAAAACAACAAACTACGGATAAAATCCAAAAATTAAAGTTAATACATAAAACTTTCAAATGCGCAAATAAACATGAAACCCTCACCTTAGATGCTCCTAGACGCTAGGAAAACCTTGTAGAGTGCCTCGGAAACCACCCCGTGCAAGCTCACACGAAGAATTGAAGATTTGAAGTTGAATTTTTCTTTTTTTCTTCTCCCTCATTTTCGGCCCTGCTTGCTTTCTGTTCAGCTTTGTTTTTTTTTTTTTTGTGCTATTTTAGGTTTTAAATAAAATGAAACTCAAGTCAAAAGTCAAGGCTCGGTCAATGCTCACTTAAGTTGGTCAAACTAGCTTATTTTATGCATTTTAAAGCTAAAACAACTAATGAAATATTATTTCTAGCTAACAACAATTAAAATATAAAATTTAAGACACCAAACACTAGTTTTCACTATTTGTTGAGGACTAGGAACCGCTCTCTAACTATCGCTCTCGATATGCAATGCACGTTGCGACAACTAAGAAGTAACAATTAAATCTCAAAGAATCTAAGAAATATATCATTTTTGGAAAGCATCATAGTTTAAAATTTACTCCGGCTCGGAGCTACTTTCCTCATTTATTTGAAAACCGAGTGATTTTAATGCAAGACAACCAAAACCGATTATTAAAATAATCAAAACAATCAAGGAAATCAATATTCACTTAAAATAATTAATTTAACTATTCCTAGAAAATTTTAAAGAATTATGAAGTTAATGTTAAGTTACAAATGAAAGTTAATATAAACACGTAGTGAAATATAATTAAACCCTAACATTTAAGATGACACTTAATTAATCACAAGAAAAGAATTTCAATTACTATAATTATTAGAAATTGGTAATAATCTTTTAATTGTTCAATATATAACTACTAAATGCTTCCAAGAGAAATATTAAAATAGTGCAAATTGGTTGATTTAACTAATTAAACCTTTAATCAAATGCAGTCAAGTGCTATTAAATGCATGCCGGGTTCGGGTTATCACATCCTTCCCCGCTTAAAACAATTGCGTCCTCGCAATTCTTCTTCCAATAGAACTTAGCATCATCTGAAATCCAATTCTGACTAATCTTCATCGGTTGAAGAATCCCGTTGACACGAATATCGAAGAAGAATAAAATTCCAACCAAGCGCCGAGATAATACCAATAAAGACTAAAGCAAAAATACTGTAGATGTCATTAATACCACACAATAACGACAAGAAGAATACACCACGCACGAATCTCCAATAGAAGTCTAACTATTACTGCCCGAGAATTCCCAAGCAAGAAGCCAAATAAAAGCCCAAACAAAGGTTCCATCTAGAGGTCCAAAGAAGTACCCCACTGGTCATGAATTTCATAGAAGAATTCCCTGTTAAGAATGCTGAAGAAAATACCAAGAAACCCAATCAAATATACTTCCAAAGTTCCAAAGAAGCCTTCCAAATAACAACCCCATGGTACAACCAATTAGATTCCGAGTTTTGCTATCAAATGCTGAGAGGAATGTCAAAGGAAATAGTAGAGAAAATATAATGTTCCCAATAAGACAACCAAGTTGAATAACAAACATAGTTTCCCAGATGGACGAAAACTCCAAGGATAAACACCGAACTGGTGAACAATATACCGAAACCAAACTCTGAGGCCTCTTCACTGTTTGCCAAGTGAGAACTTCATACAACTTTGCCAATAAGAAAAATACCAATAGAACGCCCAATAAGAATTTCAAAGAATACCGTAAGTAGTGTTATACAATAAGTTTGATAGGAACTCCAAATACCAAACCTACTGAGGAACACTGAAGAAGATATCCGAAACAATGCTCCAATAAGAAAGTAGCCAAGTTTGCCCAATAAGTAAATACTAAATAAATGGCCACTAAGGATCCTAGAGAATGCCATTGAAGAATTTCCAATCAGGGATGCCAGTATCACACCAATAAAGACTGAGACACATATACCATAGATAATAATGTGCAGTAAGGCCGATTGAAATCCCATTAACCAAGTCCACCGAGAAGTGCCAACAAAAGTCTCCAAAGAACACCCATTATGAAAAACAAAGAATGTTCTAGAGAACAACCAAATAAAACCCCAAGAGAAAGCTACTCTTTCACAACTGTTAAACACAGAGAAGGCCATAGAGATTTGCCAATAACCGAGCTCCAAAAGCAAACACCAATTCCCAAATAAAGGCTAGTCAAATGCCATTCATTTCCTGCCAATCCATACACCTTGAAAAGCCAGCGGTGAACCACTTTCTTCAGGGGAGGAAGATGACTTACTTACCATTTCCATAGGACATGTATGAATGCCAATATATCACAGTTATACACATGCCTTAAACTATTATGCAAGCAAGTTTACAAAACAGTTTATTCAACAAAGTCACTCAATCACGACAATCAAGTCAAGCACAACATAATCAATTCAAATCACGGCATGGCTAATTCAAGACATTCTATACACACATTACAAGTAATACTTCAAGCAAATAACAATTCACGAGGTCGATTCAATTCACGATGCCAATTCGATAGGTCAATTCAATGCACAACTAGACACTTCGCTTTACTTGAGAAACATTTAACACATAACACATAACACATAACTATATCACATAGGTGCATACATTCAAGTCAAGACACACAATCTCACATACAAGCATACACTTTCAAGACACACTTAACAAGCACACATTCAAGGGTCACTACCCACCAGACCGAGGACCCTGTCCCGGCTTATGAGCTAGACAAGCTCTGAAACCACCTGTAACACCTCGATCCCTCTCGAGACCGGGAGTTCTAACAATCATTCTATTCACAACCCAATTCCAAACCCGGGCATAATTTTTAGGGAAAACGGACAGAGTCTCCCCTGTTTCTAGGCAAAAAGGTAACCTGCGACAGCATATAAGTGGACCAATACCATATCCAAACATTCAACCACCTCAAGGCCATCCGAGCATCGGTTCTCAACAATTAAACTCAGCAAGTATACATATATTTCCAATTTAAAAGCTAACCTATCTCTTTTCATTTTTTACAAGTAAATTCAAACTTGAAAATTAAACCATACTAAACTACTGCATAAAATAAACTATCATGCCATTCTAGCTCTTTTCCTTTGGACATTACAACATGCATTGAAGTTAAGCTATGCTAACTGATTACAAAAACTAGCTTATTAATTTACCTCAACTACCTAGCTAGATTTAAATTATATTTCTTTTAACAATAAATACATACAACATATGAAAGCATATATCTTTACAACTTCGACACTCAAGCCACATAGGCACGCAAGACAACTCTTGAGGCACGAACTTTCACAAAATCATGAACTTTCCAGTTAATATGACATTTCCTGAAATGTGGTGGTGAGGAGTGAGTATACACAACACGTATACTCAGTGAGGGCGAGACAGATATCGAGTTGGAGAGAAAGAAAGTCATGCAATGCAAATAAGACAGTTAAGCAATATAACTAATAAATAAACAATCAAGACAAACAATCAATACAATAAGCAATTATTAAAAGCATTAACACAACCATTCAAAGCTATACCACACTCTGAAGGCTGTGGTTCACTCATACGAGCAATGTACCATTTCACGAGCGATACATCAATCTCAAGCTTTGTAACGCCCCGATCCCTCACGAGACCGGGACTCCTATTTATCATGCTATTCTCACCCAATTCCAAACCCTGGGCACAAAATTTTAGGGGAAAACGGACGGAGTCTCCCCTATTTATAGGACTAAACTGGTACCTGCACAAAGACACCCATGATGCTAGATCCATAAACAGCAACTCTTATAACCAATCCTCCAAGATTTTTATGGGCTACCCGCGATCACAAGGCCATCCGAGCCTTGGAACAACAATTACATATAACACACAAGCAAGCAAAGCATTTCTAATTTTAACTATAGGTAGTTAGATACAACAATAGCCAAGTTCTACTTCCAAGTTTGTTAATCACACAAGCATGCAAAAGAATAAGTTTACTATGGATTATTACATGTCATTCCACTTTATATCCAATATACAAGATTACAAATTATTACATTCACCATTTATACTCAAGACCCCAAGGTCACAAAAAGGCAATCAACAACAACTCCACGCAAGCTTCTCATTTTAGACAACCTTATCACACAAGAAGTCACCGAAATTGCTTAACTAGCACTTCTTCCTCTTCTTCTATCAGCTGAGGATTCACCTCAGCTTCACCTGAAACATATTAAATGAGGAATGAGCAACAATGTTGCCCAGCGAGGGAGGTGATGCAACATGCTAACGTGCAATATGATATGCAAACACAAGAAAACATATATAATCCACATAAACCAACAAGACAATAAACCAAGCAATAAACCACTTTTAAAAAGGATACGGTTCCATTTCCGAGTCTTCAATCACGAGCCACGAACCACGAGCATCACGAACATACCGGCAAACCCCAAACACTAACAATTGGGATACTCCGGATGTATCCCGATCCTAGGACCCTTTCTCCCGAGGTAGGTCCATGCCCAGCAGGTGAACCACGCCTCTGGGGTAGTGGAGTATGTCTCAGCGAGAAAGGGAATAGGCACCATGGTAGTCGAGGGAGCACGGCCAGCCCGACGCTGCCCGTGTTTCTCGACGCTACCATGTCTGATATAGGTTGCGCAACCCAATACAAGTCACAAACAATCAATATAACACATAACACGTAAGAGGGACGACAAAGTAGGCCGCCCTCACATATATGCACAATTAAAGTTCATATAAGCACGATTTTAGCTAATAGATGCCAAAAGAAGCAATCAACACAATTAAATCCCACAATCTACTCACATAGCTTAATTATATGCTAAATATTCAATGCAAGGCACTAAGACTCCTCAACAAGCTCTAAATGCAACTCAAATGGCTAAAAACTATATTTTCCCTTTCTTTAACCAAATTTTCTTTCTCCTAAGCATTGTTCAAGATTCCCAAACATACCCTAGTCTTTCTATATTCCTAATTAGGCTCAAAGGTACCTTTTAAAGTCACTAAAACTCATTTTTGAAGCAAAAGTTCGGGAAGGCCCCGAACGGGTTTGAACTACAAGTACACTAACCAAATCCCATTTTCGCGAAACGAAACCACCAAAGGTGCTTCCTTAGCTCAAGGATACCCAAATCAATGCCCAAACTTACCCGGATTGCTTAACGTATAAAACCCCCTTTTTAAAGTAAGCTAATTATGCAATTAAGTTCAAATTCGAGTGATTCAACCTAACGTGGCTTTTCAACTAACTTCCCTAGGGTCTAGAGCACCTAATTGATGCATCAATTCAAGCCAATTAGCAAATTTTCTCAAAACCCTAGTTCAAGGCACTATTCATCATCTCTTTGATCAAATTCAACATTCAACCATTAACTTTGTTATCAACGCTCAAAAGTTTACTCTATAGGCATCAAATAACTCATAGAAAGCATATAACAAGTTTTATAGCTAATATCAACAAATCAATAAAATTCAATATATGAATATAAACTTTAAAAACAAATAAATGCATCTCCCTCACAATTTTTGAAGATAATGAAGCTTGGTGAAGGCCCTAGGATGCTCAAAACCCTCCCAAGATCAAGCTAGGAGCTCAAGATGCAAGGTTGTTGAAGCAAAATCTCCTCTTTTCCTTCTCCTTGGTATTTTCGGCCCTGCTACAGTAATTCCTGCACATTTCTTCTCTTTTTTTTGTGTTTTTGAGCTTATTTTTGCTATATAATGAGTAGGCTATGGGTGGGGTCAAGGGGGGTGCTTAAATGGTCTATTAAAATGAGCTTAGTTAGCTTTAAAACAAGTTCATTGCACATAAATTAAGTTAGCTAACTAAAACATTATGTTTCATACGTAACACTATTCATTAGTTTTCACAAATCATTTTCTAAACGAAGGCTCATATCGCTTTAAACTCAAATGCACATTTTTCCCACTCCTCTAACAATTAATATGATTTAATAAAAATGCTAATTCTCTAATAGAATATAGTTTGAAAACGGGATGAATAGTAGCTAAAGAAGACAGTTAATAAAGCATAGAAGGAAATGCGCAAACAATATATGCAACAGTAAATAAATGTACGGCTAAAATCTCGGGCGTCACAAGCTTGATGTTGACAACGATGATAATAAGCGCGCAACCACCTTATAACACTAGTTTGGAATACCCCGGGAGTAACCATCAATTCTACGACCCAAGTCTCCCTGGGAGGCAACCCAAGCGAGAAAAGGGAATAGCCACGGAGCTAGAGCAACCAACACTAGCAACTCGAGGCAACCAAGAGAGGCTCATCACTCATGCGCTGGACACTATGCAATGCAAGACTCGATACAAGGCGATAAACGAGCGATAGCACAACAACACAAATAGAGGAGATAACCGAGATATCAAGCATTATTCAACAATTGTTAGACATTTCAATCAATAGTCAACTCTAACAAGCGTAATAAGCATTAACAAGCATTTACAATCAAACAAGTAACAAGAACAACACCTACTAACATTATCAAGCAATAACAAGTATTCTATAGACATTATAAGCATTCTATAAGCAACATAAGCATTCTATAAGCAACATAAGCATTCTATAAGCAATATTCTATGAAAACACACAAAATCACGAAAATGACCCCAACTTACCAAACGCTACTACTTTCAAACGAGCCACGAGCTTTGGAAACTGACTGTGCTACTTTAATTTTCAGCAATTTATCTACAAGTTGCATAAAAGCCAATCCTTTGCAATTTCTCTTCAATCTTTGCCTCAAAACTCAGTTTGTCTCTTGGAAATTACCTATAATGCAAATCAATGACAAAACCAATCAAATTGCTCATAAATTACACAAAAACTAACAAAGTTTAAGTGAAAATGAGCTGAAATCATATATCAATAATACACCCAACAAATACCCCTAAACTTAAGCTTTGCTTGTCCTCAAGCAAAAGACATAACTAAAGAAAGAAACAAACTAAAACTAAAGACTCAACACAAAATAACTCATGAAAGCAATGCTGTAAGATAGTAAGTTTTCACGGCCTCAGTAGCTTTATCCCAATTCAAAAGGTAACTTTCAATCACAAGCATGAGAAATAATAACTTCACATAAGTTCCATTTAATTCAAATCCCCCATGTGAGTGTGTGAATAGCCTCTATCCTAATCAATTCTCCCCGGATGAGTTTATACAAGTTAAGTGAATTATCAATATGGATCTTTTATTTTCAATCATTTAGGACTTCATAAGCTCACTTTTCATGCCACTCTCCACTAATGTATGTTAATCATAGCATAAAAGATTAGTAGGACTTTACATTTGGTTGTAACGTGTGGCTAAGGTCAAGGTAGGATAATGGATATAAGGCTAAACTACCTGTAAGCACACAACTATTCGAGGATGTTTAATGGAGCACATGCCAACTTTACTTCGTACCACCAAAACTATTCAACATATCTCCTTTCTTTCATCTTTCATTTCACTTCCTCAACAATCATTCACAACATTCGAAAACACATAAAGAGTCCACACTCCCCCAAACTTGCATTTTGATATTAATTACAAGGAGTGTGGCTCTTCTCATTTCTTTTCATTCTCTTCTTTTTCTTTTGTTTTTCTCAATATTTCATGTTTTTTTTTGAAACAAAACAACACATCACCAAATCATCAAACCTCCCATCATTCAATACAAAACATGGCTCCATATAATTATCCTAGAACAATCATATGTTATAAGTAGGAAGGTCATTAATTGGGATAATTAATTTGACAAGTTAAGGAAGAATTTGTAGGTTGCACATGAAAGAAAAGGCTAATTAGGCTCAAATTGGTGGACTAGGGATATTAAATTATTACAAGGGTTGGCTTAAAAAGGCTCAAACGATCCAAAGATGGCCTAAATCATTTCTCTAATGCTATGCAACCTAGGATTTCACCTCGAGTGACAATCAAGCAAGTTCTAAAGTCCTATACTCATTCATTTTCATTTTTTTCTTCACTTAAACTCACATAAACCTTCTCTAAGCGACAACATACTAGGCGAGGCTAAGTGCGCCAAATGTGGGGATTTTGCGTAAAACAAAACTATGCTTCAGTCAAGTATCCTCGTTACTATCATGTCATTCGTACGCTACTCATCATCGGCCTATTTCTTATCTTTTCAGCATTACATTCAATCTTTTCAATTTTTTTTCTTATTTATTTATTTTTAATTTTTTTTTAGCACTAAATGAAACAAATAATAACAAAATAATAACAAAACTGATGAAAAGAAAACACATAAAACAAGAAAACACTTAAAAACAAATATGAAAAGAAAAAGTACGCAAACAAACAAGTAAACACCACCCCCAAACTGAGAAAGAAACATTGTCCTCAATGTGAAAACATGAAATTAAAGCAACCAGAGGACTTCCCTGAGTAGTATCGTCGTCGACGTGAGCCCGCGGTGGTACTGCATCTTCGGCGGCATGGTGATTCCTTTTTTCTTTTTCTTTTTCATTTTTTTTACGTCACTGTAGACGCCTGCGCAACTGCGCCATTTTTTTAGCGCAACAGCACTATTTCAAAAACATAACATGAAACAACATTAGTGCAGCAGTGCTTCTTTTAGCGCAACAGCGCTACTATTATTATTTTTTATTTTTCGAACGTCAACGCAAAGGACGCCAGCGCAGTAGCACCATTTTTTTGTGCAACAGCGCTATTGTAAAACGTAACTTTTAAGGACGCCAGCGCAGCTACACTAAAATTTAGCGCAGTAGCACTACTGCATAACATTATTTCTTCTTGTTTTCCTCTTCCATGCACGCAACCTCTTCACTCCAAACACTAATTTCTCCTAATTTTCTCCTCTAAATAAATTGGTAGAACCTCTCTTTGCCTTGGCTTCCCCCAAACTTAGTCTTGAACCTATCATGACAATAAAAATCAACAATTAACTTCAACAACTATAATTTAAAAATTAACTAAAAACAACTAACTATTGAATCAGGAAAAAGTCAAAAACGTTGGGTTGCCTCCTGAAAAGCGCTTGTTTTAATGTCGACAACCCGACGGAGCAATTTTTCAGGCTGAGTTGAGGTGAACAACGGAATTTTGCTTATCAAACTCATCATCCCAATAAATCTTCAACTGTTGTTCGTTAACCTTGAATGTTCCTTTCTCTGAATGGTTTACTTCAACAGCTCCATAGGGAAACACCTTCGTTACGACAAAAGGACCTAACCATCTTGACTTGCGTTTTCCTAGAATCCGTGGGTTATAAAGAAGTATTTGTTGCCCAGGAGATAAATCTTTTCCCAAAATGGGTTTGTCATGCCACTCTTTTGTCATATCCTTATAACTTTTTGCATTCTCATCTTCTTTATCACATAATTTTTCCAGCTCATTCAATTGCAACAATTCTTTCTCACCCACTGCTCGCACACCCATACTTAGTTGTTTAATAGACCAATATTCTTTGTGCTTTAATCGTACCAGAACAAAAGAATCATCTTGTAACAAGCTAGCCTCCAAAGGATCCAATTGACCCCAATGGTTAGACACTATAGCTTTAATGGCATCAATGCGAAAACAACTATCACTCGCTTCTGGGTACTTGTAAGCTTTGAACACATTAAAGGTTACCTCTTTGTCTTGTACTCGCAACCGAAGCTCACCCTTTCGAACATCAATAAGTGTTTCCCCAGTTGCAAGGAAAGGTCTTCCAAGAATGATAGGAATTTCATTGTCTTCCTCCATATCGAGCACTATAAAATCTACAGGAAAGATGAATTTATCGACTTTGACGAGCACATCTTCAATTACTCCTCTAGGGTGCTTTTGCGAACGATCAGATAACTGTAGTGTTACAGTAGTAGGTCTTGCCTCTCCTCAACCAAGCTTCCTGAAAATAGACAAAGGCATCAAATTAATACTAGCACCTAAATCACATAACGCTCGCTCAAAAACAACATTTTCAATTTCACAAGGAATAGTAAAACTCCCCAGATCCTTGAGCTTTTGTGGTAGTTTCTTTTGTAGGATGGCGCTGCACTCCTCAGTAAGTGCAACTGTCTCGTAATCTCCAAGCCTCCTCTTATTTGAAAGAATGTCTTTCATAAACTTCACATAACTTTGTATTTGTTCAAGCACATCTGCGAATGGAATATTGATGTGAAATTTCTTGAAGACTTCAAGAAATTTATCAAATTGCTTATCAAGCTTATTTTTTTACAATCGTTGAGGGAATGGCACAACTACATATGGCTCCTTCATAGGTTGTGGCTGAGCTTCTACTTTCTCTTTATCTTCTGCCTCATTCTTTGCTTCACTTTTTTCAACCTTCTTAGCTCTCACTGGCTCCTCTAACTCTTTGCCGCTTCTCAAAGTGATCGCTTTACAATGCTCTATGCCATCTCTTCTGGGATTTACCTCTGAAGTGCTAGGTAAATTCCCTTATTGTCTTTCTGAAAACATGGCAGCCATTTGGCTAAACTGTGCCTCTAAATTTCTGATTTGTGCAGATTGGTTATGGAGACTTATCCTAGTTTCGTTCACAAATTGAGTCTGGGAATTAGCCAACTGTGTATGCGAATTCGCCAATTGAGCAATTACCTCCTCCAAGTTCACCTTCTTCCCTAGTGGGGGGTTATTCTGTTCAGGCTGCAACACATTTTGAGTATTCCTCCAGGAAAAATTCGGATGATTACGCCATACTGGATTATATATGTTAGAGTACTAATTGTGCTGCTGCCCATTAAAATTCCTTACATACTGTGCTTGTTCTGCTGTGCCTTGTGCAAATGGATTTCCAACCTGACATTCTACACTATGATGTGGACCACAACAAAACTCGCACACTACTGCCGCTTGGACAACATTAGCAGTCATTTGATTATTTTGCAACTGTTTCGCGTGATTGTCAATTTTCGCTGTCAAGGCAGTTATGGCATCAATCTCATGAATCCTAGCTGTCTTCTTTGGTGCAACTCTCTCACTTGACCACTACTGGTGGTTCAAAACAATATCCTCTAGCAATGAATAAGCTTCATCTGTTTTCTTGTTCATTAAAGCTCCTCCTGCAGATGCATCTATCAAAGTTCTTGTGGAACTAATTAACCCATCGTAAAAATTATGAACTTGCATCCATCTGGGTACACCATCATTAGGACACTTCCTCAGCAATGCCTTATACCTTTCCCACGCTTCACATAGAGTTTCTCCTTGATGTTGCTCAAAATTATTAATCTCTATGCGCAGCTTCGCTGTCTTTCGTGGTGGAAAAAATCTTGACAAACTTGTGCACCAAATCTTCCCAAGTAGTGATTGAATCTGAAGGCAGCGAGTTCAACCATTCCTTAACTTGATCCCTTAAAGAGAAAGGAAAGAAGCGAAGGCACAGAGCTTAATCAGTGGCTCTATTGTACTTAATTGTTCCACAGACTTCTAAAAAATTCACTATGTACTGGTTAGGATCTTTAGAAGGCAGTCCATGGAATGGAATATTCTGAATCAACTATAGCGTCACTGTCTTCAAGTCAAAATTATTCCCCTGAATCGCTAGCCTTCGAATCACAGGTTGAATTCCAGTGGGTGGCAAAGCATACTCTCGCAGTGTTCTAGGCGGATTTTCCTGATTATTTCCTTCTTGTGCTACTACGACGTCAGCCATATTTCCTTGCAAATGATGGGTAGTTGTAGTAGCTCTTTTCTCCTTTTTGTTCTTCTGACAGGTTAGTTCTATCTCAGGATCGAAAGACAACAAATTGCTATCTCCCAACTTTCTCATACACCTAAAGGAATATGTTCCTGAAACACACGTAACGAAAATAAGAGAACAAAACCAAATAAAATAAAGTCCAAAGTAAAATCAAAGCTATTTGGTATCGATATTAATAATTAACACAGTCCCCGGCAACGGCGCCAAAGACTTGTTGTGTGATTTATAACGCAAGTGCACGTATCGTAACAAGTAATAAAATGATGAATAAAGATCGTTCCCACGAGGACTGTGATTACTAACTACGGAAATTAATTTAGCTTTAACTTTATTTGGACAATCAAATATGAGAGATTTTGAGAAAAAACTAATAAATAAAGTACTTTTGGAATTAACAACTAAAGCGAATACAAAATTAATAAAGATGATAAATCAAGGATTAAAATGCTCTAGAGGTTTCGATTTCACCAAGATTAATCATATTTGAAACTATTGATCTAAATCAATTGAAACCTATTCCTTACGTTGCCAGCAATTTCGCTAAGGTAGATATTAATCTTTCTCAAGCATCAATAACCTATCCCAATAAGCAAGCTAACTACATCTCTGTGATAACTGTGAACTCATGGAACGCTTTAAGCCCTAGAAATTCAAATGCTGCACTAGATCTCATAACTATCTCTAGCTTATGATGATTTAATGGTATTTTATACGTGGTCTAATTTAGTTATTACTTCTCAGTCTCAAACCAAATCACGAATCATGTAATTGTTGATCAGGCAACCACAAGCATTAAACTCAGCATAAAATACTCAACGCAAATATGGAATAGTTCATCAATTAATTCAAAACCAAAAACATCAAATATTCATAATCTGGCTACATCGTAGCCCTAGAAAAATAACTTAGAACATCATAATGAAATTAAATAAAATCTCAATTGTAGCGTAAAACATGAAAAGAAAGATAGAGAAAACTAGGATTTGGAGAAGAATTGAGGCAGAAGTTTGTCTCTGGATTGTTCCTCCGTCTTCAACTCGTGAATCCTCTCTTTCTCTCCCTCTGAAACGTTTCTTGCTCCCTCTTGATGGCTGCCTCCAAAAGCTCTCCTAAACGTTTATTTCCTTCTCTTTTAACATAGGGTTTCTTCTTTTCGCGCATTTTTACAAAATTACCCTTAAAAATCCTGCGATACTGCACAGCTGCGCAGCTGCGCTATGACTGCACTGCTTTAATTTTTAGCAATTTATCCACAAGTTGCATAAAAGCCAATCCTTTGCAATTTCTCTTCGATCTTTGCCTCAAAACTCAGTTTGTCTCTTGGAAATTACCAACAATGCAAATCAAAGACAAAACCAATCAAATTGCTCATAAATTACTCAAAAACTAACAAAGTTTAAGTCAAAATGTGCTGAAATCATATATCAATAATACACCCAACAACCTCATGGCAAGCTTACTTAGTATCCACTACATCCATTTCCAAAGATTCATTCTGATTGGTTTTGCCATGAACTCTTTTGGCAAAGTCAGGATCATCTTGCAATCCACCTTATAAGGTAAGGTACCTAACTGAACTCAAAACTTTGGCTCATTTTCTTTAACCTGGGTCTGACTTACCAACCTTCAAGTATTCCTCCATCAGGTCATCTTCCAAAGCCAAGCCTTCTGAGAGAAAGCTTATAAGAAAACCCCGTTGACGAGGTTTATCCCTTCTTGTGGTCTTTCCCAACCTTACCTTCTGTTGGGTACTTCACCATCAGACCTCCCTTCGGTCGCCTTCTTTGCTTTAGTATGTATTTTCCTCTTCACTAAAGCCTTCTTCCTCATAATCTTCCTTTTTAGGGTCCTTGTCAACTTAGATGATTTCAGTTATGCTGGACTTTCTCCTACAGCCTCTTTCTCAGGTCTCAGTTTATGTGCGGCATGAACCCACTGATCAGTTGGTGGGATAGTAGATGGTGTTTGAAATAACCATTGTTTGTTATTAAATCAAAATTTCATAAGAGAAGAAAGCTGTTAACGTAGGTCGGCGTGCATAAATGCTATCCAAGTTGAATGATCAAATTGATTCCACTTTTCACTTTGTTGAGATTGGCTTGGTGTGAAGTGTACCAAACCCTGGGTACAAGATCGAAAAGAACCCTATAGGCAGGTAGGCTAAAAGCACTGTCCGTCTTCATGGCCTGAATAAGACTCAGTATTGTACTGGCCGAATTCGTTTCGCAGCATGGAGTATACCTAAATCTCCGTTAGTTCCATTTTGGCTTTTTCCCCAACCTTATTAAAGGCAAAACCTCACCACACTATACTTCGACACAAGAAAGTAGGACTGGGCACTTTGCTTGTCTTGTATCTTCCAGATATGAGTTGGCGGTCTTATTTAAGAGCAATTTTTTCTAATACTCATTATGGATCAACTCGTTGCTGATTTCGTTTCTAGGATGGGTTTGGCTCTGCCTATAGCTATTCCTGTAGCCGTTAGGGCTAGCCAAATGATACATCAAATCAATAGTCTGAATATGGAAACAAAGATAACAAATGTTACCACAGAAGTAGTTAAGGAAAATATCATTGAGCAACTCTCAATTCTTTTGAGAGTCTATAGAGATACTACGAAAGATCTGAACTTACCAACATGAGTCAATCTCCAAGTGCTAAGCGCACATCTATTTTTTGCTAACGAGAGCCTTCTGTACGAAATTTATTGTGATCTTATTTCTCAAGGAATGCAAAGTGAATATTTTCTCCAAGTTATACAATTTCTTGGAGGGTAGTCTTTCTTTTTATGATGGTTCTTGACGTACTGTAGTTATAACATTTGAATTTCTCTTACATTCTATGTTCCCGAAATGGATCCTATCAAATATTTCACATTTTCTATGATCATGTCTATTTCAGGTATTCAAGGAATCCTCCTTAATAGACGAAATATTAATATTATGTCAATGCCAATTGAATCAATGTTATTAGCTATGAATTCAAACTTTTTGGTATTTTTCATTTCTTCGGATGATATGATGGGTCAATTATTTGCTTCATTGGTTCCAACAGTGGCAGCTGCGAAATCTGCTATTGGGTTAGCTATTTTCGTTATCACTTTTCGAGCCCGAGGGACTATTGCTGTAGAATCTATTAATAGCATTCAAGGTTAAACATGACTCCATCAGAGTTACCAAAATACGAAGTTCTCTTCTCCTTTCATTCTCTTCTTTCTTTTTGATTTTGACTTGGTTGCCAGGGTCAGGGCCTTTCTCACTAGGCGAGAGCATCTGATTCTAAAGTCTTTTCCTAAACCACTTCCCATTCAGCTACTGAAAGATAGAGATAAGGCTTTCTAAATGAGATTGAGTTCCACGAATATGCAGGCTAGAAAGATGCTATTTGCTGCTATTCTATCTATTTGTGCATCAAGTTCAAAGAAGATCTCAATCTATAATGAAGAAATGATAGTAGCTCGTTGTTTTATAGGCTTTATCATATTTAGTTGGAAGAGTTTAGGTAACACTTTCAAAGTGACTCTCGACGGGAGAATCCAGCCTATTCAGGAATAATCACAGCAATTCCTCAATCCTAACGAAGTAGTTCCTCGGGAATCCAATGAACAACAACCATTACTTAGGATTAGCTTTCGATTTTGTGGCACCGTAGTAGAATCATTACCAATGGCACGCTGTGTGCCTAAGTGTGAAAAAATAGTGCAAGCTTTGTTATGCCGAAACCTAAATGTTAAGTCAGCAACACTTACAAATGCCACTTCTTCCTGTCGCATCCATCTTCAGGACGATCTAGTCACAGGTTTTCACTTCTCAGTGAGTGAACGTTGAAAGCTTCTATAGTGGAACCCATTCGAGAGGGCTTGGTGGTCTTAAGAATGGTTCGGGTGGGGGACCAAGAGTTGTCATGATAGAAAATGCAAAATTGATTTATCAATCTATGGAAATGGATTAAACATTTCTTTTTTATCAATAAAAGCGATAAGAGATCACCTTATGCCAATGAACAAGTGATTAATGTTCCCAAAGAAGAGATGTGCAGACGTATAGCTGAGATTATTAAAAAAGCTAGTGATAAGAATAAAGAAGACGAATATAATCTAATTCATGTTCATGCTAACAGATGAGCGGATCTAATACCAAGATGACTTCTTTCTCAGGAAGTGCAGCAAGTACTTAAGGATTTTTGGGATATTATACCCCACGAGTTAGTTGCCAACTGCCCCCTAGGAGGGCAGTCTACAACAAGATCGAGTTGGGGCTTAGGGCCAAAGCCCATTAACTTACTTAGACTGGGGCTGGGTTTAGCGGATGGCCTCTCCAACTAGCATCTATTAGTCTTGGGGCTCATTTGAGCTCAGGAAACAATTTAAGGAACTCATTGAGGCCTATTTCTATTCTAGCTGAGCATGCAGTTTTTCCCTATCTTGCTGGGGAAAAGGTTGGGAAGCCCCTGTTTTATTCTAGAAAAAGTGGGAGCCTTTGCATTGATTATCGGGCGCTCAACAAGGTAACCTAACCATCAAGAACAAGTATCCACTTTGATTGCAGACTTCTTCACCCTAATCAATATGCGCAAGATACTTCTTGAGGTTGGATCGAGGGTCGGGCTATTATCAGGTGCGTATCACTAAAGGAGATGAGCCAAAGACAACCTGTGTGACAAGTAAGCAACCTTACTAATAAAGGGGCGTTTGATAATTTTTTTGTTATGCCTTTTGGACTCACCAATGCCCCTGCCAAGTTCTGCACCCTCCACAATGAGCTATTCCACCCGTACTTAGACGACTGGTGGTATACTTTGATCGTGGGCTATAGCCATTCGTTAAATGATCATGTTAGCCATCTCCGAACTGTTAAGGAAGAATCACCTCTATGTAAATAAAAAGAAATGCTCATTTGGATAGATGGAGATCCTTTTCCTAAGGCATTGGACGGGCATCAGAGCCTTCAAGGAGTGGCAAGCACCTCCTACCAAGATGAGTGAGCTAAGATCATTTTTAGGGCTCGTGAACTATAGTATTGAAGATTAATTGTAAGTAACTCGAAGAGGGCTACTCAACTCCAAAACCTCCTAAAAAAGGGCGTACGGACCGATCATGGCACTGCACTTTTTGGAAGAGTGTCAAAGCGCTATTAAGGACCTAAAGCAGGTAGTGATTGATGACCCCGTATTGTAGTTGCCAAATTATATTAATCCATTTGAAGTACACACAGATGCGTCAGACTATGCCATAGGTGGTGTGATAGTACAATAAGGTGACCCTATTGCATATGAGAGCCGAAAGATCAATGAGACCGAGAGGCGCGGTCCAAGAGAAGGAGATGATAGCAATAGTGCACTACTTGAAAACATGGAGGCAGGCCATGATTCGTGACAGATAATGTGGCAACGAGTGACTTTCTGACCCAGAAGAAGTTCACGCCAAAACAGGGACGATGGCAGCAAGACAAACTTGCCAAGTTTGATTGATATGGTGCTAGAGTATAAGCTTGGATGGACCAACCAGGTCATGGATGCCTTAAGTAAAAAGATGGAGCTGGAATCATTTAAGTGCGAGGCAGTGGCAGCCACCAGTAGGGTCACGAGGACCCTACCGTATCGTATTCAAGATGGGCTTAGTGTTCCAGAGAAATGAAAAGCTTATTATTTGTTATATCATTCTTCAATTGCCAAACACATGAGATGTCCAGTTTTCTTCCCTTCGTTCCTTTGGATCTCGACAGTTACCAGCAGCTCTTTTGGATCAAAGTGTGTTACAGGCCATGGAAATAGCTTTCTCAAGTGACGATGATTATTTATCTGGTGTGCTCACTATTCTATCATAGCGTTATAAGTTGGGGCGATAACAAATTCATAACCAAGAATGGTGAGGCTCCTAAAGTGTGAGCGGAGTATGCAATACAATTTAGCCAAGCAATACATACAAATCATATAGAGATACAACCAAAGCCAACAATAAAGCAAGGCAAGTATTTAAAGCTGCAAACACTCAATCAAAGGATACGATACTCTTTTCACGAGCAACTTTCAAACACGAATTCGATGACGACGCGCCGGCCCAAACCACCTTATAACACCAGTTTGGAATACCCCAGAAGTATCCATCAACCTACGACCCAAATCTCCCTGGGAGGCAACCCAAGCGAGAAAGGGAATAGCAGTGGAGCTAGAGCAACCAACACTGGCAACCCAAGGCTACCCAGAGAGGCCCATCACTCACGCGCGAGACACTATGCAATGCAAGACTCGATACAAGGCGATAAACAAGCGATAAAGCCACACGTGGGAGAATAACAAAGTAGGTTACTCTCGCACGCATTAGCAGCAATTTGATAAGCAATTCAATCCAAAACAACTCAAACAAGTATTTCAAGTAATTCTAAGCATTCTATAGGCATAAAGACAAGAAAACACACAAAAACACAAATCGGCCCCAACTATCAAAACGCTACCATTTCCAAACGAGCCACGAGTTCTGGAAACCGACTTTGCCAACCCTCCTAGGTCACCATAAGGCACGTCTAAAGACCCAAAACCTTACTTTACCCTAGAACTCGCGCAAAGCCCCGATTTCCCCCTTTCTCGTTTGAACTACAACTATAACAACCAAACACCCAACCAACGCCATAATCGCACCAAAAGTGCTTCCATGGCTTCCCGAAGCAATGCCAACACGCAAAACGAGAAAACGCTAAAGTCGACCTAAACGACCCCGACTTTCCCAAAGGCATAATTCTCGTTTTTTGCACTACGCAATCCAAACAAACCACACATTTTAGCATTCTAGCATACCTAGCACATTTCTACATCAACAGAAAGCATAACAGTGCAACTTCAACATTTTGAGGTTTTACTATTCATAAAACACTATTCAATTGACAATTTAATTTGCAATCACAACATTTAACCGCAGAAAATGTTACAAAGCTATAAATACATGTTCTACAAATGCCAAAGAACATTCTAGAAGCATCAAATCGCTTTAAATAACGATCTACGGACAAATCTCAAAATTGACAAAGTTAACATACATAACGTATAAATGCGCAAATAACATGCTTCCCTCACCTCAGGTACTCCTAGTCGCTAGGAAAACAACGCTAGTTGCCTCGGAAATCACCCCGCACGAGCTCTCGCGAAGATTGATCGATTGGAAATTGAAAGGTTTTTTTTTTCTTCTTCTTGGAAACTCACGGCCAGAGCTGCTGTTTTGCTGCTGTTTTTTTTTTTATTTTGCTTAGTTAATTGCTTATTTAAGAGTTAAATGGTCAAAGGGTCAAAGGTCCAAGGTCAAACTACTTAAGACTTGGTCAAAGGGCCCTATTTTGTGCGTTTTAAAGCCATTTTAGCTAAGGTAAGATCAATTAAAGCTAGCAACATTTAAAATATAAAATTTAAGTCATCTAAATACTAGTTTCACTATTTGCTGAGGACTAGAAATTGTTATCTAGCTAACGCTCCTGAAATGCAATGCACGTTGCGTCGGCGAGAAAGTAACAATTAATTCACAAAGAATTTAAGGAAATATAATTTTCGAAATAATAAACAAAGAAAATTCACATTCCGGGCTCGGGTATTACACCCTCTCCCCCTTAAAACAATTGCGCCCACGCAATTCCTACCTGGTCGACAAACAACTCCAGATACTGATCCCGAACTTGGTCCTCTCTTTCCCAAGTTGCTTCCTCAAACCCATGATGATTCCACAGAACCTTTACTAACGGAATGCTCTTTCTGCGAAGCTCCTGAATCTTCCGATCCACAATTCGAATCGGTTTCTCTTCATAAGACAACTTTTCTTCAATCTGCAAAGGCTCTGGTTCAAGTACATGTGAAGGGTCTGGATGATACTTCTTCAACATAGACACGTGGAACACATCGTGTAGTCTCGACAAGCTCGGAGGCAAAGCTAATCAATAAGCCAAAGGACCTACATTTTCGGTGATCTCATACGGACCCACATACCTGGGACTAAGCTTCCCGCTCTTACCGTGCCGAATCAATCCCTTCCGTGGAGAAATCTTAAGAAACACCCAATCTCCCAAATCAAACTCAAGATCCCGACGGTGCTTATCTGCATAACTCTTCTAACGACTCTAAGCTGTAAGCATACGCTGGCGAATAAGGTGAACATTATCTACCATCTTAATCATCTCAGGTAACACAGTCGGATCAACTGTTCTCATCTCTCCAACCTCTTCCCAATATAATGGGGATCTGCATTTACGACCATACAATGCCTCGTAGGGAGCCATACCTATAGTAGATTGATAACTATTGTTGTAGGCGAACTCCGCTAAAGGCAAAAACTTCTCCCAATTCTTCCCAAAGTCAAGCACACATGCTCGAAGCATGTCTTCCAAGATCCTGATGGTTCTCTCAGACTGGCCATCAGTTTGCGGATGATATGCAGTACTGAAGCTCAACTTAGTTCCCATGGCCTCTTGCAACTTCTGCCAAAAACGAGATCTGAATCTGGGATCTCTATCTGATACTATACTCTGTGGTACTCCATGCAATCTCACAATATTAGCAACATAAAGTTCAGCTAACTTATCAAGGCTATCCTGTTTGTTCACGGGAATAAAATGTGTAACTTTAGTCAAGCGGTCCACAACAACCCAAACAGAATCACATCCTCTCGGAGATCTAGGAAGATCGGTCACAAGGTCCATGGTTATATGTACCCACTTCCATTGCGGAATCGACAACGGTTGTAGAAGTCCGGCTGGCCTCTGATGCTCAACTTTAACCCTCTGACAAGTCAAACATCTGGATACATACCCAGCAATCTCCCTCTTCATATTGTTCCACCAGAAGTGTTGTTTCAAATCTCTATACATTTTTGGACTGCCCGGGTGAATCGTATACCTCGAATTATGTGCCTCGGACAAGATCTCATTATTCAAAGTTGGATCATCAGGAACACATACTATATCCCTGAATCTGAAGATGCCATCTGCATGTAATTTAAACTCCGACTCTCCCCCTTTTGATTTTTCTTGGATCTTCAAGGTGTGAGGATCAGTCTTTTGAGCCTCTCTGATCTGTGCTAGCAACCCTGACTGAATCTGTAAACTAGCAAATCGAATCCTTACCTCAGTAGCTTCTGGCTTCTATGAACAAATTTCTTCCAAAGACTCCCAATCCTTGATAATCAAGCTTGCAACAGTAGCCTTTCGGCTCAAAGCATTAGCAACAACATTTGCCTTATCTGGCACATAGTTAATAGAATAGTTGTAACCACCCAATAACTCTAGCCATCTCCGTTGCCTCATATTCAGATCCTTCTGTGAAAACAAATACTTGAGACTCTTGTGGTCAGTAAATATTTCAAATCTGCAACCCCACAAGTAGTGACGCCACTTTTTCAAAGCAAACACAACTGCAGCTAACTCAAGATCATGTGTAGGGTAATTGACTTCATAAGGTTTCAATTTCCTAGAAGCATAGGCAATCACCTTACCATTCTGCATTAAAACACAGCCCAATCCTTCCTTAGATGCATCACTGTAGACAACGAAGTTCTCTGTTCCCTCAGGTAAAGCTAGTATAGGAGCTGTAGTTAGTCTCTTCTTCAATTATTGGAAACTGGATTCACACTTGGCATCCCAATTGTAAGCAACTTTCTTCCGAGTCAACTGGCTTAAAGGTCCAGAAATTTTGGAGAAGTCCTTAACAAATCTCCGGTAGTAACCTGCCAATCCAAGAAAACTCCAAATCTCTGACACCATCTCAGGTCTCTTCCAAGCTGAAACAACTTCAATCTTAGCTGGGTCCACTGAAATTCCTCGATCTGAAATGATATGGCCTAGAAAAGATATCTGGTTCAACCAGAACTCACACTTGCTGAATTTAGCAAAAAGCTTGTTTTCCTGCAAAGTTTGAAGCACAATCCTCAAGTGTTGCTCATGTTCAGCCTCGTTCTTCGAATACACTGAAATGTCGTCAATAAAGATTACGATAAACTGATCAAGGTAAGGTCGGAAAACTCTCTGCATCAAGTCCATGAATGCGGCTGGTGCATTCGTTAAACCAAACGGCAAAACAACAAATTCATAGTGGCCATATCTAGTCTTGAATGCCGTCTTTGGTATATCGTCACTCCGAATCCTAAGTTGATAGTAACCCTGCCTCAAGTCAAATTTGGAGTAAACACTCGCACCCTGCAACTGGTCCAACAATTCTTCGATCAACGGCAAGGGGTATTTATTCTTAATCATGACTTGATTAAGTCCCCTGTAATCAATGCATAACCGTAGCGTGCCGTCTTTCTTTCTCACAAACAACACAGGTGCACCCCACGGCGAAGAACTAGGTTGTATAAACCCTTTCTCAAGCAAGTTCTGAAGCTGAATTTTTAACTCCTGAAGTTCAGCCGATGCCATTCTATAAGGACTCCTAGAAATTGGCGCAGTGCCTGGCACAAGATCAATCACGAACTCAATCTCCCTATCCGGTGGTAAACCCGGTCATTCCTCGAGAAATACACCAGGGAAGTCTCTAACAATCGGAACCTCATTCAAACTCAACTTATTAGCAGGCTAATTGATCAGATAGGCTAAGTAAGCTTCACAACCCCTATTCAACAACTTAGAAGTCTTGATCGCTGATAAAAGTGGAATGCGGGCAGCCCTGCAGTTCCCAACAATCTCTAGTACCGGTAGGTCAGGAACCTTAAGATAAACGACCTTTGTTCTACAATCCAACTGAGCATAATACTTTCCCAACCAGTCCATTCCCAAAATGATTTCAAAGTCAAGGAATGGCAATATAATTAAATCAGCAGGAAATTTACGGTTCTCAATACATATATCACAAGATTTGCAAATAGACTCAGTAACAAATTTTGCACCCAAATGAGTATTAACTTCAACTTCATGAGGCAATTTATCAATGCAAACATTCACAGATCGTGCACATGCAGGAGTTATAAACGAATGTGTAGCTCCGAGATCAATCAAAACTTTAACTGGCTGAGTATTGAGAAGAAAAGTACCTTCCACAATAGCTGTATTATCGGGCAGCTCCTCTGCATCTAGTGCAAAGACCCTAGCCTGAACTCTCTGTGCTTGACGTGCACCTGCTGCCCTATTCTGAACACCTTGGCCTCCACCACGGCCCTGAACATTGTTATACTTAGGGCAATCTCTCACCCTATGATCATCACTGCCACAACCCGTACATTTACCACTCTTCCTCCAGCAGTTAGCCTCAATATGCCCTGGGCGATTACAATAGTTACACTACTGATTTTGCCTAACTGCAGTGTTTCCCGTAGGTGCTGGGGCTCTGGCAGGGGTAGGAGCTGTACCTCCCTGCTGGGGTCTAGTCACAGCTGGCCTAGCCTGAATCTACTGTTGTGGCTGATACGGACGCTGCTGAGCACCCTGTGTAGAAGACTGATACTGCCTCGGCTGACTCTGGCTGCTCTGGCCCAAATACTGCTTCTTACTCGGCTGACTGCTCTCAGCTATCATTTCAGCCTTCCGTTTCTCAAACTTCGAGGCTGCCTGAAATGCCTCGGGAAAAGTAGTGTAGGTCTGCCCAGTCAAATGCAACTGTATGTCCATTCTCAGCCCACGGACAAACCTATGAATCATCCTCCTAGCCGGCCGTACCAACTCGGGCATATACCTCGACAGGCTAACAAACCTAGCCTCGTACTGAGCAACAGTCATATTTCCCTACTTCAGGGCCACAAACTCATCCTCCCGCCTCTCCATAGCCATCTCGGGAATATATTTGTCCCGGAACTCACTTACAAAATCATCCCATAAGTGTGGAGCATCCTCACAATCCCACCTTAACCTAACAGTATTCCACCACTGCTCTGTATCACCCTCAAATAAGAATGACGCATAGTCTACTCTTGCCTCATCAGTATACCTCAACGCGGTGAAAATCTTCTAAACTCGATTAAACCATCTCTCGGCCGCCTCATCATCCGGCTCCCCGAAGAACTTTCCCGGCTCGTGCCTCAGAAATTTCTCTAACTGATTGTTCTCAACTCTGTACCCCTGTCCACCAGGATTAGCTTGATTTCCTTGGGGATTATTCTGGTCCTGCCTCTGCTCATGCAGCACCTGTGTAATCCGGTCTACTGCAGTAGTCATAGTAGCCATAAACTGCTTAGGCAACGGCTGCTGACCCTGTTCTGTTGCCTCTTCATCTGATCCTATAACTTGAGTACCACGACGTGGCGGCATAGTAGGAACTCACAATAGCTGGCAACATTTAAAAGCAGTTTATAGACAGAAATATAGCACATAAAATTAGATAACACTCAAGTCAATAACAATCCAATATTCTATCACACAATTCACATAAGACAAGTTCAACTTGCCAAACTATTTCCCTTAAACACATAAACATTCCAAGTTCACAAAGTCATGTTATAACATTTTCTTTTCACTTAGCAATCATACTTAAACACTTTAGCATTTTAGACCCTTACCCCACAGACCGAGAATCATATCCCGGCTCATGAAAGACTATCATGCTCTGATACCACCTAAAGATGTCACGCCCCGACCCGACCCCGCAAAAGGCCAAGCCCGGACCCGACACACGGACGGAGTCTCCTCTGTAACGCGTACGATCCGAAAACCCTAAAATCAATATAATACTTGCGAAAGCCATAAAATAATCAAAACAAGCTAACTTTCTTTAAAATATACATTCTCTTATTAACCAACTTTCAAAACCAAAATGATATGCATACTACACAAGTACTTATGCCACTAATCAATTCCATTAGCATGCATTTCTTTACTAGTCACAAGAGTAAACTTTTATAGCTTTACATTCTTTCAACTTACACAACATAAGACCGTAGAGGCCTCAACTAGAAAATACATACAAGGCTACAAGCCTCAAAATTAAACGACATCCAAGCAATATACATAACATGCAAGGCTCGTACAAAAATCTGGCAATCAACCACCAGCAAAGCAGAGAAGAGCAATCACGGGAACACCTCCACCTGTTCCTCCTCCTCAATTACCTCGAGAGGGTCTGCTTCAACTACTCCTGTAAAAACATAGTATAGAGAGGAATGAGCAAAAACTATTGCTCAGCGAGGGCAATTGGTCTCAAGGTCGGAGATGAGAGGATTATGCAATGCAATTTAGCCAAGCAATACATACAAATCATATAGAGATACAACCAAAGCCAACAATAAAGCAAGGCAAGTATTTAAAGCTGCAAACACTCAATCAAAGGATACGATACTCTTTTCACGAGCAACTTTTAAACACGAATTCGATGACGACGCGCCGGCCCAAACCACCTTATAAAACCAGTTTGGAATACCCCGGAAGTATCCATCAACCTACGACCCAAATCTCCCTGGGAGGCAACCCAAGCGAGAAATGGAATAGCAGCGGAGCTAGAGCAACCAACACTGGCAACCCAAGGCTACCCAGAGAGGCCCATCACTCACGCGCGAGACACTATGCAATGCAAGACTCAATACAAGGCGATAAACAAGCGATAAAGCCACACGTGGGAGAATAACAAAGTAGGTTACTCTCGCACGCAATAGCTGCAATTTGATAAGCAATTCAATCCAAAACAACTCAAACAAGTATTTCAAGTAATTCTAAGCATTCTATAGGCATAAAGACAAGAAAACACACAAAAACACAAATCGGCCCCAACTATCAAAACGCTACCATTTCCAAACGAGCCACGAGTTCTGGAAACCGACTTCGCCAACCCTCCTAGGTCACCATAAGGCACGTCTAAAGACCCCGAAACCTTACTTTACCCTAGAACTCGCGCATAGCCATGATTTTCCCCTTTCTCGTTTGAACTACAACTATAACAACCAAACACCCAACCAACACCATAATCGCACCAAAAGTGCTTCCATGGCTTCCCGAAGCAATGCCAACACGCAAAACGAGAAAATGCTAAAGTCGACCTAAACGACCCCGACTTTCCCAAAGGCATAATTCTCATTTTTTCCACTACGCAACCCAAAAAAACCACACATTTTAGCATTCTAGTGTACCTAGAACATTTCTACATCAGCAGAAAGCATAACAGCGCAACTTCAACATTTTGCGGTTTTACTATTCACAAAACACTATTCAATTGTCAATTTAATTTGCAATCACAACATTTAACCGCAGAAAATGTTACAAAGCTATAAATACATGTTCTACAAATGCCAAAGAACATTCTAGAAGCATCAAATCGCTTTAAATAACGATCTACGGACAAATCTCAAAATTGACAAAGTTAACATACATAACGTATAAATGCGCAAATAACATGCTTCCCTCACCTCAGGTACTCCTAGTCGCTAGGAAAACAACGCTAGTTGCCTCGAAAATCACCCCGCACGAGGTCTCGCGAAGATTGATCGATTGGAAGTTGAAAGGTTTTTTTTTTCTTCTTGGAAACTCACGGCCAGAGCTGCTGTTTTGCTGCTGTTTTTTTTTTTTTTTTTTGCTTAGTTAATTGCTTATTTAAGAGTTAAATGGTCCAAGGTCAAACTACTTAAGACTTGGTCAAAGGGCCCTATTTTGTGCGTTTTAAAGCCATTTTAGCTAAGGTAAGATCAATTAAAGCTAGCAACATTTAAAATATAAAATTTAAGTAATCTAAATACTAGTTTCACTATTTGCTGAGGACTAGAAATTGTTATCTAGCTAACGCTCCTGAAATGCAATGCACGTTGCGTCGGCGAGAAAGTAACAATTAATTCACAAAGAATTTAAGGAAATATAATTCCCAAAATAATAAACAAAGAAAATTCACATTCCGGGCTCGGGTATTACATTATCTGCTTGTAGATCTTAGTTGTAATTCATTTGATTTGAATCCTTACTACACAAAGGAGGAATATAAGAGCAAGAGGGCAAACTACTATCCTGGTCTCCTATAATGGCTTTGTTCCATTAGGTTTTCTTGCCATATCGAAAAATAGAGGGAGAAAATGACTGAACGGGGGAGTTGGATCCAGGCTAAGAACAAAGGATAGTTATATGTTTAACGCATGCAAATCGTAGAAATACCACTTATAAGGACAGTGAGGTTTTGATCCCTATTATTAGCTTTTAGTAATCTAGTAGACGGAAAGCTAGCAACAGTCTCAACTAGAGAAGTTAGAACTCTGATACAAGCATGTGTACCAACGAATACCAACAAGTGGAGTTAACGCTATATCTCATCATTTCCTTAGTAGGGTTATTCCTAAACAAAATACCGATTCAAGCCCCTTTACTAGGTTGGGCCAGTCTTACGATTCTCAATTTCAAAATATCTTAATTAAGAGATGAGAGAACAACGACTGAACTTCGTTAGCTCTTTTTCGAATAAGAAAGCTTGTATGTCTCTAATGCGAATGAGGAATGCAAGATAACAGAGTAGTTTAGGTCCAAAGGGTCCTCTACTGGACGGGTCCTCAAGGATGAAGTCAACTTGCTACTGATTGATGGAGCATCAAGACAGTCTGCTTTGAACATGAATGAGACATGCTATTAGAGTAGAGAAGGGATAAATTGTTCAAGCTACCACTGATGTGAACATGTGAATGAACATATGAACATCTTACACACGTATATATGACACATGTGTAGCATCAGGGTTGTTAACGAGAGAAGGCTTCTTGGTTACAGAAGGGGGTAGCTAGGATCCTGCTGATGGGCTAAAGAAGGAGTTCCCTCCCGGAGTTGTCAACTAGAAGGAAGATGTTAGGCATCCAGGTATGCTATCTGAAAGAGGGCTAGAAAAGTTTGATCTTACTAGCCCATATGGGAGAGCTTGTTCAGTTTTAACAACCTTGTAAGGTGGTAGAGCAAGTTCAGTTTTCACTTACTTGTCGCAAGCAAGCAATCTTTTTCATATCCCGCCGGTCGAGAAAATAAGTTCAATCATCTAAGATAAGAGAAAAAATTTCATATAAAGAGA
Source organism: Ehretia macrophylla (assembly GCA_037974665.1). Lineage (NCBI taxonomy): Eukaryota > Viridiplantae > Streptophyta > Magnoliopsida > Boraginales > Ehretiaceae > Ehretia > Ehretia macrophylla. Next base: position 39,416,475 of record CM075772.1, read on the forward strand.
AAATGGCGTATACAGAGAGAGAGAATAAGATATATGCTTAACAACATGCAAGTCGAAGAACTTAGACCAAAAGGAGCTTTCCCTCGAGTAAAGGGAAAATTTTGATTTATGCAATTTCAATCTCATTCCTTTCTTATAGCCGCTAAGTCGTCTCGTGCTTGAGTAGGGGTTCGTGGCAAAGAATTGGATTCAACTCCCATAGCCCCCTTGTGGCGAAATAACATGATCTGGCATGGAAAGCTCGAATGTTAACTAACGACGTATTGTTATAACATCCAGCGTTCAGAACCAGCTACGACAATTGGAATCTCTATCATGAAAAAGCTCTTGTCGGGCATACTAGGAATTTCTTTGATTAAATTCTTTGTCAGTATCTCCTTCATCTTCTTAACTAGCGTACTTTGGGACTAGTGCTTGTCTTGGTGTGTCCCTTTCTATCTTGACTTTCTCGATTTTCTGCTATCTCAAATGGAGAACCTACCTCTTTCCGTTGGAGGTGACAGAAGCAATACCGGCCCCTCGAGACGCCCGGTTCTCGATCTTAACCTCTCCCCTAAACCAGAGCAAGATCTCAATGAACCTCCAGCTCAGGAACCGGAGCAGCAACCTGACCCTTCTCCCGGGTTATCAAGGGAGGCTATTAGAGCTAAATTGCAGAAGAACGTAAAATGTCTCCGCATTGCTCAGGGGCTTCTCAATTATTGGGAAGACCTTATGCAGATAGAACTTCATAAGGAACGTGCTAGTCGGGAAATGAGGAAGGTTTTCGCGAATTGTGTCAATCCTGGCGGAGGCGCAAATAAAATCAAAAAAATGTCTTCGTCTAAGTCCTGATTCTGGGATGGAGCCGTTTGAGGTGAAAGCCCCACGTATGATTTTGAAGCCGAGCCTTTCCAGCAATGTATCTTATCTATTTAGTGATCAGTCTGCTAGTTTCATTGACTCCTTTCTTTTTCAGTATGCTGCTCCACAAGCAAGGAGTGCCATGCACGAGCGGAACGAAAAGAAAGCAAAGGGAATTCTTCGATTTTTGCCGGAGAAATCCTTTGATTGCGTATTGAATATAGATTCATGTCTTTCTTGTTCCACTAGCTAGGACCAAATTTGCAGATGTCCATTTCGTTATTACAACCTTCTTTTTTGATGTCAAAGACCAGAAGCTACACGCAAATTCTCATTGGATCTCGGTTGTTCTTAATATCGATGGCTATTGATTTAAGTCTTCGGGTAGCACCACTAGATCTTCAACAAGGTAGAAATTCTCATATTCTGTATGTACATGTTCCTGCGGCTCGGATGAGTATTCTTGTTTATATCGCTACGACTATAAACACTTTCTTGTTCCTGTTAACAAAATATCCCCTTTTTCTTCACTCTTCCGGAATCGGTACATAAATGGGTGATTTTTCTACTTTGTTTACCTTAGTTACTTGGGGGTTTCGGGGAAGACCTATGTGGGGCACCTTTTGGGTGTGAGATGCTTGTTTAACCTCTGTATTCATCTCATTCCTTATTTACCTGGGTGCACTGCGTTTTCAAAAGCTTCCTATCGAACCAGCTCCTATTTCAATCCGTGTTGGACCGATCGATATACCAATAATCAAGTCTTCAGTCAACTGGTGGAATACATCGCATCAACCAGAGAGCATTAGCCAATCTGGTACATCATTACATGTTCCTATGCCCATTCCAATCTTGTCTAACTTTGCTAACTCCCCCTTCTCAACCTGTATCTTGTTCGTTCTGGAAACACGTCTTCCTATTCCATCTTTTCTCGAATCTTCCTTAACGGAAGAAATAGAAGCTCGAGAAGGAATACCAAAACCTAGTTCACTCGTTGAGTCTCTTTGTATCCATGGCTAAATGGTTAAAGCGCTCAACCTAGTAAAGGGTCAAATTCGTAGGTTTGATTCCCGTTGGATACACTTGGAACGTTCACTTCAATCGCTGCTCATGAAATTTATACATATGGCTCGCCCTTATAGCTTATGGGGCACTTCACTCGCTCAATACTCGTTCAAAACATCCACTCGTTCTTCACTCGCTAAGGAAATAAAAAGGATAGATGACTGAAAATCCCGCTTAGAGATCACAATTCTAGTAAGAGTAGGAGTTCTTATCCATCATCTCCATCGATGCCTCGTTTTACCAGCCAATTACGGTTGATTCATATTGAAATCTCCATTAGATTCGGCAACTAAGGATGAGATTACCTGAGTATCAACTTTGATGTCCCGAATGTTCTCTTTAATAGGGTCACCTTGACTGGGCTCTTCACCGAAGAACTTTTACCCGTTCAACTGGAGCACAGCTATACTTTCATCACTTTCACTAGAACGTCAATCATAGGGGCACTTTTTCTTCCTTCCTTATTAAGTCCAGGGACGACCCCTATGTTTTTTCGTGGAGCGTAGAATTTTCCTTAATCGGCGAGAGTATATATAATATATTCTATTGGGAAGAGCATGATTGAGGGCTTTATACTGTAGTCTCTAACTCTTCGGCTCTACCTTCAGCCCCTTCATATTCTGTATCTTGCTGCTTCTTTGCTTATTTTTCTCGATCAAGCATTCATGTGCTTAGCAAAGAGGTAGTAGCATTTAGGGTAGCAAGAATTTCATTTTCTGAATAAGCCGACACAGCTCTTGCTTGCTGTCTGGATGTAGTAGGGCCTGGTCAACTACTCGGCCACCTCTTTAGCTCATCTCTTGTTAATGCTAGAACTTTGGAATATTTAATAAATGATGCCATTCCCAACTTGTGAAGTGAAACTCAATCTCTATTCATTAATTCAGCGCTAAGATGTAGAACTGAATCATATATGGGTCAAGAGATCTTCAATTTGGAATTCTCTTTTTTATATTGCAATCCTTGTTAGTGAAAAATGACTCTAAATACTATGTAGGGGAATGAATGAACTATGGGGACTCAATAAAAGACATTATCTGAGACTTAGGAAATGAAACTTCCATTCAACTTCGAGAGGAAATAAGTCTCAACAGGCACTAAGGGGGAAGATTAGAGACAAAATTCGAATATAAGAATAGAGCAGTACATGGGGGGTGAAGTAAACATGACTAACGCAATATAGACCGGGCTTGCTTTCCATTCATTCTTTTATAAGGATGCTCTTCTACTGGGCAATAGGGCATATTGTTTTCGCTTCTGTAATAGGCGCGCTTGGCTACCGAATAAAAACCTTGGTCCACTTTCATTGATCTAGTCCGGTCATTGCTTATCTCTTTCTTCTCTATCGGTAAATTGGGGGAAATAGTGCACCAATAAGAGGAGGTAAAAAAGCAAGAAATAAGAAAGTAGAATAGTTGGCACACACTAGTCAATCCAGTACGTACGTCGCCTTCGTTCTTTCCATTCAATATGTCCTCTCCTCTGGTAATACGTCCTCCAGCCCATCTTGCTCATCTGGAAACTCTCGCAAAGTTTCATCCCACTTGGATAGCGAAGTGAGTAAAGAACAGATCTGACTTTATGGTCGGTGCAAACAATAAAAGGAATATTATTCCAATCAGTAAAGGAATAGTTCTTCTCTTAATGATATATCAAAATATCTATTTTTTCATTCAAGGTTATGGAAGTTTAGTCAAGTCTTCTGTCAAGGTAGCATTTGCCTTCCCGGGAATCAATCCTTTTGGAATCGGGTAAAGCTCCACTTTCAACTGGCAAGGCCTAAGTCCAATAGTACTTCCTGTCTTTTTCAAATCTCTCTCGTAGCAGCAGCGACACTCGAGTTCTTAGTGCCTGGTGCAATAAGTACGCCATTTCCAAGCGTCATTGTTTAAATTGAAGGCATCTCAACAATTTCATTGCCTAAGGCCTCTCTGACCATGGTTTAGTCTGATTTTACGCGAACTTCTAATGTGGCTATGGCTGGTTGAGGTGCCGTTCTTCTTTCTGATGCGGGAGCCCTTTTTCCGTAAGTGAGAGCTGTCACGTCCGAGATTTAGCCATGCATTCAATTACTGTTGCATCTCTTGTTTGCGCATTTATTTCTATGCTTTACTAACTGACTTCTGTGACTACTATTCACTCCGTTTTTAAACTGCATTCTATTAGTTAATTAGAAATTTTATTAAATCATATTAATTCTTAGAGTAGTGGGAAAAATGTGCAATTGAGCTAGAGGCGATGGGAGAGCTCGTTTAGAAAATGATTTTTGTAGTTGAATGAATAGTGTTACGTAACTAACTTAGAGATTTAATTAGCTAGCTCACATCCTTCACCTTAGGCTCGTTTCTAAGCTATCTATGTGCATTTTAGGAGTCCACTTAAGCACCCACCATGACCCCACCTCAACTTAACCTCACCATATAAGCACATAAGCACCAAAACACAAAACAAAAAGAAAAAAATTGTGCAAATTTCCTATAGCAGGGCCGAGAGCCAAGAAGAAGAAAAAAAAAAGAGATTTTGCTCATCAAATCTCTAATTCAAGCCACTCCAAGCCTAGAGCAAGTAGATTAGGGTGTGTGCAAGCTTCCTAGATGCTCCTACGTGCATTGGTGAGGGATTTCATGGCTTATTTTCGCATTTCTAATTACTTGCTATTTTCTTGATTTGTTGAAAATGATGTTAAATGCTATTGCAAGGCTCAAATAAGCTTATATATGTTGTGTACATGTAGTAGAGACCACATTTATGCTATTGTTTCATGTTTTAAAAGGTAGAAATCGATAGTTAATTCGTAGGAGTGAATAGTGACAGAAATTCTAGGGTTTTGTGAAATCGCGCGTTTTAACTTGAATCAATGCTTCTAATAGATGCCTTAGGTACTAGTGAAGGTAGTCTAATAGCCCCGTGCGCTTGCATTGCTCTAAAATCGCATAAAACGTAAAATAGTCGACTTTAATAAAGGGGTTTCGGGGTTAATGCAAATTCGGGTGGATTCGGACTTCACTTCTAGTATTCTTAGGCTACCTAGGTGCTATAGAAGCTTTGATAACCCTTGTTTGAAGCCCGGATAAGGTATGCGTAGTTTAAGGCCATAAGAGGGAATTTGGGGCTTTCGGGGTATTTACGAGTGTTTGAATGAATTAGAGGGTTGAGAGGGTTCCTTGAGGGTTAGTTAGAAGGTTGGGAGAGTTTCCCTTTGAAATGAAATCATTAACTTTGGTTTGGAAGAGAAATAGTTTGAAAAACAAAGGAGTTTAGGTGCAATTTCGGTTGACTCACACTTCTAAACCCATGGCATGACTTCTTGAGTGTTTATATGTGGTTTCAAGTTGATTTGGAGCTTTTGGTATGATTCTTTGCTTGCCTTGTATATGTCCCTTTGTAAAACTGCTTATTTGCTTAAATAATTGTTTCTATCCTAACTGCATCGAGGTCAGCCTACTTTGTTGATCCTCCTATGTGTTATTGCTTACATTATTGATATTAACTTGCCATTTTAAAGTGCATTGCATAGTGGTTGCGCAACCATAGTGTCAGGGGCAGATGTGTTGAATATCGGTTGGGCGGTAGAGGGCTTGCCGGTGAATATTCAAACTCCGTGCCCTAGTCCCTCATTCGCCTGGTCTAGAGATTGCCAGGGGATGTTGGGTCATAGGATTATTGGGGTACATCCGGAGTACACCCACTGGAGTGTTTGGGGATTATGCCAGCTTATCGTGATCATGCTCGTGGTTCGTGGATCGTGAATGAAGACCAGTGAAGATTGGTGTATAGGGGTTATGTGAAATGTATCCTTTCAAATGTATGGTTACTTAAGCAATCGTTGTTTCTTTAATTGTCTAATTGTTATTGTTGTTTAACTATATTACTTGTTGCATTGCACGCCCTGGGACTATATCCCTCACTGGGCAACAGTGGTTGCTTATACCTCGATATATTTTTCAGAAGACGCTGAGGGTGATCCCCAGCTTGTTGAGTTAGTTGAGGAGGAGGAAGTTCAGACTGATCCTTGACCTTAGTTGTTGTGCCTGATAGCTTGAGGTGGTTTAAATTCTTGCTGCTATGTGGAAGGCTCATCTGTTTATCTTATGTCCTATTTTGTAGCTTGAGGGCTATGTATATGCTTGTTGTACAAGTTAAAAGATAGTTGATTGTGATGTAGATTTTGAAGCCTATGTTTTGTAATAACTTAGGATTCTACTTTTATTCACTTTGCATGCTTGGGATTGAATGGCTTAATTTAGAATGTTTTATCTTCTAAGTATGTTTTAATATTATCCTAGAATGGCATAGCTATTAGCCTATATTGTAAACAAGTTACTTGCATGCTTGTGTGGTTTTGGAATTGTTATTTGCTTCAAGGCTCGGATGGCCTTGAATGTTTAAATATGTAGACATGAAAAGTTTGTTTACCTTGTAGTTACCTTATTTGAGAGTTTACAGGTTTTCAGAATGTCCACGGTATAGGGGAGACTTTGTCCGTGTGTCGGGTCTGGACTTAACCTTTAGCTTGGGGGTTGGGTCGGGGCGTGACATTTAAGTGGTATCAGAGCTATAGATTGCATGAAGCCGGGTTAAATTTCTTGGTCTGTGGGTAGAGACTTGTCATGCGACCTTGTGATTGTATGAATCTGTGGTTTTTGATTTGCCTATGTGAAATTTGAATTAGGAATGAACATGCTAGCATAAAAATAGAATATCAAGAGTCTAGAATGTCAAGTATGATCTAGTGACTTATGTGTACTTCAAGAATGTAGAATACTTATATGAACTTCTATATACTTGACTTTATGTGAACCTATTTGAACTTTTCTTTATGTGTTTACTTATAAATTGCATATATACATATATATACCTGTCATAACACTTTGCATTCTAGCTATTCGAGATGGGGCCCCGCCATCGTACTGAGAATCAGAGTGTCGATAGAGAGCCAGAAGAGGCTCATGGACAAGAAGCCGGATTGGCAAGTAATGCACCCCCAGTTCAGGAACCGAGTACGGCACAGATCTTAGACACAATGGCCACTGCTATGAACACCATCGCTCAGTTTGTGACACAGCAGGGTCAGTTAGGGGTTGCTGGAAGTAATCAGGCTGCAAGAGCTGGGGGTAGTACTACTACTGGAGGTAATCTGTATGACCGATTTATTCATCATGGGGCCTACACTTTCTTTGGAGAACCGGATGATATGAAGGCTGAAATGTGGCTGAGGAAGTTTGAAAGAGTGGCAGCAATACTCGAGTGCCATGATGATAGGAAGATCACTTATGCCACATTCCTTCTAGAAGGTGACGCTGAAGATTGGTGGCATACTATCAGTTAGAAATGGGAAGCCGAGAGGGTTCATCACTCGTGGGCTGACTTCGTCCAAGAATTCCAAGACAAGTACATATCGGTGGTTGCCCGCGAGAGGCGTCAAACAGAGTTCATAAACTTAAAACAGGGAGTTTGACAGTAGATCAATATGAGGCTACTTTTACTAGGCTTTCCCGTTATGCGCCAGCCTTGATTTAGCCAGAGGACATGAAGATCCAGAGATTCATCCTGGGATTGAGAATGGATATTATGCTAAATTTGTCTGCGAATGATTTCCCTAATTATGCTGCAGTAGTCCGAGCCGCCTCGAGATATGAGAAGCGCAAGGCCGATGTGTTAGCCGAGACCAGTCAATCGAGTAAGCGGTTTCAGTCTTAGAGTTAGGGGTACCAGAGACAGGCTATATCAGTTGGGCAGAGTACACAGCTGAGGCAGACTCAGAGTTATACAGGGCCTACTCAGACTCAGACACGACCAGGTCAGAGTCAGACCCAGAGTCAATTCCATCCAGCAGTATCCCGTTCATAGCAGGGTAGTTCAGCTACCTCTTCTTACAGAGCTCCTTCGGGAGGCACTGCTCTAAGACGTCACCAGTAGTGCAGCTTCTGTCAGCGCCAGGGCCACACTGAGGATGTTTGTTGGAAGAAGCAGAACCAGTGTACAGGCTGTGGCAGTGATCAGCACAGGGTTAAGGACTGTCAAAAATTTAAGAACTCTAGGGGTCAGACGTCAGCTCAAAACTCTCAAACCAGGGCACCAGCTGTAGTACCACCACCACGAGGTCAGGCCCGTGTATTTGCTTTGGATGCTGAGGAGCTTCCGGATATGACCGCTGTGGTAGAAGGTATTTTTCTTCTTAATGATCGATCAATTAAGGTTTTAATTGATTACGGGGCTTCGCATTCTTTTATTACTCCTACTTGTGCACAAAATGCTAAACTGAAACATGATAAACTGTTGCATAAGATTGTGGTTTATACTCCTATGGGTCCGAAGTTTGTTACTAGATCTATTTGTAGAGCATGTAGTATTTTTATTGAGGGTCGTGTTTTTCATGCTGATTTGATTATCCTACCCTTCAATGACTTTGAAATTATATTGGAGATGGATTGGTTAAGTAAATATTATGCCCAGCTTGATTGTAGAAAGAAGATTGTGTATCTAGAAATGCCCAACCAGCCTGTACTTAAAATAGTTGGTAGTAGAAAATCTACGGGAACTCCTATTATTTCTTCTATTAGAGCATCTAAATTATTGAGCAAGGGTTGTGAGGCTTATCTTGCATATTTGATTAATCAACCTGTGGATCAATTGAAATTGAATGATGTACCTATCGTGATGGAGTTTCCGGGGGTCTTTCCTGAGGAATTACCTAGGTTACCGCCTGATAGGGAGATAGAGTTCATGATTGACTTATTGCCGGGGACTTCACCTATCTCTAGGACTCCGTATAGAATGGCTCCACCCGAATTGTAGGAATTGAAAGTTCAATTGCAGGGTTTGCTTGAGAAGGGATTCATTCAGCCGAGTTCTTCACCTTGGGGTGCGCCAGTCCTATTTGTTAAAAAGAAAGATGGATCTCTTCGCTTATGCATTGATTATCGGGGTCTTAATCAGGTAACCATCAAAAATAAATATCCTTTGCCGTTAATTGAAGAGTTATTTGATCAGTTGCAAGGCGCCAGGGTATTCTCTAAATTTGATCTGAGGCAAGGCTATTATCAGCTGAGGATTAAGAAAGATGATGTTCCTAAAACTATTTTTTGAACTCGATATGGCCATTATGAGTTTGTTGTCTTGCCGTTTGGTCTTACTAATGCTCCCGCCGCATTCATGGACTTAATGCAGAGGGTATTTCATCCTTATCTGGACCAATTTGTGGTAATCTTCATTGATGATATTCTTGTTTACTCTAGATCTGAGGCGGAACATGAACAGCATCTCAGAATTGTGTTGCAGACTCTTCAGGAGCATCAGTTATTTGCAAAGTTTAGCAAATGTGAATTCTGGCTTAAACAAGTTACTTTTCTTGGCCATATTATCTCGTAGGATGGTATTTCTGTTGACCCAGCGAAGATTGAAGTTGTGTTATCTTAGAAACGACCTGAAACTATCACGGAGATTCGTAGCTTCCTTGGTTTAGCTGGGTATTATCGGAGGTTCGTCAAGGATTTCTCTAAGATTGCAGGGCCTTTAACTCAACTTACTCAGAAGAAATTAGTATTTGACTGGAGTGATAAATGCGAGGCCAGCTTCCCGGAATTGAAGAAGAGATTGACTACAGCTCCTATTCTTGCTTTACCTGAGGGTTATGATAATCTGGTGATCTATAGTGATGCTTCGAATGAAGGTCTGGGTTATGTATTGATGCAGAATGGCAGGGTTATTGCTTATGCTTCCAGGAAACTAAAACCTTATGAACTTAACTATCCGACTCATGATCTTGAGCTTGCAGCTATCATTCTTGCATTAAAGAAATGGCGTCATTATCTCTGGGGAAACAAGTTTGAAATTTTTACAGATCATAAGAGTTTGAAATATTTGTTTTCACAGAAAGAGTTGAACATGAGGCAGAGGCATTGGCTGGAATTACTTGAGGACTATAACTGCACTATTAACTATCTACCAGGTAAGGCCAATATTGTTGCTGATGCTTTGAGCCGAAAGGCTACTGTTGCTAGCTTGATTATCAAGAATTGGGAATTCATGGAAGAATTATGCTTATGGAAGCCTAGCACTTCAGATTCTGGTATTCAATTCGCAAGTTTGAAGATTCAATCTCTATTATTATCCAGGATTCGAGAAGCTCAACAGGCTGATCTTCAATTGTTGAAAGTCTTAGAGAATTCAAAAGGGGGAAAGTCGGATTTCAAACTGCACGACGATGGTATTCTCAAATTCAAAGGCAGAATCTGTATTCCGAGTGATCCAACTTTGAAGAAGGATATTCTTGTTGAGGCACACAGTTCTAGATATACTATCCATCCAGGCAGTACTAAAATGTATAAAGATTTAAAGCAAAACTTCTGGTGGAATAATATGAAGAGAAAAATTGCTGACTATGTTGCTCGATGTCTTACTTGTCAGAAAGTTAAAGCAGAGCATCAGAGGCCTGCAGGGTTGTTGCAGCCTTTGGCTATTCCTGTTTGGAAATGGGATCATATTACCATGGATTTCGTATCAGATTTACTGAGGTCTTCAAAAGGTAATGACTCAGTTTGGGTTATTATGGATAGATTGACCAAGACTTCTCATTTCATTGCTAAAAAGAAGACTGATTCTCTTGATAAGCTAGTCGAGTTGTATATTGAGAATGTTGTCAGACTTCATGGAATTCCAAAGGGCATTGTGTCAGATAGAGATCCAAGATTCACATCTCAGTTCTGGCAAAAGATTCAGAAAGCTTTGGGCACGACTTTAAGTTTCAATACAGCTTATCATCCTCAGATAGATGGTCAATCCGAGAGAACTATCTTAATCCTCGAGGATATGTTGCGGGCTTTTATTATGGACTTCGGTAAGAGTTGGGAGAAGTATTTGCCACTTGCAGAGTTCGCCTATAACAATAGTTATCAAGCTACTATTGGTATGGCACCTTATGAGGCACTGTATGGGCGTAAATGCCGGTCTCCTCTCTACTGGGATAATGTTGGTGAAATGAAGACAGTCGACCTTATTCTCTAACCTGAAATGAACAAAATGATTGATCATGTGCAGCTTATCAGGAAAAGAATGCTTACACCACAGAGTCGACAAAAGAGTTATGCAGATAGACGCCGTCGTGATCTAAAATTTGCTGTAGGGGATCGAGTATGTCTGAAAATCTCTCCTCACAAAGGTTTGATTCGGCATGGTAAAGGGGGTAAACTCAGTCCTCGTTCTATGGGACCATTTGAGATAACTGAAACTATTGGTGAATTGGCTTACCGTTTAGCTTTGCCTCCCAATCTGGGCAGAATTCATGATGTCTTCCATGTTTCTATGCTTCGAAAGTATCAACCAGATCCCTCTCACATACTTGAGCCAAAATCGCTAGAGATCAGTGAGACCTTGACATACACAGAGAAACCTCTTCGAATTGTAGATCAGAAAGTTCAGGAGCTGAGGACTAAAAGCATTCCGATGGTTAAAGTTCTGTGGGATCATCACGGCATAGAGGATGCGACGTGGGAGAGAGAGGATCAGAAGCGGGAGCGATTTCCAGAGTTATTCGCTGAATCATGTAAGAATTGCATGGACGCAATTAGTTTAAGGGGGAACGGATGTGACGCCCGAGATTTAGCCATGCATTCAATTACTGTTGCATCCCTTGTTTGTGCATTTACTTCTATGCATTACTAACTAACTTCTGTGACTACTATTCACTCAGTTTTTAAACTGCATTCTATTAGTTAATTAGCATTTTTATTAAATCATATTAATTGTTAGAGTAGTGGGAAAAATGTGCAATTGATCTAGAGGCGATGGAAGAGCTCGTTTAGAAAATGATTTTTGTAGTTGAATAAATAGTATTACGTAACTAACTTAGAGATTTAACTAGCTAGCTCACATCCTTCACCTTAGGCTCATTTCTAAGCTATCTACGCGCATTTTAGGAGTCCACTTAAGCACCCACCATGACCCCACCTCAACTTAACCTCACCATCTAAGCACATAAGCACCAAAACACAAAACAAAAAGAAAAAAATTGTGCAGATTTCCCGTAGCAGGGCCGAGAGCCAAGAAGAAGAAAAAAAAAGAGATTTTGCTCATCAACTCTCCAATTCAAGCCACTCCAAGTCTAGAGCAAGTAGATTAGGGTGTGTGCAAGCTTCCTAGGTGCTCCTACGCTCATTGGTGAGGGATTTCACGGCTTATTTTTGCATTTCTAAATAGTTTCTATTTTTTTGATTTGTTGAAAATGATGTTAAATTCTATTGCAAGGCTCAAAAAAGCTTATATATGTTGTGTACATGTAGTAGAGACCACATTTATGCTATTGTTTCATGTTTTAAATGGTAGAAATCGATAGTTAATTCGTAGAAGTGAATAGTGATGGAAATTCTAGGGTTTTATGAAATCACGTGTTTTAACTTGATTCAATGCTTCTAATAGATGACTTAGGTACTAGTGAAGGTAGTCTAATATCCCCGTGCACTTGCATTGCTCTAAAATCGCATAAAACATAAAATAGTCGACTTTAATAAAGGGGTTTCAGGGTTATTGCGAATTCGGGTGGATTCGGGCTTCACTTCTAGTATTCTTAGGCTACCTAGGTGCTATAGAAGCTTTGATAACCCTTGTTTGAAGCCCAGATAAGGTATGCGTAGTTTAAAGCCATAAGAGGGAATTTGGGGCTTTCGGGGTATTTGCGGGTGTTTGAATGAATTAGAGGGTTGAGAGGGTTCCTTGAGGGTTAGTTAGAAGGTTGGGAGAGTTTCCCTTTGAAATGGAATCATTAACTTTGGTTTGGAAGAGAAATAGTTTGAAAAACAAAGGAGTTTAGGTGCAATTTCGGTTGACTCACACTTCTAAACCCATGGCATGACTTCTTGAGTGTTTATATGTGGTTTCAAGTTTATTTGGAGCTTTTGGTATGATTCTTTGCTTGCCTTGTATGTGTCCCTTTGTAAAACTGCTTATTTGCTTAAATAATTGTTTATATCCTAACTGCATCGAGGTCAACCTACTTTGTTGATCCTCCTATGTGTTATTGCTTACATTACTGATATTAACTTGCCATTGTAAAGTGCATTGCATAGTGGTTGCGCAACCATACTGTCAGGGGCGGATGTGTTGAATTTTGACTGGGCGGTAGAGGGCTTGCCGGTGGATATTCAAACTCCGTGCCCTAGTCCCTCATTCGCCTGGTCCGGAGATTGCCAGGGGATGTTGGGTCATAGGATTATCGGGGTACATCCGGAGTACACCCACTAGAGTGTTAGGGGATTATGCCGGCTTATCGTGATCGTGCTCGTGGTTCGTGGATCGTGAATGAAGACCAGTGAAGATTAGTGTATAGGGGTTATGTGAAATTTATCCTTTCAAATGTGTGGTTACTTAAGCTATCATTGTTTCTTTAATTGTCTAATTGTTATTGTTGTTTAACTATATTACTTGTTCCATTGCACGCCCCGGGACTATATCCTTCACTAGGCAACAGTGGTTGCTCATACCTCGATATATGTTTCAGGAGACGCTGAGGGTGATCCCCAGCTTGTTGAGTTAGTTGAGAAGGAGGAAGTTCAGACTGATCCTTTACCTTAGTTGCTGTGCCTGATAGCTTGAGGTGGTTTAAATTCTTGCTGCTATGTGGAAGGCTCATCTGTTTATCTTATATCATATTTTGTAGCCTGAGGGCTATGTATATGCTTGTTGTACAAGTTAAAAGATAGTTGATTGTGATGTAGATTTGGAAGCCTATGTTTTGTAATAACTTAGGATTCTACTTTTATTCACTTTGCATGCTTGGGAGTGAATGGCTTAATTTAGAATGTTTTATCTTCTAAGTATGTTTTAATGTTATCCTAGAATGGCATGGCTATTAGCCTAAATTGTAAACAAGTTACTTTCATGCTTGTGTGGTTTTGGAACTGTTATTTGCTTCAAGGCTCGGATGGCCTTGAATCTTTAAATATGTAGCCATGAAAAGTTTGTTTACCTTGTAGTTACCTTATTTGAGAGTTTACAGGTTTTCAGAATGTCCACGGTACAGGGGAGACTCTGTCCATGTGTCGAGTCCGGACTTAACCTTTAGCTTGGGGGTTGGGTCGGGGCGTGACAAGAGCACTAGCACCGTCCAACACCACTGGTATTATTCATCTATATATGGAACACTTATGCTTTCTCCCTAATGGAATGATCTGGACTCTTGTGAAAGAAAGGACCTCTAAATCCGACGACCTTGACAGAAATACTCCCAATTAAGTTAGTAGCTAGCCGAGTAGCTGAGAGACCAAATAAGCACAGTAGCTGTTTGGAGCCAAAGGAGCTCTATTTAGGATTCTATAGCCTACGCACTTGCCTTTACGGGATCGAAGTTGGATGAATTTCCAGTGGTTCCTTCCATCAGCATCATCGAACCACGTTAGCAATCCAAAAGAATTGGAAGCTCGAAACGACCGGTCAAAGGAATTGATCTGTTTAGTTATGTTCTTCTCCTAGTTTTATAGCACACCCATGTAGAGCGATGCTAAGCGCGCTGCATCTCCTTTCCAAGTAAAGAATATCTTGTCCAAGCCCTTTCAGCTTGCATCCTTCTTTTGCCTTTGGGAATCGAACATCTCTCAACTTATAAGTGGTAGAAATTTAAAATGTTGGACTCTGTTGCAGGTTTTGGTTGATTAAAGAATCCTTTCGTGTATATTAGTCAAAGATGTGACTTTCATAGGTTTGATTGATCTTTGATTGGTGTGCCTGAGAATGTGATTGATAAATGGGCTTTTGAAACTCGATTTGTCGTAACAAGAGGTATTGTATACGCCTTGTCAAGTAGGGATAATCTATCAAGTGTTATGATCCTCTATTGTTCCTTGGTAGTGGCCTAAGGCTCAATGCAATGATTGATCTTCTGCGCTAAGGCTAGTATCTTATCCCATCTTGCATCTTATTATTTTGAGCTCTTTTCAAAAAAAGTGTCAAAGTGTAACTTGTTGCTCCTTGATTTCACATAAACAACTAAGTGTTGTCTGATCCTTTTGGTCTTCTCTTTCTGTGTCTATTGATCTTCTACCCATTCACATTCTCTTTATCGAATCCTTCTAGGTAGATAGGACTACACCTGTTTTCTCTCGGCCTTGGCTGCTTAGAGACATCCCTTTAGTTCGTCTTAGAGAATGGAAAACAAAATTATATTTTCGTCTTATTGTAGGTCGGTTATCTGTTCAATCTGGAATTCCATCCCTTGTTTACTTTCTAGTACCAGTTTAAGTTCCTTTGCTCAAATCAATATATATGTCAGGCATCCCTTTCTAAAGAAGTTTTTATCTATTGCGAGAAGTTCCTCCAGCCGTTGACTCTCTCTTTGGCAATGACGAAAATTAATCTGGGTCTTGATCGTGAGAAGAAGTCAATATAGGCTCTGGTGAATCAGTCAAATCGAGTCATCCAGCCCTACTGTAAAATTCCACAAGATTTGTTAATGATTCCCACTCTGCTAAATCTTCCTGAAAAGGGATTGCGAAAGCCCTATCTCTTATTGGCGGAGAAGCAAAATTGGAATCAGAATTTGAATTTTTGACCATGCCTGAGACTGGAATACAGAACATAGTCACTTACTGCATGAGCACCTTGTTGGAGAAGATGCAGATCCTGAGCTACTAAGCTCAACAGATTCTTCCCTCACATTGTCAACATCAATGAAGGTTTGCTTGAACTTTGGGGTAGAGAAAACTTGCCCACTCGAAGAAAGGTACAGCGGGCAATCATTCGTATTGGTGACTCTTAGTTTCTTCCTCTTCCCAGCAACATAGGGCAATTCATCCCCTATTCCACTAGTTCTGATGTGTACTATGCAAAAAGACTCCTCTGGTCACCTTCTTATTTTTATTATAGCATGCGCTCCTCTCATCAGTCGAGCTGTCCATTCCTCCTTCTTCCATCCGCCTCTACTCTTGCTACTGAATCCGAGTGCACTTTTGAGGTCTTCAGTCTAAGGCAAAGGCGAATCCCTCATACTGTATATGGTCGAGCTGGCTTGGCTGGTACATCAAGCATATCGGCATATTCTTTGTTCAGTCTGGTACACATATCTGTCAATGTCAATCAAGTAATAGAATTCATTCCCTCTGTCTAAGGAAAATGTGAAGAATTTCCATTTTATGAGCTTGTAAGGCCCGAATAAAGGGGAAAATAGGGCTACAAGTAGGCCGTTTGCTATTGCTATAAGGGCTGCTCGCCTTTCTATAGTTTGGCTTCGCTATCGATCCTATGTAGTGGTTGACCTAAAAAGTAGTATTCATGCCATACTAGAATGCCTATTATCTAGTGCCAAAAGCAACCAAGATGAAGTCGCTCTACTTCGAAGACAAGGCTCGTTCCGTACTTTACTTACGAGCTTGTGTAGTACTCACCCATATCTCAAAAGGGGCTTATGCACTCCACTCGCTGTCTACTCAACGAGCTTTAGAGCGAGTGAAGCCTTCAATTTAGTGGCTTCCCCCATTTTCCCTCACCCTACTCTTTCATTTTTGTTTAAGCTTCCCCGATTTAGGGGATTAATTGATTGGATACCCGAGAACCATAATCTTTCCTAGGAACAGCTTCTACGACGATAGATAGGGGTCAGGTTTGTTTGCCATCTATGCCTTCTGCCCTCCAAATAGTATGGGAGCCTTTCAGCTTGTATTGCTCATACTCCTAGATCTTCACGGCACCTCCTCCACCATAGTGTAAGTTGGGAGCTGCTCTGAAAAGCGAGGCCTACTTCAAAATTCGCTTTCAACAAATATCAACAACACCACAAAAAAGTCAACTATGGTTGCCCATTGATCTGATCATAGGTGAAATCCAGTCCTTTGGCTTCGCGCTAGGCTTGGAAATCGTAAGTCAAGCCCCCATCGCCTCTCGACAGCGAGAAAGCGAGCAGCAAGCTGAAAAAGCCAAGTCCCTTTTCAATAATAATAAGGTAAGCTTTATAGCTCCAACCTATCCAAGGGGAAAAGGCAAAACTAGCTGAAGGAATGGCTTCATAGCCTTACCTTGTTCCTTATTAAAGGGAGAGTTTTTTCTTATTATCTTCAATTTTAGTATTTTATGAATATAAGAATAAGCTAAGAGGAATGGGAATCGTAAGAATTGAGAAGTCCTCCATTGAATTGAATAGGGTAAAAAAGACAAGTTCGAAAATGGCCGGATTAGCAGGAGGAAGGGCGGCCCCACCCTGAAACAAAAGTGTACGTACATAAAAAAAGAGATTGGTTATGTCTTTTACTTGATAGAGCTCCTTCCCATCTATCTTGACAGGGAAGAGGGTCAGTTGTCTCTGCCGTTGCAGGTCCTTCTTCTTCTACTGAGACGGCCCTCTTTTTTCATTTTTGTTTGTTCACCACGGCACGAAATGATAAAGAAGCTGGAATAACTCAGAAAGAGAGTGGCGCTTAGCGAGAGCATCTCTTATCTTTGTAGAGGAACAGTACGATCTTGGACTGGCCCCCTTCATATGACCCAGAAAGAAAAAGAATTTCGTGCTACTATAAGGCCTCTAAACTCATCCCTTAGGACACTCTTGCGTTGCCCATGGGGATGGGGTAGCCCCGATTTCCATAGGTCCTTGGTTCGACCTCCTAATAAGAATTGAGGTCCTTGCACGGGCGTCTCTTCCCTAAGACTTGCTTGCTCTGTATGGAGTGCCCCATGGTTCCTCGAGTGCCAACCGTAGAGAGGAATGCCATCAACTAGGGCGCTATTGGCCATTAACTACTCGCTCGCTGGCTGCTTGGGCTCTGCGTTTCAAGTTCGTTATCCTAACCGTCTCATCTGCTCCACCGAGAGCCTAGCCCCTTCTTCTATCTTATCTACTGCCTTGCTCCTCAACTTCATACTGCTTCAGCTGCTCACTGTAATAGCTTGCTTCTCGGGTGGCTCGTACCCTTGGCAGTGCAGCTGAGCTAGAGTGGGCTCAGCAGTTGGCCTATATTTCCAGGCGCATGCATAAAGGCATGATTAGTTCCACAAATTTCACTGTACTAACCATAGTAAACTCCTTCTCGTTGTACCGAAATAGAGGTCTGATTTAACCGACTAGGTACAACATCACATTTGACACCTAAGGAAGGTACAACCCAACTATAAAGTACATCAACAGATGTTAAAATAATACGTAAATGCATTTTGGCTGGTAGAACCACTCTATTGTCCACTTCTAATAAACGTGATTGACCCAATTTCGAATCATCTTCTGGAATCGTATAACTGTTAAAAGTAAGTGACTGTTCATTGGAACTGTTATAGTCCGAATACTCATAAGGTTGGGTCGACGCCCACCTCCTCCCAAACTGTACTTGCAAGTTTCCCCGCAAAAAGCTCTCCACGCCTACTCTTAGAAAGAACACTATTTTTCTTTAGTTATGTAGTTCTCCCGACCGTAAGACCCTATATGAGTAAGGGTAATCGAAGGTCGGGGAAAGTAGATTGGCAACAGGGAACCGTTTCTCACCCAGCCCTAACTACCCTATGTATTCGAGGGGGAGGCTGGAACCGAAAAAGACCTGGTTCCACACATATGAGACAGGTAGACGATATAGGACGACCAGTTCACCACGGGAAGCGAATTCGATCCTATAGTCGTCTTCTTTGTTCGAAAAAGGTGTAGTGGAAAGGGATGCTAGTCGGCTTTGCGAAGTTGTAGGCCCCAATAAATCAAATCCAGAGTGATTCCTCACCTACACTGTCAAGGGCCTAGTTGAATACTCGAGTATAGATTCCATATTCTCATGTGAACGACCGGGGCCCGTAGATTTAAAAGGATCCATCCATAGGCCTGATCGGATATCCTTTGTCCACAAACAAAAACAAAGTCAATTTTTAGTAGTAGTTCATGAGACCTCGAATTCCCACGTTCCAGCGTGCATTATGCCAAGAGGTCCCACCCCCAACTCTGGCTGAGTAGTTGAGTTACCCTTCTTTTTTTTTCGTTGTAGCAAGTCAGTTGCGAGGTCCTCCAGACCTGGTCCTGTTCAGACGTGAGCTGAGATTCCAACAATAAGATCCTACTACTGCTCATTCCAGCGGATGGGACGTTTTCCCAAGCTTTTGAGTTTCACGTATTTTTTTTCAGAAAAATAATAGAATAAATAAAGAGATAGTCTATATCCTGTATCAATCATAGAATCACTCTATGAATAGGTAAATTCTTTGTGACCTCCCACCGTTCAAGACATTTATTGCTTCTCGCTACGAACGACTCCTTGGTGGAGGAGTTGAACAGCTGGTCCTCTTCGGGCAAGTTGCTTGTGCCTGTTGTTACCTACCGTAGGACCTCCATCCCCGAAGTGAAGAAATAGGAGCAGGAACTAAAAGGTGCTAGGCAACATAAGATATCATGTCATTACATAATCATAAGTTGGATTCAAGATCTATAATGTCATGCATGGACACCTTGACATAGCCGAAAACTACATAGGCTATCTACAAAATTTTTGCAAGTTTCGTAACAAGGATCAACATGCTAACATCTCATTATACCCATTGATTACCAACACATGTATATATTAACTATATATTCATAAACAAAAGGAGGTTCATAGGTATACCTCACTAGTAGATCACTTTGGAGAAGATGTACATAGTAGACAAGCCTTTGAATCATTCTAACTTGAAGCCTCTAGTTAGTCCACCAAGCATCCAAAGTCCTACCCCACCTTGAAGATAGAATGTGCTAGTATATCTTCAATGTACGAAACTATGAATATGTGGTTTTGTTAAAAAAAAGGCAAAAGCTTCATGAACTTCTAGCTATGGTCGAAAGTTCAAGCTCAAAGATGAAGAAGATAAAGTTCTCTCTCCTCTCCTTGTATGCCTTGGCCGAATTGGATGTGCATGTATGTGTAGTTGTCACATGATGAGAGAGAGTATTGTCATCTAATATAAGCTAATAATAAATTAAGTGACCAATCACTATTGTCACCTTTTCATGACAAGCCATGCAAGTCATTTGATTTCAATCATTAGCTTTAGATGATGAAAGATGATCATCTTCTCTCTCCTCTATCCCTTGGCCGAAATTACAAGTGGGTGGTGAGAGGAGATTGTCATCTTTTATTATATATATAAAACATACTCATATAATTATATATATAATGTTACTTTATTAGTTAGCCAATCACAACTGCTTCCTTCTAAAGTAAAAGCCATGGAAGCCTTAAGATTGTAATCACTACAATCTAAAGGTAACTTTATTCTCTCTCCTAACACTTGTCAAAAAGGCTTTATCAACAAAAGCAATGGTCAAGATCTTTTTGTTTTTATTCAAAAATGAATCATATCCATTCATTTTAAATTCAAATGACTATGATTGATGACATGGACTAACCTAGTCATCAACCTCTACATGCAAATGACACATGTAATTATCTAGTCATTAAATTGCAATTTCACCTTTTGACAACTAAGACGATGTCGTGGTATTTCACAAATTAAATCATCATTACACATATACACACACTTATATATATATATATATATATATATATATATATATATATATATTTGCCAATTCTAATCTCTATTAGAATAAACATATTGAAACTACTTTTCAATAATTATAGTTTGGCCCCAAAAGTTTTAGTAATTATAATTTGACTCCAAAACTTTCCAAAATTACACTTTTGGCCCAAATACTAACATTGATGAATCTTAACACCTTAAATCCACCGACCACAAAATACAAGCTTCCAGCGAACTTATTCATGATACTTATTAGTGTATGACCTTCTAGATTCATAATCACGTACCGATGAGGGACCTGATAAACATCCTTATCTAATTCAGAAATGTCTCCGTCATTTACTGAAATACCCTCATGCTCATGAGTGACGCACTAGCAATGACCGTATCATGAGAATGTATACGATAATGAAGACGACATCTTTCATTAATCCATTTAATCGTCAAGAATTAGCATGCAGTCCGATCCTTCTGTTATAAGTGCCCCGATCGAGAAAGGACCATGAAATGGTTAAGCCCACATCCGATACTATGTATAAATCTAAATCGGTGAAACGAGAGATGACTACCATGGAAAAACTCATTTCCATCACTTCATACTCGCATTGGCCAAGGACTTGCTCGTTTACCAACTGATCTCAAATATCATAGGACATCGCCTCTTGTCGGAGGTTAACAGATCCTATCTTGACAATTACCTATCAGTTTATACCACAATACTAAAACGCGAAAGGCCGTAACCCACCTTAGAAGACGGGCTTTGTCCATACGCAGTATTTAGCCCCTGATATAACCGGCAGCCGTAATATCTCAAGTCTGAGGTTTAATTTGCACAATTCTCAACAAAATAGTAAACTATTAACCTGAAATCATATAGTTCACTATTTATTGTCACATTCAATGATTCGTACATAGACGATCACTCATATGTTTATTAGTCCACATCATCATGTTGTTCTGGCATTTCATACGCCATCCTTTATCACGAACATCACTATGTTAATCAAAGGTAATAACATATGATAACCCATACTCGATTATTCTAGTCCCGATTGAATAATCTGAAGGGCTATGAATCGTTTCTTAATGCTTATCATATTGAAGAGAAAGTGTGAAATATCCTAAATCCTGTTAGAACATTTCTCTTCTCGGATAGGCATTAGGGACATATTCATATCGAAGCGGAGAATATGAACATCCTTCAAATAACATTGTGTATAAAACATAAAAGCATAATCTTATTAAACCCTATATGGTCATCTCAAACTTTAACATTATGGCATATCCCTAACAATCTCCCACTTGCACTAATGCAATCAGCCATAGGATCTAGTGCATTTTACATTCGTATCTCTATACTCATCTTCCCAAAGATAGTGATCAACTGTAACTGATTTTACAGGATCAGTGGGTCATCTATAGAAATAACTATAGGATCTTTATTTGTTATTTCATTTTCTTATCAAGAAAGAAACTCTTGAATTGACTCTTTACAGGTTTGGACTCTTGATGAGATCGGGTCCTTTTAAGCTTGTGCAAAAAGCCTCTATGATAGCTACCATATTGCATCGGCTACTATCAATAGACAGAACCATATATTATCCAAACATCATAAAAGTCAAGCATCATCTAGGCTCAAATAATAACATAACTATTATTTATCATTATTCGGAACTCTTTCCAATAATTCACAAATCCACTAAATACATTTTTATCCTTTTAAGTGAATTCTTCACTAAGAATTTCATTATAACCATAAACCTTAAAATTATGGGTTAAAGTTCATATAGAGATCATTATAAAAATAAGATCACTAGAAATTATATGTATTCTCTTAGATATCTATCATGTAACTCATTACATTATATAGTGCCAAGTACTTGCCATTGCATTTTAAAGGAGAATGCAAATAGAGTAAGGATTAGGTACAAAAACATTCGCGACCTTTCCTTAATAGTCGGAAAGAAATCTACAAGAAAAGAGGGATACCCTACCTTTGAGACTAGAGACAAAAATTTCTTAGATTCCTCCATCTTAAAGAGAACTGTAAGATTGTGACTTGGTGTACAGTAAATAAGAAAACAAATAATCATATCACTTTACTTCATAGACATGACACTTACAAGACATGATTGGTTTACCCAAGAAAAATAACATGATATAAAATTCTATTGGACTTTGACGAACAAAGGTATCATAAATTCACAAGACTTGTTAAGGGCATTAACTCCCACTAACTTTTCTTATAAATTTAGATATCACCCTCATTTAATGAAAACGATCTCTATTTTTTCATTTTAACCATTTCATTATAGTTACCTTTCTCTAAAGAAACTATGCATGAATGAGTTTAAATTCTATACAGCTACATAATTAAAACATGGTATAAGTTTAAAATCAATTTGAAAGATTATGGTGATAAAAGATGCATTCTCTAGTCTTCTTTTATAACCCAACATATTCTGGACAAGTCTCATAAGCTCCATTTCATTTAATTATTTATTTTGAACAAACTCTTTTGTCAAAAAGAATAATTAATCTATCAAACTCATTTAGATAGATAAATACAAGAATTCTAGTCTTTAACTCTTGACCATTTCAAAGTTCAAGACGATATATGTATGATTTGGTATTTAGCCATTTCTTCAAATGCAAACCAATGAAATATAAATGTTTGAGTTTGAAGACATCGTTTCTTCCGACACGCATTCCGATCATTTCATTACTATTAATGAAGGATATACAAAATGCCAATAATTTCTTACAAATGATCAATTCCAAAATTACCCATAGTAAGAAAAGATTGATAATAGTCACTACTATTTAAAGAAATGTTCAAACTAATCTAAAACATTTATAAACATATTTCAAAATTGGTATCGCATACCAAGCCGATCCAAAACAACCAAATCATGCATAAACAGTGTCAATTACTCAATGCCCTCTTGATGAGAGATCTCTTGTTAAGAATGCCACAACCTGGCTTCTCCTATGTCTCCTCCTCCTCCTTCTTCTGTTTCTGTTTTGGCTGGGCGCTACTACAGAAGGAGAAGACTCAACATGGTGATCAGGCCCTGCATCCAAACCAAGGTTCTGCCAGCTAGTCAAAATATATGGCTACTCAATCAACCTTACTAATAAAGTGCTTGTAGAGTAAGGCCGGCTTTCGAGCCCAAGCCCCTTGTATGGGTTGCTTGGATGCTTTCGCGCATCTTTTTCATATCGGGCTTTCCTTGAGTTTTTAATAAGGGGTGTGAAAGTCGTTGCGCTAACAAGCATCTGTTTTATTGCTGGAGTGGTAATACGCGCCCTTACATTTTCTTCGTTTGCTCTGCAGTACAAGCCTCATACAGAGCCGCGCTCCTTTAATATGATGAGAAAAAGGGGGGCCGCCCTCTTTTCCCCACCAATCCTTACTACTACATCTTTTTTTGGGTGTATAACTCAGTTGGTAGAGCATTGGGCTTTTAACCAAATGGTCGTAGGTTCAAGTCCTGTCATACCCAAACCTACCTTACGCTCTACTATGAGTAAGGAGGTGTAGTAGCCTTCAAAGATTACACTTTGGCCTTTAGACTCATTTCGGCGACTTCGCCCTTTTGTATTCATTCCCATTCTCAGGCGAGCTCCCTTAAGTTATCTTCAATTGGAGTCAAAGACTCCTATGCTTAAAGACTTAACTTAAAGAGGAGTGAGTGGTGCCCCTACTTTAGCAATGGAAGTCTCTTTATCTTCGGTTTTCTATTCAGTACCAGTGCCTTGTAGCAGTCCCTGTCTCAGTTTAAGCCCTTGCCCCTGGAGTCTAAATACTAGTTCGTAGGGCTCGTAAGTACCAGTTTAAAAGCCAGTTTTAGTAGTAGCATTCCTAGCAGTCTATCTTTATCTGGAAGTCCCATTATTTTATGCAAAAGAAAAGGAGAGCCTTCTTAATTGATTTCTCTATTTAAGATAAAAGTAGGCAAGAGCTAAGTCAAAGGTTAGGCTAACGCTAAGTAATAAGGAGAATACTTTCTTAAATTCAAAAAATAAGAAAGAATTTAGAATTAGGAAGACTCTTATATCTCTCCGGAGAAACAAGGCCAAAAGCAGGAAGCAGGCCAACCAAGGGGAGTTTTCTGAGTAAGAAGGTAATGGAGTAAGCCAATCCTTCTCTTTCATTTCGAGGAAATATTTTCCCTTGGCTGAACCAATGCCAGTCTTTTCACCTTCTGCCTTTGCTGCTGGTCAAAATGAGAGAATCTGATTCCTGCCAGAATTAGTTTGCTGTCTATCCAACTGCTGGCAAAGATAAAGGATCCAGGGAAAAGACACTTTTTTTTCAATCCAGTAGTCAAAGCACAAGGAGTGGCCAATAGCAGCATCAGAGACTATTTTGTTATTAGCATTTACTCCAACTCATCCATACCATTTTCATAAAAGAAATTTTGACTGAGAATGACACCTTATTCACTCTGTTACAACCAACTAACTAAATGGCAGACCATCGAGGGTGAGTGAACGGCTAGCCAAAGCTTATCGTTTAGATCAAAATCGTGGTGGAAATGCAGTTGAAAGTAGATGATTGATCACTCTATAGTGTGATGTCTCGACTTTAATTAAAGATTTTGTTAGTCATCAGCCTCATTCAGTTTCTTTGTTTCGAATAGTGATGAAAAATCGAAAGAAATCCTTTCCTTTTGTCTTTACTACTCGATCGGAGGGCTTTGATAATTGTGTTAAGAGAATAGCTCAAAAAGAGCTGACAAAGATGAGATAGAGATGAATGCTCAGACTTTACTAGTTGCTTGCACCCTAGTGACCCTATGGGCAAATAGTCTCCTCTTCATTCAGAGAGGTTGGGCGGCGGTGGAGAGAACATTTTGCGATAGTTCCAGAAAGGAGCGGTGGGCGGGTCTACAACATATTTCGATCGATGAAAGACAATATGATTTTCATAACCATTAGCCAAAAGCTGTCTATGATTCTAGAGCAATAGAATTCTACATCAGTAGAGGATGCAATAGAGGATGCAGCAGAGGTTGTAGTTTCTCTTACAGTTGTTCCAAGGACTGATTCTGGAGCAGAAGTTGGCACTGTAGAATCAACATTTGAAGAAGCAAGCGAATCCTAGGCCTGCGAATAAGCAACTGAAGTATCTGCCTTTAACTCTTCTGTGGCTCTATAGCCGGCAAGGAAGAAGGAGAGAGAGGGGATTTGACAATTCAAAGCCAAAATTACAAGTGAGTGCCCAATGCCGGTGAGTCAGGTAGTGCAGAAGAAATGAATTCAACAATTCCATGAGCGGTGGTTGGAGCGGACCTTTCCGTAAGGGAAGGTGTGGATCCTCAATCCAAGTCTCATCTTTTGAGTGAGGATGTTCTTTCTTTTCTAGAAGCTAAAGTCAAATCTTAAGTAGTAGATACCACTAGAGAAAATGCAGATAAAATATATGCTTAAACAAAATAATCCGATCTTTTATCCACTGAATCATACATAACATACGCATTTGAATCCACGGAATCATAGGAAACAGAAAAAGCAGCCACTAACACGTCTGTAGAAGCAGACAAGGGTTTTACATTGAAAAGAGTAAGTTCAAGCTTGAGTGCCCCTTTTTAGGATGGGGTTTCATTGTAGTAAATAATTTTATTTTTTTTATGGTTTCGTGTTGTAATACCCCGATCCCTCTCGAGACCGGAAGTTCTATCAATCAATCTAATCACAACCCAAAACCAAACCCGGCATAATTTTCAGGGAAAACGGACGGAGTCTCCCCTGTTTCTAGGCAAAATGTAAAACCCTGTAACAGCATATAAGTGGACCAATACCATGTCCAAACATTCAACCACCTCAAGGCCATCCGAGCCCGGGTTCTCAACAACTAAACACAGCATAAAAATATACATTTCCAGTTTAAAACTAACCTATCTCTTTACATCTTTTACAAGAACATTCAAGCTTGACATTTAATCCATACTAATCTACTGCACAAAATATACTATCATACCGTTCTCACTCTTTTCTTTTAGACAATTACAAACAAGCATCGAGGTTTACTATACTACTGAATACAATACTAACTTATCAATCTACCTCAACTACTTAGCTAGATTAAGTTACATTTCTTTTAACAATAAATACATACAACATATGATCATACATCTTTACATCTTTGACAGCTCAAGCCACAAAGCACGCAAGACAACTCTTCAGGCACGAACTAACACATATCCACGAACTTTTCAGCTAACAAGGCATTTCCTGAAATATGGTGGTGAGGAGTGAGTATACACAACACGTATACTCAGTGAGGGCGAGACAGATATCGAGTTGGAGAGAAAGAAGATTGTGCAATGCAAATAAACACAGTTAAGTAATAAAGACAATAAAGAAACAATCAATACAAACAACAATACTATAAACAATCAAGAAAGCATTAACATAGCCCTTTAAAGTTATACCACACTCTGAAGGCTGTGGTTCACTCATACGAGCAATGTACCATTTCACGAGCGATACATCAATCTCGAGCTTGATGTTGACAATGATGACAATAAGCGCGCATCCACCTTATAACACCAGTTTGGAATACCCCGGAAGTATCCATCAATTCTACGACCCAAATCTCCTTGGGAGGCAACCCAAGCGAGAAAGGGAATAGCAGCGGAGCTAGAGCAACCCGAGGCTACACAGAGAGGCCCATCACTCACGCGCGAGACACTATGCAATGCAAGACTCGATACAAGGCAATAAACGAGCGATAGCACAACAATACAAACTAGTGACAACAAATGAGATAACAAGCAATCACAATCAATACTAGCATTCAACTAACGTTTCAAGCATAACAAGCAATAATAAGCAACCATAACAACAATTAAACAAGTAACGGCAGTTCAAACACGAAAACAACAAATATCACTATTCAACCCCAACTTCCAAGGACAATTACGAGCAAACGAGCTACGGAATTAGGAAACCAATTTCACTACATTCACTCAGGTACTACAAGGCACGTTTCTATGTCACTAAACTTCACTTTCTCACCCGAGACCCAAAAGTCCACCTACCGCGTTTGAACTACAGCTATGCTAACCGGTCATTCAATCAACGACACAACAGTGCCAAAAGTGATTCCGTGCCCTTAATTACGAAACCCCCAACTCAATTCGAGCACGGTCAACTTTTGGTCAAACGGCCCCTTTATGTTTCATTGTCTAATTTCCAATTTTAACAAAGGCCGATCCGTTTTTATTTCACATTTTAGCTTTCTATCACTAAGGGCACCTATCAAAATCAAGCAATCGCAATTCGAATCGAAATCCGAAATTCTAGGGTTTACTATTCATAATTCACTATTTATTATTTTTCTCCAATTTCAAATACGCAGTTTCAACCGTAAAAATTGCTAAATAACTATCAAGCAATGCTCTACGAACCCTAAAGAAGCATTTCCAATCAATTTCAGGCATTATAACGCATTAAATATCAAATCTAAAAAATTTGTATCAAAAATCAAATTTCATTCAATATGCACAAAAGCATGAAAACCCTCATAGAGATTGAAGACCAAGACCCGCAAGGACCCGAGCCACGACCCCCGAGCAATTCCACGCGCAATTGTAGAAGAAAATGCAAGAAAAATCATCTTTTTTTCTTCCTTGTGATTTTCGGCCATGGCTAGGACATAGGAGGCATTTTGCAAATTGTTTTTTTTTTATTTTTCCTTGTTTTATTATTTATTAGGTGACAAAGGGAATTTTGGTCTTTTGCAAAATCAAACATTAGTTAAAAATAATCGAATAAGCTTATTTTGATGCCATTAAATCTAATTCAAGTTAAAACAATGCAATTAAATGAAAAACAGCTAAAACTAGTTAAATTAAGCTAAAAACATTTTTCACTAAATCCGAAAAATATTTCTCTAACTCTTATTTTTGAAATTCTACGATCGAACGGTCACTAATCGATCGCTAATAAAGTGATGAACAATAATATAAAACTCTAATTCTTTGAAAAGTAGAATAGTTTAAAATTAACTCCGGCTCGGAGTTACTTTTCTCATTTAATTGAAAACTGAGTAATTTAATGCAAGAAAATTAAAGCCGATTTTTAAAATAATCAAAATAGTCAAAGTAATCAATATTCATTTAAAATCAATTAATTTAACTATTCCTAGAATATTTTAAAGAATTATGAAGTTAATGTTAAGTTACAAATGAACAAATAAATATAAACATGTAATCAAGTGCAATTAAATATTAACATTTAAGACGACACTTAATTAATCACAAGTGAATAAGTTCAATTACTACAATGATTAGAAATAGGTAATAATCTTTTAATCAAATAATATAAATGCTTTTCGAATTCTTCTAAAAGAAATAGAAAAACAGTGAAAATTAGATGATTTAACTAATTAAACATTTAATCAAATGCAGTCAAGTGCTATTAAATGCATGCCGGGTTCGGGTTATCACATCCTGCCCCCCTTAAAACAATTGCGTCCTCGCAATTCTTCTTCCAATAGGACTCTACATCATCTAAAATCCAACTCTGATAAATCTTCATCGGTTGCTGAGCAGGATAATATATAAGAATGCTCGTAGGAACTCCCAAATAGAAATTCCAATCAAGAATGCCGAGGAAATATCAACTAAAGACTGAAGCAAAGATACTGTAGATATCATCAATACCACATACTAATGGCAGGAAGAGTACTGAAGGAATACCCTATTTAAGAATCTTCAATAGAAATCTAACAAGTACCAAATAAGAAAGTTAAGAGATAGCCAGAGTAGATGCACCTCATGCAGTATTGACTACCGTAAATAGACCCAGCAGAAAGTTCTGTAAAGGAATATAGAGAAGAATACCCAAGGCCAACCTCTAAATGAAATCTTCCAATCACTGTGTTCCTACCGCAACATCTTAGTCAAACAGCAAGTATAGATTTCCCCTGAGTGGAAAGGCCGAAAGAGAAGCCGTAAACAGTACAAGATAATATATCCAAGCAGAATTCCAAGTGTAGGATCTTCCAATAAATGCCAATAACGAAAATACTAGTAAAATGTTCGATAAGAATTCCAAAGAATACCGTAAGTAATATGAGATAATGAGTCTGATAGGAATTCCAGTTACCAAACCAACTGAGGGATGCCAAAGAAAATACCCGAACAATGCTCCAGTAAGAAAGTACCAAGAATTGCCCAATAAGTAATACTAAATAAATGACCACTAAGAATCCTAAAGAATGCCATTGAAGAATTTCCAATAAAGAATACCAGTAACACTCCAATAAAGACCGAGACACATATGCCATAGATAATACCATGCAGTAAGTCCAACTGAAAACCCAATAGCCAAGTCTACCAAGAAGTGCCAATAGAAGTCTCCAAAGAATACCCAGTAAGAAACCCAAGAATGCTACCAAGAGCCATCATACAGAAACCCCAAAGAAAATTATCTTTTTATGATTGCCATTCACAAATAAGAGTCTTAGAAGTATGCCAACAACTGAGCTCCATAAACAAACACCAACTCCCAAATAAGGCTAGTCAAATGCCATTTATTTCCTGCCAATCCATACACCTTGAAAAACCAGCGGTGAACCACTTTCTTCAGGGGAGGAAGAAGTCTTTCTTACCATTTCCACGGAACATGTATGAATGCCAAGATATCACATTTATACACATGCCTTAAACTATTATGTAAGCAAGTTTACAAAAGAGTTTGCAAAACCATTTAATCACCAAAGTCATTCAAACATGACAATCAATTCAAGCACAACATAATCAATTCAAATCACGGCATAGCTAATTCAAGACATTCTATACATTCATTACAAGTAATACTTCAAGCAAATAACAATTCACAAGGTCAATTCAATTCACAATGTCAATTCAATAAGTCAATTCGATAGACAACTAGACATTTCACCTTTCTTGAAAAACATTTAACACATAACACATAACTATATCACATAAGTGCATACATTCAAGTCAAGACATACAATCTCACATACAAGCATACACTTTCAAGACACACTTAACAAGCACACATTCAAGGGTCACTACCCGCCAGACCGAGGACCCTGTCCCGGCTTATGATTTAGACAAGCTCTGATACCACCTGTAATACCCCGATCCCTCTCGAGACCGGAAGTTCTATCAATCAATCTAATCACAACCCAAAACCAAACCCGGCATAATTTTCAGGGAAAACGGACGGAGTGTCCCCTGTTTCTAGGAAAAATGTAAAACCCTGTAACAGCATATAAGTGGACCAATACCATGTCCAAATATTCAACCACCTTAAGGCCATCCGAGCCTTGGTTCTCAACAACTAAACACAACATAAAAATATACATTTCCAGTTTAAAACTAACCTATCTCTTTACATCTTTTACAAGAACATTCAAGCTTGACATTTAATCCATACTAATCTACTGCACAAAATATACTATCATACCGTTCTCACTCTTTTCTTTTAGACAATTACAAACATGCATCGAGGTTAACTATACTACTGAATACATAACTAACTTATCAATCTACCTCAACTACTTAGCTAGATTAAGTTACATTTCTTTTAACAATAAATACATACAACATATGATCATACATCTTTACATCTTTACAGCTCAAGCCACAAAGCACGCAAGACAACTCTTTAGGCACGAACTAACACATATCCATGAACTTTTCAGCTAACAAGGCATTTCCTGAAATGTGGTGGTGAGGAGTGAGTATACACAACACGTATTCTCAGTAAGGGCGAGACAGATATCGAGATGGAGAGAAAGAAGATCGTGCAATGCAAATAAACACAGTTAAGTAATAAAGACAATAAGGAAACATTCAATACAAACAACAATACTATAAACAATCAAGAAGGCATTAACACAGCCCTTTAAAGCTATACCACACTCTGAAGGCTGTGGTTCACTCATACGAGCAATGTACCATTTCACGTGCAATACATCAATCTCGAACTTGATGTTTACAATGATGACAATAAGCGCGCATCCACCTTATAACACCAGTTTGGAATACCCCGGAAGTATCCATCAATTCTACGGCCCAAATCTCCCTGGGAGGCAACCCAAGCGAGAAAGGGAATAGCAGCGGAGCTAGAGCAACCAACACTGGCAACCCGAGGCTACCCAGAGAGGCCCATCACTCACGCGCGAGACACTATGCAATGCAAGACTCGATACAAGGCAATAAACGAGCGATAGTACAACAATACAACCTAGTGACAACAAACAAGATAACAAGCAATCACAATCAATACTAGCATTCAACTAACTTTTCAAGCATAACAGGCAATAATAAACAACCATAACAACAATTAAACAAGTAACGGCAGTTCAAACACGAAAACAACAAATATCACTATTCAACCCCAACTTCCAAGGACAATTACGAGCAAACGAGCTATGGAATTAGGAAACCAATTTCACTACATTTACTCAGGTACTACAAGGCACGTTTCTATGTCACTAAACTTCACTTTCTCACCCGAGACTCGAAAGTCCACCTACCGCGTTTGAACTACAGCTATGCTAACCGGTCATTCAATCAACGCCACAACAATGCCAAAAGTGCTTCCATGTCCTCAATTACGAAACCCCCAACTCAATTCGAGCACGGTCAACTTTTGGTCAAACGGCCCCTTTACGTTTCATTGTCTAATTTCCAATTTTAACAAAGGCCGATCCGTTTTTATTTCACATTTTAGCTTTCTATCACTAAGGGCACCTATCCAAATCAAGCAATAGCAATTCGGATCGATATCCAAAATTCTAGGATTTACTATTCATAATTCACTATTTATTATTTTTCTCCAATTTCAAATACGCAGTTTTAACCATAAAAATTACTAAATAACTATCAAGCAATGCTCTACGAACCCTAAAGAAGCATTTCCAATCAATTTCAGGCATTATAACGCATTAAATATCAAATCTAAAAAATTTGTATCAAAAATCAAATTTCATTCAATATGCACAAAAGCATGAAAACCCTCACAGAGATTGAAGACCAAGACCCGCAAGGACCCGAGCCACGATCCCTGAGCAATTCCACGCGCAATTGTAGAAGAAAATGCAAGAAAAATCATCTTTTTTTCTTCCTTGTGATTTTCGGTCATGGCTAGGACATAGGAGGCATTTTGCAAATTGTTTTTATTTTATTTTTGCCTTATTTTATTATTTATTAGGTGACAAAGAGCATTTTGGTCTTTTGCAAAATCAAACTTTAGTTAAAAATAATCGAATAAGCTTATTTTGATGCCATTAAATCTAATTCAAGTTAAAATAATGCAATTAAATGAAAAACAGCTAAAACTAGTTAAATTAAGCTAAAAACATTTTTCACTAAATCCAAAAAATATTTCTCTAACTCTTATTTTTGAAATTCTACGATCGAACGGTCACTAATCGATCGCTAATAAAGTGATGAACAATAATATAAAACTCTAATTATTTGAAAAGTAGAATAGTTTAAAATTAACTCCGGCTCGGAGTTACTTTTCTCATTTAATTGAAAACCGAGTAATTTAATGCAAGAAAATTAAAACGGATTTTTAAAATAATCAAAATAGTCAAAGTAATCAATATTCATTTAAAATCAATTAATTTAACTATTCCTATAATATTTTAAAGAATTATGAAGTTAATGTTAAGTTACAAATGAACAAATAAATATAAACATGTAATCAAGTGCAATTAAATATTAACATTTAAGACGACACTTAATTAATCACAAGAGAATAAGTACAATTACTACAATGATTAGAAATAGGTAATAATCTTTTAATCAAATAATATAAATCATTTTCGAATTCTTCTAAAAGAAATAGCAAAACAGTGAAAATTAGATGATTTAACTAATTAAACATTTAATCAAATGCAGTCAAGTGCTATTAAATGCATACCGGGTTCGGGTTATCACACGTGGAATGATGAAGGAAGATCATTCTCACGCCCCAATTCGACCCCACCTACAATCAGTCAGGACGCAACGGAATTTCGGCAGTATAACGACAATAATTAAGACACCGAGGCTCTAAACCAACCTCTTTAGAATATCATACAACCAACTCCACAAACCATTCAACAATCAACTCCTCAATTAAATTAACAACATACAACATCACCATATTATACAATAATCATTCCTTCAACAATCCACTCATAGTTATACGCCTCCCTTCCAACTTAGTGCATAGGTTATACATACATTTCAAAATAGGTTATAATAAACTTAGTAATCTATTCATGATCAAAATAAAGACAACTAAATCAACATACATATGTCTTTATATTAAGATAGGTTATACAATACATTGTTTTACAACAACTAAGATAATCTCATGGCAATGACTCCTGCACATACGACTCATCCACATATGGCACATTTCCCTCTTCAAGAGGCACGTACCCGTACTCAGAATTAGTAACACCTACAAGCATGCAATAATTGAGAGTGAGCTTATATAAAACAAGCCTAGTGAGGATCCGATAGA
Source organism: Ehretia macrophylla (assembly GCA_037974665.1). Taxonomy (NCBI): domain Eukaryota; kingdom Viridiplantae; phylum Streptophyta; class Magnoliopsida; order Boraginales; family Ehretiaceae; genus Ehretia; species Ehretia macrophylla. The sequence goes on from CM075772.1 coordinate 39,450,357, forward strand.
TCTCTAACAGTATTTATTATACTCCTTGGAAATGATCCTTTGAGTAGTAAATACACAATAAACATCAATAACAATATAAAAACATAAACTATAATGACCATTCAATAAAGGATACTCTAGTTGGTGTAGCTCCAAATGCAATCACGATCTCAACCAACTTCTTATCACCCCCATGACACACATACCCGAGGTACTTCACTAGGCCTGCCCTCCATGGCATCTCCGCCCATGCGAGATGAGAGTAGCCTCTGATAGCCATGTCATTTTCAACCGGACGGCCTAATACCGCCCGAGAGATGGCACACACATATCAAGACTCAACAATAAGAATAAACATTCAATCACAAGAGGAAAACCTTTTCCGTTCACTATCTCTCGGTTCATCAATAATCAATAATGCATCAATCAATTAATAACATTACAACAACACAACATCAATTAATCAATTAACAGCTAAACAACTAAGTTAGATGACAAAGTAGGCCACCCAACTTAACATGCATTAGAAACACAACCAAACCTTAATCTAACCATCACCAACTCATAATTCAATCACTCAAACACCACCCGATCATCTAAAGGCATATATCAACATTTTAAAAAATGACAACCTAAACTTCTAATAATCACAACTTACATTCAACTAATCCAAAAAACTCCAAATCAGTTCCAATCACTCACTCACTCAATCAACTACATTAGCCCCCTTGGAAACCAACCAAAATAAATCCAAATCAAGCCCAACAACCCTAAAACCTCAATGCACCTAGGCTGAAATTTCTAAATTTTTTCATCGACAACACAATCAAAATGTCAGCATTACAACGGCACTACCCCGTATTTAACAAACTTTTACAAATCGATGGCAATCTATTTCAACCACTACAACTCAAAATATTCAACAAATAGCCAACAACTCAACTTTTAATACCCGAAAATAAAAATTCATGCTACAATGGTTCAAATCTTATATAAACGCATATGAACGATCCTTAGCATGCACTGAGAAATAATATAACATCAATTCAACTTTATAACGGTTCAAAATTCAATTATATGCAAAAATATAAAAATGACATTTTGAGATCTATAATTTTTCTCTCACCTTTGATTCAAAACAAGCCTAGATATACGTGCAATGCGTGCCCAACAAGCGGAATCTAACTCGGTTTGAAAAGCTATGGACAAAAATTAGGTTTCTCTATGAAATTTTGCTTTGAAAAATGTTGAAAAAACTCTCTTTTTCTCTCCTATGGCTCACGGAAATGTGAGTGTTTTTGGTGTGAAATTGTGCTATTTTAGTGTGTGCTTATGCTTATAAGCTCAAAGATGAACAAAACAAATGAAAGTCAAAGTTGACACTTAGTTAATTTTAGTCTTTTAATCCTATTTTTAACTATTTCTGGCTCAACTATTAAATTGACACCTAAATTAATTCTAGACCATATATTTTAGGTGACAAAGAGTTTTAAATTAAAACATTTTCACCCGAGTCGGCATAAAACTCGATTTCTTGCAAAAGAAATTGTAAAAACCTTTAAAATTTCAAAACCGATTCCAAATCCGTTTTAATCAAACACGGGTCTATTAATACTCGAGGACTAGGTTTTAAAATGTTTAAAACAGCCCTGTAAATATTTTAGCGGACAGGTGTTCAAAATACTATTCACTAAAATCGGCGATAAAATTTCTGATTCCGTTTTTTATGAAAATTTCATGAATGCACACATAGCATGTATTAGGAATATAAATGACATATTTAGCACATTCTAACTCATATAACACATAAATAGGTCAAAGCACGCAAAACGGGGCAAAACACGCAAATCGAGGTAAAGGCAAAATATGGGGTCTCACATTCTCGCCCCCCTTAAAGAAATTTTATCCCCGAAATTCTTACTTGTTGAACGGAAAAGATCTGGGTGCTACTGCTGCATCTGATCTCGCCTCTCCAATGTAACTTCCTCAATACCGTGATGCTTCTACAACACCTTGACCATCGGAATCTTCTTCAATCTCAATTCCCGTTCTATCTGATCAAGAATGCAGATCGACCTCTCATCATAAGTCAGATTCTCACGAAGCTAGAGCGGCTCTAGCACTAAAATATGAGAAGGATCCGGATTATACTTTCACAAATTGGACACGTAAAAGACATTATGAACATTAGAGAAATTCTCCGGTAAAGCCAACTGCTATGCCAACTTGCCAACTCTGCCGGTAATCTCAAACGGCCCTACAAACCTCGGACTCAGCTTTCTGCCTTTACCATAACGAGCAAACCCCTTACGAGAAGACAATCTCAACAAAACCCGATCCCCGACTGTAAACTCCAAGTCCCGACGACGCTTATCAGCATAACTCTTGAATCTGCTCTGTGCTGTAAGCATTCTCTACATGATCAACTGAACATTCTCAATCTTCTCTAGAAGCTCTGGCATAATAGTTGGATCAATAGTCTTCATCTCCCCTACTTCATCCCAATACAAAGGTGAATGGCACTTATGACTGTAAAGAGTTGCAAAAGGTTCTATCCCAATAGTAGCTTGATAACTATTGTTATAGGCAAACTCGACAAGTGGTAGATGTTTCTCCTAGTTCTTCCCGAAGTCCAGAACACAAGCCCTAAGCATATCCTCCAGAATCTGAATAGTCCTCTCAGACTGACCGTCGGTCTATGGATGATACGCTGTACTGAAATTAAGCTGAGTACCCAAAGTCTCCTGAAGTTTCTCCCACAAGCGAGAAGTAAATCGAGGATCTCGATTTGAGACAATACTAGATGGAATTCCGTGAAGTCTAACAATCTGATCCAAATAAAGATCCGTCAACTTTGCAACTTCATCTCCCATCCTCATTGAAATAAAGTGAGCTGTCTTCGTCAAACGATCCACGACAACCCAAACTGCATAATTACCTCTCGGTGTTCTAGGCAAACCAGTGACGAAATCCATCGTAATATGCTCCCATTTCCATTCTGGTATAGCCAACGGCTGAAGCAAACCTACAGGTCATTGATGCTCGGCTTTTACTCGCTGACAAGTCAAACATCTAGATACAAACTGAGCAACTTCCCTCTTCATGTTATTCCACCAATAATGTTGCTTCAAATCCCGATACATCTTGTTTCCACCAGGATGAATGGTGTACTTAGAATTATGAACCTCCTCCATAATACCTCGCCTCAAGCCCGGTTCATCGGGAACACAAACCCTGTTCCGAAATCGAAGAATACCATCCTCATATAATTTGAAGTCAGACTGATCATCCGTGATCTGATCCTTGATCTTCTGAAGTTTAACATCAAGTTGCTGAGCTTCTCTGATCTGAGACAATAATACAGGTTGAATACGGAGATGTGAAGACATCACCCCAACCTGAGTTAACTCTGGTCTCCATTAAGTGAATTCCTCAAGAACCTCCCACTTTTTGATAGCCAAACAAGAAACACTCGCCTTACGGCTAAGAGCGTCTGCCACAACATTTGCCTTCCCAGGCAGATAACTGATAGAACAATTATAATCTCCAAGAAGTTCCATCCATCTCCGTTGTCGCATATTCAACTCCTTCTTTGAGAACAAATACTTAAGACTCTTATGATCAGTGAAAATCTCAAACTTACTGCCCCACAAATAATGATGCCACTTTTTTAGTGCGAAAACAACTGTTGCCAACTCAAGATCATGAGTCGGATAATTCACCTCATACGACTTAAACTTTCTGGAAGTATAAGCAATAACCTGACCATTCTGCATAAGTACACAACCTAAGCCCTCCTTGGAAGCATCACTGTATATAACTATATTATCGGTCCCTTCTGGTTGAGCAAGTACTGGAGCAGTAGTCAATCTCTTTTTCAACTCCTAAAACCCACTCTCACATTTCTCATCTCAAGTAAAGTTAGTCCGTTTATGAGTTAACTTAGAAAGCAGCCCAGCAATCTTAGAAAAGTCCTTGACAAACCTACGGTAATAACCCGCCAAGCCAAGAAAGCTACGAACCTCTGAAACATTCTCCAGCCGTTTCCAAGACATCACCAACCCAATCTTAGTGGGATCTACAGAAATATCGCTCTGTGTGATAACATGGCCAAGAAAAGATATGCGTTGTAGCCAAAATTCACATTTGCTAAACTTTGCAAACAACTGATACTCCTACAGCTTCTGTAAGACAAGTCGTAGATGTTGCTCGTGCTCCGATTCAGACTTAGAATAAACCAAGATATCATCAATAAAGATCACCACAAACTTGTCCAAGTACGGCTGAAAAATCCGATGCATAAGATCCATAACTGCTGCCGGTGCATTAGTTAATCCAAAGGGTATAACTACAAACTCATAATCCTCGTACCGAGTCCTAAAGGTAGACTTCGGAACATCCTCCGTGTGAATCCGCAGTTGATAATACCCTTGCCTTAAGTCAAACTTAGAGTAGACTTTAGCTCCCTGAAGTTGATCAAACAACTCATCAATCAGTGGCAAAGGATACTTGTTCTTGATGGTCACTTGATTCAAACCACGATAGTCAATGCATAATCTCAAGGTACCATCCTTTTCTTCACAAATAAAATAGGTGCTCTCTACGGTGAAGAACTCTGCTGAATGAAACCCTTCTCTATTAACTCTTGCAACTGAGTTTTTAACTCCTTCAACTCAGCTGGTGCCATCCGTTACGCTGATTTAGAAATAGGTTGAGTATCGGGAATAAGATTGATCACAAACTCCATATCTCTCTCTGGCGGTAACCCTGACAACTCCTCGAGAAATACATTGGGATATTCTCGAATAATAGGTACTTCCTCCAACTGTAGCTTACCAGATGGCTTGTTGATCAAATAAGCTAGATAACTCGAACATCCCTTACTCACCAACTTAACAGCTTTAGTTGTTGAGATAATAAAACTCGTCTTAGAACCCTGGTTCCCTGCTACCTCTACTACTAGCAGATCTGGTATCCAAAATCGTACTACCTTCGTTCTACAGTTTAACTGGGCATCATACTTAGAAAGCCAATCCATACCCAAGATAACATGATACCCCCGGATAGGAAATAAGTTAAGGTCCAAATGAAAATTATACCCCTTAACATGTATTTTACAATCCTTACATACTAAGCCAGTCACATACATATCAGTCAAAGAGGTACTAATCTCAACCACATAAGGCAGTTTTTCAGGTTGCATATTAACACGTTGTACACAAGTAGGAGTAATGAAAGAATGCGTAGCACCAGAATCAATCAACACTTTAACAAGTTGATCAAGTATAAGGAAGTTACCTTCCACAACTGCAATCTCCTTAGGCATCTCCTCCAAATAAACTGTGTAGGCCCGAGCCTGAACCCGCTACTGCTGAGGTGTACCACCAAAAAGTCGACCCTGATAACCCTAGGTCGCTGCCCGACCCTCAGTTCCCCGATATCTATAGCAATCCTTCACCCTATGCTAATTGCTGCCGCAACCCAAACATGTTCCTGCCTTCGCCCTGCAGTCGGCCTCCACATGGCCCTGACGCTTACAGTAAGTACACTACGGTGATGAAACACTGCCACTGCCCCTAGAAGAACCAGAAGCTGAGAAAGCAGCTGTACCAGCCTACTGCTGAGGTCTCATAACACTAGGCCTATATTGACCCTGAGACTGGGCTGGCCTAAACTACGACTGAGCCTGACAAGATCCCTGCTGAAACTGGGGCCGATAGTAGCCCTGCTGACCCTGCGGTTTGAAAGAACCTTGCTGCACTGCAGGCTTATAACCACCCTGCTGTACCGATGGTCTATACATACCCTGCTGACCCTGCGGCTGAAAGGGCCTCTTGCTAGGCTGACTAGGTCCGGTCTGTTCCCCCTTTCTCTTCTCTAACCTAGAAGCTGTATCAAAGGCCTCAGTATGTGTGAAACCCCATTTTTCTGCTTTAACTTGATTTACGTGCTTTGTCTCGTTTTGCGTGCATATGACCTGTTTATGTGCTATAGGGCCTAGAATGTTATAATTTTGATGTCAATACTCCTAATACGTGCTAAATGTGCATTCATGAAATTTTCATCAAAAACGGGATCAGAAATTTTATCGTCGATTTTCAATGAATAGTGTTTTTGAAACACGTCCGCTATAATTTTGAAACTGGTCTTTTTAACCCTTCTAGACCTAGTCCACGGACTTTAATAGACCTGTGTTTGATGAAAACGGTTTTAAAATCGGCTTAAGAATTTATTAGGGTTTTTACACCGACTTTTGCGAAAATCGAGTTTTAAGCCGACTCGGGTGGAATTCTTTGAATGTAAAACTTCTTGTCACCTAAAAATAACTCACTTGAGATATCTTGGGGGTTGCATAATTATTTTTAACTTGGTGAGCACTAAAATGCAATTAAAGTCATTAAAAATACAAAAATACCTATTAAAATAACTTTGACTTTAATTAAATAATTGACCTTATAAGCTAATGTCACCTACACACACTCACACAACACAAAAACACCATCACACACACACACATTGCCGAGAGAGAAGAGGGAGAAAAGAGAAGAGAAAAACTTAAGCTTTCAATCCAATTTTTCAAAGAAAAAACCTAGTTTTTGTCCGTGAAACTTCGCACCGACTTGGATTCTGCTTGTTGGGCACGCATAGCACGCATTCCTAGGCTTATATCGCATCTAAGGTGAGAGAAAAATTCTAGATCTCAAAATGTCATTTTTGTGTTTTTGCGTATAAATGAAGATTGAACCGTTAGAATTGAAATCTGATGTTAGATTATTGCTCCTTGCATGCTAGGGATCATTATATACTAATACTACGAGTTTCTGTCGGATATAGCATAATTTTTATTTTCCGGGTATTTAATTTTGATTAAAATGTTCAAAGTTAATTTAATTGAGTTGCGTTGCTCGAAATCGATTGCCGTCGATTTCTAAATACTTGATAATTACGTGTTAGCGCTGTTGTAATGCCGAATTTTTGATTACATTGTTTGTGTGAAAATCCGGAAAATCCAGCCATGACATCTTAGAGTTTTAGGGTTATCGGGCATGATTTGGAGGTGTTATGGTGGATTTCCGAGAGGGCTAATGTAGTAGGTTGAATGGGTGAGTGATAGGAACTGATTTGGCAATGTTTGGATTAGTAGATTGTAAGTTATGAATTTTAGAAGTTTAGGTTGTCATTCTTTAATTTCTTGAACGATGCCTTTAGATGGTTGGGTAGTGTTCGAGTGATGAATGGTGAGTTGTTGATGAGTAATTTAGAGTTTAATTTTGTATATTATGCATGTCCGGTTAGATGGCCTACTTTGTCATCTAACTACGTTGTTTGTTGTTTAATTTAATATTGATGTTATTGATTAATTATTATTGAATGCGGGAATCGGGCACTCTTGTTGCTGATCTCCCAATTGATTGATTGATTGATGATTGATTGATGATTGATGATTATGGAGTCTTGGTATGTGTGTGCCACCTCTCGGGCAACATCGGGCTGTCGGGTTGATAACGGCATGACTGCCATAGGCTACCCCCAGCTCGCATGACGGAGGTGTCATGGAGGGAGGGGCTAGTGAGGTACCTCGGGTGCGTGAGTAATGGGGAGTTATAAGAAGAACGGTTGAGATCGTGATGGCGTTTGGAGCTACACCAAATAGAGTATCCTTATTGAATGGTCATATAGTTATGTGATGATAGTATTATTTATTGTTATTGTGTGTTTACTGACTCAAAGGATTATTTCCAAGGAGTTTAGTAAACCTTGCTCGAGATCTATCGGATCCTCACTGGGCTTATTTATATAAGCTCACTCTCTATTAATGCATGCTTACAGGTGTTGCAGAGCAAGATTACGGGTACGTGCCTCCTGAAGAGGAGAATGTGGAAAATGTGCCTTTTGTGGATGAGTCATATGTTCCCGAGTCTTATCCATGACTTTATGTTGTTTAAATGTCTTGTATATTAGTTTAATAGACTTTATATGCCTTATGGTTCTTAATGTAATAGATATTGAAAAGATGATGAACCAAATGATGTTAACTTAGCGGTTTTCTTTTGTTTATGGTTAAGTTGTAAATGTGTCTCAACTTACTTTTGAAATGTATGATAAAGTTGAGGTATTGTATGTCATGTTGGAACGGAGGCAGATAACGAAGACTGATTATTGTATACTACGGTTAGGTTGTATGTTGTTATGCTGTTAAGGAGTTGTTGTATGTATGGTTATGGAATTTTTAATGTTTAATGTTATTAACGAGGTTGGTTTAGAACCTCGGTAATCTATTTACTGTCGTTACTGCCGAAATTCCGTTGCATCCTGACTGATCGTAGGTGGGGTCGAGTTGGGGCGTGACAGTTTAAGTGGTATCAGAGCGCATGTTAGCTGTCAGCCGGGGTATCCTCGGAATGTGGGTAGTGGTCTAAGCATGCAAGTATGTATTAAGTGAAAGAAACGTGAAACATATGTTAATATGTTTATGTGATTAATTTACTTATGTGTCTAACTTTCTATGTGACTAGTATGACTTGTGTGTTAAGTGAACTAATGTGGTCAATATGTTTTATGTGATAACGTGTTATACGTACTCAATGTGTTGTAATTAATGTGCATTATGTGATTAATGTGTATTATGTGACAATTGTGTTTTATGTGATTTTGTGCCTTGTGTGAAGTTAGTTGTTTATGTGCTTTTAATTGTTTATAACTAGCTTATGTGAAACAACGTGCTTTAGGTGGTCAATATACTTTAAGTGACCAATGTGAGTTACGTGATCAACTTGTCTTATGTGAAGTTTGTTGCTTATGTGACTTTAATTGTTTATAACTTACTTCTGTGATATAACCTGTTTATGTGATGTTGGCTTCTTATATGTTGAATTGTGTGTTATGTGATAATGTTGCATTGTATGATAATTGCGTATTACGTTCTACTTGTCTTTCATTTGATATAGTTGCATACATGTTTTAACTCGTGAGTGACCTTTTAATGTCTAGGGTGACTGCAAGAGTTTTCGGAAATAGTGGTAGGCCATGATTTTGAATTATTATTATTCTAGTAGTTTATCAGTTAGATTTTAATTGTTATGTTTATGGATTTTAGTTTCGGCTTAGTGGATAGATCTTGATGTTCCTTTAGCGAGAATGAAGTTGTTCGAGGAAAATAGCAATGTATCTTGATGATTATAATTACTTTTGTTGCCATGTTTAACTTATTATTACTTGGAGATGAATCATAAGTTGAGGTTTTTGTGAGGTTGTCATTAGACACTTTTGGAGTCTCAACTCAGATTATACTTTCTTGAGGTTATTTTAGAATGAATTTATTTGAGGAATTAGTGATGTATATTTGTGAATGGAATGAAGTGTGGTATAACATGTGAATATTTCTACTATTTGAGATTGCTATATTATTAATGGATATTTTGGAGTTTTGATCTTTAAACCTTGGAGACAATTGGAGTAATTCCTGACTAAAGTTACTTTATTCGAAGATGTAATTGTTGGGAGATAGAATTATTTGAGGAAATAAGAATGCATTTTGGTGACTGAACATTTACTTGCCTACATCGAGCTTTTGAGTTCTAGGTGGTATGACTTTCTAAATTGTTGATTGAGGATTCTCTTGTGTTATAATGGGTTAGCATGAATCTGTATTGTGTTATCAGATTTTGGAGTCTTCATTAGTTAATCTTGTTGGGTAATCGGTGATTTATCTCGTTTAGTGATTGGTCTGATACGGAATGTAAAATTTTGGAGTGATTTATCTTGTTTGGTGATTGTTATGACTCCTTAGGTTCTTTAGATCTCCTTAGTGTCTTGTTTTGGAGGAAGATAGATTGTAGGATTTGACTTGTTGGTGTTTAAGTGTGTAGGTGGGACACCCTTCTTGTACTCCATAATTCTATCGGTCTTATTATTATCTTTTACTCTATTCTCACTTATTTGAGAGAGAGTTACACTTTTCTAGCATATCAATTGTTTCTTGAAAGTTTTGCTTATTGGATTAATGGATCCTATACTCATTTGACATTGCTTCTATTCTTAACATTCATATTTGTTTCTTATAGCAATGTCGCTTATTGGAGTTAAGGTTTGAGACTTCTACATTTCATTCTATATCTCCAGCCATTGGTTTCAATATTTCATTTCATTCTTTTACTATTTATTTGGAAGTAATTTCACCTTTGGTATACCATTTTACTTATTCGATTTCACTTGTTTGATGTACTCCTTACCTAAGTACATCATTGTCATTCTTGTTGATCTTTGTTAATCCTATTGTTTTATTATTAAATCCAGAGTCATTACTTTGCTTGTAATTGCTCACTCAAAGTACTCGGCACTGTCCTATTGTTATCATTTCTTATTCGTACTTCTTTGGTATTGCGTGCTGAGATACTCTTGCCACTCATGTTTCTATTGAATTAATCATCTCTTATTTCTTAATTTCATTTCGCCTCAAGTACAACTTACTTGTTGGTTCCTTGAACAATTATCGAGAATTGAAACATCTACTTGTTCAGGAATTTTTGTTCAACATACTCAGCACTGTTTTGACTCGTCATCATCCTTTGTTCGTACTTATTTAACTGATAGGTGCTGAGACATTCCTTATCTTAGTTATCACGCTTTCTTATTAAACTATTAACCTCTTGATTCTCTAACCCGTTTGACCTCCTGTTCACTTGATTGTTGGCTCGAATATGATTTTTCATATTCGTATTTCCTTGTAAATTTCATAAGAGCCATATTCTGACAAATGTCACTTTTGAGATATTTCCTTGATCAGTAATCATTCATGTTATCGTAAATGAGTTTTTAAACCCTCGGGGTGTTCATAGAGCTCTTTTGTGTAATAGGGGATGATTGATAATTAGTGGTGTCACGCTAAGACTTGGAGTTGCAATTTCTTTCATATGCAATATGATATTAGGTAGGAGAGAATTATGAATTGAAGATTGTCTTGGAATTATGATCATCAACTTGCAGTCAACAGAGTTTGTTCTTTTGAGGTCTTTGGTTAGTTGTCATCCTAAGAGATAAATGGGAACTAAGAGAAGTATTGTTATGCGTAACGATTGAGGATTTAATTGTCTATCAGTTCGAGAATTGCGCGGACGCAATTGTTTTAAGGAGGGGAGAATGTGAAACCCCATTTTTCTGCTTTAACTTGATTTACGTGCTTTGTCTCGTTTTGCGTGCATATGACCTGTTTATGTGCTATAGGGCCTAGAATGTTATAATTTTGATGTCAATACTCCTAATACGTGCTAAATGTGCATTCATGAAATTTTCATCAAAAACGGGATCAGAAATTTTATCGTCGATTTTTAGTGAATAGTGTTTTCGAAACACGTCCGCTATAATTTTGAAACTGGTCTTTTTAACCCTTCTAGACCTAGTCCACGGACTTTAATAGACCTGTGTTTGATGAAAACGGTTTTAAAATCGGCTTAAGAATTTATTAGGGTTTTTACACCGACTTTTGCGAAAATCGAGTTTTAAGCCGACTCGGGTGGAATTCTTTGAATGTAAAACTTCTTGTCACCTAAAAATAACTCACTTGAGATATCTTGGGGGTTGCATAATTATTTTTAACTTGGTGAGCACTAAAATGCAATTAAAGTCATTAAAAATACAAAAATACCTATTAAAATAACTTTGACTTTAATTAAATAATTGACCTTATAAGCTAATGTCACCTACACACACTCACACAACACAAAAACACCATCACACACACACACATTGCCGAGAGAGAAGAGGGAGAAAAGAGAAGAGAAAAACTTAAGCTTTCAATCCAATTTTTCAAAGAAAAAACCTAGTTTTTGTCCGTGAAACTTCGCACCGACTTGGATTCTGCTTGTTGGGCACGCATAGCACGCATTCCTAGGCTTATATCGCATCTAAGGTGAGAGAAAAATTCTAGATCTCAAAATGTCATTTTTGTGTTTTTGCGTATAAATGAAGATTGAACCGTTAGAATTGAAATCTGATGTTAGATTATTGCTCCTTGCATGCTAGGGATCATTATATACTAATACTACGAGTTTCTGTCGGATATAGCATAATTTTTATTTTCCGGGTATTTAATTTTGATTAAAATGTTCAAAGTTGATTTAATTGAGTTGCGTTGCTCGAAATCGATTGCCGTCGATTTCTAAATACTTGATAATTACGTGTTAGCGCTGTTGTAATGCCGAATTTTCGATTACATTGTTTGTGTGAAAATCCGGAAAATCCAGCCATGACATCTTAGAGTTTTAGGGTTATCGGGCATGATTTGGAGGTGTTATGGTGGATTTCCGAGAGGGCTAATGTAGTAGGTTGAATGGGTGAGTGATAGGAACTGATTTGGCAATGTTTGGATTAGTAGATTGTAAGTTATGAATTTTAGAAGTTTAGGTTGTCATTCTTTAATTTCTTGAACGATGCCTTTAGATGGTTGGGTAGTGTTCGAGTGATGAATGGTGAGTTGTTGATGAGTAATTTAGAGTTTAATTTTGTATATTATGCATGTCCGGTTAGATGGCCTACTTTGTCATCTAACTACGTTGTTTGTTGTTTAATTTAATATTGATGTTATATTGATGTTATTGATTAATTATTATTGAATGCGGGAATCGGGCACTCTTGTTGCTGATCTCCCAATTGATTGATTGATTGATGATTGATTGATGATTGATGATTATGGAGTCTTGGTATGTGTGTGCCACCTCTCGGGCAGCATCGGGCTGTCGGGTTGATAACGGCATGACTGCCATAGGCTACCCCCAGCTCGCATGACGGAGGTGTCATGGAGGGAGGGGCTAGTGAGGTACCTCGGGTGCGTGAGTAATGGGGAGTTATAAGAAGAACGGTTGAGATCGTGATGGCGTTTGGAGCTACACCAAATAGAGTATCCTTATTGAATGGTCATATAGTTATGTGATGATAGTATTATTTATTGTTATTGTGTGTTTACTGACTCAAAGGATTATTTCCAAGGAGTTTAGTAAACCTTGCTCGAGATCTATCGGATCCTCACTGGGCTTATTTATATAAGCTCACTCTCTATTAATGCATGCTTACAGGTGTTGCAGAGCAAGATTACGGGTACGTGCCTCCTGAAGAGGAGAATGTGGAAAATGTGCCTTTTGTGGATGAGTCATATGTTCCCGAGTCTTATCCATGACTTTATGTTGTTTAAATGTCTTGTATATTAGTTTAATAGACTTTATATGCCTTATGGTTCTTAATGTAATAGATATTGAAAAGATGATGAACCAAATGATGTTAACTTAGCGGTTTTCTTTTGTTTATGGTTAAGTTGTAAATGTGTCTCAACTTACTTTTGAAATGTATGATAAAGTTGAGGTATTGTATGTCATGTTGGAACGGAGGCAGATAACGAAGACTGATTATTGTATACTACGGTTAGGTTGTATGTTGTTATGCTGTTAAGGAGTTGTTGTATGTATGGTTATGGAATTTTGAATGTTTAATGTTATTAACGAGGTTGGTTTAGAACCTCGGTAATCTATTTACTGTCGTTACTGCCGAAATTCCGTTGCGTCCTAACTGATCGTAGGTGGGGTCGAGTTGGGGCGTGACAGTAAGTATATCATATTGATTCAAGGCCATCGCATCCTGAATCTCGGGCCTCAAACCCAACATAATCCTACGAGTCTTGCGCTCCTCATTAGCCACAAACTCCGGTGCATACCGGGAATGTCTAGTAAATGTGGCCTTATACTGAGCCACTAAAGCATCCCCCTGAACTACAGATAGAAACTCAGCTTCTCTCCTCTCCTGTGCAATCCTCGGGACATACTTCAAAGCTCTCAGAAAGGTATCCCAAACATACAGAATACCTTGGGTCTCCCAACTAGATTTCACCGTGAGCTACCACTTCTCTGCCTCATCATCAAACAAATAAATGGCAAATGTGACTTTTCTTTCATCAGTATAATCCATAGGGTCAAATATTTTCTCTACTTTATTAATCCATGCCTCGGCTTTCTGATCATCTGGCTCCCCCTGAAACCTTGGTGGATAGTACCCCAAGAACTCATTCAGTGTACCACGCCCGTGGTATCCATCTTGTACATTCAGTAACTGTGTTTGCAAAGTTTGAGCTTAGGCAGCCTGCCTTGCTAGCAACTGTGCCTGACCGGCCATAACCTCTGCAATCCTATCCAGGGCTGCTTCAAAACGATCATCACCCCTTTCTCGGCCCGGTGCCACATTACCCGGAACCTCGTCAACTACTTTGGGCCTACCTCTCATTCTCGGTATACCAGTCATTCTACTAATCAAAGAGTTAGCGCAGGTTATAGCACGTAAACAGGCTATAAACAATTATTAGCTCATAAACAACAAACCCATATAAAGCACATAAATCACTTAAGTATCAATCACATAAACAAATTGATCACATAATCACATAAGCACTAAATCACATAATCACATAATCATTTAATCATATTAACACATAGTTCAGTTTTCTTTCACTTCATACCTACTTTCATGCCAAGACCATTACCCACATTCCGAGAATACCCCGGCTGACAACTAACATGTGCTCTGATACCACCTAATGTCATGCCCCAACTTGAGCCCACCTACAATTAGTTAGGACGCAACAGAATTTCGGCAGTACAACGACAATAATTAAGACACCAAGGCTCTAAACCAACCTCTTTAGAATATCATACAACCAACTCCACAAACCATTCAACAATCAACTCCTCAATTAAATTAACAACATACAACATAACCATATTATACAATAATCATTCCTTCAACAATCCACTCATAGTTATACGCCTCCGTTCCAACTTAGTACATAGGCTATACATACATTTCAAAATAGGTTATAATCAACTTAGTAATCTAGTCGTGATCAAAATAAAGACTACTAAATAAACATACATATGTCTTTATATTACGATAGGTTATACAACATATTATTTTACAACAACTAAGATAATCTCATGGCAATGACTCCTGCACATAAGACTCATCCACATATGGCACATTTCCCTTTTCAGGAGGTATGCACCCATAGTCAGAATTAGTAACACCTGCATGCATGCAATAATTCAGAGTGAGCTTATATAAAACAAGCCTAGTGAGGATCTGATAGATCTCTAACAGTATTTACTATACTCCTTGAAAATGATCCTTTAAGCAGTAAATACACAATAAACATCAATAACAATATAAACACATAAACTATAATGACCATTCAATAAAGGATACTCTAGTTGGTGTAGCTCCAAATGCCATCACAATCTAGTTGGTGTAGCCGTGGACGGATAGAAAGACCAGATGAAAGTATCCTTTTTTGTTGAAAAGACAAAGATGAATGTGGACAAAGCACATACCTCAGACCGATCGATTAAACCAATTATTGTAGAGTTTCAAAGGGAAGTATTGAATTAAAGTCATTCATGTGTACCGATTTCCTTATGGTTGACTTAACAATTGGGATACAGGTTTCACTGTACAACTAATTCATTATATGAAAATTGCAGTCTATAAGTTCATAGTGATGCTCAGTTGGAGGGAAAGTCTAACATACACAGTATGTATGGCTTATACACACCTTTAGTAGTTTCCTCCAAACCCCCTGTTCTGCCTACTAACCAAGACTTTTCTTTCTAGCCCCTTTACGCTTACCAAGGTCTGCATTCCTTTTATTACTTGTTGTACTCCTTCTACCATATTATTTTGTCTTTTCACCTCAGTCCCGGATCGATTATAAGTCTTCTTTGCTATAGCTTGAATCCGCGTGATTTATCTATATTATTAAAAGCGCTGAATCCCTCCTTCTTGTTGCTAGAAATAGGGAAAAACTACTTCTTGGATTGTGGCCGACACTTGAGAAACTAATTAGAGATTTGCTAAGCAAACAAGCTTGAAAGCACTTCTCCTAGCTTGATCTAAGTCTTTTATATTAATGGTGGGGCCTGACTTATATGCTCCTCTTCCCTTGCTTTATTACACCGATTACTACAGATGAAGCCAAGGACATCGATTATCTATAATGAAATATTCAACGTTGACGGATATGCCTTCTACTGCGCCATCTCTTAGCCTTTATACTCCTCTATTGCCGGTAAGAAAGAGGACAAGGACTTCCATAAACTAAAGAAGAGCAGAATCTCCTTCGATTGCTGCTTGCGGGACTATTGTATATATTTATATAGTTTTAACACTATAATTAACTCACAAAGCGTCTATTCACGGAGGTTGTTGTAGTTTTCATAGTTGCGAGAATTTCTTTTTTGAGATTGGCTTGGTGTGAAGTGTACCGCATCGACCAAGCAAGGGGCGCGAAGGCCGTTGCACTAACGCGCATCCATTTTCTTGCTGGATACAAGATCAAAAAGAAAGAATTGGATGAACATTGAGATGTCCAAGATAAAAGGAATGAGGGGAAGAATCGACAAGGAATCTATAACATAAAATCGAGAATGAAAAAGCGTGACGAGAATTCTCAACTCGAGATGTTAAAAGGTGCAAAATCAATGGGTGCTGGAGTTGCTACAATTGTTTCAGCAGGAGCTGCTGTTGGTATTGGAAACGTCCTTAGTTCCTCGATTCATTATGTTGTGCGAAATCCATAATTGGCTAAACAATTATTTGGTTATGCCAGTTTCGTCTTTGCTCTGATCGAAGCTATTGCATTGTTTGCCTCAATGATGGCCTTTCTGATCTCATCCATATTCCGATCGAAGAAAGTAGGTTGAAGTTTCATAAAGCAAGCACCTCTTTCCTGCCTTAGTCCATCAAACAAGGGATGGGGCGCAATTCTTAAACAGAAGAATGGGGATAAAAAGGAAGTGAAAAAAAAAGTTGAATTGGAAACCAAGTAAGAAGGAAAGAGGCTAGTCACCAAAAATGCTCCCCCCATAGGTTCGTTTGTCATTGGGGCTTACAATTCACCTTGTGACTCATTCCTTCGGTCGAGCCTTCTTCGGGCGTCGATCAATCACATGCCGCTCTATCGTTGTCTGATTTTTGGTTGTTTGATCACACTCAAAATTATGTATCTACTTATCATATTTTTGCCCCTGCTCGGTAGTTCTATAGCAGGTTTTTTAGATGTTTTCTAGGATTAGAAAGAACTGCTATAATGACTACTGCGTGCGTTTCATTCTCTTCGATCTTATCTTTGATTGCTTTTTATGAAGTTGCACCGGGAGTGAGTGCTTGCTATCTAAGAATTGCTCGATGGATCTTATCGAAAATGTTTGATGCTTCTTGGGGCTTGTTTGGCAACTGTGAAGTCACCGGATGAATTGCCGAGTAAATAGATCAGATCCGGACGTGGTTGTTGCTCCACGGTGATACGGACTTGACCTGTTCCTACCTACCCCGGAGCACAATAGGATATCGGGAATAAGGGGGGACATACTGGACGTAATCACTCCCTTGGTTGGGGACTGTGTCGCCCTGCTTTTCGATCGATACATAGTTGAGAAGGCCAATCATGAACGCTACAGGTGTGGGAGCAATCCTAGTCAGGGAAGGCTAAGACGACACCTTGCATATGGGTAGCAAAAGGGCGCTTATGCCCCTATGATAGGGCCTTATGGGGAAGGGCCCAGCCCAATAGGGTCAGTACACCCACCACTTCAAGCGTACCTCTGTATCGATTGAATCACTCTTTTGGTCTAGTCGGTAGAACCAGTGAACCACGCAAGCTGGTTAGATGCGTGGGGTAGAGGGCTCGTAGTACCCCATTTTCTTGACCCAGTCTTTTTTTCGCTTCGGTAGTGAATCACCTACTAAAAAAAGGGGCAAGCCTACACGCCTTATTTGAGAATACTAAGGCAGGTAGTGAACTCTTTCATTAGGGAATGGAAGAAGGGGCCTAAGCATGCCAGATACCGTACACTTGAGGGGCAAAGGAAAGCGAGACCTTATCTTATTTTTTTTCCAGGCCTGTTTGGACATACAATTCCCGCAAAAGTTCAAGTTGGTGAGCCGTGTGATGGAAAACCTTCTTGCACGGATCGGAGAACACTGGATTATAATGAGAGGTCCACCACCACATCATTGCATGCAAGGGAAGCTCGCTCGATTTGCAGATTGGTCTGACTAATAATTCAATTCTGACCCCATGTTCGATAGCCCGACCGTAGTGATGTTAATTGTGGTTACATTCATAAGTAGCTTGGTCCATCTTTATTCTATTTCATATATGTCTGAGTATCCGCATAGCCCTTGATTTATGTGTTATTTATCCATTCCTACTTTTTTTATGCCAATGTTGGTGACTGGAGATAACTCTTTTCAATTATTCTTCGTGTGATAACTCAAACTCGGCATGCATTTAATGGCATTTAATTGCATTTAACTAAGTGACATCTTAAATGTTGGCATTGAATTTGTGTTTATTTTATTTTTAGTTAAACACTTATTTGTAGCTTTACTTTCGTATTTCTTTTAGAAGTAACTAGAATAATACCTGAGCTAATCATATTAACGGAATATCAACTACTTTTCATATTTGTGTCAATCAATTTTATTTTTCTTGCACTTAAATGCTCGGATTTCACTTAAATGAAAAGTAGCTCCGAGCCAGAGTAAATTTTAAACTGTGATGCTTTCCAAAAATGATATATTTCTTAGATTCTTTGAGATTTAATTGTTATTCTTCTATTGACGCAAAGTGCATAGCATATCAAGAGAGATAGTTAGGAAATAATTTCGAGTCCCCAGCAAATAGTGAAAACGAGTGTTTGGTGTCTTAAATTTCATATTTTAATTATTGTTAGCTAGAATTAACTTTTCCTTAGTTGTTTTAGCTTAAAAATGCACAAAAATAGGCCAATTTGACCAAATTTAAGTTAGTTGACCAAGGGGTTTGAGCTTTGACCAAGTTGTCATCTTATTAAAGCACATAATAGCACAAAATAAAAAAAAAAGAGGGCTGAACAGAATATGAAAGAGCCAAAATTTGCAAGAGAAGAAAAAAAAGATTTCAAGCCAAATCTTCGATTCTTCGCGAGGGCTTGCACAGGGTGGTTTCCTAGGCATCCTACAAGGTTTTCCTAGCGTCTAGGAGCATCTAAGGTGAGGTTTTCATCGTTATTTATGCATTTGAATATTTTGTGTATTAACTTTGATTTTTTGAGTTTTACACGTATATTGTTGTTTTAATTGATTTGAGGCTTAAAGAATGTTCCTTGTGATTGTAGAACATGTATCTATAGTTTTTTAACATTTTCTGCAGTTGAAAATTGAAATTGAAATATAAATTGTATAATGAATAGTAAAATGTGAATAGTAAACCCTTGAAATGATAAAATTGCACTGTTATGCTGTCTGTTGATGCGAAAAGGTGCTAGGTATGCTAGAATATCTAAATGTATGATTTGTTTAGGTTGCGTAATGGAAAAAATAGAAAAAAATGGCTTAGTGAAAGTCGGGGTCGTTTAGGTCGAGTTTAGCGTTTCCTCATTTTGTGTGATGGCATTGTTTTGGGAGGCCATGGAAGCACTTTTGGTGCGAATATGGCATTGGTTGGATGTTTGGTTAGTATAGTTGTAGTTCAAATGAGCAAAGGGGGAAATCGGGGCTTTGCGCGAATTCTAGGGTAAAGTAGAGTTTCGGGGTCCTTAGACGTGCCTTATGGTGACCTAGAAGGATTGGCGAAGTCGGTTTCCAAAACTCGTGGCTCGTTTGGAAATGGTAGTGTTTTGATAGTTGGGGCCGATTTGTGATTTTGCTTGTTATCTTGATATTATGCCTATAGAATGCTTAGGGTTGCTTGATATACTTGTCTAATTGGTGTTATTGTTGCTTATTATTGATTGTTATGCTCGAAAAGTTAGTTGAATGCTAGTATTGATTGTGATTGCTTGCTATCTCGTTTGTTGTCACTAGTTTGTATTGTTGTACTATCGCTCGTTTATTGCCTTGTATCGAGTCTTGCATTGCATAGTGTCTCGCGCGTGAGTGATGGGCCTCTCTAGGTAGCCTCGGGTTGCCAATGTTGGTTGCTCTAGCTCCACTGCTATTCCCTTTCTCACTTGGGTTGCCTCCCAGGGAGATTTGGGTCGTAGAATTGATGGATACTTCTGGGGTATTCCAAACCGGTGTTATAAGGTGGATACGTGCTTATTGTCATCGTTGTCAACATCAAGCTCGAGATTGATGTATCGCTCGTGAAATGGTACATTGCTCGTATGAGTGAACCATAGCCTTCAGAGTGTGGTATAGCTTTGAATGGTTGTGTTAATGCTTTCAGTAATTGCTTATTGTATTGATTATTTGTCTTGATTGCTTATTTATCACTTATATTGCTTAACTGTCTTATTTTCATTGCACGATTTTCTTTCTCTCCAATTCGATATATGTCTCGCCCTCACTGAGTATACGTGTTGTGTATACTCACTCCTCACCACCACATTTCAGGAAATGTCATATTAGCTGGAAAGTTCGTGATTACGTGAAAGTCCGTGCTTGAAGAGTTGTCTTGCGTGCCTATGTGACTCGAGTTGTCAAGGTTGTAAAGATGTATGCTTTTATGTATTATATGTATTTAATGTTAAAGGGGATGTAATTTAAGTTTCATTAGATTATGTATTTAGTTAATGTAGCTTAACTTCAATGTGTATTTGTAATGACAAAGGAAAAGAGATAGAAAGATATGATAGTCTAGCTTATGAAATAGGTTGGTGTAGTTTAATTGCTAGGCTTGAATGTATATTTACTTGTGATTTTCTTGTTATGAACCAAGGCTCGGATGGCCTTGAGGTGGTTGAATGTTTGGACATGGTATTGGTCCACTTATATGCTGTCGCTGGTTTTTACATTTCGCCTAGAAACAGGGGAGACTCCGTCCGTTTTCCCTGAAAGTTTATGCCTGGGTTTGGTTTGGGTTGTGATTAGATTGATTTATAGAACTCCCGGTCTCGAGAGGGATTGGGGTGTTACAGGTGGTATCAGAGCTTGTCTAGCTCATAAGCCGGGACAGGGTCCTCTGTCTGGTAGGTAGTCACCCTTGAATGTGTGCTTGTTAAGTGTGTCTGGAAAGTGTATGCTTGTATGTGAGATTGTGTGTCTTGACATGAATGTGTGCTCCTATGTGATATAGTTATGTGTTATGTGTTAATTGTGTGCTAAGTGAAGTAAAGTGTCTAGTTGTGCATTGAATTGACCTATCGAATTGGCATTGTGAATCTAATCGACCTCGTGAATTGTTATTTGTTTGGAGTATTGCTTGTAATGTGTGTATTGAAATGTCTTGAATTGGTTATGCTGTGATTTGAATTGATTATGTTGTGCTTGATTTGATTGTCATGCTTGAGTGATTTTGTTGAATAAACTCTTTTGTAAACTTGCTTGCATAGTAGTTTAAGGCATGTGTATAAATATGATATCTTGACATTCATACATGTCCCCTAGGAATGGTAAGTAAGTCTTCTTCCCCTGAAGAAAGTGGTTCACCGTTGTCTTTTCAAGGTGTATGGATTGGCAGGAAATGAATGGCATTTAACTAGCCTTGATTTGGGAGTTGGTGTTTTCCTTTGGAGCTCGATTATTGGCGAATCTCTAGGGTCCTCCTCTGTGCTTAATAGTTGTGAAATAGTAGGTTTCTTTTGGGGTTCTATTTGGTTGTTCTCTAGGGCATTCTTTGGTTTTCTTAATGGGTATTCTTTGGAGACTTCGGTTGGCATTTCTCGGTGGATTTGGCTATTGGGATATCAATCGGCCTTACTACACAGTATTATCTATGGTATATATGTGTCTCGGTCTTTATTGGTGTGACATTGGCATCCCTGATTAGAAATTCTTCAATGGTATTTTCTGGAATTCTCAGTGGCCAATTATTTAGTATTTATTTATTAGGCAAACTCGGCTACTTTCTTATTGGAGCGTTGTTTCGAATATCTTCTTCAGTGTTCCTCAGTAGGTTTGGTATTTAGAATTCCTATCGAACTTATTGTATAGTATTACTTACGGTATTCTTTGGAATTCTTATTGGGCATTCTACTAGTACTTTTCTTATTGGCATTTATTGGAAGATCCTACACTTGGAATTCTGCTTGGACATATTATCTTGTACTGTTTACGGCTTTTCCTTCGGCTTTTCAACTCAGGGGAATCTATACTTGCTATTTGACTAAGATGTTGCGGTAGGAACACAGTGATTGGAAGATTTCATTTAGAGGTTGACCTTTGGTATTCTTCTCTATATTCCTTTACAAAACTTTCAGCTGGGTCTATTTACGATAATTAGCACTGCATGAGGTGCATCTACTCTGGCTATCTCTTAACTTTCTTATTGGGTACTTGTTAAACTTCTATTGAAGATTCTTAAATAGGGTATTCCTTCGGTACTCTTATTGCCATTAGTATATGGTATTGATAACATCTACAGTATCTTTGCTTTAGTCTTTGTTGGTATTATCTCGGCGCTCTTGGTTGGAATTTATTCTTCTTCGGTATTCGTGTCAACGGGATTCTTGTACGGTATCTGCATTTGAGCTTCTATTTGGCGTTACTACTTGGCATTTCTACTTGAACTTTCCTATTGGTCATCTTGATGAAATACTTGCTCAGTAGCTAATGAAGATTAGTCAGAATTGGATTTCAGATGACACTGAGTTCTATTGGAAGAAGAATTGCGAGGACGCAATTGTTTTAAGGGGGGAAGGATATGATAACTCAAACCCGGCATGCATTTAATGGCATTTAATTGCATTTAACTAAATGACATCTTAAATGTTGGCATTGAATTTGTGTTTATTTTTTTTTAGTTAAACACTTATTTGTAGCTTTACTTTCAAATTTCTTTTAGAAGTAACTAGAATAATACATGAGCTAATCATATTAACGGAATATCAACTACTTTTCATATTTGTGTCAATCGGTTTTATTTTTCTTGCACTTAAATGCTCGGATTTCACTTAAATGAAAAGTAGCTCCGAGCCGGAGTAAATTTTAAATTGTGATGCTTTCCAAAAATGATATATTTCTTAGATTCTTTGAGATTTAATTCTTATTCTTCTATTAACGCAAAGTGCATAGCATATCGAGAGAGATAGTTAGGAAATAATTTCGAGTCCTCAACAAATAGTGAAAACTAGTGTTTGGTGTCTTAAATTTCATATTTTAATTATTGTTAGCTAGAATTAACTTTTCCTTAGTTGTTTTAGCTTAAAAATGCACAAAAATAGGCCAATTTGACCAAATTTAAGTTAGTTGACCAAGGGGTTTGAGCTTTGACCAAGTTGTCATCTTATTAAAGCACATAATAGCACAAAATAAAAAAAAGGGCTGAACATAATATGAAAGGGCCGAAATTTGCAAGAGAAGAAAAAAAAGATTTCAAGCCAAATCTTCGATTCTTCGCGAGGGCTTGCACGGGGTGGTTTCCTAGGCATCCTACGAGGTTTTCCTAGCATCTAGGAGCGTCTAAGGTGAGGATTTCATCGTTATTTGTGCATTTGAATATTTTGTGTATTAACTTTGATTTTTTGAGTTTTACCCGTATATTGTTGTTTTAATTGATTTGAGGCTTAAAGAATGTTCCTTGTGATTATAGAACATGTATTTATAGTTTTTTAACATTTTATGCGGTTGAAAATTAAAATTGAAATATAAATTGTATAATGAATAGTAAATTATGATTAGTAAACCCTTTAAACGATAAAATTGCGCTGTTATGCTGTCTGTTGATGCGAAAAGGTGCTAGGTATGCTAGAATGTCTAAATGTATGATTTGTTTAGGTTGCGTAATGGAAAAAATGGAAAAAAATGGCTTAGTGAAAGTCGGGGTCGTTTAGGTTGAGTTTAGCATTTCCTCGTTTTGCGTGATGGCATTGTTTCAAGAGGCCATGGAAGCACTTTTGGTGCGAATATGGCGTTGGTTGGATGTTTGGTTAGTATAGTTGTAGTTCAAACGAGCAAAGGGGAAAATCGGGGCTTTGCGCGAATGCTAGGGTAAAGTAGGGTTTCGGGGTCCTTAGACGTGCCTTATGGTGACCTAGAAGGATTGGCGAAGTCAGTTTCCGGAACTCGTGGCTCGTTTGGAAATGGTAGTGTTTTGATAGTTGGGGCCGATTTGTGATTTTGCTTGTTATCTTGATATTATGCCTATAGAATGCTTAGGGTTGCTTGATATACTTGTCTAATTGGTGTTATTGTTGCTTATTATTGATTGTTATGCTCGAAAAGTTAGTTGAATGCTAGCATTGATTGTGATTGTTTGCTATCTCGTTTGTTGTCACTAGTTTGTATTGTTGTGCTATTACTCGTTTATTGCCTTGTATCGAGTCTTGCATTGCATAGTGTCTTGCGCGTGAGTGATGGGCCTCTCTGGGTAGCCTCGGGTTGCTAGTGTTGGTTGCTCTAGCTCCACTGCTATTCCCTTTCTCGCTTGGGTTGCCTCCCATGGAGATTTGGGTCGTAGAATTGATGGATACTTCCGGGGTATTCCAAACTGGTGTTATAAGGTAGATGCGCGCTTATTGTCATCGTTGTCAACATCAAGCTCGAGATTGATGTATCGCTCGTGAAATGGTACATTGCTCGTATGAGTGAACCATAGCCTTCAGAGTGTGGTATAGCTTTGAATGGTTGTGTTAATGCTTTCAGTAATTGCTTATTGTATTGATTGTTTGTCTTGATTGCTTATTTATCAGTTATATGGCTTAACTGTCTTATTTTCATTGCACGATTTTCTTTCTCTCCAATTCGATATATGTCTCACCCTCACTGATTATACGTGTTGTGTATACTCACTCCTCACCACCACATTTCAGGAAATGTCATATTAGCTGAAAAGTTCATGATTACATGAAAGTCTGGGCTTGAAGAGTTGTCTTGCGTGCCTATGTGACTCGAGTTGTCAAGGTTGTAAAGATGTATGCTTTTATGTATTATATGTATTTAATGTTAAAGGGGATGTAATTTAAGTTTCATTAGATCATGTATTTAATTAATGTAGCTTAACTTCACTGTGTATTTGTAATGACAAAGGAAAAGAGATAGAAAGATATGATAGTCTAGCTTATGAAATAGGTTGGTGTAGTTTAATTGCTAGGCTTGAATGTATATTTACTTGTGATTTTTTTGTTGTGAACCAAGGCTCGGATGGCCTTGAGGTGGTTGAATGTTTGGACATGGTATTGGTCCACTTATATGCTGTCACAGGTTTTTACATTTCGCCTAGAAACAGGAGAGACTCTGTCCATTTTCCCTGAAAGTTTATGCCCTGGTTTGGTTTGGGTTGTGATTAGATTGATTTATAGAACTCCCGTTCTCGAGAGGGATTGGGGTGTTACACTTGGGATAGGAGAGAGTAGGTCTTACTTCATATTTGTTAATTCATTTCTGGTTTACACGACTTCAGGCAGATAAAGCAACTATAAAAGGTATGCCTATTAATCGAGTAGGTGATTTTGGATTAGCTCCTGGAATTTCAGATTGTTTTACTCTCTTTTGAACAGTAGACTTTTCAACCATTTTTGCTTGTGCTAGTGCCCCTATAAATTCTTGGATTTCTTGCAATATGAGATTGAATGCCATAACTCTTATTTGTATTTTACTTATTATTGGTGCTGTTGGGAAATCCGCACATATAGGATCGCATACTTTGTCACCCGATGCTATGGAGGGTCCTACTCCAGTATCCGCTTTGATTCATGAAGCTACTATGGTAACAACTGGCGTTTTCATGATAGCAAGGTGCTCCCCTTTATTTGAATACCTACCTACGGCTTTGATTGTTATTACTTTTGTAGGAGCTATGACGTCATTCCTTGCGGCAACCACTGGAATATTACCGAACGATCTAAAAAGGGTCATAACTTATTCAACTTGCAGTCAATTAGGCTATATGATCTTTTCTTGCGACATCTCTAACTATTCGGTTAGCGTCTTTCACTTAATGAATCACGCCTTTTTCAAAGCATTACTATTCTTGAGTGCAGGTTCGGCGATTCATGTCATGTCGGATAAGCAAGATATGCAGAAGATGGGGGGGCTTGCCTTCTCGTTCTTTTTTACCTATGCCATGATGCTCATGGGCAGCTTATCTTTAATTATATTTCATTTTCTAACTAGATTTTATTCCAAAGATGTAATCTTAGAGCTCGCTTATACTAAGTATACAATCAGTGGGAACTTTGCTTTCTGGTTTGGAAGTGTCGCGGTTCTTTTCACTTTTTATTACTCTTTTCGTTCACTTTTTCTAACATTTCTAGAACCAACTAATTCATTTGGGTGCGACATCTTACGATGCCATGATGCACCCATTCCTATCACCATTCCTTTAATACTTCTAGCTCTCAGGAGTCTCTATGTAGGATACTTGGCCAAAGTGTGACTTGTTAGCCCATAAGTAAGTACTGTGACGAAGCGGCTCTTGCTTACCAGACACGATCGTACGAGGTCACAATTCTCCCAACACGATCATCCGGGGTGAACAAGAATTAGGGATCGAATGTAGGAAAAATTCCCACCAAAGGCTGAGATGTTCAGTCGACTCCCTCCCTCTTTGTTCGGGTCCAGACCCCTACAAGTGAGCAGAAAATGGAGGAGGAAAGAGGCCCTGGTGAACTGTCATAATTTGTGAACAAGTGTAAGCTTCGCTGCCTGATAGTATGAAGTACTGACCACACCGAAGGACAGGCCCTGAAGTGAATGATGGGAACGAGCGAAATCAATATGTTCCAATTTCTGGCCTTGCACCGACCATCCAATGGACCATGGACTAAACGGCTACTACTTGAAAGGACTATGACCAAGGGACTGCCGCCCCCCTCCCCCCCAAAAGGTACATCTTGCACATATGGACCGCTATAACTATCCAAGAAGACACTCGAAACTGGAAGGATAAACAAACCTACCCGGTGGACTACCGAGCTACAAGTCCTACTACACAAGAGTGGGATTCTCTAAAAAGCCAAGGTCATGGGTGGCCAAGAGGGCCCACTTGGAGACTTGGGATCTCAGGAGGAAATGTGAAGGTTGCTTAAAGCCGGCCAGCCGATAGGCGAAAGAGAATCAACTAGTTTAGTTTTGATCTGAATAGGTTCATAATAGGGAATACCCTAACCCCAGGAACCGAGGCCTGGCCATCTTTCATTTGCGGTTGATGTTCCGGCTTTGTCCGTTGATAGCTAAATGTTTTAATCTAGTTTGATTCATGATCGCATCTGCAAACCTTATCCCGTGGGCCTTAGCGGACGTTTTTCATTCTTCACCCGGTCCTTAGTAGCGTTGACTTTGTCAACCTAACCACTTATCTTTGGAAACGCGCTAAACAAGTCTATAGGTTCGCCTTTACGCCTTTCTAATAGAAGAAAATTAGATAAAAGTATATAGAATTAGCCAAATCGTATGAAGCATGAACATAATTGCCTTTGTTCTGAAGGCCTAGCGAGTTCTTTTTTTTTTCAAATGCGGTCATTTTCTTTCCCCGGATCGATGACTCACTTGTTCAGTACTGCTAACTATTATTGGAGGATGCCGTCCCCTCGGGACTACCAGTAGCTTCGGTTCTTGAATCTCGTACAAGTTAAGTTGTGGTTGTATTGGTTGCAAGCGGAACGTAGGCACTTTAGATGTGTGTTGTGTAATACCCGAGCCCGGAATGTGAATTTTCTTTGTTTATTATTTTGAAAATTATATTTCCTTAAATTCTTTGTAAATTAACTGTTACTTTCTCGCCGTCGCAACGTGCATTGCATTTCAGGAGCGATAGCTAGAGAACTATTTCCAGTCCTCAGCAAATAGTGAAACTAGTATTTAGATGACTTAAATTTTATATTTTAAATGTTGCTAGCTTTAATTGATCTTACCTTAGTTAAAATGGCTTTAAAACGCTCAAAATATGGCTCTTTGACCAAGATTTTAAGTTGTTGACTTAGCCCTTTGACCCTTTTACCATTTGACTCTTAAATAAGCAATTAACTAAGCTAAATAAAAAAAATAATAGCATCAAAACAGCAGCTCTGGCCGTGAGTCTCCAAGAAAAAAAAAAACCTTTCAACTTCTAAACGATCAATCTTCGCGTGAGCTCGTGCGGGGTGGTTTCCGAGGCAACCAACGTTGTTTTCCTAGCGACTAGGAGTGCCTGAGGTGAGGGAAGCATGTTATTTGCGCATTTATACGTTGTGTATGTTAACTTTGTCAATTTTTAGATTTATCCGTAGATCGTTATTTAAAGCGATTTGATGCTTCTAGAATGTTCCTTGGCATTTGTAGAACATGTATTTATAGCTTTGTAACATTTTCTGCGGTTAAATGTTGTGATTGCAAATTAAATTGTTGAATGAATAGTAATTTGTGAATAGTAAAACCTTGAAACGTTGAAGTTGCGCTGTTATGCTTTCTGTTGATGTAGAAATGTGCTAGGTACGCTAGAAAGCTAAAATGTGTGGTTTTTTTGGGTTGCGTAGTGAAAAAAACGAGAATTAAGCCTTTGGGAAAGTCGGGGTCGTTTAGGTCGACTTTGACGTTTTCTCGTTTTGCGTGTTGGCATTGCTTCGGGAGGCCATGGAAGCACTTTTGGTGCGATTATGGCGTTGGTTGGGTGTTTGGTTGTTATAGATGTAGTTCAAACGAGAAAGGGGGAAATCGGGGCTTTGCGCGAGTTCTAGGGTAAAGTAAGCTTTTGGGGTCTTTAGACGTGCCTTATGGTGACCTAGGAGGGTTGGTAAAGTCGGTTTCCAGAACCCGTGGCTCGTTTGGAAATGGTAGCGTTTTGATAGTTGGGGCCGATTTGTGTTTTTGTGTGTTTTCTTGTCTTTATGCTTATAGAATGCTTAGAATTACTTGAATTACTTGTTTGAGTTGTTTTGGATTGAATTGCCCATCAAATTGCTGCTATTGCGTGCGAGAGTAACCTACTTTGTTATTCTCCCACGTGTGGCTTTATCGCTTGTTTATCGCCTTGTATCGAGTCTTGCATTGCATAGTGTCTCGCGCGTGAGTGATGGGCCTCTCTGGGTAGCCTTGGGTTGCCAGTGTTGGTTGCTCTAGCTCCGCTGCTATTCCCTTTCTCGCTTGGGTTGCCTCCCAGGGAGATTTGGGTCGTAGGATTGATGGATACTTCCGGGGTATTCCAAACTGGTGTTATAAGGTGGTTTGGGCCGGCGCGTCGTCATCGAATTCGTGTTTGAAAGTTGCTCGTGAAAAGAGTATCGTATCCTTTGAATGAGTGTTTGCAGCTTTAAATACTTGCCTTGCTTTATTGTTGGCTTTGGTTGTATCTTTATATGATTTGTATGTATTGCTTGGCTAATTGCATTGCATACTCCTCTCATCTCTGTCCTTGAGACCAATTGCCCTCGCTGAGCAATAGTTTTTGCTCATTCCTCTCTATAATATGTTTTTACAGGAGTAGTTGAAGCAGACCCTCTCGAGGTAATTGAGGAGGAGGAGCAGGTGGAGGTGTTTCCGTGATAGCACTTCTCTGCTTTGGCTGGTGGTTTGTTACCAGTTTTTGTGCGAACCTTGCTTGTTATGTATATTGCGTGAAGGTCGCTTAATTTTGAAGCTTGTAGCCTTGTATGTATTTTCCTATTTTGAGACCTTCAATGGTCCTATGTTGTAATGGATTAAAGTTTGTAAAATTGTAAACTTATACTCTGATGACTAGTAAAGAAATGCATGCTAATAGCTAACGGTTTAGTGGCATAAATACCTGTGTAGTATGCATGGCATTTTTGGTTTGGAAAGTTGGCTAATAAGAGAATGTATGTTTATAAAGAAAGTTGGCTTGTTTTGATTATTATATGGCTTTCGCAAGTATTATATTGATTTTAGGGTTTTCGGATCGTCCACGGTACAGAGGAGACTCTGTCCGTGTGTCGGGTCCGGGCTTGGCCTTTTGCGGGGTCGGGTCGGGGCGTGACATCTTTAGGTGGTATCAGAGCATGATAGTCTTGCATGAGCCGGGATATGATTCTCGGTCTGTGGGGTAAAGGTCTAAAATGCTAAAGTGTTTATGTATGATTGCTAAGTGAAAAGAAAATGTTCTAGCATGGCTTTGTGAACTTGGAATGTTTGTGTGTTTAAGTGGAATAGTTTGGCAAGTTAAACTTGTCTTATGTGAATTGTGTGATAGAATATTGGATTGTTATTGACTTGAGTGTTATCTAATCTTATGTGTTATATTTATGTCTATAAACTGCTTTTAAATGTTGCCAGCTATTGTGAGTTACTACTATGCCGCCACGTCGTGGTACTCAAGGTATAGGATCGGATGAAGAGGCAGCAGAACAGGGTCAACAGCCGTTGCCTGAGCAATTTATGGCTACCATGACTACTGCAGTAGACCGGATCACACAGGTACTACATGAGCAGAGGCAGGACCGGATTAATCCACAGGGTAATCAAGCTAATCCTGTGGACAGGGGTACAGAGTTGAGAATAACCAGCTAGAGAAATTTCTGAGGCACGAGCCGGGAAAGTTCTTCGGAGAGCCTGATGATGAGGCGGCCGAGAGATGGATTAACCGTGTCGAGAAAATTTTCACTGCTTTGAGGTACACTGATGAGGCAAGAATAGATTATGCATCATTTTTATTTGAGGGTGATGCAGAGCAGTGGTGGAATACTGTTAGGTTGAGGTGGGATTGTGAGGATGTTCCACACTTATGGGATGATTTTGTAAGTGAGTTCCGGGACAAATATATTCCTGAGATGGCTATGGAGAGGAGGGAAGATGAGTTTGTGGCCCTGAAGCAGGGAAATATGACTGTTGCACAGTACGAGGCTAGGTTTGTTAGCCTGTCGAGGTATATGCCCGAGTTGGTACGGTCGGCTAGGAGGATGATTCATAGGTTTGTCCGTGGGCTGAGAATGGACATTCAGTTGCATTTGACTGGGCAGACCTACACTACTTTTCCCGAGGCATTTCAGGCAGCCTCGAAGTTTGAGAAACGGAAGGCTGAGATGTTAGCTGAGAGCAGTCAGCCGAGTAAGAAGCAATATTTGGGCCAGAGCAGCCAGAGTCAGCCGAGGCAGTATCAGGCTTCTGCACAGGGTCCTCAGCAGCGTCCGTATCCGCCACAGTAGCAGATTCAGGCTAGGCCAGCTGTGACTAGACCTCAGTAGGGAGGTACAGTTCCTACCCCTGCCAGAGCCCCAGCACCTACAGGAAACACTGCAGTTAGGCAAAATCAGCAGTGTAATTATTGTAATCGACCAGGGCATATTGAGGCTAACTGCTGGAAGAAGAGTGGAAAATGTACGGGTTGTGGCGGTGATGATCATAGGGTGAGAGATTTCCCTAAGTATAATAATGTTCAGGGCCGTAGTAGAGGCCAAGGTGTTCAGAATAGGGCTGCAGGTGCACGACCAGCACAGAGAGTACAGGCTAGGGTCTTTGCACTGGATGCAGAGGAGCTGCCCGATAATACAGCTATAGTGGAAGGTACCTTTCTTCTCAACACTCAGCCAGTTAAAGTTTTGATTGATCCTGGAGCTACACATTCGTTTATAACTCCTGCATGTGCACGATCTGTGAATGTTTGCATTGATAAATTGCCTCATGAAGTTGAAGTTAGTACTCCTTTGAGTGCAAAATTTGTTACTGAGTCTATTTGCAAATCTTGTGATATATGTATTGAGAACCGTAAATTTCCTGCTGATTTAATTATATTACCATTCCGTGACTTTGAAATCATTTTGGGAATGGACTGGTTGGGAAAGTATTATGCTCAGTTGGATTGTAGAACAAAGGTCGTTTATCTTAAGGTTCCTGACCTACCAGTACTAGAGATTGTTGGGAACTGCAGGGCTGCCCGCATTCTACTTTTATCAGTGATCAAGACTTCTAAGTTGTTGAATAGGGGTTGTGAAGCTTACTTAGCCTATTTGATCAATCAGCTTGCTGATAAGTTGAGTCTGAATGAGGTTCCGATTGTTAGAGACTTCCCTGGTGTATTTCCCGAGGAATTACCGGGTTTACCACCGGATAGGGAGATTGAGTTCGTTATTGACCTTGTGCCAGGCACTGCGCCGATTTCTAGGTGTCTTTATAGGATGGCATCGGCCGAACTTCAGGAGTTAAAAATTCAGCTTCAGAACTTGCTTGAGAAAGGGTTTATACAACCTAGTTCTTCGCCGTGGGGTGCGCCTGTGTTGTTTGTGAGAAAGAAAGACGGCACGCTACGGTTATGCATTGATTACAGGGGACTTAATCAAGTCACGATTAAGAATAAATACCCCTTGCTGTTGATTGAAGAATTATTTGACCAGTTGCAGGGTGCGAGTGTTTACTCCAAATTTGACTTGAGGCAGGGTTACTATCAACTTAGGATTCGAAGTGATGATATACCAAAGACGGCATTCAGGACTAGATATGGCCACTATGAGTTTGTTGTGTTTCCGTTTGGATTGACGAATGCACCAGCCACATTCCTGGACTTGATGCAGAGGGTCTTTCGGCCTTACCTTGATCAGTTTGTCGTGATCTTTATTGACGACATTTTAGTGTATTCGAAGAACGAGGCTGAACATGAGCAACACTTGAGGATTGTGCTTCAGACTTTGCAGGAAAACAAGCTTTTTGCTAAATTCAGCAAGTGTGAGTTCTGGTTGAACCAGATATCTTTTCTAGGCCATATCATTTCCGACCGAGGAATTTCAGTGGACCCAGCTAAGATTGAAGTTGTTTCATCTTGGAAGAGACCTGAGACGGTGTCAGAGATTCGGAGTTTTCTTGGATTGGCAGGTTACTACTGGAGATTTGTTAAAGACTTTTCTAAAATTTCTGGACCTTTAAGCCAGTTGACTCGGAAGAAAGTTGGTTACAATTGGGATGCCAAATGTGAATCCAGTTTTCAAGAATTGAAGAAAAGACTAACTACAGCTCCTATACTAGCTTTACCTGAGGGAACAGAGAACTTTGTTGTCTACAGTGATGCATCTAAGGAAGGTTTGGGCTGTGTTTTAATGCAGAATGGTAAGGTGATTGCCTATGCTTCTAGGAAATTGAAACCTTATGAAGTCAATTACCCTACACATGATCTTGAGTTAGCTGCAGTTGTGTTTGCATTGAAGAAGTGGCGTCATTACTTGTGAGGTTGCAGATTTGAAATATTTACTGACCACAAGAGTCTCAAGTATTTGTTTTCACAGAAGGATCTAAATATGAGGCAGCGGAGATGGCTAGAGCTATTGGGTGGTTATAACTGTTCTATTAACTATGTGCCAGGTAAGGCAAATGTTGTTGCTGATGCTTTGAGCCGAAAGGCTACTGTTGCAAGCTTGATTATCAAAGACTGGGAGACTTTGGAAGAAATTTGTTCATGGAAACCAGAAGCTACTGAGGTAGGGATTTGGTTTGCTAGTTTACAGATTCAGTCAGGATTGCTAGCACATATCAGAGAGGCTCAGAAGACTGATCCTCACATCTTGAAGATCCAAGAAAAATCAAAAGGGGGAGAGTCGGAGTTTAAATTACATGCAGATGGCATCTTCAGATTCAGGGATAGAGTATGTGTTCCTGATGATCCGACTTTGAAGAATGAGATCCTGTCCGAGGCACATAATTCGAGGTATACGATTCACCCGGGTAGTACGAAAATGTATAGAGATTTGAAACAACACTTCTGGTGGAACAATATGAAGAGGGAGATTGCTGGGTATGTATCCAGATGTTTGACTTGTCAGAGGGTTAAAGTTGAGCATCAGAGGCCAGCCGGACTTCTACAGCCATTATCGATTCCGCAGTGGAAGTGGGTACATATAACAATGGACCTTGTGACCGATCTTCCTAGATCTCCAAGAGGATGTGATTCTGTTTGGGTTGTTGTGGACCGTTTGACTAAAGTTACACATTTTATTCCCGTGAACAAACAGGATAGCCTTGATAAGTTAGCTGAACTTTATGTTGCTAATATTGTGAGATTGCATGGTGTGCCACAAAGTATAGTGTCAGATAGGGATCCCAGATTCAGATCTCGTTTTTGGCAGAAGTTACAAGAGGCCATGGGAACTAAGTTGAGCTTCAGTACTGCATATCATCCACAAACTGATGGCCAGTCTGAGAGAACCATCAGGATCTTGGAAGACATGCTTCGGGCATGTGTGCTTGACTTTGGGAAGAATTGGGAGAAGTTTTTTCCTTTAGCGGAGTTCGCCTACAACAATAGTTATCAATCTACTATAGGTATGGCTCCCTATGAGGCGTTGTATGGTCGGAAATGCAGATCTCCGTTATATTGGGTAGAGGTTGGAGAGATGAGAACAGTTGATCCGACTGTGTTACCTGAGATGATTAAGATGGTAGATAATGTTCACCTTATTCGCCAGCGTATGCTTACAGCTCAGAGTCATCAGAAGAGTTATGCGGATAAGCACCGTCGGGATCTTGAGTTTGATTTGGGAGATTGGGTGTTTCTTAAGATTTCTCCACGGAAGGGATTGATTCGGCATGGTAAGAGCGGGAAGCTTAGTCCCAGGTATGTGGGTCCGTATGAGATCACCAAAAAGGTAGGTCCTTTGGCTTATCGATTAGCTTTTCCCCCTAGTTTGTCGAGACTGCACGATGTGTTCCACGTGTCTATGTTGAAGAAGTACCATCCAGACCCTTCACATGTACTTGAACCAAAGCCTTTGCAGATTGAAGAGAAGTTGTCTTATGAAGAGAAACCGATTAGAATTGTGGATCGGAAAGTTTAGGAGCTTCGCAGAAAGAGTATTCCGCTAGTAAAGGTTCTGTGGAATCACCATGGGTTTGAGGAAGCGACTTGGGAAAGAGAGGACCAAGTTCGGGATCAGTATCCGGAGTTGTTTGTTGACCAGGTAAGAATTGCGTGGGCGCAATTGTTTTAAGGGGGAGAGGGTGTAATACCCGAGCCCGGAATGTGAATTTTCTTTGTTTATTATTTTAAAAATTATATTTCCTTAAATTCTTTGTGAATTAACTGTTACTTTCTCGCCGTCGCAACGTGCATTGCATTTCGGGAGCGATAGCTAGAGAACAATTTCCAGTCCTAAGCAAATAGTGAAACTAGTATTTAGATGACTTAAATTTTATATTTTAAATGTTGCTAGCTTTAATTGATCTTACCTTAGTTAAAATGGCTTTAAAACGCTCAAAATAGGGCTCTTTGACCAAGATTTTAAGTTGTTGACTTAGCCCTTTGACCCTTTGACCATTTGACTCTTTAATAAGCAATTAACTAAGCTAAATAAAAAAAATAACAGCAGCAAAACAGCAGCTCTGGCCGTGAGTCTCCAAGAAAAAAAAAAAACCTTTCAACTTCCAAACGATCAATCTTCGCGTGAGCTCGTGCGGGGTGGTTTCTGAGGCAACCAACGTTGTTTTCCTAGCGACTAGGAGTGCCTGAGGTGAGGGAAGCATGTTATTTGCGCATTTATACGTTGTGTATGTTAACTTTGTCAATTTTTAGATTTATCCGTAGATCGTTATTTAAAGCGATTTGATGCTTCTAGAATGTTCCTTGGCATTTGTAGAACATGTATTTATAGCTTTGTAACATTTTCTGCGGTTAAATGTTGTGATTGCAAATTAAATTGTTGAATGAATAGTAATTTATGAATAGTAAAACCTTGAAACGTTGAAGTTGCGCTGTTATGCTTTCTGTTGATGTAGAAATGTGCTAGGTACGCTAGAAAGCTAAAATGTGTGGTTTGTTTGGGTTGCGTAGTGAAAAAAACGAGAATTAAGCCTTTGGAAAAGTCAGGGTCGTTTAGGTCGACTTTGACGTTTTCTCGTTTTGCGTGTTGGCATTGCTTCGGGAGGCCATGGAAGCACTTTTGGTACGATTATGGCGTTGGTTGGGTGTTTGGTTGTTATAGATGTAGTTCAAACGAGAAAGGGGGAAATCGGGGCTTTGCGCGAGTTCTAGGGTAAAGTAAGGTTTCGGGGTCTTTAGACGTGCCTTATGGTGACCTAGGAGGGTTGGTGAAGTCGGTTTCCAGAACCCGTGGCTCGTTTGGAAATGGTAGCGTTTTGATAGTTGGGGCCGATTTGTGTTTTTGTGTGTTTTCTTGTCTTATGCTTATAGAATGCTTAGAATTACTTGAATTACTTGTTTGAGTTGTTTTGGATTGAATTGCCTATCAAATTGCTGCTATTGCGTGCGAGAGTAACCTACTTTGTTATTCTGCCACGTGTTGCTTTATCGCTTGTTTATCGCCTTGTATCGAGTCTTGCATTGCATAGTGTCTCGCGCGTGAGTGATGGGCCTCTCTGGGTAGCCTTGGGTTGCCAGTGTTGGTTGCTCTAGCTCCGCTGCTATTCCCTTTCTTGCTTGGGTTGCCTCCCAGGGGGATTTGGGTCGTAGGATTGATGGATACTTCCGGGGTATTCCAAACTGGTGTTATAAGGTGGTTTGGGCCGGCACGTCGTCATCGAATTCGTGTTTGAAAGTTGCTCGTGAAAAGAGTATTGTATCCTTTTAATGAGTGTTTGCAGCTTTAAATACTTGCCTTGCTTTATTGTTGGCTTTGGTTGTATCTTTATATGATTTGTATGTATTGCTTGGCTAATTGCATTGCATACTCCTCTCATCTCCGTCCTTGAGACCAATTGCCCTCACTGAGCAATAGTTTTTGCTCATTCCTCTCTATAATATGTTTTTACAGGAGTAGTTGAAGCAGACCCTCTCGAGGTAATTGAGGAGGAGGAGCAGGTGGAGGTGTTTCCGTGATAGCACTTCTCTGCTTTGGCTGGTGGTTGGTTACCAGTTTTTGTGCGAACCTTGCTTGTTATGTATATTGCGTGAAGGTCGCTTAATTTTGAGGCTTGTAGCCTTGTATGTATTTTCGTATTTTGAGACCTTTAATGGTCCTATGTTGTAATGGATTAAAGTTTGTAAAATTGTAAACTTATACTCTGATGACTAGTGAAGAAATGCATGCTAATAGCTAACGGTTTAGTGGCATAAATACCTGTGTAGTATGCATGGCATTTTTGGTTTGGAAAGTTGGCTAATAAGAGAATGTATGTTTATAAAGAAAGTTGGCTTGTTTTGATTATTATATGGCTTTCGCAAGTATTATATTGATTTTAGGGTTTTCGGATCGTCCACGGTACAGAGGAGACTCCGTCCGTGTGTCGGGTCTGGGCTTGGCCTTTTGCGGGGTCGGGTCGGGGCGTGACATATTGACCATGCACTCTCACTTCATGTAATGTCGTATGTATGATAGAGGTGGTATGGTGATTGACCTCAATGCTAATGGTTATCCCTAAGGTTCAACGAATGAATGAAGCTATGATCGTACCCGGATAGAGATGATGGTCTTCCTCTGATGTCTCCAAGTCGGCCATAATAGAAGAGATGGGCGAAGCAGTCAATAGCAGTCTGTTCTCGCCTATCGATAGATAGCAGGTTGCTTCCAAGCTCAAACCATTTGAAACAGAATTGCTACTTTTTTATTGTTATTGATAGAGTGATATTCTCCTCCCCTGTCAAATAAAGTAGAAGGAGAGAACTAGAAGAGAGAAGGAAAAAGAGCAAAGGATTTACAAGTCTAATGGGAGAAGAATGGCTAACATGTTGACTGCCTTCCATACTAGAAAAAATAATCCAAGCGGTCCAACCCCCGGGGCGGACCCCAACCAAAAGGCGCTAGACAGACTAACGGCAAGCAAGATAAAGAAAGCAGCTGGCCCTATGTGTAAAACCTTGCCGCGGGAGAGTCTTTTGAACATGAAAATAAATAAAGTTTTTGGGCAAGACAAGAAAGAAACTCGCCCTTTGACATAAGAGTTGATTGCTGGCAATGACTTGGTGAAGGGAATCTATGAGAGAAGGTTCTTGAACTAGGTTCCGACCGAATTGAGCGCAAAGGCAACGAGTTCAGTTGAACAAGGTAATGAGTGACAGGGCAGGATCAAGCTTGAAAGGAATGGACGGGCATAGACTTAATAGTGAACGCAGACCCCCTGCTTATAGATATGAGATCAATAACTTAAAAGACAGATGTCAAGAGAAACTATTAGACTTCTTTATTGCGTTGTGAAGAGAGATTGATGACAAAGATTTTTTGACGCAATGCAAGCAATGGATGGAAAAGACAGATAAAGGAACAAGCCACCAGAAGGCCATACCTTAAGGAGCACCAATCTCTCACGGCAAAGATCTATCTGCACGAAGGCGACCTATGGATAGAAAGAAAGATGCAGGAAATGAAAATGAAATATGAAATCCAAATATGCTTTAGGAGTTTGGGATAGGTAGACGGGGAGTACGTAGTCGAACAACCGCAGGGGCTTCCAGCAATGATAGCTGAACTAACCAGACGGGCCGCCTAGAACATGGAGGTGACATTCAAATAAGAAATCAATGTCGAGTCCCGACTATTCGAAAAAGGCAGACTGAAGCGGAGGATCACAAAATGCAACACAACAAGGGGCGAACCAAGAACTTTTGCGAAGGAAGAAGCTAATCAATCAGAATTGAGACAGGGAGGATAGACGAAATAGAGATTTTTGAGCCTGCAAGCAGCAAACAACAACGGCTGAAAAGCCATTGTGCGCTAGCTTGTAGTTTATGGGTATAGTAGGGGTGCCCCTTTTCAAAACTTCTCTATAATATAAGGTAAGCTTTTCGGAACCCTAGTTTTGGAGTTTTCCCTAACCTATACCTTACTAATAAAAAAGAGCTTCCCTTTTTTAGCTGCACTACTCTGCCGCATAAACAATGGATCCCCTAGGCTGGATGTGTGAGGCCTGACCCCGAATAACGTATGTTACCTTGATTTACGTGCCATAGACCAAGAATGATATGACCGACCTTGGATTACGTGTCATGTCTTGGTTTTCGTGCATACCTTGTCATACATGCCTTGACCTAGAATTATGTGCCCTAATCCTCGACTTACATGCCCCGACTTCGAATGGCGTGCGTTGTCTCGTTTTGTGTGCCCTGACCTTGAATTACGTGTCCTAACCTAGGTTTAAGAGTTGTATCTCGATTTACGTGCATTGCATTGAATTACGTACATTCATTTAGGGTAGCGTGCATTTACTTGAAAAACGTGCGTTCGTCTCGTAGTTCGTGTCCTACCTCGTAATTCGTGCCATAGACCTAGGAATCCGTGCCACCACGTTAATCAAGAAAGAATCCTACACAAAGAACTAGAAAATAAAATAATCCTACATAATCCACTAACCAATATTATATTCCTAATTCAAATTCTCTACAAACTCCACTAACAATAAAATAATACTAAACTATTCCTACATTTCCCACTATCTATTATTCTATTCATAATTCAACTCATCAACAAACATTCTTATATTTTATTCTACCTAGATTCCCTAATTTCCCAACATTCCTATGATAATTCTAATGACACAAATGCATAAAAAATTAGTCCTAGACAAACTATGACACACACACAAGACACTAGGCATAAAATAGCCCCAAAACCCTACCCAATGCACACCATTTTCGACCAAGTGCTCCATGCCCATGCTAGCCATTTCAAAATACTCCTTGAAGACACAAAAAGACTGAAAATGGGCTTCCCAAGGCCGACCATATGCTTAGAACAATGCAAAACATCACTCTTTGTCATTCTTTGTTATATTCTTTCATTTCTCTTTCATTTCTCCTTCTTTTCTCTCACTTCCCTCTCATTTTCTCTCTCCATTTCGGTTTTTGCTGAGTTCTCTCCACCTCCTAGCTCATCTTCTTCATCATATGGTGCAACAAGACAAGCAACCATCAAAGAAACTCAAGCAAACAAGCTAGGATGCGAAAACTACACATGCATGTCCTTTGAAGCCTTCATTTCAGCCCTAGGTGAGTTTTAAGCTTCCATTTCTTTTCTTCTTGTTCTAACCTCATGAATGTACTAAGAGATTGATCACTAGGCTAGAAAAAATAGAGAAAACCAAGTTGGAATCTGGGCTAAGCAAGAAGAAGAAGAGATTTGAGCTTCAACAAGTTTTTGTGCATCTTCTTGGTGGTTTGCTAAGGTGAGGGTTAAAACCTTTTCAAAACTCTTCAAAAATTCACATGCATGCTCAAAAATGTATGTATTTGCTTCTGTACTTGAGTTATATGGTCGTTCATAAGCTTAAACAACCATGCATGACAAGATCTTGGCTTGAAAGTGATGCTAGGTGAAGTCGGATTGTTGACAGCTCTCTGACCAGTCTGTTTCGAGGTAAGTTTAGCTAGGAAAATGATGTTGAAAATGCTTGAAAATTGGTAGGTGACTATTTTGGACAGTTTTGAACATTTTTCACAGAAATAGGCATAAGCTTATTTTGAATATAAGGTCCTCAAAATGGCAAATCTGTAAAATGTGTCCAAATCTGGAAATCTGGAAAAATGAAGCAGGTTTTGGCAGATGCACTGACCTTGTAGAACGAACCAGATTTTACTTAGTTAATGATGTCCAAAATGCATGAAAATTGGTGTGCTACTATATTTTTCAGTTTTGGACATTTTTGTCAGAAATGGACTAAGCCTGAATCTGAACCTAAGGACCTCAAAAACGTAAATTATCGAAATGTGTGCAAATCTGGACAGTTTTGTGCTATTCCACTGTTTCGGCTATATCTAATGATCCCGAACTCCAATTGATGCAAGCTTTGATTGTGATTTTAGTTAACTTCTTAAGCTTTAATTTGACATCTTATTCACTGGATTTGGAGATTTTTTTATTATCCTATTGATTGTGAGAAAACAGCCTATTGCAGTAAAGGTTTCACTTTGTTATATGCTTGGAAAATTGTTGTAACCTCTCTTGTGGTACTAATTGCTTGGAATTGTGGTGTTGGGATGTTGTGTGGACTGTTTTGAGTACTTGAGGATGTTTGAATTGAATGATGCATGACTTGAGAATGATCTTGAGTTGACTTAGGGTTTAATCACACGGTTAAGCATGAAACAGAAACCCTAATGACTAGGTAGTCTTGCTAAGTGTTGATCATTTGGATATTGCGTGGAAATTATATGCTTAGTGGGCTGCCCGTAAATGTTTTATAACTTCAAATGTGATTTTGACCATTGCATGTTGATAAATAAGCTTTTCTTGCACCCGAACCAATGTTGATGTCATTGCATGTTGAATAATCTTATCACTTGATCACGTGGGCTTCGCAATGAGTTATATGGCCTGTTTTACATGTGTTACATGGCTGCCCGTTTAATTTTCATATAACTCTATATGCCTTTCAAGTGAAATTTCCAGTCTCATCGTGCCCTGCTTGTTTACCTGTCAATGT
The DNA here is from genome assembly GCA_037974665.1 of Ehretia macrophylla. NCBI lineage: Eukaryota > Viridiplantae > Streptophyta > Magnoliopsida > Boraginales > Ehretiaceae > Ehretia > Ehretia macrophylla. Next base: position 39,491,508 of record CM075772.1, read on the forward strand.
GCAATCTTATGACTATTCGGAGGCAACCTACTTTGTTGTCCTCCTACTGTGATATATTACCTGTCATAAATGTGCATTGCATACAAGGTTACAACCTTTCCTGTCGGCATGGTAGCGATCAAGCACGCTGGGCGGCATCGGGCTTGTCGATGAACCTGTGACTACCATGGTTCCATTCCCTCTCTCGCTTGGGGGCTAGACTTCCTCGGAGAGTTGGGTCGTAGGATTTCGGGGTACATCCGGAGTATACCCACCTGGCGTGTTTTAGGGTTATTTGAAGTCGGCCGCAACATCTTATTCTGAAACCGATCTGAGAACAAAAGCTCACTGTATCCTTTTTACTATCTGTATAAGTACTCTCGCTTGGTTCCTAGAGAACCTCGGGGAGGAAAGACTGGTATTTATGTTCCTGTACTTGTATTATTATTATATTCATGGTTGCAAAAGAATTTCATAAGTTGAACCGAAAAATGAGTTTCAAAATCTATTTCTCGTTCCCCCTCACTAAGTTCATAAGGACTCACCCTCTTTTATCATCTTAGGTGAAGAAGATCCAGAACAGGTACCCGAGGACGATGTGCCTAACGATGAATCCTTGGAGTGATTGCCTGTCTTGTTTGCTTTGCGTGATTGTGGCTACTTGTGAACTCTGTGCTACTTGAAGACTATTTCTTTTATGTTGCTTGCTATTTCGAATGTAAAAGACCCCCGTTGTAATTTGGGGTCTAATTTTGGTTTGTACTAGTATTAAGTAGACTGACGCTAGACACTACTATAATTAGTTTTGCTATTATTACCGTTAGTATCTATCATAGGTTATGATGTATTAGTTAAGGACTAAGTAAATGAACTTATCCAATCTGAAACAGGTACTCGCTATTAAGCTAAGATCAACAGGTATTTTTGTAACGAGGATAAACAAACAAACGAGACATAGTATCATGCTAGGTTATAAATCAAACGAGACATCGAGATAACCAATAGGCATTTCAATTGATGTTAAATAGTAATCTTAATTGGAAAAGAAATTGAGATAGTAAACTTTGAGGCGTTTAGAGAAATAGGCCAAACCAAGGAGCCCAATTATAGCCGTTATGCTGCCGGTTTTCCGAAAAAACTTGGATTTTAGACTAAAACGATAAGTGTTAAATCTTCATAAACAGTTAAGCATGTGACATGTCCTGAACGTTTAGGTCACACCCTAGTCTAACCTTATAGGCCAGGTTGGGGTGTGACAGGATGAGCAACCTTCTATCTGGCTTGTATACTAGTAGTAGAGTGGCTTGCTACTTTTAATCATAAAAAGAAGATTTAGCAAGGCAAAGGAGAAAGAAGTGGTCCCCCTTTCTCTAGTCACCCGCCGCCACATATGTAGAAAAAAAGGGAGTAGAGAAGGAGGAACAACTGTTTGACTTTGGCACATGAGGTGGCGGGTTTGGCTAGGTAACATAATGGAAATGTATCGGACCGCAAATCTGGGAATGACGGTTCGACCTCGTCCTTGGCCTCGAGGAGTGGTGAGCAGCATGGAACTTTAATCAATCAAATGACATAGTATTAAGGTAAGAGGGCTTTCCTTTGTCAGAAATCCACAGACATCATTCTGGAACTTCCAAACCAAAGAAGTGCAAGATGACAAGAAGCTTTTTACGCTACGCTTCAATTGAATGAATTCGATAAAGGTAGAATATGCCCTATGGTTTATCGATGGTCCTATGCCACTTGAACTCAAATCTATCTGACCCTCAATCCTTCTTTATCCAGCCAGCTCATAACCAAATTTTAGATCAATCTCAGGTCTGACACAACCGAATTGGTTGAGGAAAATGAAACCCCAGCGACCAAGCACTCCCACCCCCAAAAGCGGAGACTGAAGAACCGCCAGGTTGTCGAGGACACATTTGAAGAGGAGGCGGGTGCCCTCTATGTTTACCATCCTACCCACTAATGGACTATGAGGGGGCAGGCGAACGGGAACCGACCGAAAACCCAAACCGCTTGACTGATCCCTGAATAGTCCATTCATTATTGTTGGGGATGGATGGAACCAATCAGAAGTGCAAGTCATCTAAGCAAAGCTAGGAAACTGACCGCAAGACAATGACTAGGACTCATGTCGGAGGATTTTTTAATGTGAGCTACCACTCATGCAGTGGCAAGGACCCACAACTCTCGAAGGGGCCACCAACCGCCAGAATCACTGTAAGAAACCTTCCCTTTACTCAATGGATAATGCTTATTCTCTTTCAATCAACAAAATGAGAAATTGGGGAGAAAGAAAAGAAAGAGGTCTTTATTGAAGAGGCTTTACACCTGAAATAGGACTAAGATCCAAAAGAATAGGTCTGGGCTTTCGAAAAGATGAAGATGCAAAGGGTAAAGAGACAGTCTTTTGGACAGCCAAGTTGACATAAAGATTCTAGCTCATGCCCACTTAAAGCAGATGGAGATTCTTGGACGAGAAAAAGCGTGAATGATGAGACCGGTATAACCTAAAGTGAAGGCTCTTCCCTTTCTTGAGGGCGAATCTTGATTGACTGACACTAGGAACCGATTCGGAAAAAGAAGAATGATGACATGAGATAGGCGGGCAATAGCGAATTACTTGACTCAATGGATAGAGGGTATGAAATAGAACTCAAGCATGAAATCAACGTTGAGTCAACAATCATCGAGAGGGGTACTACCAAGTGAGATCGAGACCAGCCCCTTGTATAAGTATAGGGTTCCAAACCAGCCCTTCTTTAAATATCCAATTAGGGGCTTCAAAGCTTGACTAACAAGCGAGAAAGTTAAGTTTGAGAAAGAAAGAATTTTGAAGATGCTCGACCAACGGGAGAGGTTTGACCTAGTTGCAATAAAAAAAGAGCGCTAACGAGCAAAAAATAGCCCCTTACTATAGATAGGGCGTTAGCGCTTTACTAATAACATATATAGGGCTTACCTTTTTTTCAGCTTGATCAGAATCGATTCTATGATTGAATAACAGAAGTGCTACTCAGTAGTCAAAACTTGGAGAGACAGACAGAGAGGGGACTCTTTCCTGCTGACTCCTAGGATGAGAAGTAGGTCCCTTTTGGCAGGAAGAGTTCCAGCCTTTGTTGCCCCTCGGTAGAGTGAGTCTACTTAGCAAACAGGCAGGATGTGGAGATCAATTAATCAATGTGAATCTCGAGAATGGATGGTTGATCATCGCCTCCTTTTCCTGGGGGCTCTCCGGCCGGGTAGGGGCTTGCTATCATTACCCTTTCTCCCGGTGTATGTGAAAAAGAGTGACGAACTCATTTTTTTCGGTCATAGGTTGGTCCAAAGAACGAGAGTCGGCTTCCTTAAGTCCGTTGTTCCTCAGTAGCTTAATGGTAGAGCGGTCGGCTGTTAACTAGTTCGTCGTAGGTTCAAATTGTACTTGGGAAGAATTTTGAGTTATCGCTTTTCTGACCTAGCGACCCATATCCTTCTCCTTAGTTTCTAAACTAGCAGAATCATGGGACATCAAAAGTGGGAAGTTGATTGTTGGTTTTTATTCCTCACTCTCGTATAGGTGAACTTGGTTTGTTCAATTCTTAAGGATAAGAAGGATCCACTGGGAAGACTGGACTAGTATCTTTATTAGCTGGAAGCAATTAGTCTCCACTAGCCTCATTTGAAGAACGAACAAGAAAAGGGTTACTGTTTAGGTAGGCTAGATGGATATGGCCTAATGGTTAAAGCTCTGCTAGCTTCTTGTAGACTGAACTTTCTTCTCTTTAGGCTCCGAGTTATTTTTGGGTGGGATGGTCAAATTTTTCTTTGCCACTAGTGGCAACGAAGTTCGTGGTAATTACCAAGGGGGAAGGAAGATCTCCAATCATTTCATTCATTCACTGCCTGTAGTGAGGCGCGACCCACAACAAACGAAGGGGGCAAGCTTGTTTTGCTTGCTGTAGCCTTATTTTAGTAGATTAGGCTTGGTAAGCGTAAGCTATTTTATTTAAGTGGGCTCGCAGCTTCGCCAGAAGCGACAAAGGGGGGTTGGTGAAGGCCGACGACTACATGAGGGAGAAGTTATAGTAGAAGCTTTACCCCTTGCTTTACAGAGATTGTTATGAACTGACCAAATGACTAGATTCTCCCGGAACGCTAGCTAACCTAATAGTCTTAGTTCCCTTCAATTAAATCAATCAAAAAGCTTTTTGATTGATTCAGGGCGCCGCCCCCTTTCTTAGAATTCGAACCCATTGAGGGGGCCCTCGGCCCGGGAAAGGGAGAGTGGTCGAGTGGTTAAAAGCGGCAGACTATAAATCTGTTGAAGTTTTTCTACGTAGGTTCAAATCCTGCATCTCTTACTTGTTTGTTGTAAACTTCAGAGAAGAGAAAAGAGGCATTCGTCAGTGTAAGAAAGCCAACCGAGCGAAGCTCTTTCTTTATTTGGCCGTGACATGAAGTGAAATTGTATCGTATGTTAGTTAAAGAGGTTGGCGTACTACTACAATTTATAGATTCCCCATCTATATCCAATCCCAATGAGAATAGAAGCGAGTTGTCTCCGGCTTGTCTTGTAGTCATAGTCTTTTAGCTTATGTAGTCGTCGGCCTTCCTACACGCATGCGTCCGCCAGAATGCCTCCTTGTTCGGGATGAAGCCAAGCCGATGCATACAATAGGCGAGGAAAAGACCCCCATTTCATAACGCCTGGGGAACGTAAGTTTGATCTAGGATTGAAGATGAATGGTAGAAGAAAATGCTCGGGATAGATTTACGAGTCTTTGAGCGAGCCGTATGCGGTGAGAGTCGCACGTATGGTAACGAGGGGGGTTCGCGTCTATACGTGTAGTGTGGTCCTTGGGCCTACCCACCCTATTTGTTCCATGATCTATGGGTCTACTGGAGCTACCCACTTCGATCAATTAGCCAAGAATTTGATCGGATATGAAATCGCTGGTCCTCGATCTAGTGGTATTTTATGGGGATTCTATTTATCGCTGTAGGATTCCTATTCAAGATCACCGCAGCTCCTTTTTAGGTGGCTGTAGGACGGATGGCCACCTATAGGTGGTAGGGTAGGGTGGGTGGTACCGCTCAAATTGCAGCCAATCTTCCTAGCCTTAGTGGACTGGGCTTAGAGCACGTGAAACTCATCACTACCTCGTAAGGGCGTTGAGACCATAACATGTTACACGAAAGCGCCGCTTTCTCTATAGTGTTGTCACACAGCTGCCTACCTAGAATAGCCACTCGCTCTGTAGTGTTGTCACACAAGATAGGCACGCCGCCTGCCTGCTGGCCAGGTGAATCGAACTTCTCTTTCGGTCAATTGTCCACCCAGTCAAGTACAAAAAACACAGTAGAATCATGTAATGCACACTACTGGTGTGCTTCTTGCTCGCGAAGAAAGAAAGAAGAGCGACAAGGTTAAGTACAGATTTGACTGTTTGCAGCATGGGAGTAGATTACCCAAAAAATCCCTGGGAACAATGAAAAAAAAAGATATATCGGTAACGAAAACTATAGGGGACTATATTGGTGAGATCCATTGGTGAACAGCTGCCCAAAAGAAAAACCGCCTGGAAGTCCGAAGACCTTTAAATATGTACTCTGCCCCCGAACCAGTAGCCTTCGCGCCAAGCAAGACCGCCCATGTCCCTTTCCTTTCTCCATTCCGCCTCTTTCTTTGCTTTGTTCCAATAGAGTCTAAGGCAAAGTGGTTCGTATGCCTACTTTACCTACTTGACGAAAGGGAATGCACTTTGTTTCATTTCTGGGTTTATGGATTGGATTCAGTCAGCGTCACGACATAATCAAAAGGAAGGAGTGACGCTTTGGTTACTGGCGAATGCTTCCAAAGGAGACCCTCTCGAGTTTCTAGCTATTTTCGTCATTGAAGTAGCCTTTTGTCGCCCTACCAAACGAAAGAAGTCACTATCAAAGAACTCGCCCTGTTGAAGTACCAATGGTGCGCTCAACCCGGTGACTAAGAAATGGGTTTGCCCTTGAATTGAAATGATGAGGTCGCAAAGAGGAAAGTAGGGCTCCTATTGACTAAAGGTTGGTTCTTCGCTTTCCTTTAGAATGAAAGTAGCTACGAAGCCCCTACTACTTACTTTGTTTGATTCAAAAGGCGAACAGCCCCCCCAACTAGTCGTGTAACACCCCGATCCCTCTCGAGACCGGAAGTTCTAACAATCAATCTATTCACATCCTAATTCTAAACCCGGGCAAAATTTTTAGGGAAAGACGGACGGAGTCTCCCCTATTTCTAGGCAAAATGTAAAACCTGTAATAGTATATAAGTGGACCAGTACCGTGTCCAACCATACAAACACCTTAAGGCCATCCAAGCCTTGGTTCTCAACAAGCGAACACAAGTAAATATACATTTCCAGTTTAAATGCTAACCTATCTCTTCTCATCTTTGACAAGTACATTCAAGCTTGGCAATTAAACCATACTAACCTATTGCATAAAATAGACTATCATACCATTCTAACTCTTTTCCTTTGGACATTACAAACATGCATTGAAGTTAAACTATACTAACTGAATACATAAACTAGCTTATCATTCTACCTCAATTACCTAGTTAAATTTAGATTACATTCTTTTTAACAATAAATACAAACAACACATGAAACATACATCTTTGCATCTCTGACAACTCAAGCCACATAGCACGCAAGACAACTCTTCAAGCACGAACTTTCACATAATCACGAACTTTCCAGCTAACATGGCATTTTCTGAAATGTGGTGGTAAGGAGTGAGTATACACAACGCGTATACTCAGTGAGGGCGAGACAGATATCGAGGTGGAGAGAAAGAAAGTCGTGCAATGCAAATAACGCAGTTAAGCAATATAACTGACAAGTAAGCAATCAATATAAACAATCAATACAATAAGTAATTAATAAAAGCATTAACGCAACCATTCAAAGCTATACCACACTCTGAAGGCTATGGTTCACTCATACGAGCAATATACCATGCGATTCGATTCCACGAGTATTACATCAATCTCGAGATTGATGTTGACAACGATGACAATAAGCGCGCAACCACCTTATAACTTCAGTTTGGAATACCCCGGATGTATCCAATCAATTCTACGACCCAAATCTCTCTAGGAGGCAACCCAAGCGAGAATGGGAATACGACACGGAGCTAGAGCAACCAACCCTGGCAGCCCGAGACTGCCCAGAGAGGCCTATCACTCATGCGCCTGACACTAATGCAATGCAATACGAGATACAAGTAATAAACGAGCAATAGCACGAAAGTGTAGATTATTGGCGATAAACGAGAAATCAAGCATTTACAATCAACATTAGCATTCAATTAACTTTTCAAGCATAACTATCATTAATAGCAACAAGGACACCAATTAAGCAAGTAACAACAGTTCAAACACGAAAACGACAAACATCACTATTCAATCTCTAACTTCCAAAGGCAATTATCAGTAAACGAGCTGCGGGATTAGGAAACCGATTTCACTACATTCACTTAGGCACTACAAGGCATGTTTCTATGTCACTACACTTCACATTCTCAGCCGGAGCTCGAAAGTCCACCTACTGCGTTTGAACTATAGCTATGCTAACCAGTCATTCAATCAACGCCACAACAGCGCCAAAAGTGCTTCCATGCCCTCAATAGCACAACCCCCAACTCAATTCGAGCACGGTCAACACTTGGTCAAACGGCCCCTTTTCGTTTCATTGTCTAATTTCCAATTTTAACAAAGGCCGGTCCGTTTTTATTGCACATTTTATCTTTCTATCACTAATGGCACCTATCCAAATCAAGCAATCGCAATTCGGATCAAAATCCAAAATTCTAGGATTTTACTATTCAAAATACTATTCATTATTCTTCCCCAATTTCAAATACACAATTTCAGCCGTAAAAATTGCCAAATAACTATCAAACAATGCTTTACGAACTCAAAGGAAGCTATATCAAGCAATTATAAGCATTATAACACATTATATATCGAATCTAAACATTTGTAACAAAAATCAAATTCGAATATAAATGCTCCAAAGCGTAAAAACCCTCACAGAGATTGAAGACCAAGATCCGCAAGAACCCGAGCCACGACCCCCGAGCAATTCCACTCATGATTGTAGAAGAAAATGCAAGAAAAATTCTTTTTTTTCTCCTTGGAGCATTCGGCAAAAGAGGGGACAAGATAGGCATTTTGCAATTTGTTTTTTTTTTGCCTTGTTTTATTATTTAAAAGGTGACAAAGGGCATTTTGGTCATTTGCAAAATCAAGCTTAAGTTAAAAATGGTGAAATAAACTTATTTTGATGCCATTTAAATCTAATTCAAGTTAAAACAATGCAATTAAATGAAAAACAACTAAAACTAGTTAAATTAAGCTAAAAACATTTTTCACTAAGTTCGGAGAATATTTCTCTAACTCTCACTTTCGAAATACCACGATCAAACGGTCAATAAATGATTGCTAATAAAGTGATGAGCAATAATATAAAACTTTAATTTTTTTGAAAAGTAGAATAGTAGAATAGTTTAAAATTCACTCCGGCTCAAAGTTACTTTTCCCATTTATTTGAAAACCGAGTAATTTTAATGCAAGACAATTAAAACCGATTATTAAAATAATCAAAACAATCAAAATAATTAATATTCATTAAAAAATAATTAATTTAACTATTTATAGAATATTTTAAAGAATTATGAAGTTAATGTTAAGATACAAATGAATAAGTTAATATAAACACGTAGTCAAATGCAATTAAATAATAACATTTGAAATGACACTTAATTAAACACAAAAAAATAAATCTAATTACTATAAACAATAAAAATAGGTGATAATCTTTTAGTTAATCAATATAAAAATTATTGAATGCTTCTAAAAGAAATATCAAAATAGTGCAAAATGGTTGATTTAACTAATTAAACATTTAATTAAATGCAGTTATATGCCATTAAATGCATGCCGGGTTCGGGTTATCACATCCTTCTCCCTTAAAACAATTGCGTCCTCGCAATTCTTCTTCCAATAGAACTCAGCATCATCTGAAACCCAACTATGGCTAATCTTCATCGGTTGCTGAGCAAGATAATGAATAAGGATGCTCGTAGGGAAACCCGAATAGAAATCCCAACCAAGAATGCCGAGAAAATACCAACTAAAGGCTAAAGCAGGGATACTGTAGATGATATCAATACCATCTATTAATGGCTAGAAGAATACCGAAGGAATACCCTATTTACGAATCTCCAATAGAAGTCTAACAAGTACCAAATAAGAAAGTTAAAAGATAGCCAGAGCAAATGCACCTCATGCAGTGCTGATTGCCGTAAGTAGACCTAGTTGAAAGTTCTGTAAAAGTATATGGAGAAGAATACCAAAGGCGAATCTCTAAATGAAATCCTCCAATCACTGAGTCCCTCTAATATAAAGTGTCGGTGTGCATGATATAGAATACATATGGTCCGCAAAGGCACATAATATTCGATGTTCAAAACAATTAAAGCACATTAGCACACATTAACACATATAAACAAGATATCATAATTATCTTAGGGCTTCTACCCACGGTCTGAGAGTTGAACCCCACTAACGCCTAGTTAGTAAACTAAGCTCTGATACCATTCTAATATAAGGTGTGGTTTGTGAGATTTTGTCTTGTAGTGAGTTTAAAATATAATATTTAGGTGTTAGTGGATTTTGTAGAGATTTGAATTAGGATTATAATAATAGTTAGTGGTGTTTGTAGGATTATTTTATAGTCTAGTGCTTCGTGTAAGATGCTTTCTTGATTAGCGTGAGGGCACACTTTCCTAGGTCTAGGGCACGAATTACGAGGTAGACACGAACTTCAAGACTAAGGCACGTACTTCAAGACTAATGCACATAATCCTAGGTGAATGCATGTAAACCAAGGTACGACTCTATATCTAGGTTAAGGTACACAGTTCAAGGTTAGGGCACATAAAACGAGGTAATGCACGTATATCAAGGTCATGGCACGTATATCTAGGTATCGCACGTCAGTCGGGGATTAGGGCACACTATTCTACCTAAAATTCCTAAATACCCAACATTATCTTACACACATGCTAAAACAATTCAAAAGATGACACAAAATCTGATTTTTGCATGCCCAAGGCCAATATTTGCATCAACAATTGCAAAAGCTTCTATTTTCTCTCATTTCTCTCACTCTCCTCACATTTCTCTCTCTCCCTCTCATTCTTCTCTCTCAATCTCGGTTTTGGCTGAGTTCATACACCTCTTAGCTCATCTTCATCACCATATAGTTAATCAAGGCAAGCCCAAGCAAAGGAAAGCAAGTAGTTAGCTCAAAAGATGCATGCAAGCACATAGAGTCTTCATTTCAGCCCTAGGTGAGTTTTTAAGCTTCCATTTCTTTTCTTCTTGTTCTAACCTCATGCATGTACTAAGAGCTTGGTCACTAAACTAGGAAAAATAGAGAAAATCTAGTTGGAACCTCGGCTAGGCGAAGAAGGAGAAGAAAATTGTGCTTCAACAAGTTTTTGTGCATCTTCTTGGTTGATTGCTAAGGTGAGGGCTAAAACCTTTTGAAAATCCTTCAAAAATCCACATGCATGCTCATAAATGTATGTCTTTGCTTCTGTTCTTGAGTTATATGTTCGTTCATAAGCTTTTGCAACCATACATGGCAAGATCTTGGCTTGAAAGTGATGATAGGTGAAGTCGGATTGTTGACAGCTCTCTGACCCATTTGTTTCGAGGTAAGTTCAGCTAGGCCAATGATGTTTAAAATGAATGAATATTGGTGGGTAACTATGTTGGCCAGTTTTGAACATTTTTCACAGAAATAGGCCAAAGCTAATTTTGACTCTAATGTCTTCAACATGGCAAATCTTTAAAATATGTCCAAATCTGGAAATCTGGAAAAAATGAAGCAGGTTTTGGCAGATGCACTGACCTTGTAGAACAAACCAGATTTGACTTAGTAAATGATGTCGAAAATCCATGAAATTTGGTGTGCTGCTAGATTTTCCAGTTATGGACATTTTTGTCAGAAATGGACCAAGGCTAAATGTGACGCCCGAGATTCTACTGTACACATTTTTAACTGTTGCATCCATTAATTGCGCATTTAATTTTGTGCTTTACTTGTTGTCTTTCTTAGTTACTATTCATTCCATTTTTCAACTACATTATATTAATGAATTAGCATTTTTATTAAATCATATTAATTGTTTTAGGAATGAGAAAAATATGCATTTGAGCTAGGAGCGATAGGAACCTTCATTTAGAAAATAGTTTAGTGAACTAGTGAATAGTGTTACGTATGAACAATATGTTTTAGTTAGCTAGCACAAAATTGCAATCATAGACTCGTTTTTAAGTTAACTAGGCTCATGTTATTAGACCATACACTCACCCAAATAGGCCCCATCCTAATATATAATCAACCAAACACAAACAAGTCATAACTAAGCAAAAAAAAAAAAAAAGGGAAGATGCAGAAATTACTGTAGCAAATACGAGAATCAAGATAGGAGGAGAATGAGCTGATTTTGCTCATCAAATCTTCAAGCCAAGCCAAGCCAAGCAAGGAGCAAGTAGTTTAAGGTGTTTGTTAGCCTCCCGAGAGTTCCTACGCGCATTGGTGAGGGTTTTTCATGCTTATTTGTCCATTTTAGAAATGTAGCTATTTTCTTGATTTGTTAGAAATGTTGTCTAATGCTATTGCAATGCTCAAATAAGCTTATATATGTTGTATACGTGTAGTAGAGACCACATTTATACTATTGTTTCACATTTTAAACGGTAGAAATCAATGGTTGATTCGTAAGGGTGAATAGTGACGGGATTTCTAGGGTTTTGCGTAATTGTGCGTATTAGCTTGATTCAATGCTTCTAATAGATGCCTTAGGTGCTAATAAGGGTATTCTAATAGCCCCGTGCACTCAAATTGCTCGAAACTTGAATAAAACATGAATTAGCCGACTTTTTAAAAGGGGTTTCGGGGTTAATGCTAATCCGGGTGGATTCGGGCTTCACTTTTAGTGTTCTTAGGCTACCTAGGTGCTATAGAACCTTTGCTAACTCTTGTTTGACGCCCGGTTAAGGTAGGTGTAGTTCAAAGCTATAAGAGGAAAATTGGGGCTTTTAGGGTAATTGCAGGTAATTGAACGTATTTGCGGTTTGTAAGGGTACCTTAAGGGTTAATTAGAAGATTGGTATAGATTTCCCTTGAATTTGAATCATTGATATGAGTTTGGAAGGAAAACGGATGAAAAACTAAGGGGTTTAAGGGTAAATTCGTTTGTCACTCGCATCTAAGACCTTGGCATGTTTCCATATGTGTTTAAATGTGGTTTCAAGATGTTTTGGAGCTTTTGGTATAGTTTTATGTGAATCTTGAATATGCTCCTTTATAATTGGCATAATTGCTTTCCGAATTGAAGATTCTAAGTGAATTCTTATTTATAGTAATTGTATTGTCATAGTTCTAAGTGTTCTTCTTGAGTTTTATATTGAGTTAATTATAATGAGAATAAGTATGGATTAATGACTTTATAAATTGATAGTACTATTATAGAATTAAATATGGTTATCTAAGCTTAAAATGCTCTTTTAAATAATTGTGGAACATGTTTATATCATGATTTTATTGCTTGTTAGTTATATCGTTTGTATATTATATTACTTGAATGATTACTTGGTTGTATGTTAATTAAGTAAACTATGAGTTAGCTAACCTAGTTGGTCAATTAATGAATGTTATAGTTAAAGAGTAATTGAAACAATATTTAACTTTATGTTCAAGGTGATTGAGGGTGATTTGAATCCAATCTTGCATTTTGGAGCTTGGTAGAGGTGAGGGAGACTTCATCTTTATGTGCATAATAGTTTATTTACTTGTACTTAGATTATGTGCATTTATTGTCTATATATTGTGTGTGAGGGCAACCTACTTTGTTGTCCCTCAACCATGTGTTTATTGATTTATACTATTGTTATCATTTTGAGTGCATTGCATCGTGGTTACACAACCATTCGGGCATGGTAGTGTCGGGGAAACTGGGCGGCATCGGGCTTGCCGGTCCACCTCGGCTACCATGGTTGCCCAGTCCCTCTCTCGCTTGGGATGCCGCCCAAGGAGAGTTGGGTCGTAGGATTTCGGGGTACATCGGGAGTACACCCATTTTGGAGTTATAAGGGGATGCCGGCTTATCGATATCAGTGTCATTATTACGTCGAGATTTCAGTTCGTGGCGTCGCTGGTGTGCGTATGCCCTTCGGGCTATTCGCTTAGCCGGGACGTTACAGAAGTCAAAGTGTATCGTATCCTTTTTAATGTGTGGTAACTTGTTGTTTTAATTGTTCTTTTGTTGTAAAATGCTTTATTTGTACTAACTGCTGCATTGCACGTCCTCGGTAGACCTTATCCCTCACTGGGCAATTGTGATTGCTCACACCTCGCTAAACATGTTTCAAGTGATGCAGTTGGAGGAATTGACCTGATTGCTGTGTGCTATTACTAGAGACTTGAGTGATTGTCTGCTAAACTGTGCAAGAACTTACTTGTTCTACTATCTATTCTATTTGGGAGCCTAAGGGCTTATGTATATATATTTGAGTAGTTGTAAGTTTGAAAGCTAAGTGGATGTAGCAAGTGTTATGGAATTATGGCATGTAATAACTTATGCTTCTGCTTCTAGCTACGTTGCATGCTTGGGTGTGAATGAACGGATGTATGGTTGACATTAATTATGAGAATGTTTAATTGCTAACATAGAATGGTATGATAAGCGAATGAAGACAAAGATTTTAGGACTATTGTTGCATGCTTGTGTGTATTTATATTGTCTTGTGTTGCTTAAGGCTCGGATGGCCTTGAAGTTTGAATTTCAATTACAAATGTTGTTCCTTTTGCTTCGTGGTTTTATTTGATTGTTTACAGGTTTTCAGAATGTCCACAGTACAGGAAAAACTCTGTCCATTTTTCCCTAAAATTTTGTGATCGGGTTTGGTATTGGGTTGAGAATAGCATGGTTATTAGAGTCTCCGGTCTCGTGAGGGATCGGGGCGTTACACTAAATCATAATCTAAGGACCTACAAAACGACAATCATTGAAATGTGTGCAAATCTGGACAGTTTTGTGCTATCCCACTGTTTTGGCTATATCTAATGATCCCGAACTCCAAATGATGCAAGGTTTGTTCCTGATTTTAGTTCACTTCTTAAGATTTAATTTGACATCTTATTCACTGGAATTGGAGATTTTTTGCTTATCTTAATGTTTGTGAGAAAATAGCGTATTGCAGTGAGGGTTTCACTTAGTTATATGCTTGGAAAATTGTTGTAACCTCTCTTGTGGTGTTAATTGCTTGGAATTGTGGTGTTGGGATGTTGTGTGGACTGTTTTGAGTACTTGAGGATGTTTGAATTAAATGATGCATGGCTTGAGATTGATTTTGAGTTGACTTAGGGTTTAATCACACGGGTAAACATGAAATGGAAACCCTAATGACTAGGTAGACTTGTTAAGTATTGATCATTTGGATATTGTGTGTAATTATATGTTTAGTAGGCTGCCCATAGTTGCCTTATAGGCTTAAATGTGGTTTTGACCATTGCATGTTGACAAATAGGCCTTTCTTCCATCTGAACCCACGTAGAAGTAGTTGCATGTTGAATAATCCTATCACCTGATTATGTGGACTTCGAAATGAGTTATATGACTTGATTTACATGTGTTACATGGCTGCTGGTTTAATGTTCAGATAACTCTATATGCCTTTCAAGTGAAATTACATGTCTTATCATGTCCTGCCTGTTTACTTGTCAATGTACAATCTTATGACTGTCCGGAGGCAACCTACTTTGTTGTCCTCCTAACGTGATATGTTAATGTCATAAATGTGCACTGCATACAAGGTTGCAACCTTTCATGTCGGCATGGTAGCGATCACGCACACCGGGCGGCATCGGGCTTGCCGGTGCACTAGTGACTACCATGGTCCCATTCCCTCTCTCGCTTGGGGGCTAGACTTCATCGGAGAGTTGGGTCGTAGGATTTCGGGGTACATCCGGAGTACACCCACCTGGCGTGTTAAGGGGATGATTTGAAGTCGGCCACAACAACTGATTTTGGAACTGATCTGAGAGCAAAAGCTCACTGTATCCTTTTTACTCTGTGTATAAGTACTCTCGCTTGGTTCCTAGAGAACCTCAGGGAGGAAAGACTGGTATTTATGTTCCTGTACTTATATTATTGTTATATTCATGCTTGCAAAAGGATTTCATAAGTTGAACCGGAAAATGAATTTCAAAACTTATTTCTCGTTTCCCCCTCACTGAGTTCATAAGGACTCACCCTCTTTTATAATCTCAGGTGAAGAAGATCAAGAACAGGTACCTGAGGACGATGTGCCTAACGATGATTCCTTGGAGTGATTGTCTGCTCCTATGTGCTCTGCTTGATTTATGGCCATTTGTGAAAACTATGCTACTCGAAGACTGTTTTCTTTCATGTTGCTTAATGTTTGTATTGTAAAAGACCTCCGTTGTAATTTGGGATCTAATTTTGGTTTGTACTGATATTAACTAGACAGACCAGACACTAGACACTACTATGATCGTTTAGCTATTATTACTGCTAGTATCTATAATAGGATTATGAAGTGTTAGGTAAAGGCTAAGTAAAATGAACCAACCAAATCTTTAAGCAGGTACACGTTATTAAGCTAAGATCGACAGGTACTTTTGTAACGAGGATTAACAAACAAACGAGACATAGTATCATGCTAGTTTATTAATCAAACGAGACATCAAGACAACCAGTAGGTGTTTCAATTGATGATAAAATAGTAATCTTGGTTGTAAATGAATTTGAGATGATAAATTTTGAGGCGTTTAGAGAATTAGGTCAAACCAAAGAGCCCAATTACAGCAGTTATGCTGTCGGTTTACCGAAAAATTTTGGAGTTTAGGTCAAAACGTTAAGTGTTAAATCTTTATGAACAGTTAAGTACGAGACGTGACTTGAACATTTAGATCACACCCTAGTCTAACCTTTATAGGCCAGGTTGGGGCGTGACAGTCCCTACCGCAACATCTTAGTAAAACAGCAAGTATAGATTTCCCTTGAGTGGAAAGGCCGAAGGAGAAGCCGTAAACAATACAAGATAATAAGTCCAAGCAGAATTCCAAGTGTATGATCTTCCAATAAATGCCAATAAGGAAAATACTAGTAGAATGCCCAATAAGAATTCCAAAGAATACCGTAAGTAATATTACACAATAAGTCCGATAGAAATTCCAATTACCAAACCAACTGAGGGATGCCAAAGAAAATACCCGAACAATGCTCTAGTAAAAAGTACCAAGAATTGCCCAATAAATAAGTACTAGATAAATGACCATTGAGAATTCTAGAGAATACCCTTGAAGAATTTCCAATAAGGGATGCCAGTAACACACCAATAAAGACCGAGACACATATGCCATAGATAATACTATACAGTAAGTCCGATTGAAACCCGAATAGCCAAGTGTACCAAGAAGTGCCGACAGAAGTTCCAAAGAAAACCCAATAGGAAAATCAAAGAATGCTCCAGAGAACAACCAAATAGAACCCCAAAAGAAGATTACTCTTTCACAACTGTTAAGCACATAGGAGGACCTTAGAGATTTGCCAATAACCAAGCTCCAAAAGCAAACACCAACTCCCAAATCAAGGCTAGTCAAATACTGCTCATTCCCGTCAATCCACATAACTTGGAGGGCCTGCTACTAACCACTTCTCTTCAGGACAAGGAAGAAGTCTTTCTTACCATTTCAACAGGACATGTATGAATGCCAAGATATCACATTTATATATATATGCCTTAATCTATTATGCAAGCATGTTTGTAAAACAATTTATAAAATAGTTTATTCAACAAAGTCACTCAAGCACAATCAAGTCAAGCACAATATAATCAATTCAAATCACGGCACAACCAATTCAAGACATTCCAATACACATATTACAAGCAATACTCCAAGTAAATAACAATTCACGAAGTCAATTCGATTCACGATGCCAATTCGATACACGACTAGTCATTTCACTTCACGTAACACACATTTAGCACATAACACATAACTATATCACATAGGTGCATACATTCAAGTCAAGACACACAATCTCACATACAAGCATACACTTTCAAGACACACTTATCAAGCACACATTCAAGGATCACTACCCACCAGACCGAGGACCCTGTACCGGCTTATGAGCTAAACAAGCTCTGATACCACCTGTAACATCCCGATCCCTCTCGAGACCGGAAGTTCTAACAATCAATCTATTCACATCCCAATTCTAAACTCGGGCAAAATTTTTAGGGAAAGACGGACGGAGTCTCCCCTGTTTCTAGGTAAAATGTAAAACCTGTAATAGCATATAAGTGGACCAATACCGTGTCCAACCATACAAACACCTGAAGGCCATCCGAGCCTTGGTTCTCAACAAGTGAACACAAGTAAATATACATTTCCAGTTTAAATGCTAACCTATCTCTTCTCATCTTTGACAAGTACATTCATGCTTGGCAATTAAACCATACTAACCTATTGCATAAAATAGACTATCATACCATTCTAACTCTTTTCCTTTGGACATTACAAACATGCATTGAAGTTAAACTATACTAGTTGAATACATAAACTAGCTTAGCTACTACCTCAATTACCTAGTTAAATTTAGATTACATTCTTTTTAACAATAAATACAAACAACACATGAAACATACATCTTTGCATCTTTGACAACTCAAGCCACATAGCACGCGAGACAACTCTTCAAGTACGAACTTCCACGTAATCACGAACTTTCCAGCTAACATGGCATTTCCTGAAATGTGGTGGTGAGGAGTGAGTATACACAACACGTATACTCAGTGAGGACGAGACATATATCGAGGTGGAGAGAAAGAAAGTCGTGCAATGCAAATCAGGTAGTTAAGCAATATAATTGACAAGTAAGCAATCAATATAAACAATCAATACAATAAGCAATTAATAAAAGCATTAACGCAACCATTCAAAGCTATACCACACTCTGAAGGCTATGGTTCACTCATACGAGCAATGTACCATGCGATTCGATTCCACGAGCATTACATCAATCTCGAGATTGATGTTGACAACGATGACAATAAGCGCGCAACCACCTTATAACTTCAGTTTGGAATACCCAGGAAGTATCCAATCAATTCTACGACCCAAATCTCCCTAGGAGGCAACCCAAGCAAGAATGGGAATAGGACATGGAGCTAGAGCAACCAACCCTGGCAGCCCGAGATTGCCCAGAGAGGCCCATCACTCACGCGCCTGACACTAATGCAATGCAATACGAGATACAAGTAATAAACGAGCAATAGCACGAAAGCGCAGATTAGGGGCGATAAACGAGATATCAAGCATTTACAATCAACATTAGCATTCAATTAACTTTTCAAGCATAACTATCATTAATAGCAACAAGGACACCAATTAGGCAAGTAACAGCAGTTCAAACACGAAAACGACAAACATTACTATTCAATCTCTAACTTCCAAAGGCAATTACGAGTAAACGAGCTACGGGATTAGGAAACTGATTTCACTACATTCACTTAGGCACTACAAGGCACGTTTCTATGTCACTAAACTTCACTTTCTCACCCGGAGCTCGAAAGTCCACCTACTGTGTTTGAACTACAGCTATGCTAACTGGTCATTCAATCAACGCCACAACAGCGCCAAAAGTGCTTCCATGCCCTCAATAGCAAAACCCCTAACTCAATTCGAGCACGGTCAACACTTGGTCAAACGGTCCCTTTTTGTTTCATTGTCTAATTTTCAATTTTAACAAAGGCCGGTCCGTTTTTATTGCACATTTTATCTTTCTATCACTAATGGCACCTATCCAAATCAAGCAATCGCAATTCGGATCAAAATCCGAAATTCTAGGGTTTTACTATTCAAAATAACTATTAATTGTTCTTTCCCAATTTCAAATACGCAATTTCAACCGTAAAAATTGCCAAATAACTATCAAACAATGCTCTATGAACTCAAAGGAAGCTATATCAAGCAATTATAAGCATTATAACACATTATATATCAAATCTAAAAATTTGAAACAAAAATCAAATTCAAATATAAATGCACAAAAGCGTAAAAACCCTCATAGAGATTGAAGACCAAGACCCGCAAGGACCCAAGCCACGACCCCTGAGCAATTCCACGCATGATTGTAGAAGAAAATGCAAGCAAAATTCTTTTTTTTTCCTCCTTGGAGCATTCGGCCAAAGAGGGGACATGATAGGCATTTTGCAATTTTTTTTTATTTTTGCCTTGTTTTATTATTTAAAAGGTGACAAAGGGCATTTTGGTCATTTACAAAATCAAGCTTAAGTTAAAAATGGTGAAATAAACTTATTTTGATGCCATTTAAATCTAATTCAAGTTAAAACAATGCAATTAAATGAAAAACAACTAAAACTAGTTAAATTGAGCTAAAAACATTTTTCACTAAGTCCGGGGAATATTTCTCTAACTCTCACTTTCGAAATACCACGATCATACGGTCAATAAATGATCGCTAATAAAGTGATAAGCAATAATATAAAACTTTAATTTTTTTTGAAAAGTAGAATAGTAAAATAGTTTAAAATTCACTCCGACTCAGAGTTACTTTTCTCATTTATTTGAAAATCGAGTTATTTTAATGCAAGACAATTAAAACCGATTATTAAAATAATCAAAACAATCAAAATAATCAATATTCATTTAAAAATAATTAATTTAACTATTTCTAGAATATTTTAAAGAATTATGAAGTTAATGTTAAGATACAAATGAATAAGTTAATATAAACGTGTAATAAGATGCAATTAAATACTAACATTTAAAATGACACTTAATTAAACACAAGAAAATAAATCTAATTACTATAAACAATAAAAATAGGTGATAATCTTTTAGTTAATAAATATAAAAATTATTGAATGCTTCCAAAAGAAATATCAAAATAGTGCAAAATGGTTGATTTAACTAATTAAACATTTAATTAAATGCAATTATATGCCATTAAATGCATGCCAGGTTCGGGTTATCACAAGTCGTATGGGGTGGGGTGCTTATGATAAGCTGCCTTGGATATGAGGAATTCCTAAAAAAAAGGCAAAGTCCAGTATTTGACGAAGATCTTTCTATCAATAGATAGGAATGAGTGCTCGATATAGGGGATATGATCCATCTGCTCTTTATCTCTCAATTTTTTTAGAGAAGGCATATATAACAATAGAAAAAAGAATCGGGAGATAATAAAGGATAGATAGACATCTAAAGGGATGTCTACTCTACTCCTCTTTTTTTTAGAGAAATTTATATATCCTTTATGTATTTCTTGTCTATCTGTCATTGATTCTATCTATCAAGTCAAATTCATTTTTGGGTTCCTCGAAGCCCCTGGAATCTTTCTGCCAACGAAATGAATGCGGAGCCCGTTTCAAATGCTTCTCCGATTCGGAAGTTCTCGCAAAGAGAATAAGATGCTACTCCCCTCCCTCTATTTTTTCCCGCTTTGCTAATCTTCCTCGCTAACGTGGGTCTGGCGACGAGCTCGGGAGGAAGAAAGCTAAGAGAAGACGCTCTTATCTTAGGTCTTTTTTTTTCAGTCCAACACAGAAAAGTGCCCTCTTTTTGTCATCCCTATAGCTTTCCAGTTTTTGTATTGAATGCATGGCGTAGCTAGGTGTGAAACCCCACTCTTCTGCTTTAACTTAATTTACGTGCTTTGTCTCGTTTTGTGTGCATATGACCTGTTTATGTGCTATAGGGCCTAGAATGTTATAATTTTGATATCAATACTCCTAGAACATGCTAAATGTGCATTCATGAAATTTTCATAAAAAACGGAGTCAGAAATTTTATCGTCAATTTTCAGTGAATAGTGTTTACGAAACACGTCCGCTAAAATTTTGAAACTGGTCTTTTTAACCCTTCTAGACCTAGACCACGGACTTTAATAGACCTGTGTTTGATGAAAATGGTTTTAAAATTGGCTTAAGAATTTATTAGGGTTTTTATACCAACTTTTGCGAAAATCGAGTTTTAAGCCGACTCGGGTGGAATTGTTTGAATGTAAAACTTCTTGTCACCTAAAAATAACCTACTTGAGCTATCTTGGGTATTGAATAATTGTTTGAACTTTGGTGATAGCAAAAATACATTTAAAAGACAAAAAAATGAATTAAAGGACTAAAATACTACTTTGACTTTGCATTTTATTTATTTGACCAAGCTTTTAATTGCATGTAGTCATCAACACACACTAAACACAACACAAAACACATTCCACACACACACAAAGGGCCGAGAGCCATAGGAGAAAAAAAGCCAAAGAGTTTCAAGGTTTTCCAAACAAAAATTCAAAGAAAAACTTAGTTTTTGTTCGTAGAATTTCATGCCGAGTTGGATTCCGGTTGTTGGGCACGCATTGCAAGCATTCCTAGGCTTTTATCGCATCAAAGGTTAGAGAAAAATTCTGGATCTCAAAAGTTGTCTTTTGCATTTTTGCGTATAAATGAAAATTAAACCGTTAGAATTCTAATATGATATTAGATTATTGCTCCTTGCATGCAAGGGATAATTTAGCTATAATACTATGAGTCTTTATCGGTTGTAGCATAATTTTTATTTTTCGGGTATTTAAATTTGATTATTTTGTTCAATGTTGATTAAATTGAGTTGTGTTGATCGGAATCGATTGCCGTCGATTTCTAAATGTTTGATAATTACGTGGTAGTGCTGTTGTAATGCCGAATTTTCGATTGTGATGTCCGTGCTAAAATACGGAAATTTCAGCCATGACACATTAGGGTTATTGAGCATGATTTGGATGTGCTTTGGTTGGTTTCTGAGGGGACTAATGTAGTTGATTGAATGGGTGAGTGTTTGAAACTGATTTGGAGTTGTTTGGATTAGTAGAATGTAAGATATGATTAATTGAAGTTTAGGTTGTCTTTCTTTAAAATGTTAGATTGAGCCTTAGTTGATTGGGTGTGGGTTGAGTGTTTGAATTGTGAGTTGTTGATGGGTAAATTAGAGTTTGATTGTGTGTTTAATGCATGTCTGGTTGGATGGCCTAGTTTGTCATCTAACTTAGTTATTTGTTGTTTAATTGATTGTTGATGCTATTATTGATGAATAGATGATTATTGATTGATGATTGATTGATTATTGATGATTGTTATGGAGTCTTGGTATGTGTGTGCCACATCTCAGGCAGCGTTGGGCTGTCGGGTTGAAAACGGTATGACTGCCAGAGACTTCCCCCAGCTCACATGACGGAGGTGTCATGGAGGGAGGGGCTAGTGAGATACCTCGGGTGCGTGAGTAATGGGGAGTTACAAGAAGAATGGTTGAGATCGTGATGGCGTTTGGAGCTACACCAACTAGTGTATCCTTTATTGAATGGTCATATAGATTATGTGATGATAGTATTATTGATGTTATTGTGTGTTTACTGACTCAAAGGATTATTCCAAGGAGTTTAGTAAACCTTGCTCGAGATCTATCGAATCCTCACTGGGCTTATTTTATATAAGCTTACTCTCTATTATTGCATGCTTACAGGTGTTGCAGAGCAAGACTACGGGTATGTGCCTCCTGAGGAGGAAAATGTGCCTTTTGTGGACAAGTCTTATGTCCCTGAGTCTTATCCGGGATGCTATGTTGTTTACTATCATGTAAATTAGCTTTGTAGACTTTTATCTGCTTTGTAATTCTTATTGTATAAGATGCTGAAAAGATCATGAGTTAGTTTATACTCTCTTAGCAGTCTTTCTTTTGCCTTTGTTTAGATTGCTAGGTTGGTATTAATATGGTTTGTAATGTATATCAAAGTTTAAATGTTATGTTGGAACGGAGGCGTATAACAATGAATGGTTGGTAGAAGGAATGATTATTGTATAATATGGCTGTGTTGTATGTTGTTATTTGAATTAAGGAGTTGTTGGATGTATGATGTTCTAATGAGGTTGGTTTAGAACCTCGGTGTCCTAATTACTGTCGTTATACTGCCGAAATTCCATTGCATCCTGACTGATTGTAGGTGGGGTCGAGTTGGGGCGTGACATTTAAGTGGTATCAGAGCTCATGTTAGTTGTCAGCCGGGGTATTCTCGGAATGTGGGTAATGGTCTTAGCATGAAAGTATGTATGAAAAGAAAGAAAAGTGAACTATGTATTAAATGATTAAGTGATTATGTGATTTAGTGCTTATGTGATTATGTGATCGATTTGTTTATGTGTTTTATATGAGTTTGTTGTTTAGGTGTTAATAATTGTTTATAACCTGTTTACGTGCTATAACTGTGCTAACTCTTTGATTAATAGAATGGCCGGTCGACCGAGAACCAGAGGTAGGCCTGAGATGACTGATGAGACTCCGGGTAACGCGGCACCGGGCCGTGACAGGGATGATGACCGATTGGGGGCAGCTATGGAAAGGATTGCTGAGTTAGTGGCTAGTCAGGCATAGTTACTGGCAGGGCAGGCTGCCCAGACTCAGGCATTGCAGGCTCAGATACAGAATGTGCAGGGTGGAAACCACGGGCGTGGTACCCTGAAAGAGTTCTTAGGATATCATCCTCCTAGATTTCAGGGGGAGCCGGATGATAGGAAGTGTAACGACCCCGCTTCCCACGTGGAGCCCACGCAGAGTCTCACAGGGCCGATACTACCCAGGTATTGTCCGCTATTGGGTTACCCTGCCCGCAGGCAAAGGCCCCTCACGGTTTTGTCCCTTCGAGAGTCTCATCTCAAAAGGTGCGAGGGCGCGGGGCCTTTGCCTGCGGGCAGGGTAACCTAATAGCGGATAATACCTGGGTAGTATCTGTGACGCGGGAGATTCTACCGTACACATTTTTAAATGTTGCATGCATTAATTGTGCATTAAATTATGTGCTTTACCTGTTGTCTTTCTTGGTCACTATTCATTCAATTTTTAAACTGCATTATATTAGTGAATTAGCATTTTTATTAAATCATATTAATTGTTAAAGGAATGTGAAAATTGTGCAATTGAGCTAGGAGCGATAGGAGCACTCGTTTAGAAAATGATTTTCGTGGTTTAATGAATAGTGTTACGTAACTAATTTAGTGTTTTAATTAGTTAGCTTATACTTTCCACTTTAGGCTCATTTTTAAGCTACCAACGCTCATTTTTAGTGGACCACTAAACACCTAACTTGACCCTACCTATCATATATACTCACCATAAAGCAATTAGCTCATAACTTAGCAAAAAAAAAAAGGAAGATGCAGATTTTACTGTAGCAAATCCGAGAATAGCATAGGAGGAGAATGAGAGGATTTTGCTCATCAAATCTTCAAGCCAAGCCAAGCCAAGCAAGGAGCAAGTAGTTTAGGGTGTGTGCAAGCCTTCTAGGAGCTCCTACGCGCGTTAGGTGAGGGTTTTGCATATTATTTTTGCATTTGAAATATATGTCAACTTTCTTGAATTTATTGATTTGCTATATTATGATCATGCAATGCTTAAATATGCTTATGTATGTTGTGTATAAGTAGTAGAGACCTAATTTATGCTATTGTTTCATAGTTTAAACGGTTGAAATCGCTTGTTGATCGTAGGGCATGAATAGTGACGGGAAAATTAGGGATTTGCGAAATCAGACCTTGTAGCTTGAATTAATGGTTCTAATAGGTGCTTTAGATGTTAATGAAAGTAGTGTGAAGGCCTTGTAGGGTTTAATTGCCCGTAACCTAGTGAAAGAATGAAATAGCCGACTTTTAGAAAGGGGTTTCGGGGTTATCGCGAATCCGGGTTGAATTGGCCTCCACATTTAGTAATCCTAGGCTATTTAGGACCTAATTAAGCTTTGCTAGCCTCCATTTGAGTCCCGGATGAGGTACGTGTAGTACAAAGTCAAAAGAGTGAAAATGGGGCTTTTGTGCTAAACGCGGGTAATTGGGTAGTTTCTAGGGTCCTAGGGGTGCCATAAGGGATAATTAAAAGTATGGAATAACCCGCTCGCTTATCTAGAACATTAACTTGTGTTTGGAAGAAAAATGACTTGTGTTACAAAGGGGTTTTGGGTCAAACATAAATCCGGGTGAATTTGGTTGATATATTTGGTGTTCTTAGGGTAAGTAGGGACTAAATGTGCTTTTCTAACTCTTAGTTGAGCTTTGATTAAGATACTTGTAGTACAAACGCACAAATGGGTAATCGGGGCTTTTGTGGCTAATTCGGGTTAATGAATGATTTCAAGGGTTCTAAGTGTGCCATAATGTGTAACTAGAAGATTAGAATAATTATTTGGTGAATCTTGAGCCTTAGCCTCGGTTTGGAGTTAAATGACTTAGGAAAACAAAAGGGAAACTCGGGGTTTCAAGCTTAGCCTTTGAATTAGCTTTGGTGCTTGTATATCTTGCCTTTACATGTTGTTATATGGCATTTGTGAGCATTTCGTGAAGTTTCGTGATCATCGGTCATTGATCCCTGTGTTGGTATAGTTATTTTCATATTTAATGCTTATATCTTGTTATAATGTTTATACTTCTTGTACTTTGTTAAGATCAAACTCTAATAAACATTGCATACTAAGTGAGTAGAACTATAAGGATAACTCATCTAGTTATATGATTATTGATTATTGTAATTAAAAGTAATTGAAATTTATAACTTATGATCTTAACTTAATGGTATTTGATGCTTCTAATATATCTTATGTTCTCTAATGATATGATAAGGTGAACATTGTATCTTAATTGTGTGTGGGTTATGAACTTGTGTGAATAAGTGATTATAAATCTAGCTTCTAATGTTGTAAGGTTGAGTTAAGTAAGAGTTGAGTTGGAATTGATATAGTTAATTGCTAAACTTATATGAACACCCTAGGGTTGCATACTTGAGCTAATTCGGGGAGTTGAAGTAAATCTGAGCTATTCTTTTAGCATGCTTGGCTTAATTCCAGGTGAGGGAGACTTCATCCTTATGTGCATAATAGTTTATTTACTTGTACTTAGATTATGTGCACTTATTGTCTATATATTGTGTGTGAGGGCAACTTACTTTATTGTCCCTTAATCATGTTTTTGTTGATGTATTCTAATGTTATCATTTTGAGTGCATTGTATCGTGGTTGCGCAACCATTTGGGCATGGTAGTGTCGTGGAAACCGGGCGACATCGGGCTTGCCGGTATACCTCGGCTACCATGGTTACCCAGTCCCTCTCTCGCTTGGGATGCCGCCCAGGGAGAGTTGGGTCGTAGGATTTCGGGGTACATCCGGAGTACACCCATTTTGGAGTATAAGGGGATGCCGGCTTATCGATAACAGTGTCATTATTACATCGTGATTTCAGTTCGTGGCGTCGCTGGTGTGCCTCTGCCCTTCGGGGTATTCGCTTAGCCAGGACGTTATAGAAGTCAAAGTGTATCGTATCCTTTTTAATGTGTGATAACTTGTTGTTTCAATTGTTCTTTGGTTGTAAAATGCTTTATTTGTACTAACCGCTGCATTGCACATCCCCGGTGGACCTTATCCCTCACTGGGCAATTGTGATTGCTCATACCTCGCTAAACATGTTTCAGGTGGTGCAGTTGGAGGAGTTCATTTGTTTGCTGTGTGCTATTACTTGAGGTTTGAGTGATTGCCTGTTAAACTGTGGAAGACCTTACTTGTTCTACTTTATGTTTTATTTGGGAGCCTAAGGGCTTATGTATATATATTTGAGTAGTTGCAAGTTTGAAAGCTAAGTGGATGTAGTAAGTGTTATGGAATTGTGGCATGTAATAACTTTTGCTTCTGCTTCTAGCTACGTTGCATGCTTGGGTGTGAATGAACGGGTGTATGGTTGGCTTTAATTTCTAAGAATGTTCAATGATATCATGGAGTGACATGATAAGCGGTTTTGTAAAGAAGTTAAGTTATGAATGCATGCTTGTGTGTATCTAAACCGTTTGTATGTCTTAAGGCTCGGATGACCTTAAAGCTAAGATCTTTAGTTATAAATGAATGTCTTGTTAGGTTGTGGCTTTATTGAGTGTTTACAGGTTTTCAGAAAGTCCACAATACAGGGGAAACTCTGTCCGTTTTCCCTAAAATTTTGTGACCGGGTTTGGCATTGGGTTGAGAATAGTATGGTTATTAGAGCCTCCGGTCTCGTGAGGGATCGGGGCGTTACAGGTGGTATCAGAGCTTAGTTAGCTCTAAGCCGGGACAGGGTCCTCGGCCTGTCGGGTAGTAACCCTTGCGTGTGTGCTTGTTAAGAGTGTGTCTTGAAAGTGTATGCCTGCATGTGTGATTGTGTGTCTTGTATTGAATGTGTGCACCTATGTGATATAATTATGTGTTACGTGCTAAGTGTGTGCTAAGTGAAGTAAAGTGGCTGGTTATGCATCAATTTGACCTCGTGAATTGTTAATTGCTTGAACTGTTACTTGTAATGTGTGCATTTGAAAGTCTTTGATTGAGTTGTGTTATGATGGACTTGATTGTCATGCTTGAATGACTTTGATGATTACACTGTTTCATAAACTCTTATATAAACATGTTTGCATAATAGTTTAAAACATATATGTGTAAATGTGATATATTGGCATTCATACATGTCCCGTTGAAATGGTAAGAAAGACTTCTTCCTCCCCCTGAAGAGAAGTGATTAGCAACAAGCCCTCCAAGTTGTGTGGATTAGCGGGAATGAGAATGTTATAAGCGGAGCTCAGTTATTGGGATTTCTTCCAAGGCATTCTTCTACGCTTAGTAGTCAGAAATGAATGGCTTCCTTTGGGATTTCTATATGACCATTCTCTCGGTTTTCTTATTGAGTATTGTTCTAGTATTTTCTTGCTGGCATTACTCGGAAGACTTAGTTTGGGATTCTAATCAGCCTTATTATATGGAATTATCTTCGGTATTTGTACTCTAAATTCTTATTGGTATTTTCTCGCCACTGTTAGTTGGGATTCTATTCTTCTATGGTATTCGTGCCAGCGGGATTCCTATTTGGATTTCGAAGTAACATCTCTATTGGAGCCTTTATTTGGCCTTATTACGTGAGGTTCGCAGGCAATACTACTGGGATTTCTTAATGAGCTCCCACGAGAGTTCGTATATGGTATTCTTGCTTAGCAATTGATGACGAGTAATCGGAGTTGGTTTTCAGTTGTTGTGGAGTTCCCTTGTGAAGAAGAATTGCGTGGACGCAATTTGTTTAAGGGGGAGAGGATGTGACGCCCGAGATTCTACCGTACACATTTTTAAATGTTGCATCCATTAATTGTGCATTAAATTATGTGCTTTACCTGTTGTCTTTCTTGGTCACTATTCATTCAATTTTTAAACTGCATTATATTAGTGAATTAGCATTTTTATTAAATCATATTAATTGTTAAAGGAATGTGAAAATTGTGCAATTGAGCTAGGAGCGATAGGAGCACTCGTTTAGAAAATGATTTTCGTGGTTTAATGAATAGTGTTACGTAACTAACTTAGTGTTTTAATTAGTTAGCTTATACTTTACACTTTAGGCTCATTTTTAAGCTACCAACGCTCATTTTTAGTGGACCACTAAACACCTAACTTGACCCTACCTATCATATATACTCACCATAAAGCAATTAGCTCATAACTTAGCAAAAAAAAAAAAGAAAGATGCAGATTTTACTGTAGCAAATCCGAGAATAGCATAGGAGGAGAATGAGAGGATTTTGCTCATCAAATCTTCAAGCCAAGCCAAGCCAAGCAAGGAGCAAGTAGTTTAGGGTGTGTGCAAGCCTTCTAGGAGCTCCTACGCGCGTTAGGTGAGGGTTTTGCATATTATTTTTGCATTTGAAATATATGTCAACTTTCTTGAATTTATTGATTTGCTATATTATGATCATGCAATGCTTAAATATGCTTATGTATGTTGTGTATAAGTAGTAGAGACCTAATTTATGCTATTGTTTCATAGTTTAAACGGTTGAAATCGCTTGTTGATCGTAGGGCATGAATAGTGACGGGAAAATTAGGGATTTGCGAAATCAGACCTTGTAGCTTGAATTAATGGTTCTAATAGGTGCTTTAGATGTTAATGAAAGTAGTGTGAAGGCCTTGTAGGGTTTAATTGCCCGTAACCTAGTGAAAGAATGAAATAGCCGACTTTTAGAAAGGGGTTTCGGGGTTATCGCGAATCCGGGTTGAATTGGCCTCCACATTTAGTAATCCTAGGCTATTTAGGACCTAATTAAGCTTTGCTAGCCTCCATTTGAGTCCCGGATGAGGTACGTGTAGTACAAAGTCAAAAGAGTGAAAATGGGGCTTTTGTGCTAAACGCGGGTAATTGGGTAGTTTCTAGGGTCCTAGGGGTGCCATAAGGGATAATTAAAAGTATGGAATAACCCGCTCGCTTATCTAGAACATTAACTTGTGTTTGGAAGAAAAATGACTTGTGTTACAAAGGGGTTTTGGGTCAAACATAAATCCGGGTGAATTTGGTTGATATATTTGGTGTTCTTAGGGTAAGTAGGGACTAAATGTGCTTTTCTAACTCTTAGTTGAGCTTTGATTAAGATACTTGTAGTACAAACGCACAAATGGGTAATCGGGGCTTTTGTGGCTAATTCGGGTTAATGAATGATTTCAAGGGTTCTAAGTGTGCCATAATGTGTAACTAGAAGATTAGAATAATTATTTGGTGAATCTTGAGCCTTAGCCTCGGTTTGGAGTTAAATGACTTAGGAAAACAAAAGGGAAACTCGGGGTTTCAAGCTTAGCCTTTGAATTAGCTTTGGTGCTTGTATATCTTGCCTTTACATGTTGTTATATGGCATTTGTGAGCATTTCGTGAAGTTTCGTGATCATCGGTCATTGATCCCTTTGTTGGTATAGTTATTTTCATATTTAATGCTTATATCTTGTTATAATGTTTATACTTCTTGTACTTTGTTAAGATCAAACTCTAATAAACATTGCATACTAAGTGAGTAGAACTATAAGGATAACTCATCTAGTTATATGATTATTGATTATTGTAATTAAAAGTATTTGAAATTTATAACTTTTGATCTTAACTTATTGGTATTTTATTCTTCTAATATATCTTATGTTCTCTAATGATATGATAAGGTGAACATTGTATCTTAATTGTGTGTGGGTTATGAACTTGTGTGAATAAGTGATTATAAATCTAGCTTCTAATGTTGTAAGGTTGAGTTAAGTAAGAGTTGAGTTGGAATTGATATAGTTAATTGCTAAACTTATATGAACACCCTAGGGTTGCATACTTGAGCTAATTCGGGGAGTTGAAGTAAATCTGAGCTATTCTTTTAGCATGCTTGGCTTAATTCCAGGTGAGGGAGACTTCATCCTTATGTGCATAATAGTTTATTTACTTGTACTTAGATTATGTGCACTTATTGTCTATATATTGTGTGTGAGGGCAACTTACTTTATTGTCCCTTAATCATGTGTTTGTTGATGTATTCTATTGTTATCATTTTGAGTGCATTGTATCGTGGTTGCGCAACCATTTGGCCATGGTAGTGTCGTGGAAACCGGGCGGCAACGGGCTTGCCGGTATACCTCGGCTACCATGGTTCCCCAGTCCCTCTCTCGCTTGGGATGCCGCCCAGGGAGAGTTGGGTCGTAGGATTTCGGGGTACATCCGGAGTACACCCATTTTGGAGTTATAAGGGGATGCCGGCTTATCGATAACAGTGTCATTATTACATCGTGATTTCAGTTCGTGGCGTCGCTGGTGTGCCTCTGCCCTTCGGGGTATTCGCTTAGCCGGGACGTTATAGAAGTCAAAGTGGATCGTATCCTTTTTTATGTGTGATAACTTGTTGTTTCAATTGTTCTTTGGTTGTAAAATGCTTTATTTGTACTAACCGTTGCATTGCACATCCCCGGTAGACCTTATCCCTCACTGGGCAATTGTGATTGCTCATTCCTCGCTAAACATGTTTCAGGTCGTGCAGTTGGAGGAGTTAACTTGATTGCTGTGTGCTATTACTTGAGGTTTGAGTGATTGCCTGTTAAACTGTGGAAGACCTTACTTGTTCTACTTTATGTTTTATTTGGGAGCCTAAGGGCTTATGTATATATATTTGAGTAGTTGCAAGTTTGAAAGCTAAGTGGATGTAGTAAGTGTTATGGAATTGTGGCATGTAATAACTTTTGCTTCTGCTTCTAGCTACGTTGCATGCTTGGGTGTGAATGAACGGGTGTATGGTTGGCTTTAATTTCTAAGAATGTTCAATGCTATCATGGAGTGACATGATAAGCGGTTTTGTAAAGAAGTTAAGTTATGAATGCATGCTTGTGTGTATCTAACCGTTTGTATGTCTTAAGGCTCGGATGACCTTAAAGCTAAGATCTTTAGTTATAAATGAATGTCTTGTTAGGTTGTGGCTTTATTGAGTGTTTACAGGTTTTCAGAAAGTACACAATACAGGGGAAACTCTGTCCGTTTTCCCTAAAATTTTGTGACCGGGTTTGGCATTGGGTTGAGAATAGTATGGTTATTAGAGCCTCCGGTCTCGTGAGGGATCGGGGCGTTACAGTATCGGCCCTGTGAGACTCTGCGTGGGCTGTCGCCCCCTTATAACCAGCTCTCTCACTTCCTCCTCGTCCGATGTGGGATGTTACACCCGCCCCCCCATAGGGACCCAGCGTCCTCGCTGGCCAACGGACACGTCGGCTATGATACCATTTGTCATGACCCGATCAACATTCCCACGAAGGGGCGCACGAGTCACGACTACCAGGATATTGTCCGCTTTTAGCAAGCCCCGAAGGGAACCAATACTCTCACAGTTTTGTTCCTCACGTGTCTCCACGTGAAAACGCGTCCTCCAGGGCAAGGGCACTATGGCCAACCAATACCCCAGCGAATATTGTCCGCTTTGCGCAGCAGCCTTGTGGGCCCACTCACTCACGGGTTTGTTCCCAGCCCGATCCACAATCTCCCCCGCAAGGGAGCGCACGAGCCAGAACGCGTCCTGGCTGTTACAAGGAGTCGCCCCCTTATAACCAGTTCTCTCACTTACTCCGCGTCCGATGTGGGATGTTACACCCGCCTCCCCATAGGGACCCAGCGTCCTCGCTGGCCAATGGACACATCGGCTCTGATACCATTTGTCATGACCTGATCAACATTCCCACGAAGGGGCGCATGAGTCAGGACTACCAGGATATTGTTCGCTTTGAGCAAGCCCCGAAGGGAACCAATACTCTCACGGTTTTGTTCCTTACGTGTCTCCACGTGAAAACGCGTCCTCCAGGGCAAGGGCACTATGGCCAACCAATAACCCAGCGAATATTGTCTGCTTTGCGCAGCAGCCTTGTGGGCCCACTCACTCACAGGTTTGTTCCCAGCCCGATCCACAATCTCCCCCGCAAGGGAGCGCACGAGCCAGAACGCGTCCTGGCTGTTACAAGGAGTCGCCCCCTTATAACCATTTATCTCACTTCCTCCGCGTCCGATGTGGGATGTTACAGGAAGGCTGAGGCGTGGATTAGCAAGTTGGAGAAGATTTATGATCCACTTGATTATAGTGATGAGCAGAGGGTCTCTTTTGCCGTGTACTTGTTAGATGATGAAGCAGAGGAGTGGTGGCGCACAGTGAGAACTAGCTGGGCGGCACAGGGTATTCTGTATATTTGGGGTACCTTCTTGAGAGCTTTTCGGGAGAAGTATGTCCTGAGGATCGCGAGGGAGCGAAGAGAGCCGGAGTTTCTAGCCTTGGTACAAGGAGATGCTACAGTGGCTCAATATGAGGCCACCTTTACTTGATTGTCCCAGTATGCACCGGAGTATGTGGCAGACGAGGAGCGGAGGACTGGTAGATTCATGCTGGGGTTGAGGCCCGAGATTCAGGATGTGATGGCTCGGAATCGGTATGATATTTTCATTGAGGCTTTTGAGGTAGCTTCTAGACTAGAGAAGAGAAAGGGGGACCAGCTTGTGTCTAGTCAGCCTAGTAAGAGGCCGTATCAGCCGCAGTATCCACAGGGTATGTATAGGCCTCCAGTACAGCAGGTTGTGTACAGGCCGCCAGCACAGCAGGTTACTTATAGGCCATAAGGTCAGCAGAGTTACTATCGGCCTCAGTTTCAGCAGGGGCCATATCAGGTTCAGACTCGGTACAGGCCAGCCCAGTCATAGGGTCAGTACAGGCCTAGTATGGCGAGACCTCAGCAGCAGGCTATTTCAGCTGCTTCTTTAGCTTTTGGTTCTTCTAGGGGCAGTGTTAGTGCCACATCATCGCAGTGTAATTACTGCAAGCGCCCAGGGCATGTAGAGTCCGACTGCAGGGTAAAGGCAGGGACATGTTTGGGTTGTGGTAGCAGCCAGCATAGGGTGAAGGATTGCCCTAGATATTCAAGGACTGAGGGTCAGGCAGCGACTCAGGGTTACCAGGGTAGACCTGTGGGCAGTGTACCTCAGCAGCAGCGGGTTCAGGCTCGGGCCTACGCAGTTGACTTAGAGAAGATGCCTGAGGAGACTGCAGTTGTGGAAGGTAACTTCCTTATACTTGATCAACTTGTTAAAGTGTTGATTGATTCTAGTGCTACACATTCTTTCATTACTCCTGCTTGTGTGCAACGTGTTAATTTGCAACATGAAAGATTGCCTTATGTGGTTGCAATTAGTACCTCTTTGACTAATAAGTATGTTACTGGCTTAGTATGTAAGGATTGTATAATACATGTTATGGGGTATAATTTTCCTTCAGACCTTATCTTATTTCCTATCCGGGGTTATGATGTTATTTTGGGAATGGATTGGATTTCTAAGTATGATGCCCAGTTAAAGTGTAGAACCAAGGTAGTACAGTTTCGTTTGCCAAATCAGCCAGTAGTTGAGGTAGTAGGGAACCGGGGTGCAAAGACGAGTTTTGTTATATCAGCAACTAAAGCCGCTAAGTTGGTGAGTAAGGGGTGTTCAGGTTATCTGGCTTATCTGATCAACAAGCCATCTGATAAGTTGCAGCTAGAGGAAGTTCCTACTATTCGGGAATATCCCAATGTATTTCCCGAGGAGTTGCCAGGGTTACCGCCAGAGAGAGATGTGGAGTTTGTGATCAATCTTATTCCCGGTACTCAACCTATTTCTAAATCAACATATCGGATGGCACCAGCTGAGTTGAAGGAGTTGAAGACTCAGTTGCAGGAGTTATAGAAGAAGGGATTTATTCAGCAGAGTTCGTCACCTTGGGGAGCTACTGTTTTATTTGTGAAGAAGAAAGATGGTACTTTGAGATTGTGTATTGATTACCGTGGTTTGAATCAGGTGACCATCAAGAACAAATATCTTTTGCCACTGATTGACGAGTTGTTTGATCAACTTCAGGGAGCCAAAGTCTATTCTAAATTTGATTTGAGGCAGGGGTATTATCAGCTTCGGATTCATACGGAGGATGTTCCGAAGTCTGCCTTCAGGACTCGGTATGGACATTATGAGTTTGTTGTTATACCATTTGGATTAACTAATGCACTGGCAGCATTCATGGATCTTAGGCATCGGGTTTTCCAGCCGTATTTAGACCAGTTCGTGGTAATCTTTATTGATGATATCTTGGTCTATTCTAAATATGAATCGGAGCATAAGCAACATCTACGACTTGTCTTACAGAAGCTGCAAGAACATCAATTGTTTGCCAAGTTCAGCAAATGTGAATTTTGGCTGCAACGCATATCTTTTCTTGGCCATGTTATTACACAGAGTGGTATCTCTGTAGATCCCAGTAAGATTGAGGTGGTGATGTCTTGGAAACAGCCAAAGAATGTTTCGGAGGTTCGTAGCTTTCTTGGCTTGGCGGGTTATTATCGCAGGTTTGTTAAGGACTTCTCGAAGATTGCTGGGCCACTTTCTAAGTTGACTCAGAAATGGACTATCTTTAATTGGGATGAGAAGTATGAGAGTGGGTTTCAGGAGTTGAAAAAGAGGTTGACTACTGCTCTAGTACTTGCTCTACAAGAGGGGACCGATAATATGGTTATTTACAGCGATGTATCCAAGGAAGGCTTGGGATGTGTTCTTATGCAGGATGGCCGAGTTATTGCCTATGCTTCTAGGAAGTTGAAGCCTTATGAGGTGAATTATCCGACTCATGATCTTGAGTTAGCAGCAATTGTCTTCGCACAGAAAAAGTGGCGTCATTATCTGTGGGACAGTAAGTTCAAGATTTTCACTGATCATAAGAGTCTGAAGTACTTGTTCTCACTGAAGGAGTTGAATATGCACCAGCGGAGGTGGATGGAGCTTCTTGGAGATTATAATTGTTCTATCAATTATCTGCCTGGTAAGGCAAATGTTGTAGGAGATGCTCTTAGTTGGAAGGCAAGTATTTCTTGTTTAGCTATCAAGAAGTGGGAGGTTCTTGAGGAATTCACTTATTGGAGACCGGAGTTGACTTAGGTTGGGGTGATGTGTTCACATCTCCGTATTCAGCCTTTATTGTTGTCTCAGATCGAGATCCTCGATTTACTTCTCATTGGTAAGAGAAACTTCAGGAGACCTTGGGTACTCAGTTGAACTTCAGTACTGCGTATCATCTACAGACCGACGGTCAGTCTGAGCGGACTATTCAGATTCTGGAAGATATGCTTAGGGCTTGTGTTCTTGACTTTGGGAGGAACTGGGAGAAACATCTACCACTTGCCGAGTTTGCCTATAACAATAGTTATCAAGCCACTATTGGGATGAGGTAGGAGAGATAAAGACTGTTGATCCGACTATCATGCCAGAGCTTCTTGAGAAGATTGAGAATGTTCAGTTGATCAGGCAGTGAATACTTACGGTGCAGAGTAGATTCAAGAGTTATGCTGATAAGCGTCGTCGGGACTTGGAGTTTGCAGTCGGAGATCGGGTTTTCTTGAGATTGTCTCCTCGTAAGGGGTTTGCTCGTTATGGTAAAGGTGGAAAGCTGAGTCCGAGGTTTGTTGGGCCGTTTGAGATTACCGGCAGGGTTGGTAAGTTGACATATCGGTTGGCTTTACCGGAGAACTACTCTAATGTCCACGATGTATTTCACGTGTCTAATTTGCGGAAATACAATCCAAATCCTTCTCATATTCTTGAGCCAGGGCCGTTACAGCTTCGTGAGAATCTGACTTATGACGAGATTCCTATTCGTATTCTTGATCAGATGGAACGGGAGTTGAGGTCGAAGAAGATTCCGATGGTTAAGGTGTTGTGGAAGCATCACGGTATCGAGGAAGCTACCTGGGAGAGACGAGATCATATGCAGCAGCAATACCCAGATCTGTTCAGTACATCAAGTAAGAATTTCGAGGGCAAAATTTCTTAAGGGGGGGAGAATGTGAAACCCCACTTTTCTACTTTAACTTGATTTATGTGCTTTGTCTCGTTTTGCGTGCATATGACCTGTTTATGTGCTATAGGGCCTAGAATGTTATAATTTTGATATCAATACTCCTAGAACATGCTAAATGTGCATTCATGAAATTTTCATCAAAAACGGAGTCAAAAATTTTATCGTCAATTTTTAGTAAATAGTATTTTCGAAACACGTCCGCTAAAATTTTGAAACTGGTCTTTTTAACCCTTCTAGACCTAGACCATGGACTTTAATAGACCTGTGTTTGAATAAAACGGTTTTAAAATCGGCTTAAGAATTTATTAGCGTTTTTATACCTACTTTTGTGAAAATCGAGTTTTAAGCCGACTCGGGTGGAATTGTTTGAATGTAAAACTTCTTGTCACCTAAAAATAACCTACTTGAGCTATCTTGGGTATTGAATAATTGTTTGAACTTTGGTGATAGCTAAAATACATTTAAAAGACAAGAAAATGAATTAAAGGACTAAAATACTACTTTGACTTTGCATTTTATTTATTTGACCAAGCTTTTAATTGCATATAGTCATCAACACACACTAAACACAACACAAAACACACTCCACACACACACAAAGGGCCGAGAGCCATAGGAGAAAAAAAGCCAAAGAGTTTTAAGTTTTTCCAAGCAAAAATTCAAAGAAAAACCTAGTTTTTGTCCGTAGAATTTCGTGCCTAGTTGGATTCCGCTTGTTGGGCACGTATTGCACGCATTCCTAGGCTTTTATCGCATCAAAGCTGAGAGAAAAATTTTGGATCTCAAAAGTTGTCTTTTGCATTTTTGCGTATAAATGAAAATTGAACCGTTAGAATTCTAATATGATGTTAGATTATTGTTCCTTGCATGCTAGGGATCATTTAGCTACAATACTACGAGTTTTTATCAGTTGTAGCATAATTTTTATTTTTTGGGTATTTAAATTTGATTATTTTGTTCAATGTTGATTAATTGAGTTGTGTTGATCGGAATCAATTGCCGTCGATTTCTAAATGTTTGATAATTACGTTGTAGCGCCGTTGTAATGCCAAATTTTCGATTGCGATGTCCGTGCTAAAATCCAGAAATTTCAGCCATGACACTTTAGGGTTTTAGGGTTATTGAGCACGATTTGGATGTGTTTTGGTTGGTTTCTGAGGGGACTAATGTAGTTGATTGAATGGGTGAGTGTTTGAAACTGATTTAGAGTTGTTTGGATTAGTAGAATGTAAGATATGATTAATTGAAGTTTAGGTTGTCTTTCTTTAAAATGTTAGATTGAGCCTTAGTTGATTGGGTGTGGGTTGAGTGTTTGAATTGTGAGTTGTTGATGGGTAAATTAGAGTTTGATTGTATGTTTAATGCATGTCTGGTTGGATGGCCTACTTTGTCATCTAACTTAGTTATTTGTTGTTTAATTGATTGTTGATGCTATTATTGATGAATAGATGATTATTGATTGATGATTGATTGATTATTGATGATTGTTATGGAGTCTTGGTATATGTGTGCCACATCTCAGGCAGCGTTGGGCTGTCGGGTTGAAAACGGCATGACTTCCAGAGACTACCCCCAGCTCGCATGACGGAGGTGTCATGGAGGGAGGGGCTAGTAAGGTACCTAGGGTGCGTGAGTAATGGGGAGTTACAAGAAGAATGGTTGAGATCGTGATGGCGTTTGGAGCTACACCAACTCGTGTATCCTTTATTGAATAGTCATATAGATTATGTGATGATAGTATTATTGATGTTATTGTGTGTTTACTGACTCAAAGGATTATTCCAAGGAGTTTAGTAAACCTTGCTCGAGTTCTATCGGATCCTCACTGGGCTTATTTTATATATGCTCACTCTCTATTATTGCATGCTTACAGGTGTTGCAGAGCAAGACTACGGGTATGTGCCTCCTGAGGAGGAAAATGTACCTCCTGAGGAGTAAAATGTGCCTTTTGTGGACGAGTGTTATGTCCCTGAGTCTTATCCGTGATGCTATGTTGTTTACTATCATGTAAATTAGCTTTGCAGACTTTTATCTGCTTTGTAATTCTTATTGTATAAGATGCTGAAAAGATCATGAGTTAGTTTATACTATCTTAGCAGTCTTTCTTTTGCCTTTGTTTAGATTGCTAGGTTGGTACAAATATGGTTTGTAATGTATATCAAAGTTTAAATGTTATGTTGGAACGGAGGTGTATAACAATGAATGGTTGGTGGAAGGAATGATTATTGTATAATATGGATGTGTTGTATGTTGTTATTTGAATTAAGGAGTTGTTGGATGTATGATGTTCTAATGAGGTTGGTTTAGAACCTCGGTGTCCTAATTACTGTCATTATACTGCCGAAATTCCGTTGCGTCCTGACTGATTGTAGGTGGGGTCGAGTTGGGGCGTGACATTTAAGTGGTATCAGAGCTCATGTTAGTTGTCAGCCGGGGTATTCTCGGAATATGGGTAACGGTCTTAGCATGAAAGTACGTATGAAAAGAAAGAAAAGTGAACTATGTATTAAATGATTAAAGTGATTGAGTGATTATGTGATTTAGTGCTTATGTGATTATGTGATCGATTTGTTTATGTGTTTTATATGAGTTTGTTGTTTAGGTGTTAATAATTGTTTATAACCTATTTACGTGCTATAACTGTGCTAACTCTTTGATTAATAGAATGGCCGGTCAACCGAGAACCAGAGGTAGGCCTGAGATTACTGATGAGACTCCGAGTAACGCGGCACCGGGCCGTGACAGGGATGATGACTGATTGGGGGCAGCTATGGAAAGGATTGCTGAGTTAGTGGCTAGTCAGGCACAGTTACTGGCAGGGCAGGCTGCCCAGACTCAGGCATTGCAGGCTCAGATACAGAATGTGCAAGGTGGAAACCACAGGCGTGGTACCTTGAAAGAGTTCTTAGGATATCATCATCCTAAATTTCAAGGGGAGCCGGATGATAGGAAGGTTGAGGCGTGGATTAGCAAGTTGGAGAAGATTTATGATCCACTTGATTATAGTGATGAGCAGAGGGTCTCTTTTGCCGTGTACTTGTTAGATGATGAGGCAGAGGAGTGGTGGCGCATAGTGAGAACTAGCTGGGCGGCACAAGGTATTCCGTATGTTTGGGGTACCTTCTTGAGGGCTTTCCGGGAGAAGTGTGTCCCGAGGATCGCGAGGGAGCGAAGAGAGTTGGAGTTTCTAGCCTTGTTACAGGGAGATGCTACAGTGGCTCAATATGAGGCCACCTTTACTCGATTGTCCCAGTATGCACCGGAGTATGTGGCAGACGAGGAGCGGAGGACTCGTAGATTCATGCTGGGGTTGAGGCCCGAGATTTAGGATGTGATGGCTCTGAATCGGTATGATATTTTCATTGAGGCTTTTGAGGCAGCTTCTAGACTAGAGAAGAGAAAGGGGGACCAGCTTGTGTCTAGTCAGCCTAGTAAGAGGCCGTATCAGCCGCAGTATCCATAGGGTATGTATAGGCCTCCAGTACAGCAGGTTGTGTATAGGCCGCCACCACTGCAGGGTACTTATAGGCCACAGGGTCAGCAGAGTTACTATCGGCCTCAGTTTCAGCAGGGGCCATATCAGGTTTAGACTCGGTACAGGCCAGCCCAGTCATAGGGTCAGTACAGGCCTAGTATAGTGAGACCTCAGCAGCAGGCTGTTCCAGTTGCTTCTTCAGCTTCTGGTTCTTCCAGGGGCAGTGTTAGTGCCACATCATTGCAGTGTAATTACTGCAAGCGCCCAGGGCATGTAGAGTCCGATTGCAGGGTAAAGGCAGGGACATGTTTGGGTTGTGGTAGCAGTCAGCATAGGGTGAAGGATTGCCCTAGATATTCGAGGACTGAGGGTCAGGTAGGGACTCAGGGTTACTAGGGTAGACCTGCAGGCAGTGTACCTCAGCAGCAGCGGGTTCAGGCTCGGGCCTACGCAGTTGACTTAGAGGAGATGCCTGAGGAGACTGCAGTTGTGGAAGGTAACTTCCTTATACTTGATCAACTTCTTAAAGTGTTGATTGATTCTGGTGCTACACATTCTTTCATTACTCCTGCATGTGTGCAATGTGTTAATTTGCAACCTGAAAGATTACCTTATGTAAGGATTGTATAATACATGTTAAGGGGTATAATTTTCCTTCGGACCTTATCTTATTTCCTATCTGGGGGTATGATGTTATTTTGGGAATGGATTGGCTTTCTAAGTATGATGCCCAGTTAAACTATAGAACCAAGGTAGTACAGTTTCGTTTGCCAGATCAGCCAGTGGTTGAGGTAGTAGGGAACCGGGGTACAAAGACGAGTTTTGTTATCTCAGCAACTAAAGCCGTTAAGTTGGTAAGTAAGGGGTGTTCAAGTTATCTGGCTTATCTGATCAACAAGCCATCTGATAAGTTGCAGCTAGAGGAAGTTCTTATTATTCGGGAATATCCCAATGTATTTACCGAGGAGTTGCCAGGGTTACCGCCAGAGAGAGATGTGGAGTTTGTGATCAATCTTATTCCCGGTACACAACTTATTTCTAAACTGCATATCGGATGGCACCAGCTGAGTTGAAGGAGTTGAAGACTCAGTTGCAGGAGTTATTGAAGAAGGGATTTATTCAGCAGAGTTCATCACCTTGGGGAGCTCCTGTTTTATTTGTGAAGAAGAAGGATAGTACTTTGAGATTGTGTATTGATTACCGTGGTTTGAATCAGGTGACCATCAAGAACAAATATCCTTTGCCACTGATTGACGAGTTGTTTGATCAACTTCAGGGAGCCAAAGTCTATTCTAAATTTGATTTGAGGCAGGGGTATTATCAGCTTCGGATTCGTACGAAGGATGTTCCGAAGTCTGCCTTTCGGACTC
The DNA here is from genome assembly GCA_037974665.1 of Ehretia macrophylla. Classification (NCBI taxonomy): domain Eukaryota; kingdom Viridiplantae; phylum Streptophyta; class Magnoliopsida; order Boraginales; family Ehretiaceae; genus Ehretia; species Ehretia macrophylla. The sequence goes on from CM075772.1 coordinate 39,532,703, forward strand.
GGTATGGGCATTATGAGTTTGTTGTTATGCCCTTTGGATTAACTAATGCACCGGCAGCATTCATGGATCTTATGCATCGGGTTTTCCAGCCGTATTTAGACCAGTTCGTGGTAATCTTTATTGATGATATCTTGGTCTATTCTAAATCTGAATCGGAGCATGAGCAACATCTACGACTTGTCTTACAGAAGCTGCAGGAACATCAGTTGTTTGCCAAGTTCAGCAAATGTGGATTTTGGCTGCAACGCATATCTTTTCTTGGCCATGTTATTACACAGAGTGGTATCTCTGTAGATCCCAGTAAGATTGAGGTGGTGATGTCTTGGAAACAGCCAGAGAATGTTTCAGAGGTTCGTAGCTTTCTTGGTTTGCGGGTTATTATCGTAGGTTTGTTAAGGACTTCTCGAAGATTGCTAGGCCACTTTCTAAGTTGACTCAGAAACGGACTATCTTTAATTGGGATGAGAAGTATGAGAGTGGGTTTCAGGAGTTGAAAAAGAGGTTGACTACTGCTCCAGTACTTGCTCTACCAGAGGGGACCGATAATATGGTTATTTACAGCGATGCATCCAAGGAGGGCTTGGGATGTGTTTTTATTCCGGATGGCCGAGTTATTGCCTATGCTTCCACGAAGTTGAAGCCTTATCAGGTGAATTATCCGACTCATGATCTTGAGTTGACAGCAATTGTCTTCGCACTGAAAAACTGGCGTCATTATCTGTGGGGCAGTAGGTTCGAGATTTTCACTGATCATAATAGTCTGAAGGACTTGTTCTCACTGAAGGAGTTGAATATGCGCTAGCGGAGGTGGATGGAGCTTCTTGGAGATTATAATTGTTCTATCAATTATCTGCCTGGTAAGGCAAATGTTGTAGCAGATGCTCTTAGTCAGAAGGCAAGTATTTCTTGTTTAGTTGTCAAGAAGTGGGAGGTTCTTGAGGAATTCACTTATTGGAGACTGGAGTTGACTCAGGTTGGGGTGATGTGTTCACATCTCCGTATTCAGCCTTTATTGTTGTCTCAGATCGAGATCCTCGATTTACTTCTCGTTTGTGGGAGAAACTTCAGGAGACCTTGGGTACTCAGTTGAACTTCAGTATTGCGTATCATCTACAGACTGACGGTCAGTCTGAGCGGGCTATTCAGATTCTGGAAGATATGCTTAGGGCTTGTGTTCTGGACTTCGGGAGGGACTGGGAGAAACATCTACCACTTGCTGAGTTTGCCTATAACAATAGTTATCAAGCCACTATTGGGATGGCACCTTTCGCAGCTCTTTACGGTCGTAAGTGCCGTTCACCTTTATATTGGGACGAGGTAGGAGAGATGAAGACTGTTGATCTGACTATCATGCTAGAGCCTCTTGAGAAGATTGAGAATGTTCAGTTGATCAGGCAGAGAATGGTTACGGCGCAGAGTAGATTCAAGAGTTATGCTGATAAGTGTCGTCGGGACTTGGAGTTTGTAGTCGGAGATCGGGTTTTCTTGAGATTGTCTTCTCGTAAGGGGTTTGCTCGTTATGGTAAAGGTGGAAAGCTGAGTCTGAGGTTTGTTGAGTCGTTTGATATTACCGGCAGGGTTGGTAAGTTGGCATATCGGTTGGCTTTACCGGAGAACATCTCTAATGTCCACGATGTATTTCACGTGTCTAATTTGCGGAAATACAATCCGGATCCTTCTCATATTCTTGAGCCAGAGCCATTACAGCTTCGTGAGAATCTGACTTATGACAAGCGTCTGATTCGTATTCTTGATCAGATGGAACGGGAGTTGAGGTCGAAAAAGATTCCGATGGTTAAGGTGTTGTGGAAGCATCACGGCATCGAGGAAGCTACCTGGGAGAGACGAGATCATATGCAGCAGAAGTACCCAGATCTGTTCAGTACATCAAGTAAGAATTTCGATGGCGAAATTTCTTTAAAGGGGGGAGAATGTGAAACCCCACTTTTCTGCTTTAACTTGATTTACGTGCTTTCATGATTTCGTTTTGCGTGCATATGACCTGTTTATGTGCTATAGGGCCTAGAATGTTATAATTTTGATATCAATACTCCTAGAACATGCTAAATGTGCATTCATGAAATTTTTATAAAAAACGGAGTCAGAAATTTTATCATCAATTTTTAGTGAATAGTATTTTTGAAACACGTCTGCTAAAATTTTGAAACTGGTCTTTTTAACCCTTCTAGACCTAGACCACGAACTTTAATAGACCTGTGTGTGAATAAAACGGTTTTAAAATTGGTTTAAGAATTTATTCGGGTTTTTATACCGACTTTTATGAAAATCGAGTTTTAAGCCTACTCGGTTGGAAATGTTTGAATGTAAAACTTCTTGTCACCTAAAAATAACCTACTTGAGCTATCTTGGGTATTGAATAATTGTTTGAACTTTTGTGATAGCTAAAATACATTTAAAAGACAAGAAAATGAATTAAAGGACTAAAATACTACTTTGACTTTGCATTTTATTTATATGACCAAGCTTTTAATTGCATATAGTCATCGACACACACTAAACACAACACAAAACACACTCCACACACACACAAAGGGCCGAGAGCCATAGGAGAAAAAAAAAGCCAAAGAGTTTCAAGGTTTTTCAAGCAAAAATTCAAAGAAAAACCTAGTTTTTGTCCTAGAATTTCGTGTCGAGTTGGATTCTGCTTGTTGGGCACGCATTGCATGCATTCCAAGGCTTTTATCGCATCAAAGGTGAGAGAAAAATTTTGGATATCAAAAGTTGTCTTTTGCATTTTTGCGTATAAATGAAAATTGAACAGTTAGAATTCTAATCTGATGTTAGATTATTGCTCCTTGCATGCTAGGGATCATTTAGCTATAATACTACGAGTTTTTTTCGGTTGTAGCATAATTTTTATTTTTCGGGTATTTAAATTTGATTATTTTGTTTAATGTTGATTAAATTGAGTTGTGTTGATCGGAATCGATTGCCGTCGATTTCTAAATGTTTGATAATTACGTGGTAGCGCCATTGTAATGCCGAATTTTCGATTGCGATGTCCGTGCTAAAATCCAGAAATTTCAGCCATGACACATTAGGGTTTTAGGGTTATTGAGCATGATTTGGATGTGTTTTGGTTGGTTTCTGAGGGGGCTAATGTAGTTGATTGAATGGGTGAGTGTTTGAAACTAATTTGGAGGTGTTTGGATTAGTAGAATGTAAGATATGATTAATTAAAGTTTAGGTTGTCTTTCTTTAAAATGTTAGATTGAGCCTTAGTTGATTGGGTGTGGGTTGAGTGTTTGAATTGTGAGTTGTTGATGGGTAAATTAGAGTTTGATTGTGTGTTTAATGCATGTTTGGTTGGATGGCCTACTTTGTCATCTAACTTAGTTATTTGTTGTTTAATTGATTGTTGAGGCTATTATTGATGAATAGATGATTATTGATTGATGATTGATTGATTATTGATGATCGTTATGGAGTCTTGGTATGTGTATGCCACCTCTCGGGCAGCGTTGGGCTGTCGGGTTGAAAACGGCATGACTGCCAGAGACTACCCCCAGCTCGCATGACGGAGGTGTCATGGAGGGAGGGGCTAGTGAGGTACCTCGGGTGCGTGAGTAAGGGGGAGTTACAAGAAGAATGGTTGAGATCGTGATGGCGTTTGGAGCTATACCAACTCGTGTATCCTTTATTGAATGGTCATATAGATTATGTGATGATAGTATTATTGATGTTATTGTGGGTTTACTGACTTAAAAGATTATTCCAAGGAGTTTAGTAAACCTTGCTCGAGATCTATCGGATCCTCACTGGACTTATTTTATATAAGCTCACTCTCTATTATTGCATGGTTACAGGTGTTGCAGAGCAAAACTACGGGTATGTGCCTCCTGAGGAGGAAAATGTGCCTTTTGTGGACGAGGCTTATGTCCCTGAGTCTTATCCGTGATGCTATGTTGTTTACTATCATGTAAATTAGCTTTGTAGACTTTTATCTGCTTTGTAATTCTTATTGTATAAGATGCTGAAAAGATCATGAGTTAGTTTATACTATCTTAGCAGTCTTTCTTTTGCCTTTGTTTAGATTGCTAGGTTGGTACTAATATGGTTTGTAATGTATATCAAAGTTTAAATATTATGTTGGAACGGAGGCGTATAACAATGAATGGTTAGTGGAAGGAATGATTATTGTATAATATGGCTGTGTTGTATGTTGTTATTTGAATTAAGGAGTTGTTGGATGTATGATGTTCTAATGAGGTTGGTTTAGAACCTCGGTGTCCTAATTACTGTCGTTATACTGCCGAAATTATGTTGCATCCTGACTGATTGTAGGTGGGGTCGAGTTGGGGCGTGACACTAGGACCCTTCAAATCATGTTTGAGTCTATGTTCAAACCCATCCCCTAATTGATTTGACTAAGGATAGAAAGAATGCCCGCCAAGTTCAGAGAAGGGAATGCTTCCCTCAACCATTAAAGGAAAGGCTCGACAAAGGGAGGGAGATGCGGCAGGGGAAGGAAAAGGATTTCGGAGATCAAGACCATATTTTCTTTATTTTTCATCGAAAACGGAAAAAGCTGAGGATGGCCTACGATGCATCTTATCTGAAGGGAACGCGCTTTTTTGACCATCGTGGTATGATTGTCGGGCCCTCTCCTCCTTCCGCCCGCTGGCCTATTAGGATAGTAGCCTTCTGGCTTTGCCTTCCCTTTATAATAATTCTGGCTCAGCCCGGGAAAGTGCTGGCAACAACAGAAAGGAAGGGGTCCATGTAGCTGTTACGCCCGCCTCCTTCTTAGTAAATGGGGCACAACAGGTTCGGCAACTACTACAAAAGAGATAATCCACTTTAGATAACCACACCTCTGCTAGGCAGCGTGTGGAATGGCCAAGAGCGAACCTTTTTGGATATATAATCCAAGTCGAGAGTAGAGTTACAAGAACAGCCATTTGATAGAAAATGACTTTCACGTTCGGTTCAGAGAGCACTTTTTTCGTTGAGAATTCCTCGTTCCCTTTCGTGTGAATTCCCCAGCGGCGAATTCAAAACTTGTGGGGCCCTATCTATTAGATCTCTCGAGCCCCGAAACAAACCCCTCACCCCTTCGGACTTCATCTCTCTTTTGACTCTATATATATGGGCACCTGATATCTATGAGGGTTCACCCACCCCGGTTACATCATTCTTTTCTATTACGCCAAAAATCTCTATTTCTGCTAATATTTCACGTGTTTCTATTTATGGTTCTTATGGAGCTACATTGCAACAAATCTACTTTTTCTGCAGCATTGCTTCTATGATCTTAGGAGCACTGGCCGCCATGGCCCAAACAAAAGTCAAAAGACTTCTATCTCATAGTTCAATTGGACATGTAGGTTATATTCGTACTGGTTTCTCATGTGGAACCATAGAAGGAATTCAATCACTACTAATTGGTATCTTTATTTATACATCAATGACGATAGATGCATTCACCATAGTTTCAGCATTACGGAAAACCCGTGTCAAATATATAGCTGATTTGGGCATTCTAGCCAAAATGAATCCTATTTTGGCTATTACCTTCTCCATTACTATGTTCTCATACGTAGGAATACCCCCGTTAGTCGGTTTTTGTAGCAAATTCTATTTGTTCTTCGCCGCTTTGGGTTGTGGGGCTTACTTCCTAGCCCCAGTGGGAGTAGTGACTAGCGTTATAGGTCGTTGGGCGGCCGGAAGGTTGCCACGAGTTAGTCAGTTTGGGAGACCGAAGGAAGTTCTCCGTGCACCGGACACGTAGCTTACCGAATCAGTTGCAACACGAATGGGAATGCATGCTACGAAAGATAGGGTTGAGTCTGATACATCAACCGTCTACTCAATATCCTTGTCCGAGTTCACAATCACTACATGAGATTGTCACGCCCCAACTCGACCCCACCTACGATTATTCATGACGCAACAGAATTTCGGAAGTATAACGACATTAATTAGGACACCGAGGCTCTAAACCAACCTCTCAGAACATCATACAATCAAACTCCTCAACCAAACAACAATCAATTCCTCAATGCCCTTAACAACATACAACATAACCATATTATACAATAATCATTCTTAGTTATATGCCTCCCTTCCAACATAATACCTTAACTTTAACATACATCTCAAAGTAGATTATAAACCAACTTATTAACCTAATCATAACAAAAGAAAGACTACTAAGTTAGCATCATTTAGTTCATTATCTTTACTACAAGTTATACATCATAAACTACAAAGTAAATAAAAGACAAATAGTTTAATATACAAGATAATAGAGTATACAACATCTCAAGCATCAAGGACAAGACTCTGGCACATAGGACTCGTCCACATATGGCACATTATCCCCTTCTGGAGGCACGTACCTGTAATCTTGCTCAATAACACCTGTATGCATGCAATAATAGAGAGTGAGCTTATATAAAACAAGCTCAGTGAGGATCCGATAGATCTCTAACAGTATTTACTATACTCCTAGGAAATGATCCTTTGAGCAGTAAACACGCAATAAAACATCAATAACAATATAAACACATAACTATAATGACTAATCAATAAAGGATACTCTAGTTGGTATAGCTCCAAACGCCATCACGATCTCAACCATTCTTCTTGTAACTCCCCATTACTCACGCACCCAAGGTACCTCACTAGCCTCGCCCTCCATGACACCTTTTTCATGCGAGCTAGAGGTAGTCATGCCGTTATCAACCCGATAGCCCGATGCTGCCCGAGAGGTGGCATACACATACCAAGACTCAGCAATAATAATAAACATCATTCATAGGAGGACAATCTAGAAGAATTGGCTAGTTACCGGTTCATCAATCATCAATCAATAATCATCAATTATCATCAATTATCATCAATATAACATCAAGTAATCAATTAAACAACAAACAACTAAGTTAGATGACAAAGTAGGCCATCCAACTTAACACGCATTAAACACGTAATCTAACCCTAGTCTAACCATCAACAACTCACAATTCAATCACTCAAATACCCGAGGACTAGGTTTTAAAACATTTAAAACACCCTAGTAAAAATTTTAGCGGACAGGTGTTCAAAAATACTATTCACTAAAACCGACAATAAAATTTCTGATTTCGTTTTTTATGAAAATTTCATGAATGCACACTTAGCATGTATTAGGAGTATTAATCACATATTTAGCACATTCTAAGTCATATAGCCTATAAACAGGTTAATTCATGCAAAACGAGGTAAAACACGCAAATCGAAATAAAGCAAAATATAGGGTCTCACATTCTCCCCCCTTAAAGAAATTTCGTCCCTGAAATTCTTACTTGCTGAACGGAAAAGATCTGGATACTGCTGCTGCATCTGTTCTCACCTCTCCCAAGTAGCTTCCTCGATATCGTGATGCTTCCACAACACTTTAACTATCAGAATCTTTTTCGACCTCAAATCTCGTTCTATCTGATCAAGAATACGAATCGGCCGCTCGTCATTAATCAGATTCTCACGAAGCTGTAACGGCTCTGGCTCAGGAATATGAGAAGGATCCAAATTATATTTCCGCAAATTAGACACGTGAAATACACCGTGGACATTAGAAAAATTCTTCGGTAAAGCCAACCGATATGCCAACTTGCTCACTCTGCCAGTAATCTCAAACGGCCCCACAAACCTCAGACTTAGCTTACCACCTTTACCATAACGAGCAAACCCCTTACGAGGAGACAATCTCGAGAAAACTCAATCTCTTACTACAAACTCCAAATCCCAACGACGCTTATCAGCATAACTCTTGAATCTGCTATGTACTGTGAGCATTCTCTCCCTAATCAACTGAACATTCTCAATCTTCTCTAGAAGCTTTGGCATAATAGTTGGATCAATAGTCTTCATCTCCCTACTTCATCCCAATACAAAGTTGAATGACACTTACGACCGTAAAGAGCTGCAAAAGGTGCCATCCCAATAGTAGCTCGATAACTATTGTTATAGGCAAACTCGGCAAGTGGTAGATGTTTTTCCCAGTTCTTCCCGAAGTCCAGAACACAAGCCGTGAGCATATCTTCCAGAATCTGAATAGTCCTCTCAGACTGACTGTTGGTCTGTGGATGATACGCTGTACTGAAGTTAAGTTGAGTACCCAAAGTCTCCTAAAGTTTCTTCTACAAACGAGAAGTAAATCGAGGATCTCGATCTGAGGAAATACTAGATGGAATCCCGTGAAGTCTAACAATCTGATCCAAATAAAGATCTGTCAACTTTGCAACTTCATCTCCCATCCGCATCGAAATAAAGTGAGCTATCTTCGTAAAATGATCCACGACAACCCAAACTGCATCATTACCTCTCGATGTTCTAGGCAAACCAGTGACGAAGTCCATCGTAATATGATCCCATTTCCACTATGGTATAGCCAACGGCTGAAGTAAACCTGCAGGTCGTTGATACTCGGCTTTCACTCACTGACAAGTCAAACATCTAGACACGAACTGAGCAACTTCCCTCTTCATATTATTCCACTAGTAATGTTGCTTCAAGTCCCGATACATCTTGGTTCCACCAGGATAATTGTGTACATAGAATTATGAGCCTCCTCCAGAATACCTCGCCTCAAACCCGGTTCATCGGGAACACAAACCCTGTTCCGAAACCGAAGAATACCATCCTTGTGTAATTTGAAGTCAGACTGATCATCCGTGATCTGATCCTTGATCTTCTGAAGTTTAACATCAAGTTACTGAGCTTCTCTAATCTGAGACAGCAATAAAGGCTGAATACGGAGATGTGAACACATCACCCCAACCTGAGTTAACTCCGGTCTCCAGTAAGTGAATTCCTCAAGAACTTCCCTCTTCTTGATAGCCAAACAAGAATCACTCGCCTTACGGCTAAAAGCATCTGCTACAACATTTGCCTTCCCAGGTAGATAACTGATAGAACAATTATAATCTCCGAGAAGTTCCATCCACCTCCGCTGATGCATATTCAACTCCTTATGTGAGAACAAGTACTTAAGACTCTTATGATCAGTGAAAATCTCAAACTTACTGCCCCACAGATAATGACGCCACTTTTTCAGTGAGAAAACAACAGCTGCCAACTCAAGATCATGAGTCGGATAATTCACCTTATAAGGTTTCAACTTTCTAGAAGCATAGGCAATAACCCGGCCATTCTGCATAAGAACATATCACAAGCCCTCATTGGATTCTTCGTTGTAAATGACCATATTATCGGTCCCCTCTGGTAGAGCAAGTACTGGAATAGTAGTCAATCTCTTTTTCAATTCCTGAAACCTACTCTCACGTTTCTCATCTCATACAAAGCTAGTCTGTTTCTGAGTTAACTTAGAAAGTGGCCCTGCAATCTTAGAAAAGTCCTTGACAAACCTACGATAATAACCTGCCAAGCCAAGAAAGCTACGAACCTTAGAAACATTCTTCGAACATTTCCAAGACATCACCGATTCAATCTTAGTGGGATCTAGTGATATACCACTCTGTGTGATAACATGACAAAGAAAAGATATGTGTTGCAGCCAAAATTCACATTTGCTGAACTTTGCAAACAACTGATGCTCCTGCAGCTTCTGTAAGACAAGCCGTAGATGTTGCTTGTGCTCCAATTCAGACTTAGAATAAACCAAGATATCATCAATAAAGATCACCACAAACTGGTCTAAGTACGGCTGAAAAACCCGATGCATAAGATCCATAAATGTTGTCGGTGCATTAGTTAATCCAAATGGCATAACTACAAACTCATAATGCCCGTACCGAGTCCTGAAGGCAGACTTCGGAACATCCTCCGTGTGAATCCGAAGCTGATAATACCCCTGCCTCAAGTCAAACTTAGAGTAGACTTTGGCTCCCTGAAGTTGATTAAACAACTCGTCAATCAGTGGCAAATGATACTTGTTCTTGATAGTCACCTGATTCAAACCACGATAGTCAATGCATAACCTCAAGGTACCATCCTTCTTCTTCACAAATAAAACAGGAGCTCCCCAAGGTGAAGAACTCTGCTGAATAAAACCCTTCTCTATTAACTCCTGCAACTAAGTTTTCAGCTCCTTCAACTCAGCTGGTGCCATCCGGTATGCTGATTTAGAAATAGGTTGAGTACCGGGAACAACATTAATTACAAACTCCACATCTCTCTCTGGCGGTAACCCTGGCAACTCCTCGAAAAATACATTAGGATATTCCCGAATAATAGGTACTTCCTCCAGCTGTAGCTTATTAGATGGCTTGTTGATCAAATAAGCTAGATAACCTGAACACCCCATACTCACCAACTTAACGGCTTTAGTTGCTGAGATAACAATACTCGTCTTAGCACCCCGGTTCCCTACTACCTCAACTATTGGCTGATTTGGCAAACGAAATTGTACTACCTTTGTTCTACAGTTTAACTGGGCATCATACTTAGATAGCCAACCCATACCCAAGATAACATCATACCCCTGGATAGGAAATAAGATAAGGTCCGAAGGAAAATTATACCCCTTAACATGAATTATACAATCCTTACATACTAAGCCAGTAATATACTTATCAGTCAAAGAGGTACTAATTTCAACCACATAAGGCAGTCTTTCAGGTTGCACATTAACACCTTGCACACAAGCAGGAGTAATAAAAGAATGCGTAGTACCAGAATCAATCAACACATTAACAAGTTGATCAAGTATAAGGAAGTTACCTTCCACAACTACAGTCTCCTCAGGTATCTCTTCCAAGTCAACTGTGTAGGCCTGAGCCTGAACCCGTTACTGCTGAGGTGCACTGCCCGTAGGTCTACCCTGATAACCCTGAGTCGCTACCCGACCCTCAGTCCTCTGATATCTAGGGCAATCCCTCGCCTTATGCTGATTGCTACCGCAACCCAAACAAGCCCCTGACTTCACTCTGCAGTCGGCTTCCACATGGCCCTGGTGCTTGCAGTAAGTACACTGCGGTGATGATGCGCTGACACTGCCCCTGGAAGAACCATAAGCTGAAGAAGCAGCTGTACCAGCCTGCTGCTGAGGTGTAATGAAACTAGGCCTGTATTGACCCTAAGACTGAGCTGGCCTGTACTGGGACTGAGCCTGATAGGACCCCTGCTGAAACTACGGTCGATAATAACTCTGCTGACCCTGCGGTCTGTAAGAGCTCTGCTGTGTTGGCGGCCTATACACAACCTGTTGTACTGAAGGCCTAAATACTCCCTGCTGACCCTGTAGCTGGAAGGGCCTCTTGCTAGGCTGGCTAGATACAATATGTTCCTCCTTTCTCTTCTCTAGTCTAGAAGCTGCATCAAAGGCCTCCGTAAGTATATCATACCGATTCAGGGTCATCGCATCCTGAATCTCGGGCCTCAACCCCAACATGAACCTACGAGTCTTACGTTCCTCGTCAGCCACATACTCTGGTGCATACTAGGACAACCTAGTGAAAGTGGCCTCATACTGAGCCACTAAAGCATCTCCCTGCACTATGGCTAGAAACTCTGTCTCTCTCCGTTCCCTCGTGATCCTCGGGACATACTTTGCCCGAAAAGCTAACAAAAACGTATCCTAAACATATGGAATACCCTGAGTCTCCCAGCTAGTTTTCACCGTTCGCCACCATTCATCTGCCTTATCATCCAGCAAGTACACGGCAAAAGTGACTTTCCGCTCATCGGTATAATCAAGTAGGTCAAAAATCATCTCCACTTTACTAATCCACGCCTTAGCTTACCTATCATCCGGCTCCCCCTGAAACCGTGGTGGATAATACCCTAAAAACTCTTTCAGTGTACCACACCCGTGGTACCTACCTTGTACATTCATTAACTGATTCTGCAATCCCTGAGTTTGGGCAGCCTGCCACTCCAGTAATTGTGCCTGACCGGCCATGATCTTGTTCATCCTATCAAAAACTGCACCTATACGATCCTCAGCCCTAACTTGGTCTGGTACCACATTTCTCGGAACCCCATCAGTCACCTCAGGCATACCTCTGGTCCTCGGTCTACCCGTCATTCTACTAATCAATGAGTTAGCACAAGTTATAGCACGTAAACAGGCTATAGACAATTATTAGCAAATAAGCAACAATTCACATAAACACATAAATCACTTAAGTATCAATCACATAAACAAGTTAATCACATAAGCACTAAATCACATAATCACTTAATCACTTAACCATATTAACACATAGTTCACTTTTCTTTCACTTCATACATACTTTCATGTTAAGACCATTACCCACATTCTGAGAATACCTCGGCTGACAGCTAACATGTGCTCTAATACCACTTAAATGTCACGCCCCAACTCGACCCCACCCCACGATCAGTCAGGACGCAACGGAATTTTGGCAGTATAACGACAGTAATTAGGACACTGAGGCTCTAAACCAACCTCTCAGAACATCATACAATCAAACTCCTCAACCAAACAACAATCAATTCCTCAATGCCCTTAACAACATAACCATATTATACAATAATCATTCTTAGTTATACGCCTCCGTTCCAACATAATACCTTAACTTTAACATACATCTCAAAGTAGATTATAAACCAACTTAGCAACCTAATCATAACAAAAGAAATAATACTAAGTTAGCATCATTTAGCTCATTATCTTTACTATAACTTATACATCATAAACTACAAAGTAAATAAAAGACAACTAGTTTAATATACAAGATAATAGAGTATACAACATCTCAAGCATCAAGGACAAGACTCTGGCACATAGGACTCGTCCACATACGACACATTATCCCCTTCTGGAGGCACGTACCCGTAATCTTGCTCAATAACACCTGTATGCATGCAATAAGAGAGAGTGAGCTTATATAAAACAAGCTCAGTGAGGATCCGATAGATCTCTAATAGTATTTACTATACTCCTTGGAAATGATCCTTTGAGCAGTAAACACGCAATAAAACATCAATAACAATATAAACACATAACTATAATGACCAATCAATAAAGGATACTCTAGTTGGTGCAGCTCCAAACGCCATCATGATCTCAACCATTCTTTTTGTAACTCCCCATTACTCACGCATCCGAGGTACCTCACTAGCCTCGCCCTCCATGACACCTCTGTCATGCGAGCTGGAGGTAGTCTCTGGTAGTCATGCCGTTATCAACCCGACAGCTCGATGCTGCCCGAGAGGTGGCACACATATACCAAGACTTAGCAATAATAATAAACATCATTCACAGGAGGACAATCTAGAAGAATTTCCTAGCTCTCGGTTCGTCAATCATCAATCAATAATCATCAATAATCATCAATTATCATCAATTATCATCAATATAACATAAAGTAATCAATTAAACAACAAACAACTAAGTTAGATGACAAAGTAGGCCATCCAACTTAACATGAATTAAACATGTAATCTAACCCTAGTCTAACCATCAACAACTCACAATTCAATCTACCACCCAATCAACTAAGGCTCAATTCAACAATTTAAAGACGACAACCTAAACTCCAAATAATCATATCTTACATTCTACTAATCCAAACAACTCCAAATCAGTTTCTAACACTCACCCATTCAATCAACTACATTAGCCCTCTCGGAAACCAACCAAGACACATCAAAATCAAGCCCAACAACCCTAAAAGCTCAATGCACCTAGGCTGAAATTTCTGGATTTTCACCGAAACATTGCAATCAAAAATTCGGCATTATAACGGCGTTACCACGTAATTAACAAACTTTTAGAAATCGACGGCAATCAATTCCAACTACAACAACTCAAGATATTCATCAAATGGCCAATTTATCAACTTTAAATACCCGAAAATAAATAATTTCACTACAATGGTTCAAATCTCATAGTAATACACATAAATGATCCCTAGCATGCACTGAGCAATAATATAACTTCAAATTAACATTCTAATGGTTCAATAATCAATTATATGCAAAAATATAAAAAATGACTTTTGAGATCTAGAGTTTTTCTCTCACCTTTGATGTGTTTTCAAGCTACAAAGATGCTCAATTGATGCTCAAGAGGTGGAATCAAGCCTTGGTTGATGGAAATTGGCCTTGAATTGCAACTTTTAATGAAACTTTACTTTGAAAAAATGTTTAAAATGCTCTCAAGAAAAGCTATGGAGTTTCGGCCAGCTTGTGTGTGCTTTGAGTGTGTTTTGTGTTATTTTAGTAGGTGATGATGATATATTATGCATATAAAGGCTTGGTCAAATAAAATAAAATAAAGTCGAAGTTAATTTTAGGATTTTAATTCTATTTTTGTCTTTTAATTCATTTCTTCAGTATTTCTTGCTCAACTATTAAATTAACAATTAAACTAATTCTAGACAATATATTTTAGGTGACAAAGAGTGTTACTTTAAAATAGTTTCACCCGAGTCGGCTTAAAACTCGTTTTCTTGTAAAAGGAAGTGTAAACATCTTTAAAAATTAAAAATCGATTCCAAATCCGTTTTAATCTAACACGGGTCCATTAATTCCCGAGGACTAGGTTTTAAAACGTTTAAAACACCCTTGTAAAAATTTTAGCGGACAGGTGTTCAAAAATACTATTCACCAAAACCGACGATAAAATTTCTGATTCCATTTTTGATGAAAATTTCATGAATGCACACTTAGCATGTATTAGGAGTATTAATCACGTATTTAGCACATTCTAAGTCATATAGCACATAAACAGGTTAATTCACGCAAAACGAGGTAAAACACGCAAATCGAGATAAAGTAAAATATGGGGTCTCATAGAGATGAACCTTGGTTTGGTGAATTGAAGTTGGCCTTAGGTGAAATAGGACTCCCTGTTACTACACGTGATCGTATACTTAGGTGCTCCCCGCCGGTTGTTGGAACGACACGAGCCGGGCCGGGTCTCGATTTAGAAAGATGAAGAGCCCAAAAGTCTAAATAGGGGATTACAATTTCTCCATCCCCCCCCCCCCCCCCCCGCGCGCGCGCTCATGAAACGACTCTGTTGCAATGGATGGCAGAGGGTCCGTAGTACCCGAAGCATTGGAGTGATCCAGTAGCCAGGAAGGGGCCTAGAAGTGCCTACTACTATACCACGCTACACTTGGCTCTACACACTTACAGAGCTAACCCCTGTCCGGTGCCTGGCAGAGCTAAGAGGGCTTCAATCCTTACTCTTTATCCCCATCTTTGCCTAGGCTAACAAGGCTTTACTTATTAAGGGGGAGAGTGGAGCCTCGAAAAGCACTATTGAGAGGTTTTAAGATGCTCGACTGATAGGGAGAAGAATGTAGTTGGCCCCTCTTCATTCTCTACAAGGTTCCAAACCTTTCTTCAACATATGTGGCAACGAGCGAGGCAAAGATGGAAGAGATCAAACACGGGAATAAGAAGCTCCATTTGTACCCTTTTTGATCATTTTGATAGAGGGGGATGAAGAAAGTGGACAAAAGAGACTCGTATTTCTCATCAAACAAATAGGGGAAAAGAATCATATTGAAAATGCTCCTAACCCAACCCCTTTTTTCGTAGAGCCATGTATTGTAAGTGATCTGAACCTGCCTGGAGTGAGCCTCCCATAGAGGCAAGTGAAGTTGGTAAGCCGTATGATAGGCAACTATCTCCTGCGGTTCAGAGAGGACTCAGCTGTTAGTTAGTACCCCTTTGGTTTCAGGGTGGACCCTTTCACTCTATTTTATTATATACGCTTAGCGAAAAGAATGTTTTTTGATACACCTAGGACATAGATTCTATATGAACCAATGGATCGTGACAAGTCGTTACTACTAGCAATTATTTCCTCTTTCATTACTTCATTCTTTCTATATCCTTCTCCTTTGTTCTCAGTTACTCATCAAATGGCACGCAGTTCATATCTTTAAGTTCGATCATTGACAAGGTTCAAAGAAAGGGTGGGACATTGACAAAGAATCGATTCCAAATAAATAAAGTCTTGGAATTTTAGTTCATAAAGCAATCTAATCACTCCTACCATGTAATAAATTTGGGGAGTGATTCAGATCATTTGGCATCGACAACTACCGTTAAGTCTTTCATCCGCCATAGAAAAAAAAGAGGGGGTAAAAAGCTAGCCTATTACAATCTCCTTCACGCTAAGGGGATTGACAGATGCTACAATACAAAGCAGTCACAACTACCCTTTACCTCTATCAATCAGTTGAGCTCTCTTTAGTTAAGTCTTAATCGTCAGAGTCGTCTTTTATTAGGACTTGCTTGCAATAACCTATGTTTCTTTAGTAAGAAAGTCCGGTTTAAGCCAAGCCATCTCATACATAAAGTCTTACTATTAGTCTTGCTGTTCTTTCAAATCCATTAGCAGTGCCACCGTGCTTAAATATTTTTTATGCCTTGCAAAGCAGTCGAATTGAATTGGTCGCATCCGCCTTTCTGCTTAGTGAATCTCCATCTCTAAGGAGCGTAATTAATACAATCGGTTGGTCAAATGCATTGACATTGGCGCATTTTCTTTCTTCTTTTCTAAAAGTAGGTTCAAATCTCCTTGTCTTGCTGCTGAGTATGGCCTAGTTTTTTTCTTTTTGAGGAGTGGCTAGCTCATTTCTTCGTCTATCATTGTGGATTGGAAGTTGTGGAATCACTCCATGATGGCTGTTTCAGTTCTTGATTCAGTTGAACCGTCCAACCGAGCTCTTCAATTGAAAAAAGCACCTTTCATTCTTCTTTAATCTCTTGGAAAGAAGAAGAGGCCCCTAATATTGTCTACCTACTTTGTTGCAATGGTTCCTAATGAGAACTACCTAGATGTTGTAACACCCCAACTCGACCCCTCCTACGATCAGTCAGGACGCAACGAAATTTTGGC
Organism: Ehretia macrophylla; assembly: GCA_037974665.1. Classification (NCBI taxonomy): domain Eukaryota; kingdom Viridiplantae; phylum Streptophyta; class Magnoliopsida; order Boraginales; family Ehretiaceae; genus Ehretia; species Ehretia macrophylla. The sequence goes on from CM075772.1 coordinate 39,549,492, forward strand.
AGTATAACGACAATAATTAGGACATCGAGGCTCCAAACCAACCTCTTCAAAACCCATACATCTAAAGGAATATATCGACATTTTAAAGCAACAATTAATCAATTAAACAACAAACAACTAAGTTAGATGACAAAGTAGGCCACCCAACTTAACATGCATTACACACACAACTAACCCTAGTCCAACCATCAACAACTCACAATTCAATCACTCAAACACCACCGAAACATCTAAAGGCATATATCAACATTTGAAAGAACGACAACCCGAACTTCTAAAAGCCATAACTTACATTCTACTAATCCAATAACCTCCAAACCAGTTTCTAACACTCACCCACTCAATCAACAACATTCTCCCCCTCGGAAACCAACCATAAACCATCCACATCAAGCCCAACAACCCTAAAACCTCAATGCACCTGGGCTGAAATTTTCGGACTTTCACACCAACATCACAATCAAAATTTCGGCATTACAACATTACTACCACGTATTTAACAAACTTTTACAAGCTAACAATAATTGATTCCAACCACCAAAACTCCATATAATCATCAAATAGCCAACAACTCAACTTTTAATACCTGAAAAATAAAATTCATTCTACAACGGTTCAAATCTTATAAAAATACATATAAATGATCCTTAGCATGCACTGAGCACTAATATAACATCAATTCAACTTTCCAAAGGTTCAAAATTCAATTATATGCAAAAACATAAAAAATGACATTTGAGATCTAGAATTTTTCTCTCACCTTTGATTCGAAACAAGCCTAGATATGCGTGCAATGCATGCCCAACAAGTGCAATCCAACATGGCTCGAAAAACTAGAAATAAAAACTAGGTTTTTCAAGTGAATTTTGCTTTGAAAACCTTTGAAATTTTATCTCTATTTTTCTCTCCTTCCTCTCGACAATGTGTGTGTAGAATGAGTGTGTTTTGTGAGCTTTTAATATGTGCTGATGCTATATAGCTCAAGGTCAAACAAATTTTAAAAAGTCAAAGTTGACACTTAATTTATTTTATTTTTATTTTTAGTCTTTTAATTCTATTTTTAGACTATTTCTTGCTCAAATACTAAATTGACACTTAAACTAATTCTAGATAATATATTTTAGGTGACAAAGAGCTTTACATTCAAATATTTTCACCCGAGTTGGCTTAAAACCCGAGTGTAAAAACTTTTAAAATTCCAAAACTGATTCTAAATCCGTTTTAATCAAACACGGGTCTATACCTGAGGATTAGGTTTTAATATGTTTAAAACAGCCCTGTAAAAATTTTAGCGGACAGGTGTTCAAAATACTATTCACTAAAACTAGCGATAAAATTTCTGATGCCGATTTTGATGAAAATTTCATGAATGCACACATAGCATGTATTAGGAATATAAATGACATATTTAACACATTTTAACTCATATAACACATAAACAGGCCAAATTACGCAAATCAAGGCAAACACACAAATCGAGATAAAAGCAAAATATGGGGTCTCACATTCTCCCCCCTTAAAGAAATTTAATCCCCGAAATTCTTACTTGTTGTACGGAAGAGATATGGGTACTGCTGCTGCATCTGATCTTGCCTCTCCTAAGTAGCATCTTCAATCCTTTGATGCTTGCACAATACTTTGACCATCGGAATATTCTTCAATCTCAGTTCCCGTTCCATCTGATCAAAAATACGAATCGGCTTCTCATCATAAGTCAGATTCTCATGAAGCTGTAACGGCTCTGGCTCTAGAAAATGAGAAGGATCCGGATTATACTTCCTCAAATTAGACACGTGAAAGACATCGTGGACATTAGAAAAGTTCTCCAGTAAAGCCAACCAATATGCTAACTTACCAACCCTACCGGTAATCTCAAACGGCCCTACAAACCTCGGACTTAGTGCCACCTTTACCATAATGAGCAAACCCCTTTCGAGGAGATAATTTCTAGAAAACCTGATCCCCGACTGCAAACTCCAAATCTCGACGACGCTTATCAGCATAACTCTTGTATCTGCTCTGTGCTGTAAGCATTCTCTGCCTGATCAATTGAACATTCTCAATCTTCTCTAGAAGCTCTAGCATAATAGTTAGATCAATAGTCTTCATCTCCCCTACTTCATCCTAATACAAAGGTGAACGACACTTACAGCCGTAGAGAGCTGCAAAAGGTGCCATCCTAATAGTAGCTTGATAACTATTGTTATAGGCAAACTCGGCAAGTGGTAGATGTTTCTCCCAGATCTTCCCGAAGTCTAGAACACAAGCCTTGAGCATTTCTTCCAGAATCTGAATAGTTCTCTCAGACTGACTGTCGGTCTATGGATGATATGCGGTGCTGAAGTTTAACTAAGTACCCAAAGTCTCCTGAAGTTTCTCTCACAAACGAAAAGTAAACCGAGGATCTCGATCTGAATCATTACTAGATGGAATCCCATGAAGTCTAACAATCTAATCCAAATAAAGATCTGCCAACTTTGCAACCTCATCGGAATGAAATGAGCTGACTTTGTCAAACGATCTACGATAACCCAAACTGCGTCGTTACCTCTCGGTGTTCTAGGCAAACTAGAGACGAAGTCCATCATAAATGCTCCTATTTCCACTGTGGTATTGCCAACGACTGAAGTAACCCTACAGGTCATTGATGTTCGGCCTTTGCTCGCTGACAAGTCAAATATCTAGATACAAACTGAGCAACCTCCCTTTTCATGTTATTCCACCAATAATGTTGCTTCAAATCCTGATACATCTTGTTTCCACTGGGATGAATAGTGTACTTAGAATTATAAGCCTCCTCCAGAATACCTCACATCAAACCCTGTTCATCGGGAACACAAACCCTGTTCCCAAACCGAAGAATACCATCTACATGTAATTTGAAATCAGACTGATCATCCGTGATCTGATCCTTAATCTTTAGAAGTTTTGGATCAAGTTGTTGAGAATCTCTAATCTGAGACAGCAATAAAGGTTGAATATGGATATGTGAACACATCACCCCAACCTAAGTCAACTCCGGTCTCCAATAAGTGAATTTCTCAAGAACTTCCTACTTCTTGACAGCCAAACAAGAAATAGTCGTGTTACGGCTAAGAGCGTCTACCACGACATTTTCCTTCCTAGGCAGATAACTGATAGAACAATTATAATCTCCGAGAAGTTTCATCCATCTCCGTTGAGGCATATTCAACTCCTTCTATGAGAACAAGTACTTAAGACTCTTATGATCAGTGAAAATCTCGAACTTACTGCCCCACAGATAATGATGCCATTTTTTCAGTGCGAATACAATTGCTGCCAATTCAAGATCATGAGTTGGATAATTCACCTCATATGGTTTCAACTTTTTGGATGCATAAGCAATAACCCGACCATTCTGCATAAGTTCACAATGCAAGCCATCCTTGGATGTATCACTATAGATAACCATATTATCGGTCCCCTGTGGTAGAGTAAGTACTGGTGTAGTAGCCAATCTCTTTTTCAACTCCTAAAACCCACTCTCACATTTCTTATCCCAAACAAAGGTAGTCCGTTTCTGACTTAACTTAGAAAGTGGCCCTGCAATCTTGGAAAAGTCCTTGACAAACCTACGGTAATAACCCGCCAAGCCAAGAAAGCTACGAATCTTCGAAACATTCTTCCACCGTTTCCAAGACATCACCACTTCAATCTTAGTAGGATCTACTGAAATACTGCTCTGTGTGATCACATGACCGAGAAAAGATATACCCTGTAGCCAAAATTCACATTAGCTGAACTTCGCAAACAACTGATGCTCCTGCAGCTTCTATAAGACTAGCCGTTGATGTTGCTCGTGCTCCGATTCAGACTTAGAATAAACTAAGATATCATCAATAAAGATTACCACGAACTGATCCAAGTACGGCTGAAAAACCCAATGTATAAGGTCCATGAATGCTGCCGGTGCATTAGTCAGTCCAAAGGGCATAACAACAAACTCATAATGCCCGTACCGAGACCTGAAAGCAGATTTTGGAACATCATCCGTATGAATCTGAAGCTGATAATACCCCTGCCTCAAGTCAAACTTAGAGTAGATTTTGGCTCCCTGAAGTCGATCAAACAACTCGTCAATCAGTGGCAAAGGATACTTGTTCTTGATGGTAACTTGATTCAAACCACGTTAATCGATACACAATCTCAAGGTACCATCCTTCTTCTTCACAAATAAAATAGGTGCTCTCCAGGGTGAAGAACTCTGCTGAATGAAACCTTTCTATAATAACTCCTGCAGCTGAGTTTTCAGTTCCTTAAGTTCAGCTGGTGCCATCCTGTACGCTGATTTAGAAATAAGTTAAGTACCGGCAATAAGATTGATCACAAACTCTATATCTCTATATAGCGGTAACCCTGGCAACTCCTCGGGAAATACATTGGGATATTCCCGAATAATAGGAACTTCCTCCAGCTTCAGCTTATCAGATGGAATAGATCAAATAAGCTAGATAACCCAAACACCCCTTACTCACCAGCTTAACAACTTTAGTTGATGAGATAATAAAACTCGTCTTAGCATCCCGGTTCCCTGCTACCTCAACCATTGGCTGATCTGGCAAATGAAACTGTACTACATTTGTTCTACAGTTTAGCTGAGCATCATACGTAGAAAGTCAGTCCATACCCAAGATAACATCATACCCCCGGATTGGAAATAAAATAAGGTCTGATGGAAAATCCTGACCCTTAACATGTATTTTACAGTCTTTACAAACTAAGCTAGTCACATACTTATCAGTTAAAGAAGTACTAATCTGAACCACATAAGGCAATCTTTCAGGTTGCATGTTAACACGTTGCACACAAGTAGGCATGATGAAAGAATACGCAGCACCAGAATCAATCAACACTTTAACAAGTTGATTGCGTATAAGGAAGTTACATTCCACAACTACCATATCCTCAGGTGCCTCCTCCAAATCAACTGCGTAGGCCCGAGCTTGAACCCGCTGCTGCTGAGGTGTACCACCAGTAGGTTGACCTTGATAACCCTGGGTCGCTGCCAGACACTCAATTCCCCGAAATCTAAGGCAATCCTTCACCCTATGCTGATTGCTGCCGCAACCCAAACACGTTCATGCCTTCGCCCTGTAGTCGGCCTCCACATGGCCCTGACGCTTGCAGTAAGTACACAACGGTGATGAAGCACTGCCACTGCCCCTAGAAGAACTAGAAGCCGAGAAAGCAGCTGTACCAGCCTGCTGCTGAGGTCTCATAATACTGGGCCTATATTGACCCTGAGACTGGGCCGGCCTGTACTGTGACTGAGCCTGATAAGACCCCTGCTGAAACTGAGGCCAATAGTAACCCTACTGACCCTGCTGTCTAAAAGAACACTGCTGTACAAAAGGCCTATAACCACCCTGCTAGCCCTGCGGCTGAAATGGCCTCTTGCTAAGCTGACTAGGTTTGATCTATTCCCCTTTCCTCTTTTCCAGTCTGGATGCCGCATCAAAAGCCTTAGAGAATATGTCATACTGATTCAGGGTCATCGCATCCTGAATCTCTGACCTCAAACCCAACATAAACCTTCGAGTCTGGCGCTCCTTATCTACTACAAACTCCGGTGTATACTGGGATAGTCTAGTGAAAGTGGCCTCATACTGAGCCACTGAAGCATCCCCCTGAACCAAGGACAGGAACTCTGCCTCCCTCCTTTCCCGTGCAATCCTCGGGACATACTTCACCCGAAACGCTCTCAAAAAGGTATCCCAAACATACGGAGTACCTTTTGCCTCCCAACCGACTCTCACTGTGCGCCACCATTCCTCTGCCTTATCATCAAACAAGTAAACAACATAAGTGACTTTCCTCTCGTTAGTATAGTCTAGAGGATCGAATATCTTCTCTATCTTATTGATCCACGCTTCTGTCTTCCGATCATCTGGCTCCCCCTGAAATCTCGGTGAATAATACCCCAATAATTCCTTTAGTGTACCACGCCCGTGGTAACCACCCTGAACGTTCAACAACTAAGTCTGCCACGTTTGTGCTTGGGCAGCCTGCCCTGCTAGTATATGTGCTTGTCCTGCCATAATCTCTACAATCCTATCCATGGCTGCACTAAAACGATCATCACCCCTATCTCAGCCCAGTGCCATGTTATCCGGTGCCTCGTCAACTACCTCAGGCCTACCTCTAGTTCTTGGTCTACCAGTCATTCTACTAATCAAAGAGTTAGCACATGTTATAGCACATAGACAAGCTATAGACAATTATTAGCAAATAAGCAACAACTCACATAAAACACATAAATCACTTAAGTATCAACCACATAAACAAGTTGATCACATAATCACATAGTCACTAAATCACATAATCATTTAATCACTTAATCATATTAATACATATTTCACTTTTCTTTCACTTCATACATACTTTCATGCTAAGATCATTACCCACATTCCTAGGATACCCCAGTTGACAGCTAAACATGCGCTCTGATACCACTTGACCCCTCCTACAATCAGTCAGGACGCAACGGAATTTCGGCAGTATAACGAAAGTAATTAGGACACCGAAGCTCCAATCTAACCTCTTCGAAACCCATACATCCAACTCCACAATAATTCAACATTTTACAACACAACCACAATATACGATAAACATTCTTTACCATTTCATCCATAGGTTATACACCTCCGTTCCAACATCATACATTTACTATATAACATACAATCACAAAATATATTATAACCAATCTAGTAGCCAAATCATATTCCAAAAAGGAGACCACTAAACTAGCAACATTTAATCTATTATCATTACATCATCTTATATAACATGAACTTCTAAATAAATACATACCAACTAGTTTTAATATATAATATAACAAAAAGTACATCATCAAATATCAAGGACAAGACTCTGGCATGTAGGACTCGTCCACATATGGAACATAATCCTCTTCTGGAGGCACGTACCCATAACCTGGATCGGTAACACCGGTATGCATGCAATAATTGAGAGTGAGCTTATATGAAACAAGCCCAGGGAGGATTCGATAAATCTCTAACAGTATTTACTATACTCCTTGAAAATTATCCTTTGACCAGTAAACACACAACAATCATCAATAATAATATAAGCACATTAACTATAATGACCAATTAATAAAGGATATTCTAGTTGGTGTAGCTCCAAACACCATCACGATCTCAGTCGTTCTTCTTGTAACTACCTATTATTCATGCACCCGAGGTACCTCACTAGCCTCTCCTTCCATGACACCTCCGTCATGCGAGCTGGGAGTAGGCTATGGTAGTCATGCAGATTTCAACCCGACAGCCCGATGCTGCCCGAGAGGTAGCACACACATACCAAGACTCAGCCATAATAATAAACATTCAATCACAGGAGAACAACCTTTTCCGTTGACTATCACCTGATTCATCAATAATCAATTATCACAGGAGGACAACAAAGTAGGTTGCCTATCTCCCGGTTCAACAATTCAATCAACATAACAACAATTAATCAATTATACAACAAACAACTAAGTTAGCAAAGTAGGCCACCCAACTTAACATGCATTAAACACACAACCAAACCCTCATTCAACCATCAACAACTCACAATTCAATCACTCAAACATCACCCAAACATCTAAAGGCATATGTCAACATTTTAAAGAAAGACAACCCGAACTTCTAAAACTCATAACTTACATTCTACTAATCCAATAACCTCCAAACCAGTTTCTAACACTCACCCACTCAATCAACAACATTCTCCCCCTCGGAAACCAACCATAAACCATCCACATCAAGCCCAACAATCCTAAAACCTCAATTCACCTAGGCTGAAATTTTCGGACTTTCACACCAACATCACAATCAAAATTTCGGCATAACAACATTACTACCACGTATTTAAAAAATTTTTACAAGCTAACAACAATCAATTCCAACCACCACAACTCTAGGTAATCAACGAATAGCCAACAACTCAACTTTTAATACCCGAAAAATAAAATTCATGCTACAACGGTTCAAATCTTATATAAATACATATAAACGATCCTTAGCATGTACTGAGCAATAATATAACATCAATTCAACTTTCTAACGGTTCAAAATTCAATTATATGCAAAAACATAAAAAATGACATTTGAGATCTAGAATTTTTCTCTCACTTTTGATTCAAAACAAGCCTAGATATGCATGCAATGCGTGCCCAACAAGAGGAATCCAACTTGGCTCGAAAAACTATAGACAAAAACTAGGTTTTTCAAGTGAATTTTGCTTTGGAAAACTTTGAAATTTTCTCTCTATTTTTCTCTCCTTCCTCTCGGCAATGTGTGTGTGGAATGAGTATGTTTTGTGAGCTATTAATGTGTGTTGATGCTATAAAGCTCAAGGTCAAACAAATTTTAAAAAGTCATAGTTGACACTTAGTTTTTTTTTTGTATTTTTAGTCTTTTAATTGTATTTTTAGACTATTTCTTGCTCAAACACTAAATTGACAGTTAAACTAATTCTAGATAATATATTTTAGGTGACAAAGAGTTTTACGTTCAAACATTTTCACCCGAGTCGGCTTAAAACCCAATTTTTGCAAAAGAAAGTGTAAAAACCTTTAAAATTCCAAAATCGATTCCAAATCCATTTTAATCAAACACGGGTCTATTAATACTCGAGGACTAGGTTTTAAAATGTTTAAAACACCCTTGTAAAAATTTTAGCGGACATGTGTTTAAAATACTATTCACTAAAACCGGCGATAAAATTTATGAGGCCGATTTTGATTAAAATTTTATGAATGCACACATAGCATGTATTAGGAATATAAATCACATATTTAACACATTCTAACTTATATAACACATAAATAGGTCAAATCACGTAAATCGAGGCAAAATACGCAAATCGAGATAAAGGCAAAATATGGGGTCTCACAGATGTTGCATCAAGGATGGTTGTTAAGAAAGGGATAAATATAGTTTTTTGCGTTTCAACTTGATCAGTTTGTTTGCAGGGACGAACGAAAGGTCTAAGGATGCCTGGTCCGGGGTATCATTTTCCCAATTTTGGATTTGATTTTCGATTGCCAAGCCTAGGGAGTATGTCTAATATATAAACTTGTATATAATGGGACCGATGTTGGCCCAGCCGGAGATCATGTGCCCAACAAAAGAAAATTGTAAGCCTTCTTGTAGAATATATAGGAGCTACCCGAAAATGACCTCCATTTAGACCCTTTTTGAACCACTCATGGGACCAAATGAACGCGTGTTATCCTGGTTTATCCTAACGAGACAAGACTACTGCATCGAATATAGGTGTAGGGTGGGAAAGGATAGAAAGGTAGTTTCCTCCAGCAAGGGAGATGACTTCTTCCATGCCCTTTGAAGAGTGAATAACAAGCGCTTTGAATCAAGCTCTTAGAGTACTAGTAAAGACCTAAAAACTACGTTTTTCTTTTTGAATAAGGATTTATAGACCTCACCTCGATGTTGGAGCTAGGGCAGGCCTCTCTAGCCTACGGTGGGGTTAGTTAGGATGAGTGGATAAATCAACCAGCAAGCAAGATCTTGCTAGGCTTAAGCATTCAAAGAAATAAGGCACATTGAGCGAAATAACTACGAGTTTCTCTTTCCTATGAAAAAAAGGGCTCGCTTGCGCCTTTCTAACCTGCCATGTTTGCTTGTCTAAAGTAGTACTCCCAGTCTAAGGAAAATAGCATAGCATACCCTCAGCAATGTGAATGAGCAGCAGACACATCTACATCCGAATTCGAAGCAGAACTAGTGGAGAATCTGCGACTATAGAAGAAGGCCTTGCCCCCTATAGGGGGTGGCCAGGTGTAAGGACCATCCCGGGAGATCGATTTCATAACTAGGGCAGGGAAAATAGAAAAATGCGCACCATAAGCTCTCGTATCAGCTGTTCATGAATCGAATGCCCTCTTAGGAAGCTCGATAAAGAGCTCTTTGGTTTGCTCGAATGCCTTATCTTTTCTCTCGTCCCTTGCTAATTTGATTCAACTCCTGAATGCCATTCTATTGTTTGTAAACGAGTTAAAGGCGGAGTGATGGTTTAGGCTTAGGCTTTGGATTCGACAGTTGGGATAGGAATGAAGCCAATGATGTCCCCAAACGATAAGGCTGATCTTTATTCGTATAAAAGAAAGCTGGTTACTCTCTACTCCAACTCATTGGGCTCTTATTTGTTGCAGTGTAACTCATTGTCGATGAGGTAAAACCTGGTGCCTACTCTATCTCTACCAATAGAAAAGAATTCATATCCGACAAAGTAGGTATTAACATGTTCAACACTATCCTAAACTGTGTAGGTGTGGTAGGCTTATCTTCCATATTCCGATGTTTTTGTTGCTATCAATCAAACCCTGTTACTGTTCTCGAGAGGAGAAAGATAAAGATAGATAGGGCTCGTTATGAGATCTGTAAATAACTTAGTGCTTTAAGGATGACGAGTCACGCCCTGTAAGGTCAGACCGTCAATCATCGGTTCAACTCTGCTCGTACCCTTTCTTTTTCATTACTTGACTGATTGGATTGAATATAATAGAATTCCCCTAATTGGTAGAAGGCAAGACACTCAAAAGCATACTATGAGATAGGTTCTACTTCCATCTGTGCTTACTTGACTCTAGAAAACACTACTTCCTTCTTATACGTTCCCCAAGGGGGAAAGCCTTTCATGTAGAGGTAGGATAGTGAAAGTGGTTTCCCATAAGAGGAGAGAAAGAAGGGAAAATTGATAAGCAAGAGGGAATCTTGAACTGTTTTCACTCGTGCCTTTGTTGTCGTTGTCTAACTGAAGTACTAATTCATTTTCCAGAGCTAGAAGTGCCTTTAAGAAGGAATCAAGAGTGAAGTCAAGAATGACATTAAGGTATGAGCCTTCATGGCTTGATGTGTTACAGGCCGCAGAAATGCAATTATCAATGATTATGAGTTGATCCTCCATTCCCATTTTTCAAATAAGACAAAATGTGACCCCGGAAATCTCTCGCACTTGAAAAATAGATGCCATATAGCCGATTAATTTACTATTAAATTAAATAGTTGATTCATTCAATCTTCCTTGAACGAAAAGCAGCTGATTGGTAATTAATGTGCGCTCCTGTGGGAGTCGAACCATCCACATAGGCTTTTTTTCCTTGTTTTGATCAAACAAAAAAAATGATTGAGACTAAGTCAGCTTTCGTATTCAGTCTTCCTAATCTAACTGCCTCCTCAGCTTTACTATCTGTCTTGGTTGATATTATGGCCGAGCCAGGACTTGCAGTGAAGACGACCTATTCAAACTTGATATATTGCTGGAAAATGTTAGGGGGACTGTGTTAAGCAAAGAAAAATAGGTGTCTTAGTACATAGCTTACCCTAGGATGCATAAGAACTAGATATACTGACTATGTTCGAAAGAGGGAAGAGAAATATCTTTTTTTTTTAGAAGTGATCGATACAAAACTACAAGCAGGTGAGCTTAGGCCTGGGAACTGGAGGGATCACTTGGGCTTAGATTGCCCCAAAACCGTGCCTTATGGAAGGCAGACGAGCTTTGCTCATTCCCCAGCTTCGCTAACAAAGTCTCAGGGTGGTGACTAGTCCTATAGAATGGGAAACTATTGGGGTCAGATTTCAACAGATCAAAGTAATGAACTCTGTAATAAACCAGTTGAAGATCTTTCTTGGCAGAACGATCTTGAGTAGGAGAAGAATGTTATGGGTTTCTTTTCTTACCTCAACCTGTTCGTGTTGCGAAGCAAACACCTACTTTAAGGAGAAAGAAAGACTTTCCTAAAGTCAATTCAAGCCGGTACATCATAAATCAAAATAAAAGCTTCAGTTTCTTGCTTATCTATGGAATATTGCATTGTTACTGACCTAGGACGAGGAAATAAGTTCAATAGATAGATAGGAGTACGTATTCCCCACTTTTAAGCATATAGCTAGCCCCTTCTTCTGAGAAATAGATGTTTACTTTGCGAAAGAGATTTCTGAGGGTCTAAGTCCGAATCTCCTTATTGTTTTTGAAAAGCAGACTTCCATAAGGGATAAGGGTGGTTCGGGGCATACTTCGATCAATGTTTTGGAACCATCCGAACGAATGTAATTTAACACGGCGACCTATATGGAATGCCTCGTTAGGAAAATATTATGCAAGACCTATCACATCAAGGTCAAGATGAAATTGACTCTTCATTTTATTCTCTAACTACTTCAAGCACATGGCTCTCCGGTCAGTAGCAGGTGCTAGTTTTGATGCAATTTCTGAAAAAGACCCGTATGCCCACAAATCAATGAGCCGGAGGGAGAAAACCACCACGACTGATATGGAATTCTATTTAAACTTTCAGTTGAACCTCGTGACTCGGGATACGTGTAGGGAGAGCCAGGCAAGTGCAATCCTGACGTTACTAATGAGCTTCTTGTGGTGATCTATGGCATTCATGTGTAATTTTATCACTTCAGGTATACACGCTACGCCTCTTCTTAACTCGAGATCAGTAGCAAAACAAAACGCTCCAACCAAAGGGGCATAGTACACACATAACTCCTTGATGAAAAAGAAAATCCTATCACAACTTTCTTCCTCACCAGAATCTTTCCTCGAAGAACCCTTTTCTTTGAAGCAACCGAACCACCTAATTGTCAATCTAAGCTCTCTGGATCAATTAGTCATCAGTAGTGGTCCTGGTAGTTGAATAATAGTCCCAAGTCAAATTGAAAGAATAGTCCCAGGATTGTCTAGCGGAAACAACCCTTAATACGCATGATTCTAGCGTATGCTCATTTCCTACACACAACTCTACTAGGAAGGGATGTTGTGCTCGCATAAAGACTATCAAGTTAGTATCGTATAATTCTCACATCTTTCCTCGATCTCAAGTATTGAAACCCATATAGGGAAGGGGCAGAGCTGCGGCTGTCAGGAATGGTCGATAGCCTATGACTCAAAGTGTCGACTATCTATGAATAACCAGGATCGGAATGCCAATTGAGGAGATGAGCCTATGAAAGATTGAAAGTTCAGACTGGCATCCTCACGCAAGGAAATTGAGTTGATAGAGTAGCCAGTGTCCTTGACTTATTATATTCGATTTCGCCCCCTGAGTTGCATTTTTTGACTCGTCCATCTGAGGCCGACGGCTAAGAAACCCTGATTGGATCGACCGAGTTCATCAGTTTCCAAAGGGGTATAAGGTGCCGGAGTTTGTTCTCTTTTCTGGTGAGGAGAAGAAGTCGACTATTGAGCATATAGCTCGGTTCTCGATCCAATGCGGGGAAGCTAGGTCCAAAGACTACCTAAAGTTGAGGCTTTTTGCCAACTCCCTTACTAAATCGGCCTTCCCCTGGTATATGAATATCCCTCCAAACTCTATTAACAGTTGGTACGATCTGGAAAGCAAGTTCCATGACCAATTCTATAGGACAGACCCAGACATTCAAGTTGCCAATTTGGCAAGATTGACTCAGCTCCAACTGTCAGATCGCGAGGTTTAGGAAGCTTTACCCAGACTAAGGGGTACGTGACTCTTACGCACTATGGGTTAGTGACTCCTTAATACTCCCCGTTCTGTGGGCTCAAGAACTCGATGCTGATGAAACTCCTGCTTTTAGTGACTCAGTTCCTATTACAGACAGGTGGTAGCTTCCCATGTAAAGCTTAATCCTTAAGTTTTGTCAATAACCGTTTTTATGCCTGGGTGGAAAGTCTAGAGCCGATTTAGGTGGTAACCATACGGGCACCGTCTCTTGACCTCTCGTGTAAAATATATTACACTCGTTTTTCCCATTCTCGCTTCTACGCTCCTAACGCCTAGTCGTATAAGCCAACAAGTAAGTTTTAATTACGTGACACAAGACAGATTGAAAGCAAAGGTAAAGCCGTCCAGTGATCAAGGTTAAGAAATAATTAAATTAAAAGTATGAGAAAAATGAAATACTTGTTTATATCAATAGAGTTATAAATGGAGCGAGAATCGGGAGTTAATATTGAGAAACGGAAGAAAGGCCATGGATCCCTTATAGCCTAGTTGCTTTGAGCTTAACCCCTTACTTGCAGCAGAAACAATACCCGGAGAAACGTTTATACGCCTGTAAAGCCATTGCCTCTACACCAAGCCCCGAAATAAAGAATGAGGTTAGCCATCATAGGGAAGTACAGTAAGTTATCTAGGATATGATAGATAAAAATGGAAGGAGCGACCCTTGGACCTATAGCCTTAACTTTTTGGAGCTCACTCCTTTCCTACTCGCTTAATCTTGATGACCAAGGACTAGAAACAAAAAGCTAACTACCAACCCTTGGAAAAACCTGATTCAAGACTTGCTGTACTCACTTTGATGTATTTTAGAATATAAATTCTAACTAGCTTATGGCTTGCTAGAACTCATAACATAGCTTATAAAGAATACAAGATAAGATCTCAAGTAAGAGTAAGAGACTTAGTCTATGAAAGGAAAGTCATTTCGTGAAATGGGATTCATAGCCAGCAAGCAATAGCATCCTGTTGTTATAGGATAAATTGCATAAAATAAATAAGGACCTCGCTCGAAGGCGAAACGAAATGTGGGATACTATCGGGTATTCCTGACAGAGAGAATTGCTTGCAACGCAACTACAAGCCCAAATGACTAATAAAAGGAAGATCTTCTGGCTATTAAGAAAGCCCTGCTTGAAGAAAAGGCTACTTCCTACTACCCTACCACCAAAAATAGATTCGCGCCATCTATTTAGAGGGGAACTTCTTATGAAACAACGTAGCTTCTAGTCCGACAGTTCGCTCTGCGCCTTAAGAGAAACAGTTCCAGCATACCACTAATTGATTATTTGGTCGTTTGGGATCGGAACACCCTGGGAAAAGTTGTCTTCCTACATAACGAACCTCCCAGACCAAAGGAAGAAGGTATTAGATCTATGCAGTTCTTGACCCCTTTTGTTAAACTAGTTCCTGTACTTGGGATTCATTCCAGTTTGTAAAATAATCTTATGGATGGGGCCCGCCTCACCACTCCCCCTCCCCTTCTCCACAAACAAAAAAGAAAAATCACCAGGGAAAAAGTCCTTCTAACATCTCTTGTTTGAATGATCAATCTAATTTTCAATGAAAAGAGGGTCCTTGTTCTTTCGCATGTAGAAAATAGAAGACTGAAAGAGATTACCTAGCTCACATTTCTGGCTGGGGGAAGGCTGAAAAGCTCTTGCTTTGCGATCATGCTTCCTCCTTAAAAAGCCGCAAGACTCTTGGAACGTCTCATTTACAGTAAAGGATCCATTTATGATGGAGCTAATTTGTAACACCCCGATCACTCTCGAGACCGGGAGATTTATCAATCGATCTAATCTCAACCCAAACCAAACCCGGGCAAAAATTTTAGGGAAAGACGGACGGAGTCTCCCCTGTTTCTAGGCAAAAGCAACAAACCTGCGACTGCACATAAGTGGACCAATACCATGTCCAAACATTCAACCACCTCAAGGCCATCCGAGCCTTGGTTCACAACATGCAAATCACAAGTATATATACATTCATGCTTAGCAATTAAACTTCACCATCCTATTGTATAAGCTAGACTATCAAATTTTCTATCTTTTTCCTTTGTCATTACAAACATACATTGAAGATAAGCTACATTAACTAAATACATAATCTAACTTAACAAACCACCTCAACCACTAAGCTAGATTTAAATTTGCATTTCTTTTAACAATAAATACATACAACATATGGAAGCATATATCTTTACATCTTTGACAGCTCAAGCCACAAAGCACGCAAGACAACTCTTCAGGCACGAACTAACACATATCCACGAACTTTTCAGCTAACAAGGCATTTCATGAATTGTGGTAGTGAGGAGTGAGTATACACAACACGCATACTCAGTGAGGGCGAGACAGATATCGAGTTGGAGAGAAAGAAGATCGTGCAATGCAGATAGGTACAGTTAAGCAATACAATCAATAAAAGGCTTTCAATATATACAACAATACTATAAACAATTAAGAAAAGCATTAACACAACCAATCAAAGCTATACCACACTTTGAAGGCTATGGTTCACTCGAGCGAGTAATGTACCGATCACGATTCCGATGACATTAACGATGACGCGCCGGCCCAAACCACCTTATAACACCAGTTTGGAATACCCCGGAAGTATCCATCAATTCTACGACCCAAAACTCCCTGGGAGGCAACCCAAGCGAGAAAAGGGAATAGCAGCGGAGCTAGAGCAACCAACACTGGCAACCCGAGGCTACCCAGAGAGGCCCATCACTCACGTGCGAGACACTATGCAATGCAAGACTCGATACAAGGCGATAAACGAGCGATAAACAAGATATCAAGCATTCTTAACAATGGATAGACATTTCAATCAACAACCAACTCTAACAAGTGGAAAAAGCATTAGCTAGCATAACAAGCAATAATAAGCATTAACAAGCATTCTATTAGCAATATAATTATGAAACACACAAAATCACCAAAAATGCCCCAACTTTCAAAATGCCACTACTTTCAAATGATCCACGAGTCTTGGAAACCGACTTCACCAATCCTCCTATGTCACTATAAGGCACGTCTAGAGACTCCGAAACCCTACTTAACCCTAGAATTCGTACAAAGCCCCGATTTCCCCCTTTGCTCGTTTGAACTACAACTACCTCAACCGATCACCCAACCAATGCCATAATCGCACCAAAAGTGCTTCCATGGCCTCCCGAAACAATGCCATCACGCAAAACGAGAAAACGCTAAAGTCGACCTAAACGACCCCGACTTCCACTAAGCCGTTTTTCTCTGTTTTTCCATTACACATTCCAATTAAACCACACATTTAGGCATTCTAGCATACCTAGCACATTTTCACATCAACGGACAGCATAACGGGGCAAGTTCATCGTTCCAAGGGTTTACTATTCACTAATTACTATTCATTAATCAATTTAAATTACAATCTCAACATTTAACGTCAAAAAATGTTAAAAATCTATAAATACATGTTCTACAATCAACAAGGAACATTCTAGAAGCATCAAAACGCTTTAAATAACAATATACGGATAAATCTCAAAAATCAAAGTTAACACACAAAACTTTCAAATGCGCAAATAAACATGAAACCCTCACCTTAGACGCTCCTAGACGCTAGAAAGACCTCGTAGGATGCCTCAGAAACCACCCCGTGCAAGCTCCCGCGAAGAAATGAAGATTTTGGCTTGAAATCTTTTTTTTTCTTTCCTCATATTTTCGGCCCTGCTAAGTTGCTGTTCAGTTCTTTTTTTTTGTGTTATTATATGCTATTTTAAAGAGGTCAAAGGTCAAAAGGGTCAAAGCTTTGGCCAAGGTTGGTCAAACAACTTAAAACTAGTCAAAATGGCTTATTTTTGTGCAATTTTAAGCTAAATAACTAACACCAAAATTAATTCTAGCTAGTAACAATTAAAATATAAAATTTAAGTCATCTAAATACTAGTTTCACTATTTGCTGAGGACTGGAATTCGTTTTTTAGCTAACGCCCTCGATATGTAATGCACGTCGTGACAATAAAAGAATAACAATTAAATCTCGAAGAATCTAAGAATTATATCATTTTGAAAAGCATTATAGTTTAAAATTTACTCCGACTCGGAGCTACTTTTCATTTAAGTGAAATTCGAGCATTTAAGTGCAAGAAAAATAAAACCGATTGACACAGATATGAAAAGTAGTTGATATTCCGCTAACATGATTAGCTCAGGTATTATTCTAATTACTTTTAAAAGAAATATGAAAGTAAAGCTACAAATAAGTGTTTAACTAAAAATAAACAGAAATTCAATGCAAACATTTAAAATCTCACTTAGTTAAATGCAATTAAATGCCATTAAATGCATGCCGGGTTCGGGTTATCACATAATTGCTTCATATATGGAAATTACTATTGTAATTGAGTCTGGAGAGAATGTATTTCCAAACAAAGGACTGCCACCTGTAGCTGCCCGGATTTTCTTAAATTTCTACTTTGATGACCTAGATCGGCCTTTCAATGCGATTTTCTTTCCATTTCCAAAAGGAGCTAGATACGGCAAAGAAGGACTTCTTCCCTTCCTTTCCCAAAAATCAAAGATGAGAAGTGTACTATTCAACAAATCACAGAGCTAATGACAGAACTGGA
Organism: Ehretia macrophylla; assembly: GCA_037974665.1. NCBI lineage: Eukaryota > Viridiplantae > Streptophyta > Magnoliopsida > Boraginales > Ehretiaceae > Ehretia > Ehretia macrophylla. Next base: position 39,567,650 of record CM075772.1, read on the forward strand.
TCTCTTATATAGAGTCATAGAAGTAGAGATGAGCGGTCCTATCATAGATTGTGCAGGAGGCTCGAACACCTCTTACTTTTCATTTTAAAGAGAGGGGATATCAAAGTCTTGCATAAAGAGTGGCTTCCACTGATCGATATGCATCTCAATCACTTAAGAAAAGGCTAATCACATTATCAATCGACCATTGATAAGAAATTGATTCCAAAGCACAATGCTAGCTGATGGCGGGCCTTCACTTTTCTTTTCATTAATTAAAACTGCCAATTATATTATATGGCCCTTTTGATTTCATCTATATGAACATAGTTTAAGAAGGAGAAAAAAACTTCTTTCTTCGATCTTGTACGAAGGTAGACTAAACATCAACAGAATCTTGACAGTAAGGGCAACAAAGTAAGTAGAATCAAGGTGAAACTGGGCTAGCCTTCATCCTAGCTACCTTCTCTCTTATTATACGATACCACTGTGAATTGAATGTTTCCTCAGAAGCTGCTCCTTCTCTAACAACCTCTTATTTCCATTGTGTAAGAAGTTCATTTCCTTACTAAACTAAGCTTTTCGTGTCCTATCAAAACACTCTCTAATAGCCTATGAATATGGAATCCCGTTCATATTCTTCCTCAAAGCCATATTTGCCTTTATTTGATTTCAACCTATTGATCTTTACTGTGCATGGATATCTTTACCAATGATTCAACCTCTTCCCAGAGCAGCAACTGAAAGAGTTAACTTCCCCAGCGAACTCCCTTACACCACTGGCATTAAAGAGGAGTTATGCCAAAAAAAAAATAGCATATATTATTGCTATTGCTTACGCAAAGATCGGAATCATACCTCTAGCAGGCATTGTATTCTGTTACCTAAGTTGCCATCATTCCTACTTTACTGAAATAGAGACTTTCATTGATACTTGAACTATTGACTTGGCTAGCGCTAACGCTTTGCAAGGTAATTGGAGACTGGTCCCTTGAAATCACTAGAGTTGAGAAGGGTCTGCTAATCATGGTATGAATTATCTGTTTAGGTAAGTATAGTACCGAAGCAGTTATGCCGACAACAGCTGAAATAGCAGAGGTGATTGCCGACACTCTCTATCTATTGGATAAGCAGCTAGATCGATTCCTAACAAGAGAGTTACTATGCGTAACAGTAAAATATTGAATTGGACTTCTTCGCCCCTTGGCTTGGCTGATCTTCCTTGCCCATTTCTATTCCAAAATCTAGACAGATCACTCTGAGGAGCCGGATCCCCATCTCTAGAACAGAAGAAAATGATCCAATGCCAAAGCTAAATTGCTCTTGATCTTAGGCCCAGTCAAAAGAAGATTGATATTCAAAAGAGTGGAGTTCGGGGTATTGAGTCATAAGTAATTTACGTGAAAGTAATGGAATGGGCAACAAATCGCCTCATTCCTCGCCTACTGATCTTCCTCCAAGAGATTCAATAGGACTTGTTCTCGATGTCAACTAAATAATTTACTGAGTCCTGTATTCCCTTATGAAGTGCTAATGCAGTCGATTTCATCACATCTTCCATTGCTAGTTCAATCGGACATTTTTCGAGTCTTGCCTTACTAAAAGGTATTCCCATATCGGGTGAATGACCAGATCGAGATAAGTTGGCCTTCTCTTCATCTATCCGAATCCTGAATCTATCAATAGAAGGACGATGATACTCGAAGACTTTCCACTGTCTGCCAAATAGGGAACTTTCCCATAACTCTCAAACGTGATAAAAGCCCTCTTTTTGGCACCTTCACGCTCCTTCTTGAAAAGGGGTCCAACCCTATAATCTAATCGTTGGGGGTTTTGCTTCGTCTTTCTCCTTAGGGACGGACCTCGACTCACTACATAAAGGAGTAGACCAAGGCGAAGAACTTCAACTGAATGCATATATCGCATAGAAGATAAGACTGGATTGGAAGCTTGATGAACGAGTCAATTAGTTCAAGCTGGTTCAGCTAGTTCCAAGCCAATCTTTAAAGTTAGAAGTTCAGATTGAGCAATTTCATTTTACGGAGCTCCAAGCTTTTTTCTTCGTTAGTAGCTCAAATCCAAGCTAAGCCTAGCTTCTCTTTCTTGTTAGAATTGTCTAGAATCGAAAGTTCCATCTTCAAAGAGATAGAAAGATCGGGGCAGGCATTAGATGCTTTAACATTCACTTCGTCCGGTCTTAATATTTAGGCTTCCTGCTTCAATAGAAATTCAACCTTTTTGACTTAACTTAATCAAGATTCAGCTCGAGTAAAGGAAGGTTGTCACGCCCCGACCCAACCCCGCAAAAGGCCAAGCCCGGACCCGACACACGGACGGAGTCTCCTCTGTACCGCGGACAATCCGAAAACCCTAAAATCAACATAATACTTGCGAAAGCCATAAAACAATTAAAACAAGCTGACTTTCTTTAAAACATACATTTCTTATTAACCAACTTCGCAACCCAAAAATGATATGCATACTACACAAGTATTTATGCCACTAATCAATTCCATTAGCATGCATTTCCTTACTAGTCACAAGAGTATAAGTTTACAACTTTACATTCTTTCAACTTATACAACGTAAGACCGTAGAGGCCTCAAACTAGAAAATACATACAAGGCTACAAGCCTCAAAATTAAGCGACGACCAAGCATTAAACACATCAAGCATGGCTCGCACAAAAGTCTGGCAACCAACCACTAGCAAAGCAAAGAAATGCTATCACGGGAACACCTCCACCTGTTCCTCCTCCTCAATTACCTCAAGAGGGTCTGCTTCAACTACTGCAGTAAAAATATAGTATAGAGAGGAATGAGCAAAAATTATTGCTCAGCGAGGGCAATTGGTCTCAAGGACGGAGATGAGAGGAGTATGCAATGCAATTAGTCAAGCATTTCATACAAATATCACATAGAGATTCAATAAGCCATCAATAAAGCAAGGCAAGTATTTAAAGCTGTAAACACTCATTCAAAGGATACGATACTCTTTTCACGAGCAACTTTCAAACACGAATTCGATGAAGACACGCCGGCCCAAACCACCTCATAACACCAGTTTGCAATACCCCGGAAGTATCCATCAACCTACGACCCAAATCTCCTTGGGAGGTAACCCAAGCAAGAAGAGGGAATAGCAGCGGAACTAGAGCAACCAACACTGGCAACCCGAGGCTACCCAGAGAGGCCCATCACTCACGCGCGAGACACTATGCAATGCAAGATTCGATACAAGGCGATAAACAAGCAATAAAGCCACACGTGGGAAAATAATAAAGTAGGTTACTCTCGCACGCAATAGCAACAGTTGATAAGCATTCCAATCAAAATCAATTCAAACAAGTATATCAAGCAACCCTAAGCATTCTATAGACATAATATCAAGAAAACAAGCAAAATCACACATTGGCCCCAACTATGAAAACACTACCATTTCCAAACGAGCCACGAGTTCTGGAAACCGATTTCGCCAATCCTCCTAGGTCACCATAGGGCACGTCTAAAGACCCCGAAACCCTACCTAACCCTAGAATTCAAGCAAAGTCCCAATTTTCCCCTTTTGCTCGTTTGAACTACAACTATATCAACCAAACACCCATCCAACACCATAATCGCACCAAAAGTGCTTCCATGGCCTCCCGAAACAATGCCAATACGCAAAATGAGAAAATGCCAAACTCGACCTAAACGACCCTGACTTTCACCAAGGCTTAATTCCCATTTTTTCCATTATGCAACCCAAACAAACCATGCATTTAGGCATTCTAGCACACCTAGAACCTTTTTACATCAATGGACAGCATAACGGAGCAACTTCATCGTTTCAAGGGTTTACTATTCATAAAATACTATTCAACAACCAATTTAAATTACAATCTCGACATTTAACCACAGAAAATAGTAAAAAGCTATAAATATACGCTCTACAATTGCCAAGGAACATTCTAGAAGCATCAAAACGCTTTAAACAACAATCTACGAATAAAATCTAAAAATCACAAAGTTGATATACTTGACATTTAAATGAGCAAATAACATGCTTCCCTCACCTTAGGCACTCCTAGTCTTTAGGAAAACAACGCTGGTCACCTCGGAAACCACCCCGCACGAGCTCACACGAAGATTGAACGATTGGAAGTTGAAAGGTTTTTTTTCCCTTGAAGCTCTCGGCCTGCTCTTGAGCTGATTTGCTTTTTTTTTTAATTTTGTTATGTTTTAAGCTTATTAGGTGATGACTTGGTCAAAGGGTCAAAGCCCTTGGTCAATATACTTAAACTTTGGTCAATTAGACTATTTTTGTGCATTTTAAAGCCATTTTAACTAAGGAAAAATTAATTATAGCTAACAACAATTAAAATATAAAATTTAAGTCATCTAAATACTAGTTTCACTATTTGCTAAGGACTAGAAACCGTTCTCTAGCTATCGCTCCCTAAATGCAATGCACGTTGCGACAGCAAAGAAGTAACAATTTGAATTCTAAGTACTTAAGAATATATAATTTTCAAAATAATAAACAAGGAAATTTCACATTCCTGGCTCAGGTATTACACCCTCTCCCCCTTAAAACAATTGCGCCCACGCAAATCTTATCTAGTCAACAAACAACTCCGAATACTGATTCCGAACCTGGTCATCTCTTTCCCAAGTTGCTTCCTCAAACCCATGATGATTCCACATAACATTTACTAACGGAATACTCTTTCTGCGAAGCTCTTGAACTTTCCGATCCACAATTCGAATCGGTTTCTCTTCATAAGACAACTTTTCTTCAATCTGCAAAGGCTCTGGTTCAAGTACATGTGAAGGGTCTGGATGATACTTCTTTAACATAGACACGTGGAACACATCGTGCAGTCTCGACAAGCTCGGAGGCAAAGCTAACTGATAAGCCAAAGGACCTACCTTTTCGGTGATCTCATACGGACCCACATACCTAGGACTAAGTTTCCCGCTCTTACCGTGCCGAATCAATCCATTTCGAGGAGAAATCTTAAGAAACACCCAATCTCCCAAATCAAACTCAAGATCCTGACAGTGCTTATCCGCATAACTCTTTTGACGACTCTGAGCTGTAAGCATACGCTGGCGAATAAGGTGAACATTATCTACCATCTTAATCATCTCAGGTAACACAGTCGGATCAACTGTTCTCATCTCTCCAACCTCTTCCCAATATAATGGAGATCTGCATTTACAACCATACAACGCCTCATAGGGAGCCATACCTATAGTAGATTGATAACTATTGTTGTAGGTGAACTCTGCTAAAGGCAAAAGCTTCTCCTAATTCTTCCCAAAGTCTAGCACACATGCCCGAAGCATGTCTTCCAAGATCCTAATAGTTCTCTCAGACTGGCCATCAGTTTGTGGATGATATGCAGTACTGAAGCTCAACTTAGTTCCCAAGGCCTCTTGCAACTTTTGACAAAAACGAGATCTGAATCTAGGATCCCTATCTAACACTATACTCTGTGGCACACCATGCAATCTCAGAATATTAGCAACATAAAGCTCAGCTAGCTTATCAAGGCTATCCTGTTTGTTCACGGGAATAAAATGTGTAACTTTAGTCAAGCGGTCCACAATAACCCAAACAGAATCACATCCTCTCGGAGATCTAGGAAGATCGGTCACAAGGTCCATTTTTATATGCACCCACTTCCATTGCGGAATCGACAACGGCTGCAGAAGTCCGGCTGGCCTCTGATGCTCAACTTTAATCCTCTGACAAGTCAAACATCTGGATACATACCCAGCAATCTCCCTCTTCATATTGTTCCACCAGAAGTGTTGTTTCAAGTCTCTATACATTTTTGTACTGCCTGAGTGAATCGTATACCTCGAATTATGTGCCTCGGACAGAATCTCATTATTCAAAGTCGGATCACCAGGAACAAATACTCTGTCCCTGAATCTGAAGATACCATTGCATGTAATTTAAACTTTGACTCTCCCTCTTTTGATTTTTCTTGGATCTTCAAGATGTGAGGATCAGTCTTCTGAGCCTTTCTGATCTGTGCTAGCAATCCTGACTGAATCTGTAAACTAGCAAATCGAATCCCTGCCTTAGTAGCTTATGGCTTCCATGAACAAATTTCTTCCAAAGTCTCCCAATCCTTGATAGTTAAGCTTGAAACAGTAGCCTTTCAATTCAAAGCATCAGCAACAACATTGGCATTACCTGGCACGTAGTTTATAGAATAGTTGTAACCACTCAATAGCTCCAGCCATCTTCGCTGCCTCATATTCAGATCCTTCTGTGAAAACAAATATTTGAGACTCTTGTGGTCAGTAAAAATTTCAAATCTGCTACCCCACAAGTAGTGACGCCACTTCTTCAAAGCAAACACAACTGCAGCTAACTCAAGATCATGTGTAGGGTAATTGACTTCATATGGTTTCAACTTCCTAGAAGCATAGGAATCACCTTACCATTCTGCATTAAAACACAGCCCAGACCTTCTTTAGATGCATCACTATAGACAACAAAGTTCTCTGTTCCTTCAGGTAAAGCTAGTATAGGAGCTGTAGTTAGTCTCTTCTTCAATTCTTGAAAACTGGATTCACATTTGGCATCCCAGTTGTAAGCAACTTTCTTCCGAGTCAACTGGCTCAAAGGTCCAAAAATTTTGGAAAAGTCCTTAACAAACCTCCGGTAGTAACCTGCCAATCCAAGAAAACTCTGAATCTCTGACACCGTCTCAGGTCTCTTTCAAGATGAAACAACTTCAATCTTAGCTGGGTCTACTGAAATTCCTTGATCTGAAATGATATGGCCTAGAAAAGATATATGATTCAACCAGAATTCACACTTACTGAATTTTGCAAAAAGCTTGTTTTCCTGCAAAGTCTGTAGCACAATCCTCAAGTGTTGTTCATGCTCAGCCTCATTCTTCGAGTACACTAAAATGTCGTCAATAAAGATTATGACAAACTGATCAAGATAAGGTCGAAAAACCCTCTGCATCAAGTCCATGAATGCGGCTGGTGCATTCGTCAGTCCAAACGGCAATACAACAAATTCATAGTTGCCATATCTAGTCCTGAATGCCGCCTTTGGTATATCGTCACTCCGAATCCTAAGTTGATAGTAACCCTGCCTCAAATCAAATTTGGAGTAAACACTCGCACCCTGCAACTGGTCAAACAATTCTTCAATCAACGGCAAGGGGTATTTGTTCTTAATCGTGACTTGATTAAGTCCCCTGTAATCAATACATAACCGTAGCGTGCCGTCTTTCTTTCTCACAAACAACACAGGTGCGCCCTACGGCGAAGAACTAGGTTGTATAAACCCTTTCTCAAGTAAGTTCTGAAGCTAAATTTTTAATTCCTGAAGTTCAGCCGATGCCATTCTATAAGGACTCATAGAAATTGGCGCAGGGCCTGGCACAAGATCAATCACGAACTCAATCTCCCTATCCGGTGGTAAACCCAGTAATTCCTCGGGAAAAACACCAGGGAAGTCTCTAACAATCGGAACCTCATTCAAACTCAACTTATCAGTAGGCTGATTGATCAAATAAGCTAAGTAAGCTTCACAACCCTTATTCAACAACTTAGAAGTCTTGATCGCTGATAACAGAGGAATTCTGGCAGCCTTGCAATTTCCAACAATCTCCAGTACCGGTAGGTCAGGAACCTGAAGATAAACGACCTTTGTTCTACAATCCAACTGAGCATAGTACTTCCCCAACCAGTCCATTCCCAAAATGATTTCAAAGTCACGGAATGTCAATATAATTAAATCAGCAGGAAATTTACGGTTCTCAATGCATATATTACAAGATTTGCAAATAGACTCAGTAACAAATTTTGCACCCAAAGGCGTACTAACTTCAACTTCATGCGGCAATTTATCAATGCAAACATTCACAGATCGTGCACATGCAGGAGTTATAAACGAATGTGTAGCTCTGGGATCAATCAAAACTTTAACTGGCTGAGTATTGAGAAGAAAGGTACCTTCCACAATAGCTGTAGTATCGGGTAGCTCCTCTACATCCAGTGCAAAGACCCTAGCCTGAACCCTCTGTGCTGGACGTACACCTGTAGCCCTATTCTGAACACCCTGGCCTCCAGTACGGCCCTGAACATTGTTATACTTAGGGCAATCTCTCACCCTATGGTCATCACTGCCACAACCCGTACATTTACCACTCTTCCTCGAGCAATTAGCCTCAATATGCCCCGATCGATTACAATAGTTACACTGCTGATTTTGCCTTACAATAGCGTTTCCTGTAGGTGCTGGGGCTCTGGCAGTAGTAGGAACTGTACCTCCCTGCTGGGGTCTAGTCACAGCTGGCCTAGCCTGAATTTGCTGCTGTGGCTGATACGGACGTTGCTGAGGAACCTGAGCAGAAGTCTGATATTGCCTCAGCTGACTCTGGCTGCTCTGGCCCAAATACTGCTTCTTACTCAGCTGACTGCTCTCAGCTAACATCTCAGCCTTCCGTTTCTCAAACTTCGAGGCTGCCTGAAATGCCTCGAGAAAAGTAGTGTAGGTCTGCCCAGTCAAATGCAACTGAATATCCATTCTCAGCCCACGGACAAACCTATGAATCATCCTCCTAGCTGGCCGTACCAACTCGGGCATATACCTCGACAGGCTAACAAACCTAGCCTCGTACTGTGCAACAGTCATGTTTCCCTGCTTCAACGCCACAAACTCATCCTCCCACCTTTCCATAGCCATCTCGGGAATATACTTGTCCCGAAACTCACTTACAAAATCATCCCATAAATGTGGTACATCCTCACAATCCCACCTCCTCCGGACAGTATTCCACCACTGCTCTGCATCACCCTCAAACAGGAATGACGCATAATCTATTCTTGCCTCATCAGTGTACCTCAAAGCGGTGAAAATTTTCTCAACACGATTAATCCATCTCTCGACTGCCTTATCATCCGGCTCTCCGAAGAACTTTCTCGGCTCATGCCTCAGAAATTTCTCCAACTGATTATTCTCAACTCTATACCCCTGTCCACCAGGATTAGCTTGATTCCCCTGGGGATTATTCCTGTCTTGCCTCTGCTCATGCAATACCTAGGTAATCCGGTCAACCGCTGTAGTCATAGTAGCCATAAACTACTCAGGCAACGGTTGCTGACCCTGTTTTGTTGCCTCTTCATCTGACCCTATACCTTGAGTACCACGACGTGGCGGCATAGTAGCAATTCACAATAGCTGGCAACATTTAAAAGCAATTTATAGACAAAAATATAGCACATAAGATTAGATAACACTCAAGTCAATAACAATCAAACATTCTAACACGCAATTCACATAACACAAGATTGACATGCCAAACTAATTCACTTTAAACACATAAGCACTCCAAGTTCACAAAGTCATGCTATAACATTTTCTTTCCACTTAACAATTATACAATAACATTCTAACATTTTGGACCTTTACCCCACAGACCGAGAAACATATCCCGGCTCATGCAAGACTATCATGCTCTGATACCACCTAAAGATGTCACGCCCCGACCCGACCCCGCAAAAGGGCAAGCCCGGACCCGACACACGGACGGAGTCTCCTCTGTACCGCGGACGATCCGAAAACCCTAAAATCAACATAATACTTGCGAAAGCCATAAAACAATTAAAACAAGCCGACTTTCTTTAAAACATACATTTCTTATTAACCAACTTTGCAACCCAAAAATGATATGCATACTACACAAGTATTTATGCCACTAATCAATTCCATTAGCATGCATTTCCTTAATAGTCACAAGAGTATAAGTTTATAACTTTACATTCTTTCAACTTATAAAACATAAGACCGTAGAGGCCTCAAACTAGAAAATACATACAAGGCTACAAGCCTCAAAATTAAGCGACGACCAAGCATTAAACACATCAAGCATGGCTCGCACAAAAGTTTGGCAACCAACCACCAGCAAAGCAAAGAAGTGCTATCACGGGAACACCTCCACCTGTTCCTCCTCCTCAATTACCTCAAGAGGGTCTGCTTCAACTACTGATGTAAAAATATAGTATAGAGAAGAATGAGCAAAAACTATTGCTCAGCGAGGGCAATTGGTCTCAAGGACGGAGATGAGAGGAGTATGCAATGCAATTAGTCAAGCAATTCATACAAATATCACATAGAGATTCAATAAGCCATCAATAAAGCAAGGCAAGTATTTAAAGCTGTAAACACTCATTCAAAGGATAAGATACTCATTTCACGAGCAACTTTCAAACACGAATTCGATGACGATGCGCTGGCCCACACCACCTTATAACACCAGTTTGGAATACCCAGGAAGTATCCATCAACCTACGACCCAAATCTCCCTGGGAGGTAACCCAAGCGAGTAGAGGGAATAGCAACGGAGCTAGAGCAACCAACACTGGCAACCCGAGGCTACCCAGAAAGGCCCATCACTCACGCGCGAGACACTATGCAATGCAAGGTTCGATACAAGGCGATAAACAAGCAATAAAGCCACACGTGGGAGAATAGCAAAGTAGGTTACTCTCGCACGCAATAGCAACAGTTGATAAGCATTCCAATCAAAATCAATTCAAACAAGTATATCAAGCAACCCTAAGCATTCTATAGACATAATATCAAGAAAACAAGCAAAATCACACATTGGCCCCAACTATCAAAACACTACCATTTCCAAATGAGCCACAAGTTCTAGAAACCGACTTCGCCAATCCTCCTAGGTCACCATAGGGCACGTCTAAAGACCCCGAAACCCTACCTAACCCTAGAATTCACGCAAAGTCCCGATTTTCCCCCTTTGCTCGTTTGAACTACAACTATATCAACCAAACACCCAACCAGTGCCATAATCGTACCAAAAGTGCTTCCATGGCCTCCCGAAACAATGTCAACAGGCAAAATGAGAAAATGCCAAACTCGACCTAAACGACCCCGACTCTCACCAAGGATTAATTCTCATTTTTTCCATTAGGCAACCCAAACAAACCATGCATTTAGGCATTCTAGCACACCTAGCACATTTCTACATCAACGGACAGCATAACAGAGCAACTTTATCATTTCAAGGGTTTACTATTCATAAAACACTATTCAACAACCAATTTAAATTACAATCCTAATATTTTACCACAGAAAATGTTAAAAAGCTATAAATACACGTTCTACAATTGCCAAGGAACATTCTGGAAGCATCAAAATGCTTTAAACAATAATCTACGGATAAAAACTAAAAATCACAAAGTTGATATACTTACATTTAAATGCGCAAATAACATGCTTCCCTCACCTTAGGCACTCCTAGTCGCTAGGAAAACAATGCTGGTCTCCTCAGAAACCACCCCGCACGAGCTCACGTGAAGATTGAACGATTGGAAGTTGAAAGGTTTTTTTTCCTTGAAGCTCTCGGCCTGCTCTTGAACTGATTTCCTTTGTTTTTTTTTTGTTATGTTTTAAGCTTATTAGGTGATGACTTGGTCAAAGGGTCAAAGCCCTTGGTCAATATACTTAAACTTTGGTCAATTAGACTATTTTTGTGCATTTTAAAGCCATTTTAACTAAGGAAAAATTAATTATAGCTAACAACAATTAAAATATAAAATTTAAGTCATCTAAATACTAGTCTCACTATTTGCTGAGGACTAGAAACCGTTCTCTAGCTATCGCTCCCTAAATGCAATGCACGTTGTGACAGCAAAGAAGTAACAATTTGAATTCTAAGTACTTAAGAATATATAATTTTCAAAATAATAAACAAGGAAATTTCACATTCCGGGCTCAGGTATTACAAAGGTTGAGCTAGTCTTTGTCTAGTCAATCAAGTAGCTTTCCTTTGATTCCTTCTGACTGATCAAATCTACTTTAAATGACTACCACGATGCCCACATCTGCCCGTGCCCAGATCTGAGCTTTCATGACAAGTGAAAGAACCTTTTTCGTAGGGGAGAAAAATGGACTATACGTTAAGTTAACTAAGCCCTTGTTGGTAATGAAGGCTATTTTAAGACCTAAAGTAAATGAAGCTTTTACGAGGTTGGGCTTGGCAGGTGGACTTTCTTTCCTAAACCTAAAAAGGGACTCTTGGAGATTGACAGGGGATATCTTTGACTATATTTACTATATAGTAAAGGTTCGATATTTCACTAAAAAGATAGAAAATGAGGGTGAATATGGTCCTCAAGGGTATGACCTATAACTCAAGACCTGCCATTCTCTTTACTCCAACAGGCGAATCATTACTAACGTAGACTACTGTACTTTTCCAACCCACCGCCCTCAGCTTCAATGCAAATAATTCATTTCATTTCCTTCTGCTTCTGCGTGAGAAGATTCCTTACCTACCGTCCTAGCTTCGTAGTCTAGGTGTGTCTACACGGAGTGATTAAGCCTTAAATGCTACGGCTTATAAAAGGACCCCCTATATCCAGCCCAGCACCACAAAGCCTCATAAAGGTAGAAGTCTGGAATGGAAGTAAACTAGCACTGATTTTTCTCATTCAAGCCCTAGAATCCTATCCTTCTTTTTTCAGTGGATGAACTTACTTAGCGCTGTTATGATAGCACGAGCTAATAGAGGTTAGTTTCATTAAAAGGAGAAAGGCTCATAGGATCAGATAACTTGCTCATATACCACAGCGGGAACATTGACTGGCTTACTCCAAAACATAGAACAAAGATTAGATTCCTGATTCTTGAATCGGGGAAAGACACGAAGCCTTCTCCTATAGTACCTTCCATTCCCTCTTTTGTGTTCTCGAGCCAGTTCTATAAGCCAAAAAAGCCCTTTCATACGATCCATGAAACAGGGGCCTAACTCTTGCTATGACACCAATCTGACTTTGCTCCCTATCTATGGTTGATGTAATACTTCTTTCAAACGTAGAGTAAGCCAACCCTCAAGGTCCCTTCATGCAATGACATTCCCATAAGGATAGAGTAAGGAGTTCTCTCTTGTCCTCCTCAAGGGGTGCTGTAGGTTTCTTTTTCCCTCCCCTCAACAGATTGTGAATCCCTCTATAAGACTGTGCTATCTCTTCATCCTTAAGGGTCTAAGGATAAGGCGAACAATGCTTATCCTTAGGATCCTAGCTTTGCAACAGGGGGCCAAAACCACTATTTAACTAGCTTTTTCAACATCCTGCCGGGAGTATGGATCCGTATCTGCCACTCACTCTATTAGGCAGCTACTTGGTCATTAACAAGTAGAAACTATAGTCGTTTAACAACGCTAGATCCTGCTTCTTTCATGGTCCCAAAGAGCATGTTGGAACGAACCTATCTAAACCCATCCATCTTCATTCGATCGATATAGGATCCTTATTCCTTATATAATTAATAAGAATCTTATATGTTTAACCAGCTGATAGGCAACTGCAGTCCATTTTGTGTGCATGCTGGTAAGACTGATAAATTGTCATTCTATCCCTTTTTTTGAAAGAGCGTATATGATGGTTATGAATGGATAAATACAATGATTGATCCCACAACGCTTTATTTAGTAAGCCATACAGTAGTAAGGTTATATGAAAATAGACCATAATATAGACAAAGGGCTAGATCGTGATAAGGACATTATAGAAAAAATCCATAATTCAAATTCAAGCAGTGGCCCATCATGACTGTATCTCAAAGGAAAACTTGTAATAGGAGCTAATGGAAGAAGGAAAATTTGATCAATCTCTAGTCTTTTAGACCCTCCTAACTATGCCCCTTGTGGTCAACTGAGTTGTGCAGCACATCTTTTTGTATCTTGACTTGGTACAATCTCCTTTTCAAATTCGTCGTGTAAGCAAGTTTAAGCGCTTTGACCATCTATAAAAAGCTCATCTTCCTACTCCTACACCTCTCCTGTGCTTTGAGGCTTGGCTTGATGCATCTTCTTACCTGGATTTGGGCTCTATTCCTTAAAGAAGGCCCTTTTCAAGCGGCAAGATCAGGGATCATAGATAATAGGCTCTCATGTGAAAAGGAGAACAAGATGCTCAATGGGATGGAAAAGGGAATGGCCTATGACCGAATGTTCACATTAAGATATGATGATGAGATTTTTTCCTTGTTGTGAAGGTATAGCGGGAGACTACCCAAATCCATATAAATCCAATCCTCATTGCTTTAGCCCTAGCCCTTGTCATTCTAAACGTATTATTCTCTATGCTATTGAATAAATCGATTTGCTATGCTTGTGAAATCTCAGTTTTCGTCTTTACCTTGATTTGCATGTCTTTATCTCGATTTGCGTGTCTTTGCCTCGATTTGCGTGATTTGACCTGTTTATGTGTTATATGAGTTAGAATGTGCTAAATATGTGATTTATATTCCTAATACATGCTATGTGTGCATTCATGAAATTTTCATAAAAAACGACATTGAAAATTTTATCGTCGATTTTTGTGAATAGTATTTTGAACACATGTCCGCAAAAATTTTTACAGGGGTGTTTTAAACATCTTAAAACCTAGTCCTCCATTATTAATAGACACATGTTTGATAAAAATTGATTCTGAAATGGAATAGTAATTTAAATAGACTTTTCAGGCGAAAAGTAGCGTTTTTTAGCCAAATAGTGATTTCTTCTAAACCCGATTCTTGAATTGACTTTCGTTGACCTAGTATATATTAATATAAATGTATTTATATGTGTTATTAAATGATTTTATATTAATTGTGCATTCAAAAGACATTTGAAAATAAATAATATGACTTTTCACATTCTTTTGCAGAAAATCGAGTTTTAAGTCGACTCGGGTAAAATTGTTTGAATGTAAAACTTCTTGTCACCTAAAAATAAACTACTTGAGTAGTTTAGGTGTTGCATAATTAATTTGAGCAAGAGTAGTCAAGAAAATGAATTAAAAGACAAGAAAACACTAAAAATAATTAGTTTCCACCTTTGACTTTCTTTTATTTGTTTGACCTTTGCTTAATATATCATCAACACACATCAAAAGCTCACAAAACACATTCATTTTACACACAAATTACTGAAATTCCAAGGGGAGGAAAAAAGAAGGGATTTTTAAGGTTTTTCAAAGCATTTTTAACATAGATTTTGCAATTCAAGGCCAAATCACTTCATTCAAAGCTTGATTTCACTTGTTGGGCATCCATTCTACATCTTTCTTGCATCAAAACACATCAAAGGTGAGAGAAAAATTCTAGATCTCAAAAGTCATTTTTTATGTTTTTGCTTATAATTGCATTTTGAACCATTAGAATGTTAATTTGAAGTTATATTATTGCTCAGTGCATGCTAAGGATCGATTATATGTATTCTTGTGAGATTTGAACCGTTGTAGCATAATTTTTTTTCTGGGTATTTAAAGTTGATAGATTGGTCATTTGTTGATTATTTTGAGTTGTAGTGGATGGAATCAAAAATTCGGCAATATAACGACACTACCACGTAATTCATAAATTTCAGCCTAGGTGCATTGAGGTTTTAGGGTTGTTGGGCTTGATTTTGATGTGTCTTGGTTGGTTTCCGAGAGGGCTAATGTAGTTGATTAAATGGGTGAGTGTTAGAAACTGATTTGGAGTTGTTTGGATTAGTAGAATGTAAGATATGATTATTTGAAGTTTAGGTTGTCTTTCTTTAAATTGTTGAATTGAGCCTTTAGTTGATTGGGTGGTATTTGAGTGATTGAATTATGAGTTGTAAATGGTTAGACTAGGGTTAGATTACGTGTTTAATGCATGTTAAGTTGGATGGCCTACTTTGTCATCTAACTTAGTTGTTTGTTGTTTAATTGATTACTTGATGTTATATTGATGACAATTGATGATTATTGATTGATGATTGATGAACTGGGAGATAGGAAATTCTTCTAGATTGTCCTCTTGTGAATGATGTTTATTATTATTGTTGAGTATTGGTATGTGTGTGCCACCTCTCGGGCAGCGTTGGGCTGTCGGGTTGATAACGGTATGACTACCAGAGACTACCTCCAGCTCGCATGACGGAGGTGTCATGGAGGGCGAGGCTAGTGAGGTACCTCGGGTGCGTGAGTAATGGGGAGTTACAAGAAGAACGGTCGAGATCGTGATGGTGTTGGAGCTACACCAAATAGAGTATCCTTTATTCAATGGTCATTATAGTTTATGTGATGTATTGTTATTGATGTTTATTGTGTATTTACTGCTCAAAGGATCATTTCCAAGGAGTATAGTAAATACTGTTAGAGATCTATCGGATACTCACTGAGCTTGTTTTATATAAGTTCAGTCACTATTATTGCATGCATACATGTGTTATTGAGCAAGATTAGGAGTACGTGCCTCAGGAAGTTGAAAATGTGCGTTACGTGGATGAGTCTTACGTGCAGGAGTCTTTGCCATGAGATTGTTTATAGTTATTGCAATATGATGTATTGTAAAACCTACCTTAGTATGAAGACATATGTATGTTGACTTAGTAGTCTTTCTTTTGATCATGTTTAGATTACTAAGTTGGTTTAGTCTATTTTGCATTGTATACTAAAGTTAAGGTATTATGTTGGAACGTAGGCGTATAACCAAGAATGATTATTGTATAGTATGGTTATGTTGTATGTTGTTAACTTAATTGATGAGTTGATTGTTGAATGGTTGAGGAGTTTGGTTGTATGATATTCTGAGAGGTTGGTTTAGAGCCTCGGTGTCTTAATTACTGTCGTTATACTGCCGAAATTCCGTTGCGTCCTGACTGATTGTAGGTGGGGTCGAGTTGGGGCGTGACATTTAAGTGGTATCAGAGCTTGATTAGCTGTCAGTCGGGGTATCCTCGAAATGTGGGTAGTGGTCTAAACATGCAAGTATGTATTAATTGAAAGAAAAGTGAGACATATGTTAATATGTTTATGTGATTAATTTACTTATGTGTTTAACTTTCTATGTGATCAATAAGCTTTATGTGTTAAGTGAATTAATGTGGTCAATATGTTTTATGTGACAACGTGCCTTACGTACTCAATGTGTTGTAATTAATGTGCATTATGTGATTAATGTGTATTATGTGACAATTGTGTTTTATGTGATCAAAGTGCCTTATATGAAGTTAGTTGTTTATGTGGTTTTAATTGTTTATAACTAGCTTATGTGAAACAATGTACTTTAGGTGCTCAATGTACTTTAAGTGACCAATTTGAGTTACGTGATAAACTTGTCTTATGTGAAGTTTGTTGCTTATGTGACTTTAATTGTTTATAACTTACTTTTGTGATATAACCTGTTTATGTGATGTTGGCTTCTTATATGTTGAATTGTGTGTTATGTGATAATGTTGTAATATATGATAATCATGTAATATGTTGGTACTTGTTTTCATGAGATATAATTGTATATATGATATACCTGTAGGTGATTCTTTTGGGTGAAGTAAGGATGACTGCAAGAGTTTTCAGAAATAGAGTTAGGCCATGATTTTGATTTATTATTATTCTAGTAGTTTATCAGTGAGATTTTAATTGTTATGTTTATGGATTTTAGTCTCTGTTTAATGGATCTATTCTTGATGTTCCTTTAGCGAGAATGAAGTTGTTCGAGAAAATAGCAATGCATCTTGATGATTATAATTACTTTTGTTGCCATGTTTAACTTGTTATTACTTGGAGATGGATCAAAAGTTGAGGTTTCCGTGAGGTTGTGATTAGACACTTTTGGAGTCTCAACTCATACTATACTTCCTTGAGGTTATTTTAGAATGAATTTATTTGAGGAATTAGTGATGTATATTTGGGAATGGAATGAAGTGTGGTATAACATGTGAATATTTATACTATTTGGGATTGCTATATTATTAATGGATATTTTGGAGTTTTGATCTTTAAACCTTGGAGCCAATTAGAGTGATTCCTGACTAAAGTTACTTTGTTCAAAGATGTAATTGTTGGGAGATATAATTATTTGAGGAAATAAGAATGCATTTTGGTTACTGGACATTTACTTGCCTACATCAAGCTTTTGGGTTCTAGGTGGTATGACTTTCTAAATTGTTGATTGGGGATTCTCTTGTGTTATAATGGGTTAGTATGAATCTGTATTGTGTTATCAGAATTTGGAGTCTTCATTAGTTAATCTTGTTGGGTAATCGGTGATTTATCTTGTTTAGTGATTGGTCTGGTACGGAATGTAAAATTTTGGAGTGATTTATCTTGTTTGGTGATTGTTATGACTCCTTAGGTTCTCTAGATCTCCTTAGTGTCTTGTTTTGGAGGAAGATAGATTGTAGGATTTAACTTGTTGGTATTTAAATGTGTAGGTGGGACACCCTTCTTGTGCTTCATAATTCTATCAGTCTTATTATTCTCTTTTACTCTATTCTCAGTTATTTGAGAGAGAGTTACACTTTTCTAGCATATCAATTGTTTCTTGAAAGTTTTTCTTATTGGATTAATGAATCCTATACTCATTTGACATTGTTTCGATTCTTAACATTCATATTTGATTCTTATAGCAATGTCGCTTATTGGAGTTAAGGTTTGAGTGTCACCCCCCAACTCGACCCCACCTATAATCAGTTAGGATACAACAGAATTTCGACAGTATAACGACAGTAATTAAGACACTGAGGCTCTAAACCAACATCTCATAACATCATACAATCAAACTCCTCATGTGATAACCCGAACCCGGCATGCATTTAATGACATTTAATTGCATTTAATTAAGTGTTATCTTAAATGTTAGCATTGAATTATGTGTTTATCTTTAGTTAAGCATTTAATTGTAGCTTTATTTTCATATTTCTTTTTGAAGTAATTAAAATAATACTTAAGTTAATTATTTTAACGGAATATCACCTACATTTCATATTTATGTCAATCGGTTTTAGTTTTCTTGCACTTAAATGCTCGGATTTCATTTAAATGAAAAGTAACTCCGAGCCAGAGTAAATTTTAAACTATGATGCTTTCCAAAAATGATATATTTCTTAGATTCTTTGAGGTTTAATTGTCACTTCTTGGTTGACGCAAAGTGCATAGCATATCGAGAGAGATAGTTAGGAAATGAATTCGAGTCCTCAGCAAATAGTGAAACTAGTATTTAGATTACTTAAATTTTATAATTTAATTGTTGTTAGCTAGAATTAACATTTCCTTAGTTGTTTTAGCTTAAAAATGCATGAAAATAAGTCATTTTGACCAATTTTAAGTTGTTTGACCAAGTAGCCTTGACCTTTGACCAAATAGTCACCTTAATAAGCTTAAAACATAACAAAATAAAAAAAAACAAAGCAAAGAATCAGAATGCAGCTGGCCGAAAATATGAAGGAAGAAAAAAAAAACCTTTCAACTTCAATTCTTTGATTTTTCGCGTGAGCTTGCACGGGGTGGTTTCCGAGGCATCCTACGAGGTTTTCCTAGCGTCTAGGAGCGTCTAAGTTGAGGGTTTCATCATTATTTGCACATTTGAAAAATATATGTCTAAACTTTAATTTTTAGAACTTATGCGTAGATTGTTGTTTTAATCGTTATTTGCACATTTGCATCCTTTATTTGCGCACCTCTTTCTATGCCTTATTAATTGTCTTCTTAAATTACTATTCACTCCGTTTTTAAACTGCATTCTATTAGTTAATTAGTATTTTTATTAAATCATATTAATTGTTAAAGTAGTGGGAAAAATGTGCAATTGAGCTAGAGGCGATAGAAGAGCTCGTTTAGAAAATAATTTTTGTAGTTGAATGAATAGTGTTACGTAACATAACTTAGGGAATGAATTAGCTAGCATTCATTTTACTATCTAGGCTCGTTTTAAGCTAACTAAGCGCATTTAGTGAACCATTTAAGCAAGCAACTTAGCCCCATTTAATATATAACTCACACAACACACACATTAGCTCATAACTTAGCAAAAAAAAAAAAAAAAGAGAGCATGCTGAAAACACTGTAGCAAATCCGAGAATTGCATTGGAGAAGAAATAGAGTTTTTTTGCTCAACAAATCCTCATTCCAAGCCAAGCCAAGCTAGGTGCAAGTGGTTTAGGGTGTCTACTAACCTCCTAGGAGCTCCTACGCGCATTGGTGAGGGATTTCACGGCTTATTTTTGCATTTTAAAATAGTTGCTATTTTCTTGATTTGTTGAAAATGTGTTCAAATGCTATTGTATTGATTATCTATGCTATTATACCTTGTATATGAGTGTTAGAGAACATATTTGAGCCATCGTTTCGCAATTTAAACGGTTAGAATCGTTAGTTTGATTTTTAGGGTGAATAGTGACGTTTTTCTAGGGTTTTGCGTAATTGCTCGAATTAGCTTGATTAAAGGCTTCTAATAGATGCCTTAGGTGCTAGTGAAGGTAATCTAATAGCCACGTGCACTTGCATTGTCCTTAAATCGCTAAAAATGTAAAATAGTCGACTTTAATTTGGGGCTTTCGGGGTTAATGCGAATTCGGGTGAATTCGGGCTTCAATTCTAGTATCCTTAGGCTACCTAGGTGCTATAGAAGCCTTGATATCCTTTGTTTGAAGCCCGGACATTGTATGTGTAGTTTAAAGCCATAAGAGGGAATTTAGGGCTTTCGGGGTAATCGCAGCCATTTGAATGAGTTAGAGGGTTGAGAGGGTACCTTGAGGGTTAGTTAGAAGGTTGGGAGAGTTTCCTTTGAAAATGGAATCATTAACCTTGGTTTGGAAGAGAAATAGTTTGAAAAACAAAGGGGTTTAGGTGCAATTTCGGTTGACTCACACTTCTAAACCCATGGCATGACTCCTTAAGTGTTTATATGTGGTTTCAAGTTGATTTGGAGCTTTTGGTATGATTCTATGCTTATTTTGTATATGTTCCTTTGTAAACTGCTTATTCGCTTCTATAATTGCTTCTATGCTAATTGCCTCGAGGTCAACCTACTTTGTTGATCCTCATATGTGTTAATGCTTATATTATTGCTATTAACTTGCCATTGTTAAGTGCATTGCATAGTGGTTGCGCAACCATAGTGTCAGGGGCGGATGTGTTGAATATCGGCTGGGCGGCAGAGGGCTTGCCGGTGGATATTCAAACTCCGTGCCCTATTCCCTCATTCGCCTGGTCCGGAGATTGCCAGGGGATGTTGGGTCGTAGGATATTCGGGGTACATCCGGAGTACACCCACTGGAGTATTTGGGGATTATGCTGGCTTATCGTGATCGTGCTCGTGGTTTGTAGATCGTGAATGAAGACCAGTGAAGATTGGTGTATAGGGGATTGTGTGAAATGTATCCTTTTAAATGTGTGGTTACTTATGTTATCATTTCTTCTTAAATTGTCTAAGTGATATTGTTATATAACTGTATTATCTGTTGCATTGCACGCCCCGGGACTATATCCCTCACTGGGCAACAGTGGTTGCTCATACCTCGCTAACATGTTTCAGGTGGCACAGTTGGTGGAGTTGCCTTAGCTGCTGTGTGATATTTGTCTGAGGTGGATGTGCTTTCTGGTTGCTATGTGAAGAATTTGTTGTCCTATGTATAATCTATTTTGGGGCCTTAAAGCTCATGTATGTATTTGAGTAATATGTAAGCTGGAAGTCTGATAATGTAGTAGCAGTGGTAATTCTATGGCTTGTAATAACTTATATTTCTATTTCTAGTTGCTTTGCATGCTTGGGAGTGAATGGCTTAGTGTAGAATGTTTTATCTCTAAGTATGTTTTAATGTTATCCTAGAATGGCATGGTTATTAGACTATATTATAAATAAGTTACTTGCATGCTTGTGTGGTTTTGGAACTGTTGTTTGCTTCAAGGCTCGGATGGCCTTGAATCTTTAAATATTTAGCCATGAAAAGTTTGTTTATCTTGTAGTTACCTTATTTGAGAATTTACAGGTTTTCAGAATGTCCATAGTACAGGGGAAACTCTGTCCGTTTTTCCCCTAAAATTTTGTGACCGGGTTTGGTATTGGGTTGAGAATAGCATGGTTATTAGAGCCTCCGGTCTCGTGAGGGATCGGGGCGTTACAGACTCCGTCCGTTTTCCCTGAAAATTTATGCCCGGGTTTGGTTTGGGTTGTGATTAGATCGATTGATAGAACTCTCGGTCTCGAGAGGGATTGAGGTGTTACAAGTGGTATCAGAGCTTGTCTAGCTCATAAGCTGGGACAGGGTCCTCGGTCTGGTGGGTAGTGATCCTTGAATGTGTGCTTGATAAGTGTGTCTTGAAAGTGTATGCTTTTTATGTGAGATTGTGTGTCTTGACTTGAATGTATGCACCTATGTGATATAGTTATGTGTTATGTGTAAATTGTGTGCTAAGTGAAGCGAAATATCTAGTTGTACATTGAATTGATCTATTGAATTGGCATCGTGAATTGAATCGACCTCGTGAATTGTTATTTGCTTGAAGTATTGCTTGTAATGTGTGTATAGAATGTCTTGAATTAGCTATGCCGTGGTTTGAATTGATTATGTTGTGCTTGACTTGATTGCCATGCTTGGGTGACTTTGTTGAATAAACTGTTTTACAAACTTGCTTGCATAATAGTTTAAGGCATGTGTATAACTGTGATATATTGGCATTCATACATGTCCTATGGAAATGGTAAGTAAGTCCTCTTCATCCCCTAAAGAAAGTGGTTCACAGTTGGCCTTTCAAGGTGTATGGATTGGCAGGAAATGAATGGTATTTGACTAGTCTTTATTTGGGAGTTGGTGTTTCCTTTTGGAGCTCGGATATTGGCAAATCTCTATAGTCCTTCTCTGTGCTTAATAGTTGTGAAAAAAGATTACTTTCTTTGGGGTTTCGGTATGATGGCTCTTGGTAGCATTCTTTGGCTTCCTTATTGGGTATTCTTTGGAACTTCTGTTGGCACTTCTTGGTAGCCTTGGCTGTTGGGGTTCCTCTAAGATTATCTCCTATGCTTAGAAAAATGACTTTCTTTGGAGTTCTACATGATAACTCTTTGGAGCATCTTCTTAATATTTCCTTGTTGGGCATTCATCGAGTTTTTCTATAATGGCATTCGTGGAAGACTAGGTTGGGATTTTAATCAACCTTTGGTGTTCTTTCTGCATTCTTATGGGGAACTTTGATTTGAGTCTACTTACAATGATCAGCTTTGCGTGAGGCGTACTATTTTGGTATTCTTTGTGGACATTTCTCAGTGGATTTGACAATCGGAGTTCTTATTGGACTTGCTGCATAATATTGTCTACAATATCTTTGTTCTGGTCTTTCTTGATATTTTATTGGCAATCGTGATTGGAAATCTTCAATAGCATATGGTGTACCTGCACGGCATTTCCTCTGGTATTTCACCCAATATTCGATAGCAATATTATTTTGGGAATCTACTTGGTTATTCAGCTTGGTGTTCATTCATGGACTTTTGATAAGTATATATATGTTGGCATACATTTTGGATTTCCTAATCAGATGCTTCTAGAGCTATATATTGAAAGACTTCCTTGAAACTTCTGTAATATGATTGACTGGATTTCTTGTTTGGAGTCTTCCCGAGTGGTACTTGGGATTCTTGGTTAGACTCTGCCTCAGATTGTTTATTGGTATGTTCTTGGTACTTTTAGTTGGGATTCTATTATGGCATTCTCTAGGATCCTTAGTGGCCATTTATTTAGCATTTACTTATTGGGCAAACTTGGCTACATTCTTACCGGAGCATTGTTCGGTGCGCACTCTACTGGCGTCCTTCATGGCAAGCTGTATAAAGGTTGCACTCGGCAAATGGCGAAGAGGTCTTGGAGCTTGGTCTTATATGTGCTGCATCTATTTTGGCCATCCTTTGACTTCCTTATTTGATACTTGTTGGATTTTTATAGAGGATTCGTATATTGGTAATATCTACAGTATCTTTGCTTTAGTCTTTATTGGCATCTTCTCGGCACTCTTAGTGGGGAATTCTCTTATGATATTCTTGACCAGCGGAATTCTTATTTGGATTT
Source organism: Ehretia macrophylla (assembly GCA_037974665.1). Taxonomy (NCBI): domain Eukaryota; kingdom Viridiplantae; phylum Streptophyta; class Magnoliopsida; order Boraginales; family Ehretiaceae; genus Ehretia; species Ehretia macrophylla. The sequence goes on from CM075772.1 coordinate 39,591,471, forward strand.
CAAGATGGTATTTTCAATTAAACCTTTATTTGGCCTTATTGTTTTAGAGTTTCCAGTCAGTACTATTGGGGCTTTTTAGTAAGGTGTTCTTTGAGTGTTCTTATTCGGTGTCTTGTTCAGCAACCAATGAAGAGTGGTCAGAGTTGGATTTCAGATGATGCAGAGTTCTATTGGAAGAAGAATTGCAAGGACGCAATTGTTTTAAGGGGGGAAGAATGTGATAACCCGAACCCGGCATGCATTTAATGACATTTAATTGCATTTAATTAAGTGTTATCTTAAATGTTAGCATTGAATTATGTGTTTATCTTTAGTTAAACATTTAATTGTAGCTTTATTTTCATATTTCTTTTGGAAGTAATTAAAATAATACTTGAGTTAATTATTTTAACGGAATATCACCTACATTTCATATTTATGTCAATCGGTTTTAGTTTTCTTGCACTTAAATGCTCGGATTTCAATTAAATGAAAAGTAACTCCGAGCCAGAGTAAATTTTAAACTATGATGCTTTCCAAAAATGATATATTTCTTAGATTCTTTTAGGTTTAATTGTCACTTCTTGGTTGACGCAAAGTGCATAGCATATCAAGATAGATAGTTAGGAAATGAATTCGAGTCCTCAGCAAATAGTGAAACTAGTATTTAGATGACTTAAATTTTATAATTTAATTGTTGTTAGCTAGAATTAACATTTCCTTAGTTGTTTTAGCTTAAAAATGCATGAAAATAAGTCATTTTGACCAATGTTGAGTTGTTTGACCAAGTAGCCTTGACCTTTGACCAAATAGTCACCTTAATAAGCTTAAAACATAACAAAATATAATAAAAAAAAACAAAGCAAAGAATCAGAATGCAGCTGGCCGAAAATATGAAGGAAGAAAAAAAAAACCTTTCAACTTCAATTCTTTGATTTTTTGCGTAAGCTTGCACGGGGTGGTTTCTGAGGCGTCCTACGAGGTTTTCCTAGCATCTAGGAGCGTCTAAGGTGAGGGTTTCATCATTATTTGCGCATTTGAAAAATGTATGTCTAAACTTTAATTTTTAGAACTTATGCGTAGATTGTTGTTTTAATCGTTTTGTTGCTTAAAGAATGTTCCTTGTTGATTGTAGAACATGTATTTATAGCTTTTTAGCATTTTCTTCGGTTGAAAATCAAAATTGCTATTTAAATTGATTAATGAATAGTAATTAGTGAATAGGAAATTCCCGTTTCGATGAAGTTGCTCCGTTACGCGTTCTGTTGATGTAGGAAGATGCTAGATATGCTAGAATGCCTAAATGCGTGGTTTAATTGGAATATATAATGGAAAAATGGAGAAAAACGGCTTAGTGAAATTCGGGGTCGTTTAGGTCGAGTTTGGCATTTTCTCGTTTTGCGTGTTGGCATTGTTTCGGGAGACCATGGAAGCACTTTTGGTGCGATTATGGCGTTGGTTGGGTGTTTGATTGGTATAGTTATAGTTCAAACGAGCAAAGGGGGGGGGGGGGGAAATCGGGACTTTGCGTGAATTCTAGGGTAAAGTAGGGTTTCGGGGTCCTTAGACGTGCCTTATGGTGACCTAGAAGTCGGTTTCCAGAACTCGTGGGTCGTTTGAAAATGGTAGTGTTTTGTTAGTTGGGGCCGATTTGTGATTTTGCTTGTTATCTTGATATTATGCCTATAGAATGCTTAGGGTTACTTGATATACTTGTTTAATTGGTGTTATTGTAGCTTATTATTGCTTGTTATGCTTGAAAAGTTAGTTGAATGCTAGTATTGTTTGTGATTGCTTGTTATCTCGTTTGTTGGCACTAGTTTGTATTGTTGTGCTATCACTCGTTTATTGCCTTGTATCGAGTCTTGCATTGCATAGTGTCTCGTGCGTGAGTGATGGGCCTCTCTGCGTAGCCTTGGGTTGCCAGTGTTGGTTGCTCTAGCTCCGCTGCTATTCCCTTTCTCACTTGGGTTGCCTCCCAGGGAGATTTGGGTCGTAGAATTGATGGATACTTCTGGGGTATTCCAAACTGGTGTTATAAAGTGGATGCGCGCTTATTGTCATCGTTGTCAACATCAAGCTCGAGATTGATGTATCGCTCGTCAAATGGTATATTGCTCGTAAGAGTGAACCATAACCTTCAGAGTGTGGTATAGCTTTGAATGGTTGTGTTAATGCTTTCAATAATTGCTCATTGTATTGATTGTTTGTCTTGGTTGCTTGTTTATCAGTTATATTGCTTAACTGTCTTATTTGCATTGCACGACTTTCTTTCTCTCCAATTCGATATCTGTCTCGCCCTCACTGAGTATACGTGGTGTGTATACTCACTCCTCACCACCACATTTCAGGAAATGTCATGTTAGCTGGAAGTTTGTGATTTCGTGAAAGTTGGTTGCCTGAAGAGTTATCTTGCGTGCCTATGTGGCTTGGGTGTCGAAGTTGTGAAGATATATGCTTTCATATGTTGTATGTATTTAATGCCAAAAAGTATGTAATTTAAGTTCCATTAGATTGTTAAAGTAGTTTGATAAGTTAGATTATGTATCTAGTTATTATAATTTAACTTCAAATGCATGTTTGTAATGTCCAAAAGAAAAGAATTAGAATGGCATGATAGTTTATTTTATGTAGTAGCTTAGTATGGTTTAGTTGCCTAGTTTGAGTGTACTTGTCAAAAATGAAAAGAGATAGGTTAGCTTTTAAATTGGAAACGTATATATACTTGCTGAGTTTAATTGTTGAGAACCAAGGCTCGGATGGCCTTCAGGTGTTTGTATGGTTGGACTCGGTGTTGGTCCACTTATATGCTGTTGCAGGTTTTACATTTCGCCTAGAAATAGGGGAGACTCCGTCCGTTTTCCCTGAAAATTTATGCCCGGGTTTGGTTTGGGTTATGATTAGATCGATTGATAGAACTCCCGGTCTTTAGAGGGATCGGGGTGTTACACCTCAACCAAACAACAATCAATTCCTCAATACCATTAACAATATACAACATAACCATATTATACAATAATCATTCTTAGACGATCCATTCATAGTTATACGCCTCCGTTCCAACATAATACCTTAACTTTAACATACATATCAAAATAGACTATAAACCAATTTAATAATCTAAACAAGGTCAAAAGAAGACTACTAAACCATTATACATAAGTCTTTATACTAAGGTAGGTTTTACAATACACATCATATTACAATAACTATAAACAATCTCATGCCAAAGACTCCTGCACATAAGACTCATCCACGTAAGGCACATTTTCCCCTTCAGGAGGCATGTACCCATAATCTTGCTCAAGGACACCTGTATGCATGCAATAATAGAGAGTGAGCTCATATCAAACAAGCTCAGTTAGGATCCGATAGATCTCGAACAGTATTTACTATACTCCTTGGAAATGATTCTTTGAGCAAGTAAACACACAAATAAACATCAATAACAATATAAACGCATAACTATAGTGACCAATCAATAAACGATACTCAATTTGGTGTAGCTCCAAAGGCGATCACGATCTCAACCATTCTTCTTATAACCCCCCATTACTCACACACCCAAGGTACCTCACTAGCCTCGCCCTCCATGACACCTCCGTCATGCGAGTTGGAGGTAGTCTCTGATAGTCATGCCGTTATCAACCCGACAGCCCAACGCTGTCCGAGGGGTGGCACACACATACCAAGACTCAACAATAATGATAAGCATCATTCACAGGAGGATAATCTAGCAGAATTTCCTATCTCCCGGTTCATCAATCATCAATCAATAATCATCAATTTTCATCAATATAACATCAATATAACATCAAGTAATTAATTAAACAACAAACAACTAAGTTAGATGACAAAGTAGGCCATCCAACTTAACATGCATGAAACACGCAATCTAACCCTAGTCTAACCATTAACAACTCACAATTCAATCACTCAAATACCACCCAATCAACTAAAGGGTCAATTCAACAATTTAAAAAAAGACAACCTAAACTTCAAATAATCATATCTTACATTCTACTAATCCAAACAACTCCAAATCAGTTTCAAATGCTCACCCATTCAATCAACTACATTAACCATCTCGGAAACCAACCAAGACACATCAAAATCAAGCCCAACAACCCTAAAACCTCAATGCACCTAGGCTGAAATTTCTGGATTTTTACCCAAACATCGCAATCAAAGATTCGGCATTATAACAGCGTTACCACGTAATTAACAAACTTTTAAAAATCGACGACAATCGATTCCAACCTCAACAACTCAAGATATTCATCAAATGGCCAATCTATCAACTTTAAATACCCGAAAATAAATAATTTCGCTACAATGGTTCTAATCTCGTAGTAATACATATAAACGATCCTTAGCATGCGCTGAGCAATAATATAACTTCAAATTAACATTCTAATGGTTCAATAATCGATTATATGCAAAAACATAAGAAATGACTTTTGAGATCTATAATTTTTCTCTCACCTTTGATGCGATATAAGCCTAGATATGCATGCAATGCGTGCCCAATAAGCGGAATCCAACTTGGCACGAAATTCTACGGACAAAAACAAGATTTTCTATGAAAAATTGTTTTGAAAACTTGAAGAAAAGCTTTGTTTTTTTCCTCTATGGCTCTTGGCCATGTATGTTTTTTTGAGTGTATTTTGTGTTTTTTTTTGTGTGTGTTGATGAACTATTATGCATATAAGGCTTGGTCAAATAAAATAAAAGAAAGTCAAAGTTAGTTTTTAGTCCTTTAATTGTTTTTCTAGTCTTTTAATTCATTTCTTGAGTATTTCATGCTCAACTAACAAATTAACACTTAAATTAATTCTAGACAATATATTTTAGGTGACAAAGAAATTTACATTAAAACAGTTTCACCCGAGTCTGCTTAAAACTCGTTTTCTTGCAAAAGAAAGTGTAAAAATTTTTAAAATTTCAAAATCGATTCCAAATCCGTTTTAATCAAACACGGGTCTATTAATACTCGAGGGCTAGGTTTTCAGACATTTAAAACACTCCTGTAAACATTTTAGCGGACAAGTGTTTGAAAATACTATTCACCAAAACCGGTGATAAAATTTCTAACTCCGTTTTTTATGAAAATTTCATGAATACACACTTAGCATGTATTAGGAGTATTAATCACATATTTAACACATTCTAAGTCATATAGCACATAAATAGGTCAATTCACGCAAATCGAGATAAAGCAAAATATGGCATCTCATATTCTCCCCCATTTAAAGAAATTTCGTCCCCAAAATTCTTACTTGCTGAACGGAAAAGATCTGGATACTGCTGCTACATCTGATCTCGCCTCTCCCAAGTAGCTTCCTCGATACCGTGATGCTTCCACAATACCTTGACCATCGAAATCTTCTCCGACCTCAACTCTCGTTCCAACTGATCAAGAATACGAATCGGCCGCTCGTCATAAGTCAGATTCTCACGAAGCTGTAACGGCTCTGGCTTGAGAATTTGAGAAGAATCCGGATTATATTTCCACAAATTAGACACGTGAAATAAATCGTGGACATTAGAGAAATTCTCCGGTAAAGCCAACCGATATGCTAACTTACCAACTTTGCCAGTAATCTCAAACGACCCCACAAACCTCGGACTTAGCTTACCACCTTTACCATAACGAGCAAACCCCTTACGAGGAGACAATCTCAAGAAAACCCGATCTCCGACTGCAAACTCCAAATCCCAATGACGCTTATCCGCATAACTCTTGAATATGCTCTGCGCCGTAAGCATTCTCTACTAGATCAACTGAACATTCTCGATCTTCTCTAGAAGCTCTGGCATAATAATCGGATCAATAGTCTTCATCTCCCCTACTTCATCCCAATACAAAGGTGAACGACACTTACGACCGTAAAGAGTTGCAAAAGGTGCCATCCCAATAGCATCTTGATAACTATTGTTATAGGCAAATTTGGCAAGTGGTAGATGTTTCTCCCAGTTCTTCTCGAAGTCCAAAACACAAGCCCTGAGCATATCTTCTAGAATCTGAATAGTCCTCTCAGACTGACCGTCGGTCTGTGGATGATACGCTATACTGAAGTTAAGCTGAGTACCCAAAGTCTCCTGAAGTTTCTCCCACAAACGAGAAGTAAAACGAGGATCTCGATCTGAGACAATACTAGATGGAATCCTGTGAAGTCTAACAATCTGATACAAATAAAGACTCGTCAACTTTGTAACTTCATCTCTCATCCGCATCGAAATAAAGTGAGTTGTCTTCGTCAAACGATCCACGACAACCCAAACTGCATCGTTACCTCTCGGTGTTCTAGGAAAACCAGTGACGAAGTCCATCATAATATGCTCCCATTTCCACTATGGTATAGCCAACGGCTGAAGCAAACATGCTGGTCGTTGATACTCGGCTTTCACTCGCTGACAAGTCAAACATCTAGACACGAACTGAGCAACTTCTCTCTTCATATTATTCCACCAATAATGTTGCTTCAAGTCCCGATACATCTTGGTTCCACCAGGATGAATAGTATACTTAGAATTATGAGCCTTCTCCAGAATACCTCGCCTCAAGCCCGGTTCATCAGGAACACAAACCCTGTTCCGAAACTGAAGAATACCATCCTCATGCACTTTGAAGTCAGACTGATAATCCGCGATCTGATCCTTGATCTTCTGAAGTTTAACATCAAGTTGCTGAGCTTCTCTTATATGAGACAACAATAAAGGCTGAATACGGAGATGTGAACACATCACCCCAACCTGAGTCAACTCCAGTCTCCAATAAGTGAATTCCTCAAGATCCTTCCATTTCTTGACAACCAAACAAGAAACACTCACCTTATGGCTAAGAGCGTCTACCACAACATTTGCCTTCCTAGGCAGATAGCTGATAGAACAATTATAATCTCCAAGAAGTTCCATCCACCTCCGCTGATGCATATTCAACTCCTTCTATGAGAATAAATACTTAAGACTCTTATGATCAGTGAAAATCTCGAACTTACTACCCCACAGATAATGACGCCACTTTTTCAATGAGAAAACAACAGCTGCCAACTCAAGATCATGAGTCGGATAATTCACCTCAAAAGGTTTCAACTTTCTAGATGCGTAGGCAATAACTCGACCATTCTGCATGAGAACACATCCTAAGCACTCCTTGGGTGTATCGTTGTAAATGACCATATTATCAGTCCCCTCTGGTAGAGCAAGTACTAGAGCAGTAGTCAATCTCTTTTTCAGTTCCTGAAACCCACTCTCACATTTCTCATCCCAAACAAAGCTAGTTTGTTTCTGAGTTAACTTAGAAAGTGGCCCGGCAATCTTCGAAAAGTCCTTGACAAACCTACGGTAATAACCCGCCAAGCCAAGAAAGCTACAAACCTCTGAAACATTCTTCGGACGTTTCCAAGACATCACCGATTCTATCTTAGTGGGATCTACAGAAATACAGCTCTGTGTGATAACATGACCAAGAAAAGATATGCATTGCAGCCAAAATTCACATTTGCTGAACTTGGCAAACAACTGATGCTTTTGCAGCTTTTGTAAGACAAGTCGTAGATGTTGTTCGTGCTCCGATTCAGACTTAGAATAAACCAAGATATAGTCAATAAAGATCACCACGAACTGGTCCAAGTATGGCTGAAAAACCCGATGCATAAGGTCCATAAATGTTGTCGGAGAATTAGTTAATCCAAAGGGCATAACTACAAACTCATAATGCCCGTACCGAGTCCTGAAGGCAGGCTTAGGAACATCCTCCGTGCGAATCCGAAGCTGATAATACCCCTGCCTCAAGTTAAACTTAGAGTAGACTTTGGCTCCTTGAAGTTGATCAAACAACTCGTCAATCAGTGGCAAAGGATACTAGTTCTTGATGGTCACTTGATTCAAACCATGATAATCAATACACAATCTCAAGATACCATCCTTCTTCTTCACAAATAAAATAGGTGCTCCCCACGGTGAAGAACTGTGAAACCCCACTTTTCTGCTTTAACTCGATTTACGTGTTTTATCTCGTTTTACGTGCATTTGACCTGTTTATGTGTTATATGACCTAGAATGTTATAATTTTGATGTCAATACTTCTAATACGTGCTAAATGTGCATTCATGAAATTTTCATAAAAAACGGAGTCAGAAATTTTATCGTCGATTTTTAGTGAATAGTATTTTCGAAACACGTCCGCTATAATTTTTAAACTGGTCTTTTTAACCCTTCTAGACCTAGTCCACGGACTTTAATAGACCTGTGTTTGATGAAAATGGTTTCAAAATCGGCTTAAGAATTTATTAGGGTTTTTACACCGACTTTTGCGAAAATCGAGTTTTAAGCCGACTCGGGTGAAATTGTTGGATTGTAAAACTTCTTGTCACCTAAAAATAATCCACTTGAGATATCTTGGGGGTGGCATAATTATTTTTAACTTGGTGAGCACTAAAATGCAATTAAAGTCATTAAAAACACAAAAATACTAATTAAAACTAACTTTGACTTTGCATTTTTTTAATTGACCAAGCTTTTAAATACTCCTTGTCATCAACACACACTCACACAACACAAAACACACTCCTCAAACACACACAAGGCCGAGAGAAAAGAGGGAGAAAAAGAAAGAGAAAAACTCAAGCTTTCAATCCAATTTTTCAAAGAAAAACCTAGTTTTTGTCCGTGAAACTTCGCACCGACTTGGATTCTGCTTGTTGGGCACGCATAGCACGCATTCCTAGGCTTATATCGCATCTAAGGTGAGAGAAAAATTCTAGATCTCAAAATGTCATTTTTGTGTTTTTGCGTATAAATGAAGATTGAACCGTTAGAATTGAAATCTGATGTTAGATTATTGCTCCTTGCATGCTAGGGATCATTATATACTAATACTACGAATTTCTGTCGGATGTAGCATAATTTTTATTTTCCGGGTATTTAATTTTGATTAAAATGTTCAAAGTTGAATTAAATGAGTTGTGTTGATCGAAATCGATTGCCGTCGATTTCTAAATACTTGATAATTACGTATTAGCGCTGTTGTAATGCCGAATTTTCGATTACATTGTTCGTGTGAAAATCCGGAAATTTCAGCCTAGGTGCCTTGAGGTTTTAGGGTTATCGGGCATGATTTGGAGGTGTTATGGTGGATTTCCGAGAGGGTTAATGTAGTAGGTTGAATGGGTGAGTGATAGAAACTGATTTGGCAATGTTTGGATTAGTAGATTGTAAGTTATGAATTTTAGAAGTTTAGGTTGTCATTCTTTAATTTCTTGAACGATGCCTTTAGATGGTTGGGTGGTGTTGAGTGATTGAATTGTGAGTTGTTGATGGGTAAATTAGAGTTTGATTGTGTGTTTAATGCATGTTCGGTTAGATGGCCTACTTTGTCATCTAACTCAGTTGTTTGCTGTTTAATGTTATTTTGATGTTATTTTGATGTTATATTGATGTTTTATTGATTGATTATTGAGTACGGGAATCGGGCACTTTTGTTGCTGATCTCTCGGAATATTGATGATTGATGTTTATTATTATTGCTGGGTCTCTGGTATGTGTGTGCCACCTCTCGGGCAGCATCGGGCTGTCGGGTTGATAACGGCATGACTATCAGAGATCGCCTCCAGCTCGCATGACGGAGGTGTCATGGAGGGCGAGGTTATTGGGGGTACCCCGGGTGCGTGAGTAATGGGGAGTTACAAGAAGAATGGTTGAGATCGTGATGGCGTTTGGAGCTACACCAACTAGAGAGAGTATCCTTTATTGAATGGTCATATAGTTATGTGATGATAGTATTATTTATGTTATTGTGTGTTTACTGACTCAAAGGATTATTCCAAGGAGTTTAGTAGACCTTGCTCGAGATCTATCGGATCCTCACTGGGCTTATTTATATAAGCTCACTCTCTATTATTGCATGCATACAAGTGTACTTTTACAGGATTACGGGTACGTGCCTCCTGAAGAGGAGAATGTGGAAAACGTGTCTTACGTGGATGAGTCCTATGTTCCAGAGTCTTATCCATGATGTCGTACATGTTTTATTATCTTGTAAATTAACTTAGTAAACTTTTATCTGCTTTGTAGTTTATAATGTATAAGATGTTGATAAGTTAATGAATTAGTTGATGTTGTCTTAGTAGCTTTTCTTTTGTTTATGATTAGGTTGCTAGATTGGCTCAATATGTTTTTGTATTGTATATTAAGGGTTAATGTATTATGTTGGAACGGAGGCGCATAACTATGAATGAGTTGATGAAAGAATGTTTAATATATGAAATGGTTGCGTTGTATGTTGTTAGTTTGATTGTGGAGTTGGTTGGTGATTTGTGGAGTTTGATGTATGTTGTTATTAAGGGTTGGTTTAGAGCCCTGATGTTCATATTACTGTCGTTATGCTGCCGAAATTCCGTTGCGTCCTGACTGATTGTAAGAGGGGTCGAGTTGGGGCGTGACATTTAGTGGTCACAGAGCGCATGTTAGCTGTCAGCTGGGGTATCCTCGGAATGTGGGTAGTGGTCTAAGCATGCAAGTATGTATTAAGTGAAAGAAAAGTGAAAGATATGTTAATATGTTTATGTGATTAATTTACTTATGTGTCTAACTTTCTATGTGACCAATATGCCTTGTGTGTTAAGTGAATTAATGTGGTCAATATGTTTTATGTGATAACGTGTTATACGTACTCAATGTGTTGTAATTAATGTGCATTATGTGATTAATGTGTATTATGTGACAATTGTGTTTTATGTGATTTTGTGCCTTGTGTGAAGTTAGTTGTTTATGTGCTTTTAATTGTTTATAACTAGATTATGTGAAACAACGTGCTTTAGGTGCTCAATGTACTTTAAGTGACCAATGTGAGTTACGTGATCAACTTGTCTTATGTGAAGTTTGTTGCTTATGTGACTTTAATTGTTTATAACTTACTTCTGTGATATAACCTGTTTATGTGATGTTGGCTTCTTATATGTTGAATTGTGTGTTATGTGATAATGTTGCATTGTATGATAATTGCGCATTACGTTATACTTGTCTTTCATATGATATAGTTGCATACATGTTTTAACTCGTGAGTGACCTTTTAATGTCTAGGGTGGTTGTAAGAATTTTCGGAAATAGAGATAGGCCATGATTTTGAATTATTATTATTCTAGAAGTTTATCAGTTAGATTTTAATTGTTATGTTTATGGATTTTAGTTTCGGCTTAGTGGAATGATCTTGATGTTCCTTTAGCGAGAATGAAGTTGTTCGAGGAAAATAGCAATGTATCTTGATGATTATAATTACTTTTGTTGCCATGTTTAACTTGTTATTACTTGGAGATGAATTATAAGTTGAGGTTTCCATGAGGTTGTGATTAGACATTTTTGGAGTCTCAACTCAGATTATACTTTCTTGAGGTTAATTTAGAATGAATTTATTTGAGGAATTAGTGATGTATATTTGTGAATGGAATGAAGTGTTGTATAACATGTGAATACTTCTACTATTTGGGATTGCTATATTATTAATGGATATTTTGGAGTTTTGATCTTTAAACCTTGGAAACAATTGGAGTGATTCCTGACTAAAGTTACTTTATTTGAAGATGTAATTGTTGGGAGATAGAATTATTTGAGGAAATAAGAATGCATTTCGGTGGCTGAACATTTACTTACCTACATCAAGCTTTTGAGTTCTAGGTGGTATGACTTTCTAAATTGTTGATTGAGGATTCTCTTGTGTTATAATGGGTTAGTATGAATCTGTATTGTGTTATCAGATTTTGGAGTCTTCATTAGTTAATCTTGTTGGGTAATCGGTGAATTATCTTGTTTAGTGATTGGTCTGGTACGGAATGTAAAATTTTGGAGTGATTTATCTTGTTTGGTGATTGTTATGACTCCTTAGATTCTCTAGATCTCCTTAGTGTCTTGTTTTGGAGGAAGATAGATTGTAGGATTTGACTTGTTGGTGTTTAAGTGTGTAGGTGGGACACCCCTTTGTGCTTCCTATTCTATCAGTCTTATTATTTTCTTTTACTCTATTCTCACTTATTTGAGAGAGAGTTACACTTTTCTAGCATATCAATTGTTTCTTGAAAGTTTTGCTTATTGGATTAATGGATCCTATACTCATTTGACATTGTTTCCATTCTTAACATTCATATTTGCTTTTTATAGCAATGTCGCTTATTGGAGTTAAGGTTTGAGACTTCTATATTTCATTCTATATCTCTAGCCATTCGTTTCAATATTTCATTTCATCCTATTACTATTCATTTGAAAGTAATTTTTCCTTTGGTATACCATTTTACTTATTCGATTTCACTTGTTTGATGTACTCCTTACCTGAGTACATCATTGTCATTCTTGTTGATCTTTGTTAATTCTATTGTTTTATTATTAAATCCAGAGTCATTACTTTGCTTGTAATTGCTCACTCAAAGTACTCGGCACTGTCCTATTGTTATCATTTCTTATTCGTACTTCTTTGGTATTGCGTGCTGAGATACTCTTGCCACTCATGTTTCTATTGAATTAATCATCTCTTATCTCTTAATTTCATTTCACCTCAAGTACAACTTACTTTTTGGTTCCTTGAACAATCATTGAGAATTGAAATATCTACTTGTTCAGGAATTTTTGTTTAACATACTCAGCACTGTGTTGACTCGTCATCATCCTTTGTTCGTACTTATTTAACTGATAGGTGCTGAGACATTTCTTATCTTAGTTATCATGCTTCCTTATTAAACTATTAGCCTCTTGATTCTCTAACTTGTTTGACCTCTTGCTCCCTTGATTGTTGGCTCAAATATGACTTTCCATATTCTTAATTCCTCGTAAATGTCATAAGAGCCATATTCTGACCAATGTCACTTTTGAGATATTTCTTTGATCAGTAATCATTCATGTTATCGTGATTGAGTTTTTAAAACCCTCGGGGTGTTCATAGAGCTCTTTTGTGTAGTAGGGGGTGATTGATAATTAGTGGTGTCATGCTAGGACTTTGGAGTTGTGATTTCTTTCATATGCAATAAGATATTAGGTAGGAGAGAATTATGAATTGGAGATTGTCTTGGAACTATGATCATCAACTTGCAGTCAACAGAGGTTGTTCTTTTGAGGTCTTTGGTTAGGTGTCATCCTAGGAGATAAATAAGAACTAAGAGAAGTATTATTAAGTGTAACGATTGAGGATTTAATTGTCTGTCAGTTCGAGAATTGCGCGGACGCAATTGTTTTAAGGAGGGGAGAATGTGAAACCCCACTTTTCTGCTTTAACTCGATTTACGTGTTTTATCTCGTTTTACGTGCATTTGACCTGTTTATGTGTTATATGACCTAGAATGTTATAATTTTGATGTCAATACTTCTAATACGTGCTAAATGTGCATTCATGAAATTTTCATAAAAAACGGAGTCAGAAATTTTATCGTCGATTTTCAGTGAATAGTGTTTTCGAAACACGTCCGCTATAATTTTGAAACTGGTCTTTTTAACCCTTCTAGACCTAGTCCACGGACTTTAATAGACCTGTGTTTGATGAAAATGGTTTCAAAATCGGCTTAAGAATTTATTAGGGTTTTTACACCGACTTTTGCGAAAATCGAGTTTTAAGCCGACTCGGGTGAAATTGTTAGATTGTAAAAATTCTTGTCACCTAAAAATAATCCACTTGAGATATCTTGGGGGTGGCATAATTATTTTTAACTTGGTGAGCACTAAAATGCAATTAAAGTCATTAAAAACACAAAAATACTAATTAAAACTAACTTTGACTTTGCATTTTTTTAATTGACCAAGCTTTTAAATACTCCTTGTCATCAACACACACTCACACAACACAAAACACACTCCTCAAACACACACAAGGCCGAGAGAAAAGAGGGAGAAAAAGAAAGAGAAAAACTCAAGCTTTCAATCCAATTTTTCAAAGAAAAACCTAGTTTTTGTCCGTGAAACTTCGTACCGACTTGGATTCTGCTTGTTGGTCACACATAGCACGCATTCCTATGCTTATATCGCATCTAAGGTGAGAGAAAAATTCTAGATCTCAAAATGTCATTTTTGTGTTTTTGCGTATAAATGAAGATTGAACCGTTAGAATTGAAATCTGATGTTAGATTATTGCTCCTTGCATGCTAGGGATCATTATATACTAATACTACGAATTTCTGTCGGATGTAGCATAATTTTTATTTTCCGGGTATTTAATTTTGATTAAAATGTTCAAAGTTGAATTAAATGAGTTGTGTTGATCGAAATCGATTGCCGTCGATTTTTAAATACTTGATAATTACGTATTAGCGCTGTTGTAATGCCGAATTTTCGATTACATTGGTCGTGTGAAAATCCGCCTAGGTGCCTTGAGGTTTTAGGGTTATCGGGCATGATTTGGAGGTGTTATGGTGGATTTCCGAGAGGGTTAATGTAGTAGGTTGAATGGTTGAGTGATAGAAACTGATTTGGCAATGTTTGGATTAGTAGATTGTAAGTTATGAATTTTAGAAGTTCAGGTTGTCATTCTTTAATTTCTTGAACGATGCCTTTAGATGGTTGGGTGGTGTTGAGTGATTGAATTGTGAGTTGTTGATGGGTAAATTAGAGTTTGATTGTGTGTTTAATGCATGTTCGGTTAGATGGCCTACTTTGTCATCTAACTCAGTTGTTTGCTGTTTAATGTTATATTGATGTTATATTGATGTTTTATTGATTGATTATTGAGTACGGGAATCGGGCACTTTTGTTGCTGATCTCTCGAAATATTGATGATTGATGTTTATTATTATTGCTGGGTCTCTGGTATGTGTGTGCCACCTCTCGGGCAGCATCGGGCTGTCGGGTTGATAACGGCATGACTATCAGAGATCGCCTCCAGCTCGCATGACGGAGGTGTCATGGAGGGCGAGGTTATTGGGGGTACCCCGGGTGCGTGAGTAATGGGGAGTTACAAGAAGAATGGTTGAGATCGTGATGGCGTTTGGAGCTACACCAACTAGAGAGAGTATCCTTTATTGAATGGTCATATAGTTATGTGATGATAGTATTATTTATGTTATTGTGTGTTTACTGACTCAAAGGATTATTCCAAGGAGTTTAGTAGACCTTGCTCGAGATCTATCGGATCCTCACTGGGCTTATTTATATAAGCTCACTCTCTATTATTGCATGCATACAGGTGTACTTTTACAGGATTACGGGTACGTGCCTCCTGAAGAGGAGAATGTGAAAAACGTGTCTTACGTGGATGAGTCCTATGTTCCAGAGTCTTATCCATGATGTCGTACATGTTTTATTATCTTGTAAATTAACTTAGTAAACTTTTATCTGCTTTGTAGTTTATAATGTATAAGATGTTGATAAGTTAATGAATTAGTTGATGTTGTCTTAGTAGCTTTTCTTTTGTTTATGATTAGGTTGCTAGATTGGCTCAATATGTTTTTGTATTGTATATTAAGGGTTAATGTATTATGTTGGAACGGAGGCGCATAACTATGAATGAGTTGATGAAAGAATGTTTAATATATGAAATGGTTGCGTTGTATGTTGTTAATTTGATTGTGGAGTTGGTTGGTGATTTGTGGAGTTTGATGTATGTTGTTATTAAGGGTTGGTTTAGAGCCCTGATGTTCATATTACTGTCGTTATGCTGCCGAAATTCCGTTGCGTCCTGATTGATTGTAAGAGGGGTCGAGTTGGGGCGTGACAAGAACTCTGCTGAATGAAACCTTTCTCTATTAACTCCTGCAATTGAGTCTTCAGCTTCTTCAACTCAGCTAGTGCCATCCAGTACGCTGATTTTGAAATAGGTTAAGTACCGGGAATAAGATTAATCACAAACTCCACATCTCTCTCTGGCGGTAACCCTGGCAACTCCTCGGGAAATACATTGGGATATTCCCGAATAATAGGAACTTCCTCCAGCTGTTGCTTATCAGATGGCTTGTTGATCAAATAAGCAAGATAACCCGAACACCCCTTACTTACCAACTTAACAGCTTTAGTTGCTAAGATAACAAAACTTGTCTTAGCACCCCGGTTCCCTACTACCTCAACTACTGGCTAATCTGGCAAACGAAACTGTATAACCTTTGTTCTACAGTTCAACTGGGCATCATACTTAGAAAGCCAATCCATACCCAAGATAACATCGTACCCCCGAATAGGAAATAAGATAAGGTCCGAAGGAAAATTATACCCCTTAACATGTATTATACAATCCTTACAAACAAGGCCAGTCACATACTTATCAGTCGAAGAGGTACTAATCTCAACCACATAAGACAGTATTTCAGGTTGCACATTAACACGTTGCACACAAATAGGAGTAATGAAAGAATGCGTAGCACCAGAATCAATCAACACTTTAACAAGTTGATCAAGTATAAGGAAATTACCTTCCACAACTGCAGTCTCCTCATGCATCTCTTCCAAGTCAACTGCGTAGGCCCGAGCCTAAACCCGCTGCTGCTGAGGTGCACTGCCCGCAGGTCTACCTTGATAATCCTGAGTCGCTACCCGACCCTCAATCCTCTGATATCTAGGGCAATCCCTTGCCCTATACTAATTGCTACCGCAACCCAAACAAGCCTCTGACTTCACCCTGCAGCCGGCCTCCACATGGCCCTGGTGCTTGCAATAAGTACACTACGGCGATGATGTACTGACACTACCCCTAGAAGAACCAGAAGCTGAAGAAGCAGCTGTACCAGCCTACTGCTGATGTCTAACAAAACTAGGCCTGTATTGACCCTGAGACTGGGCCGGCTTAAACTGAGACTGAGCCTGGTAAGACCCCTGCTGAAACTGTGGCCGATAATAACTCTGCTAACCCTGCGGTCTGTAAAAACCCTGCTGAGCTGGCAGCCTGTACGCACCCTGTTGTACGGGAGGCCTATACACTCCCTGCTGACCCTATGGCTGAAATGGCCTCTTGCTAGGCTGGCTAGATACAATCTATTCCCCCTTTCTCTTCTCCAGTCTAGAAG
The DNA here is from genome assembly GCA_037974665.1 of Ehretia macrophylla. Classification (NCBI taxonomy): domain Eukaryota; kingdom Viridiplantae; phylum Streptophyta; class Magnoliopsida; order Boraginales; family Ehretiaceae; genus Ehretia; species Ehretia macrophylla. The sequence goes on from CM075772.1 coordinate 39,608,417, forward strand.
TTGCATCAAAGGCCTCCGTAAGTATATCATACTGATTCAGGGCCATCGCATCCTGAATCTCGAGCCTCAACCCCAACATGAATCTACGAGTCTTACGTTCCTCGTCAGCCACATACTCTAGTGCATACTGGGACAACCTAGTAAAAGTGGCCTCATACTAAGCCACTAAAGCATCTCTCTGCACTAAGGCTAGAAACTATGCCTCTCTCTGCTCCCTCGTGATCCTCGAGACATTCTTTGCCCGGAAAGCTAACAGAAAGGTACCCCAAAAATATGGAATACCCTGAGTCGCCCAGCTAGTCCTCACCGTGCGCCACCATTCTTCTGCCTCATCATCCAACAAGTACACAGCAAAGGTGACCTTCTGCTCATCGGTATAATCCATAGGGTCAAAAATCTTCTCCACCTTACTAATCCACGCCTCAGCCTTCCGATCATCCAGTTCCCCCTGAAACCGCGGTGGATAATACCCTAAAAACTCTTTCAGTGTACCACACCTATGGTACCCACCTTGTATGTTCAGTAACTGATTCTGCAATGCCTGGGTTTGGGCAGCCTGCCTTGCCAGTAACTGTGCCTACCCAACCATGATCTCGGTAAACCTATCAAAAGCTACTCTGAAGTGATCATCATCCCTAACTTGGCTTGGTGCCACATTTCTCGGAACCTCATCAATCACCTCAAGCCTACCTCTGGTCCTCGGTCTACCCGTCATTCTACTAATCAAAGAGTTAGCACAGGTTATAGCACATTAACAAACTATGAACAACTATTAACACATAAACAACAAACTCATATACAACACATAAATCACTTAAGTATCAATCACATAAACAAATTAGTCACATAATCACATAAGCACTAAATCACATAATCACTTAATCACCTAGCCATATTGACACATAGTTCACTTTTCATTCACTTCATACATACTTTCATACTAAGACCATTACCCACAATCCGAGAATACCCCGGCTGCCAACTAACATGCACTCCGATACCACTTAAATGTCACGCCCCAACTCGACCCCACCTATAATCAGTTAGGACGCAACGGAATTTCGGCAGTATAACGACAGTAATTAAGACACCGAGGCTCTAAACCAACCTCGCAGAACATCATACAATCAAACTCCTCAACCAAACAACAATCAAGTCATCAATACCATTAACAACTTACAACATAACCATATTATACAATAATCATTCTTAGACGATCCATTCATAGTTATACGCCTCCGTTCTAACATAATATCTTAACTTTAACATACATATCAAAATAGACTATAAACCAATTTTGTAATCTAAACAAGGTCAAAAGAAGACTACTAAACCATTATACATAAGTCTTTATACTTAGGTAGGTTTTATAATACATCATATTACAATAACTATAAACAATCTCATGGCAAAGACTCCTGCACATAAGACTCATCCACGTAAGGCACATTTTCCCCTTTTGGAGGCATGTACCCGTAATCTTGCTCAAGGACACTTGTATGCATGCAATAATAGAGAGTGAGCTTATATAAAACAAGCTCAGTGAGGATCCGATAGATCTCGAACAGTATTTACTATACTCCTTGGAAATGATCCTTTGAGCAAGTAAACACATAAATAAAGATCAATAACAATATAAGCACATAACTATAATGACCAATCAATAAAGGATACTCAATTTGGTGTAGCTCCAAACGCCATCACAATCTCAACCATTCTTCTTATAACTCCCCATTACTCACGCACCCGAGGTACCTTACTAGCCTCGCTCTCCATGACACCTCCGTCATGCGAGCTGGAGGTAGTCTCTAGTAGTCATGCCGTTATCAACCAGACAGCCCGACGCTGCCCGAGAGGTGGCACACACATACCAAGACTCAACAATAATAATAAACATCATTCACAGGAGGACAATCTAGCAGAATTGCCTATCTCCTGGTTCATCAATCATCAATCAATAATCATCAATTTTTATCAATATAACATCAATATAACATCAAGTAATTAATTAAACAACAACCAACTAAGTTAGATGACAAAGTAGGCTATCCAACTTAACATGCATGAAACACGCAATCTAACCCTAGTCTAACCATTAACAACTCACAATTCAATCACTCAAATACCACCCAATCAACTAAAGGCTCAATTCAACAATTTAAAGAAAGACAACCTAAACTTCAAATAATCATATATTACATTCTACTAATCCAAATAACTCCAAATCAGTTTCAAACGCTCACCCATTCAATCAACTACATTATTCTTCTTGGAAACCAACCAAGATACATCAAAATCAAGCCCAACAACCCTAAAACCTCAATGCATCTAGGCTGAAATTTCTGGATTTTTACCCAAACATCGCAATAAAAAATTTGGCATTATAACGGCGTTACCATGTAATTAACAAAATTTTAGAAATTGATGACAATCGATTCCAACCTCAACAACTCAAGATATTCATCAAATGGCCAATCTATCAACTTTAAATACCCGAAAATAAATAATTTCTCTACAATGGCTCAAATCTCGTAGTAATACACATAAACGATCCCTAGCATGCGCTGAACAATAATATAACTTCAAATTAACATTCTAACTATTCAATAATCGATTATATGAAAAAACATAAAAAATGACTTTTGAGATCTATAATTTTTCTCTCACCTTTGATGCGATATAAGCCTAGATATACATGCAATGCATGCCCAACAAGAGGAATCCAACTCGGCATGAAATTCTACAGACAAAAACTAGGTTTTTCTATGAAAAATTGCTTTGAAAACTTGAAGAAAAGCTTTGTTTTTTTCCTCTATGGCTCTCAGCCATGTATGTGTTTTTTGAGTATGTTTTGTGTTGTGTTTTGTGTGTGTTGATGAAATATTATGCATATAAGGCTTGGTCAAATAAAATAAAAGAAAGTCAAAGTTAGTTTTTAGTCCTTTAATTGTTTTTCTAGTCTTTTAATTCATTTCCTGAGTATTTCTTACTCAACTAACAAATTAACACTTAATTTAATTCTAGACAATATATTTTAGATGACAACGAATTTTACATTAAAACAGTTTCACCCGAGTCGACTTAAAACTCGTTTTCTTGCAAAAGAAAATGCAAAAATCTTTAAATTTCTAAAACCGATTCCAAATCTGTTTTAATTAAACACGGGTCTATTAATACTTGAGGACTAGGTTTTAAGACGTTTAAAATACCCCTATAAAAATTTTAGCTGACAGGTGTTCAAAAATACTATTTACCAAAACTGGCGATAAAATTTTTGACTCCGTTTTTTATGAAAATTTCATGAATGCACACTTAGCATGTATTAGGAGTATTAATCACATATTTAACACATTCTAAGTTATATAGCACATAAACAGGTCAATTCACGCAAAACGAGATAAAGCACACAAATCGAGATAAAGCAAAATATGGGGTCTCACATTAAGACTTCTATATTTCATTCTATATCTCTAGCCATTGATTTCAATATTTCATTTCATCCTATTACTATTCATTTGAAAGTAATTTTTCCTTTGGTATACCATTTTATTTGAAAGTAATTTTTCATTTGGTATATCATTGTCATTCTTGTTGATCCTTGTTAATCCTATTGTTTTATTACTAAATGTTGAGCCATTGCTTTGCTTGTAATTGCTCACTCAAAGTACTCAGCACTGTCCTATTGTTATCATTTCTTATTCGTACTTCTTTGGTATTGTGTGCTGAGATACTCTTGCCACTCATGTTTTCTATTGAATTAATCATCTCTTATTTCTTAATTTTATTTCGCCTCAAGTACAACTTACTTGTTGGTTCCTTGAACAATCATCGAGAATTGAAATGTCTACTTGTTCAGGAATTTTTGTTCAACATACTCAGTATTTTTTTGACTCGTCATCTTCCTTTGTTCGTACTAATTTAACTGATAGGTGCTGAGACATTCCTTATAGTTATCATGCTTTCTTATTAAACTATTAGCCTCTTGATTCTCTAACCTGTTTGACCTCTTGTTCACTTGATTGTTGGCTCGAATATGACTTTCTATATTCTTATTTCCTTGTAAATTTCATAAGAGCCATATTTTGACCAATGACACTTTTGAGATATTCCTTTGATCAGTAATCATTCATGTTATCGTAAATGAGTTTTTAAACCCTCGCGGTATTCATAGAGCTCTTTTGTGTAGTAGGGGATGATTGATAAGTAGTAGTATCATGCTAAGACTTTGGATTGCGAATTCTTTCATATGCAATATGATATTAGGTGGGAGAGAATTATGAATTGAAGATTTTCTTGGAATTATGATCATCAACTTGCAGTCAATAGAGTTTGTTCTTTTGAGGTCTTTGGTTAGGTGTCATCCTAAGAGATAAATGGGAACTAAGAGAAGTATTATTAAGTGTAACGATTGAGGATTTAATTGTCTGTCAGTTCAAGAATTGTGCAAACACAATTGTTTTAAGGGGGGAAGAATGTGAAACCCCAGTTTTGTCTTTACCTCGATTTGCGTGTCTTTGCCTCAATTTGCGTGATTTGACCTGTTTATGTGTTATATGAGTTAGAATGTGCTAAATATGTGATTTCTATTCCTAATACATGCTATGTGTGCATTCATAAAATTTGCATAAAAAACGGCATTGAAAATTTTATCGTCAATTTTTGTGAATAGTATTTTGAACACCTGTCTACTAAAATTTTTATAGGGGTATTTTAAACGTCTTAAAACCTAATCCTCCATTATTAATAGACCCATGTTTGATAAAAATTGATTCTGAAACAGAATAGTAATTTAAATAGACTTTTTCGGGCAAAAAGTAGCATTTTTGAGCAAAATAGTGATTTCTTCTAAACCCGATTCTTGAATTGACTTTCGTTGACCTAGTATATATTAATATAAATGTATTTATATGTGGTATTAAATGATTTTAGATTAACTGTGCATTCAAAAGACATTTGAAAATAAATAATATGACTTTTCACCTTCTTTTGCAAAAAATCGAGTTTTAAGCTGACTCGGGTGAAATTGTTTGAATGTAAAACTTCTTGTCACCTAAAAATAAACTACTTGAGATAGTTTAAGTGTTGCATAATTAATTTGAGCAAGAGTAGTCAAGAAAATGAATTAAAAGAAGACAAGAAAACACTAAAAATAATTAGTTTCCACCTTTAACTTTCTTTTATTTGTTTGACCTTTGCTTAATATATCATCAACACACATCAAAAGCTCACAAAACATACTCATTTTACACACACATTACCGAAATTCCAAGGGGAGGCAAAAAGAAGGCATTTTCAAGGTTTTTCAAAGCATTTTTCACATAGATTTTGCAATTCGAGGCCAAATCACTTCATTCAAAGCTTGATTTCACTTGTTGGGCATCCATTCTACATCTTTCTTGCATCAATACACATCAAAGGTGAGAGAAAAATTCTAGATCTCAAAAGTCGCTTTTATGTTTTTGCTTATAATTGCATTTTGAACCATTAGAATGTTAATTTGAAGTTATATTATTTCTCAGTGCATGCTAAGGATCGATTATATGTATTCTTGTGAGATTTGAACCGTTGTAGCATAAATTTTTATTTTCAGGTATTTAAAGTTGATAGATTGGCCATTTGTTGATTATTTTGAGTTGTAGTGGTTGGAATCGATTGCCGTCGATTTCTAAAAGCTTGTTAATTACGTGGTAGCGTCGTTATAATGCCGAATTTTCGATTGCGATGTTTGTATGAAAATTCATAAATTTCAGCCTAGGTGCATTGAGGTTTTAGGGTTGTTGGGCTTGATTTTGATGTGTCTTGGTTGGTTTCCGAGAGAGCTAATGTAGTTGATTGAATGGGTGAGTGTTAGAAACTGATTTGGAGTTGTTTGGATTAGTACAATGTAAGATATGATTATTTGAAGTTTAGGTTTTCTTTCTTTAAATTGTTGAATTGAGCCTTTAGTTGATTGGGTGGTATTTGAGTGATTGAATTGTGAGTTGTAAATGGTTAGACTAGGGTTAGATTATGTGTTTAATGCATGTTAAGTTGGATGGCCTACTTTGTCATCTAACTTAGTTGTTTGTTGTTTAATTGATTACTTGATGTTATATTGATGACAATTGATGATAATTGATGATTATTGATGATTATTGATTGATGATTGATGAACCGGGAGATAGGAAATTCTTCTAGATTGTCCTCCTGTGAATGATGTTTATTATTATTGCTGAGTATTAGTGTGTGTGTGCCATCTCTCGGGCAGCGTCGGGCTATTGGGTTGATAATGACATGACTACCAAAGACTACGTCCAGCTCGCATGACGGAGGTGTCATGGAGGGCGAGGCTAGTGAGGTACCTCGGGTGCATGAGTAACGGGGAGTTACAAGAAGAACGGTTGCGATTGTGATGGTGTTTGGAGCTACACCAAATAGAGTATCCTTTATTCAATGGTCATTATAGTTTATGTGATGTATTGTTATTGATTTTTATTGTGTATTTACTGCTCAAATGATCATTTCCAAGGAGTATAGTAAATACTATTAGAGATCTATCGGATCCTCACTGAGCTTGTTTTATATAAGCTCACTCTCTATTATTGCATGCATACAGGTGTTATTGAGCAAGATTACGGGTACGTGCCTCAGGAAGCTGAAAATGTGCCTTACGTGGATGGGTCTTATGTGCAGGAGTCTTTGCCATGAGATTGTTTATAGTTATTGTAATATGATGCATTGTAAAACCTACCTTAGTATGAAGACATATGTATGTTGACTTAGTAGTCTTTCTTTTGATAATGCTTAGATTACTAAGTTGGTTTTAGTCTATTTTGCATTGTATACTAAAGTTAAGGTATTATGTTGGAACGGAGGCGTATGACCAAGAATGATTATTGTATAGTATGGTTATGTTGTATGTTGTTAACTTAATTGATGAGTTGATTGTTGAATGGTTGAGGAGTTTGGTTGTATGATATTCTGAGAGGTTGGTTTAGAGCCTCGGTGTCTTAATTACTTTCGTTATACTGTCGAAATTCTGTTGCATCCTGACTGATTGTAGGTGGGGTCAAGTTGGGGCGTGACAATGCTAGTCCTTTCTTTGATTGGAAAGGCGGTGATCCAGTTGTTGTATCGGACAAGGATCAAAAAAGACTGGCTTGCTTGCTACTTCGACTAGAGCACATAAAGAAGGCAAATGTTACAACGTTAATGGACCGTATAGCTCCCTGTTGGTTTTCGCAGGGCTTCTTTTTTGATCAAATAGTCCATAGAAATTCACTCATAACAGAAGCTAGAGGACAATCTTCGAAGGATGCATGGATGGATGAGCGATTGGACCGCCTACAGGACAGTTACTGGACAGATGTGACCGTTACCTATTGACAGATTACAGATATAAGAGCAGGAAGTAGCTCTATTTAAAGGAAGAGAATCGTGTACTGAGCTAGCTTGCCTTGAACTTGAAGTAGGCAGTCTCTCCTATATCTGACAACTTTAACTGGTTTTGTTACTACAAATACTACAAAGAAATTGCCATAGATCGAAACTTATTCCAGGCTTAGTATCTCCGGATAGACCCTATAAAAGAAGACAAGTCATAAAGGGAAATATCTAACAATTGAAGGGGGTCACATCCTAACGCACCTAGAAAGAGAGGCGCTGAACCAACTGGTAATAGTGAAAAAAAAGCTTTACTCAATGATACGAATGTGGAAAGATCAAGATGTGATAATCATGTAGATAGATTGGCTTATTCCGTGTAGCAGTACTTTTTTTAAGGGGGTAGAGCCCCAGAATTTCCTTGCTCCCTCCGCTGGTAAGAAGGAGACCTACAAGTGATATTTGTAGGCCGACCTTGGGATTGTGATACACGTCGACTTAGCCTTGATAGGTGAATGTAATCTAGTTTATTAAAAAAAAATTTAGTATGGCCTATCTGAGCGAACTACTCATTTCGTCTGCCACTATCCGAGGGAAACAAACTCTTGCCTATCGACTTCTTTTCGTGCCATAAGTGATATTCTTTGGTTCAGTCTTTCTTCTCGTTATCTGTATGAGCCAAGTACATTGCTTTACTAAAAGCTGTGATATTGACATGACGGTCGTATCTCATCGTATAGGGAGGCCCCTAAAATTGGAGGGTAGGGCATCGATCATTGTCAAATCAAGGGTAGGGGTACTATGAATACATTGATTATCTGGGTCCGTCTAGTTTGGGTAAGGGCTCCTTCGTTGCCTTAAGTAGAGCTGGGCACTACCAAAAGACCAAAAGTAGGCTAGCACGTGTCAAGTGATGACGACGCCGTAGTACTTCGATCTGGAGTAGCCAATTCCCGATAATAAGACTCTTCTGATTGGAGTCCTTGAGTTACCATTTAGCTTCTCAACCTGAAACCTACCAACCATTCCACCTTTCCTCAAACGCTAGGAAAAACCTCTTTCGAATCACCCGACAACCCCTCTGCCAAAGAAAAGAATAGTAAGCCGAAAAGAAAGGCATTTTATGAAAGTTTCATTCAGTGTCTCAAAAGGCGTGTAAAGGGCTTTCTTTCACGCATGAGATATACCGAGTACTAAGTGAATTATGGACCACTTCTCCACGACGAACAAAAGCAATGGTAGTAAAAGCAGATGTCTAGTCTCGGTTAAGCCCAACGCTACATGGTTATGTAGCTCTCATCGGATAAACCCATGATATAAGAAGGTTGTATATAGATCTAGCAAATCAGTGTCTTAAGCCCACCCGGAAGGCTAGTTGGTAGAGTGATCAGTTTATCTAAATAAAGGTAGGTTCGAATCCTACTTCGGGTTCAAATTCGAATAGAAAGAAGGCCATCGACCTCTCATTCCGACTATTCAACCTCTTCTAAATACACATTCTAAATACCCCAGACTCCCCTAACAGATAAGAGAACTAGTTCGTTATGATAGCTTTCCCTCGGTTCACTTCGACAAAGGCAGTAGCTTCGGGAAAGTAGACTGACTAATATGAGATTGAGCGGGGAAATGACAAAGCCAAGGCTAACTCTCTCTCCTACGCTAGTTAATGATATGCCGTCCTTAGAGTGCAGCAGGGACACCTTTAAAGGAGAGTGACCCACCCCTTTAAGATGGGCCTCATCGCTTGCTGAATCACCTGTCGATAAAGACGGGCTAACTCTACTCTAATACATATAGGAAGTAGAACGTTCAACGGGTGACCCTTGCCTGGCTTGATGGGAAATCGAATAAATTGATTGGTATTTTCTTGAATTCACTGCCGAATGAGAAGAATGAGTCATAATAAGCTGTGGTATTTCATTCAGTCCTCGTTCTTGTATAGTTTCACACTGCTGCCAGAACCTCTAAATCTCATAAGGGAAGAAAGCATAAAAAATGAAGATAAGGACGACTAGCCTTCTCTCGTCTATCTTGGTATTTGTATTGATGAATCAGCTAGTATTTGGTATAAAGTAGGAGGGCTTCGTGATATATATATAAGGCATAGACTAAGCTCTTTGAGAGGCTAACCAGAAATATCTTATTAAGAAAACTGAGTTCGGTTCGATTATAGGCTAAATTAGATTCACGCTATGCCAGTTGTGTATAGAAGTTCGAAGAAGCAGCAATTTTATATAGAAACTTATATTTTATAGAAAAGTTAGTGTGCCAGGCAAGGAAACATATCCTATAGATAGAAGGGATACCGCCTGTGAAACCTCTGATTTCGTCTTTACCTCGATTTACGTGTCTTTGCCTCGATTTGAGTGATTTGATCTGTTTATGTGTTATATGAGTTAGAATCTGCTAAATATGTGATTTATATTCCTAATACATGCTATGTGTGCATTCATGAAATTTTCATCAAAATCGGCAGCAGAAATTTTATCGACGATTTTTGTAAATAGTATTTTGAACACCTATCCGCTAAAATTTTTACAGTGGTGTTTTAAACGTTTTAAAACCTAGTCCTCGGGTATTAATAGACTCGTGTTTGATTAAAACAGATTTTAAATCGCCTTTGGGAGTTTAAAGCTTTTTACACTTTCTTTTGCAAAAATCGTGTTTTTAGCCGAGTCGGGTGAAAGTCTTTGCATGGAAAAATTCTTGTCCTCTAAAAATAAACTACTTAAAATATTCTAAGTGTCAAATTAATATTTTGAGCAAGAAATAGTCTAAAATAGAATTAAAAGACTAGAAAAATAATAAAAATTAACTTGTTCAACTTTGACTATTTTTATTTTTGTTGACCTTGACTATATGATTCATCAACACACATTAGCGAAGCACAAAAACACACTAACTCACACACACAAGGCCGAGAGCCATAGGAGAGAAAAGAGAAAGAAATTTCAAGGTTTTCAAAGGCAATTTTTCATTAGAAGTTGCAATTCAAAGCCAAATCTTGTCAACCAAAGCTTGAATTCACTTGTTGGGCACTCATTGCACATCTTTCTTGCATCAAAACACATCAAAGGTGAGAGAAAAATTCTAGATCTTAAAATGTCATTTTTATGTTAATTCATATAATTGAATTTTTAGCCGTTGAAATGTTAAATTGATGTTATATTATTGCTCAATTGATGCAAAGGATTGATTAATCCGTTTATATCAGTTTTGAACTGTTGTAGTATGCATTTCTATTTTTGGGTATTAAAAATTGAGAATTTGGCTATTTGTTGAATAAATGATGTTGTGGTTGTTGGAATTGCTTGCTGTTAGTTTCTAAAATTTTGTTAAATACGTGGTAGTAATGTTGTAATGCTGAAATTTTGATTGTGATGTCAGTGTGAAAGTCCAAAAATTTCAGCCTTGATGCAATAGGGTTTTAGGGTTGTTGGGCTTGATGTGGATGGTTTATGGTTGGTTTCTAAGGTGGTTAATGTTGTTGATTGAGTGGGCGAGTGATAGAAACTGGTTTGGAGGTTATCGGATTAGTAGAATGTAAGTTATGACTTTTAGAAGTATGGGTTTTCTTTCTTTAAAATGTTGAAATATACCTTTGGTTGTTTGGGTGGTGTTTGAGTAATTGAATTGTGAGTTGTTGATGGTTAGACTAGGGTTTGGTTGTGTGGTTAATGCATGTTAAGTTGGGTGGCCTACTTTATCATCTAACTTAGTTGTTTGTTGTTTATTTGAATTGTTGTTGTTTTGTTGTTGAAATGATGATTATTGATTTGTTATTGTTGAGCCGGGAGATAGGCAACCTACATTGTTGTCCTCCCGTGATAATTGTTTGTTGATGAGCTGGGAGATAGTCAACTTGATATGTTGTCCTCCTGAGATATAAATTATTATTATTATTGTCATGAGTCTTGGTATGTGTGTGCCACCTCTCAGGCATCGTCGGGCTGTCGAGTTGAAAACGGCATGACTATCATAGGCTACCCCCAGCTCGCATAGGTGGAGGTACCATGGAAGGAGGGGCTAGAGAGGTACATCGGGTGCGTGAGTAATAGGGAGTTATAAGAAGAACGGTTGAGATCGTGATGGCGCTTGCAGCTACACCAACTAGAGTATCCTTTATTGATTGGTCATTATAATTAATGTGCTTATATTGTTATTGATGATTTCCAAGGAGTATTGTAAATACAGTTAGAGATCTGTCGAATCCTCATTGGGCTTGTTTTATATAAGCTCACTCTTAATTATTGCATGCATACAGGTGAAGTTGAACCAGATTATGGGTACGTGCTTCCAAAAGAGGATAATGTGCCATATGTGGACGAGTCCCATGTGCCAGAGTCTTGTCCTTGATATATGATGTTGTACTATTTTGTTATCTTGTACATTAAAACTAGTTGGTTTGTATTTACTTAGAAGTTTATGATATATAAGATGTTGTAAGGATAATGGATTAAATATTGCTAGTTTAGTGGTCTTGTTTTGGAATATGATTAGGCTACTAGATTGGTTATAATCTATTTTGGGAATGTATGTTTAATAGTAAATGTATGATGTTGGAACAGATGCGTATAACCTATGGATGCAATGGTAAAAGAATGTTTATTGTATATGGTGGTTGTGTTGTTTAATTATTGAATTGTTGTGGAATTGGTTGTATGAGTTGCGAAGAGGTTGGTTTAGAGCCTCGGTGTCGTAATTACTGTCGTTATATTGCCAAAATTTCATTGCGTCCTAACTGATTGTAGGAGGGGTCAAGTTGGGGAGTTACATTAAGTGGTATCAGAGCTTATGTTTAGTTGTCAGCCGGGGAATTTTCGGAATGTGGGTAATGGTCTTAGCATGAAAGTATATATGAAGTGAAAGAAAAGTGAAATATGTATTAATATGATTAAGTGATTATGTGATTATGTGATTTAGTGACTATGTGATTATTTGATCAATTCGTTTATGTGATTGATACTTAAGTGATTTATGTGCTTTATGTGAGTTGTTGTTTATGTGCTAATAATTGTCTATTGCCTGTCTATGTGCTATAACCTGTGCTAACTCTTTGATTAGTAGAATGACTGGTAGACCAAGAACCAGAGGTAGGCCTGAGGTAGTTGACGAGGCACCGGATAATGTGGCACCGGGCCGAGATAGGGGTGATGACCGTTTTGGTGCAGCCATGGATAGGATGACGGAGATTATGGCAGGGCAAGCATAGATACTAGCAGGGCAGGCTGCCCAAGCATAGACATTATAGACTCAGTTGTTGAATGTTCAGGGAGGTTACCATGGGCGTGGTGTGCTAAAGGAATTCTTGGGATATTATCCACAGAGGTTCTAAGGGGAGCCAGATGATAGGAAGACGGAAGCTTGGATTAATAAGATAGAGAATATATTCGATCCTCTAGACTATACTGATAAGAGGAAAGTCACTTATGCCGTTTACTTGTTAGATGATGAGGCAGAGGAATGGTGGTGCACAGTGAGAGTCGGTTAGGAGGCAAGAGGTACTCCGTATGTTTGGGATACCTTCCTTAGAGCGTTTCGGGCGAAGTACGTCCCAAGGATTGTACTGGAGCAGATAGAGGCGGAGTTCCAGTCTTTAGTTCAAGGGGATGCTACGGTGGCTGAATATGAGGCCACTTTTACTAGACTATCCCGGTATGCACAGAAATTTGTAACTGATGAGGAGCGCAAGACCCGGAGGTTTATGTTGGGTTTGAGGTCGGAGATTCAGGATGCAATGGCCCTGAATCAGTATGATATCTTTTTTAAGGCTTTTGATGCGGCATCTAGACTAGAAAAGAGAAAAGGGGAGCAGATTGGACCTAGTCAGCCTATTAAGAGGCCATTTTAGCCGCATGGCCAGCAGGGTATGTATAGACCTTCAGTACAGTAGGGTAGTTATAGGCCTTCGGTGCAGCAGGGTTCTTTCAGACTGCTGGGTCAGCAGTGAAATATCCCACATCGGATGCGAAGGAAGTGAGAGAGCTGGTTATAAGGGGGCGACTCCTTGTAACAGCCAGGAGGCGTTTTCACGTGGAGACACGTGAGAAACAAAACCGTGAGAGTATTGGTCCCATTATGGCTTGCTCAAAGCGGACAATATCCTGGTAGTTGTGACTCGTGCGCCCCTTCGTGGGAATGTTGATCGGGTCATGACAAATGGTATCAGAGCCGACGTGTCCGTTGGCCAGCGAGGACGCTGGGTCCCTATGGGGGGCGGGTGAAATATCCCACATCGGATGCGAAGGAAGTGAGAGAGCTGGTTATAAGGGGGCGACTCCTTGTAATAGCCAGGAGGCCTTTTCACGTGGAGACACGTGAGAAACAAAACTGTGAGAGTATTGGTCCCATTGTGGCTTGCTCAAAGCGGACAATATCCTGGTAGTTATGACTCGTGCGCCCCTTTGTGGGAATGTTGATCGGGTCATGACAAGCAGGGTTACTATCGGCCTCAGTTTCAGCAGGGGTCATATCAGGCTCAGTCACAGTACAGGTCGGCCCAGTCTCAGGGTCAATATAGGCCTTGTGTTGCAAGACCTCAACAGTAGACTGGTACAGCTACTTTCTCGGCTTCTGGTTCTTCTAGGGACAGTGGTAGTGCTTTGTCACCGCTGTGTGCTTACTGCAAACGTCAGGGCCATGTGGAGGCCGACTGCAGGGCGAAGGTATGAACATGTTTGGGTTACGACAACAATCAGCATAGGGTAAAGGATTGCCCTAGATTTCAGAGGATTGAGGGTTGGGCAGCGAACCAGGGTTATCAGGACTAACCTACAGGTGGTGCACCTCAGCAGCAGCGGGTTCAGGCTCAGGCCTACGCAGTTGATTTGAAGGAGGCACTTGAGGATACAACAGTTGTGGAATATAACTTCTTTTTACTCAATCAACTTGTTAAAGTGTTTTTTGATTCTGGTGCTACGCATTCTTTCATTACGCCTACTTGTGTGAAACGTGTTAACATGCAACCAAAAAGATTACCTTATGTGGTAGAGATTAGTACTTCTTTAACTGATAAGTATATGAATGGCTTAGTATGTAAAGACTGTAAAATACATGTTAAGGGTCAGGATTTTCCATCGGACCTTATTTTATTTCCTATCCAGGGGTATGATATTATCTTGGGTATGGACTCGCTTTCTAAGTATGATGCCCAATTAAACTGTAGAACAAAGGTAGTATAGTTTCGTTTGCCAGATCAGCCAGTGGTTGAGGTAGCGGGAAACTGGGATGCTAAGATGAGTTTTATTATCTCATCCACTAAAGCCGTTAAGCTGGTGAGTAGGGGGTGTTCGGGTTATCTAGCTTATTTGATCAACAAGCCATCTGATAAGCTAAAGCTGGAGGAAGTTCCTATTGTTCGGGAATATCGCAATGTATTTCCCGAGGAGTTATCAGGGTTATCGCCAGAGAGAGATGTTGAGTTTATGATTAATCTGATTCCTAGTACTCAACCAATTTCTAAAACAGCATACCGAAGGGCACCAGTTGAGCTTAAGGAGCTAAAAACTCAGTTGCAGGAGTTATTAGAGAAGGGTTTTATTCAGCAAAGTTCTTCACCATGGGGAACACCTGTTTTATTTTTGAAGAAGAAGGATGGTACCTTGAGATTATGTATCAACTATCGTGGTTTGAATCAGGTGACCGTCAAGAATAAGTATACTTTACCACGGATTGACGAGTTGTTTGATCAACTTCAGGGAGCCAAAGTCTATTATAAGTTTGACTTGAGGCAGGGGTATTATCAACTTCGGATTCATACGGAGGATGTTCAAAGGTCTGCTTTCAGGACTCGGTACGGGCATTATGAGTTTGTTGTTATGCCCTTTGGATTAACTAATGCACCGGCAGCATTCATGGACCTTATGCATTGGGTTTTTCAGCCGTACTTGGACCAGTTCGTGGTAATCTTTATTGATGATATCTTGGTTTATTCTATGTCTGAATTGGAGCACGAGCAACATCTACAGCTTGTCTTACAGAAACTGCAGGAGCATCAGTTGTTTGCGAAGTTCGGTAAGTATGAATTCTGGGGCATCCAATTCCTCTTCTTTCTTTTGTTGCTAATCTCACATTGAGAGCAGCTCCTTGTTCAGGGTCATCAGATGAGAGATCTTCCTCCGACTGTGAGAAATCGGTCAAGCGGAAGGCTACCCTCGACTCACCTCTTTCTCTATAAAAAAAAACCCGAGAGGAGAGCAGAAGCTCCAGGATGAGTATGTCCTAAATTCCCGGATTCATTTTCATCCTGATCCACCATGGAATTTTTGGAATCTATAAAAACATTGACGGAGAGGGCCCGTAATGATCTTTGAGAAGATCACAAGTTGTTGAAGTGGCAGGATAGGGGATGTCCGTAGGTTTTTGTGAAAGGGATGCTCTTATCACGTTATTGCTTAAAAGAAAGAAAAAATGCCTCTATTTGATATCGATTCATTCACACTTCCATTCCTTGTAGAGGAAGACAAACTGCTTACTGGCTGGGAGCTGTATGAGCAGTAACGTCCACGTACGGCTCCATAAGAAGGGTGGTGGACAGAAATGGCCTTGTTGTACCTCATTCTCATCTTCGATGGGGTCTACTCTTTTTGTTTTGGGAGAGTATGCGAATATGATCTTAATGAGGTATGGGGCTTTGTATCTGACATTCGTTTGGCTTCCCTCTTCGGGAGCCTGCGTCTTGACATTATAGTACAATAAACCCCTCCGGTCGAAGACTAGTGGTAGGTGGTCCCACGGAGCTTTTGGAAAAGGGTTGCCTAGTATGTAAGCACATCAATGAACCACGGCGAACCCTCAGACAACCTATCTAAGATTAGGGCGGAAATCCTCAGTAGTGGTGACCCTTTCACTCTTCCCCGGACTGATACATGTACCGAATCCTCATACGGGAAAGTTGACTCTTGGGTCTGGAACCTGGGGGGTTGCTCTGAGAAATCCTTCATTTCTCATCCACTCAGGGGGGTGCAGACACATCTGCGCAGATTACAGGTGACAGTTACAAGAATGGCGGGGAAGTTAACAGTACCCGACGATACTCAGGGATAGATGTAGACCCATCGGGCCGAGATAATCATTCCGGTCCTGTGAGAGGTGGCGACCATTCTCAAGAAAGAAAAATACTGAGCTGAGGGAAGCCCTATGAGTCACTGAAACGACGGTAGGAGGGCCCTTGATCTATCAGTAGAGGGAGCAAAAAATGAGTTTTGCGCCCCTTTACAATTTGAAGAAAGAAATAAGGGTCAAACTTTAGACCTCTCACAGTAGTTCTACCTATAGAAAGGATCATGAAAGAGGCGATCAGAATGGTACTCGAATCCATTTACGATCCCGAGTTTCCAGATAGGGTCTCATGAAAGAGGCGATCAGAATGGCACTTCCGCTCGGGTCGAGGTTGCCACTCGGTCCTAAGATGGATCAAAGAAGAGTGGGGAACCTCTAGCTGGTTTTTAGAATTCGACATCAGGAAGTGTTTTCACACCATCGACCGATATCGACTCATCCCAATCTTTAAGGAAGAGACCGACGATCCCAAGTTCTTTTACTTCATTCAGAAAGTCTTTTACACCGAACGACTCGTAGGAGGTGAGAAGTTATCTTACTCCATCCCATACAGTGTATTACTATCGGCCGTACCAAGCAACATCTACCTACACAAGCTCGATCAGGAGATAGGAATAAGTGCTCGACCAACGGGAGAGGTTTGAAGATACTCGACCAACACGAGAGGTTTGAAGATTCTCGACCAACGGGAGAGGTTTGAAGATGCTCAATTGATAGGGATAGGAATGTAGTTGGATCTACAGAGGAACGAGCACAGTGGTTTGACTGTTTGGATCCCCAATTAGCCTGCATCAGCGAAAAATGGAACTATCTAATCATGGGTGACTTGCTTTATCGGGATGGGAGGAATTGCTTAATTGGCATTTCTTTCCTTCCCTAAATCGAACAACTAGTAGGTAGCGGTAGGAGAGATCCATTATGGTGGGATAGACCATTCTCGAATTTCGGCCGGCATTTATGTCAATCGACGGAAGACTTACGCATACTAGGAGGGTACGACTTTAAGGGATGGACTCGATTGAACGGCCAACCACTTGCCATTTTGGTAGGAGATGAAATCGAAAAGACCATTATTAGCGTGTAGTAGATTGGCCAGAGTGCGTAATAAGCCATTCGAGAAGAAATCCTATCAATAGATTGAACGGTAGATAAAGCATTAGAGGATGAGAGAGGTAGATCTACCCAATATAGACCGAAAACGGATGGTCCCCTATCTGTGATCTCTTTCTTCTGTTTGTGTTACTAGTTGCCATGGATTGGTTGCCCCTTTGACTCGTCCTAAAAGGGATAGGGATAAGGATTCGCAGGCGAGGCAGATATTGAATTCACAGAGGAAGGGGAATGTGTAGCTAGATCGAGCCCAATGATAGCTTTAATCGGCCTGGCCTCGGGTGGTAGCCTAATCGAAGAAGTTGAGCTTATGCCCAAGCCCACCTTTTTATAAAATCTCAACGTAGGATAGAGGAGGTTTGGAACCCTCAACGCGAATTCATGTAGGATATCCACAAAGGATACCAAGGATGGTCGTGGATCAATACAGGATCGAGAAGAAGGGACTGAACTTGACAGGTTTTACTGCAGAAAGCTCTTCGTTACAAAAATTGCCTCACCGCATTCGTTCAGTCGAGTCGCTGCGGTGATGAAGGCTAACACGATTGACCGGAACTGGAGTCTCACGAGGGATTTAGCAATTTCGTGGATGCATATTCGGTCGAGCACATATGACTTAGTCGCCCGTACCTGAGCTCGAGAAACATTCCTTATACTGACCGAGTCTCCTCCCTTTCACGAGCAGTGGAGACAACGTTTCACACCTTGCCTTCACTAACTGAGCTGACAAGTGTATGAATAAAGTCGAAGCAACAAGTGTACTTCAGAACTCTTCTCCACCGCTTTGTAGCCAGAGCAGACATGTGGAGTTCACTGGAAGGGAGAATGGTGAGAATTATTTCTTTCAATGCAATAGAACTCAAAGCATGTTTCATAGGCTGCACTCATACTCACCGGCTACACGGAACTCGTCTAACAAGTTCTCGTCAAGTCTACGTGGACTTCCTCATTAAGTCTAAGTGCTCAAGTGAATTTATGAACGAGCTATAGACAGAACTTGGTGGAGCCTTTGGAACTCGTATCCATAAGCGTGAAATTGAGTCTACGAAACGTAGACTTCATTCACAGCTGAACTTGTCTCTATTTTGCTATTCCCTTTGGTTTTGAGGCGAAACTCACTAAGTGGAGGTCGGGGCGGACTGCAATTCTAGTAAGATTACTCCTCTATTCTGACCCAATGTTCAGTTGGGGAAAGGGTACTCTTTCAGAAAACCCCACCTAAAATATATGACGACCCCCCATTCCACTTCTATTTGTCCTTCGTTCTTCTGGTGGAACTTGGCATTCACCCTCCCAGAAGTGATTATCGCCAAAACAAAAAAAGACATCTTGCATTTTTTCCCTTCCCTATAAAAGAAGAGTCAAAGTATAATAGTCTCTGTCTCATATGCTAGTTTTCCTCATCTCTTTTGTCGGTTAAGTGCTGGATGGGGAATGAATCGGTCGGCTATGTCACTAGACCTCCCAGCTTCCCTGTCACGTCCGAACGTAATCAGAGAAGACCTACCTAAGCACCACCTTGTTATCATGAAGATGAATATCTCAGACAATCACAGGAAAGAGTACCTGAAAAAACCGAAAAGAAATCACAAAGGTAAAAAGAAAAGGAAAGACAAGCGCAGCAGGGGGTAGGGTGTCCTTCTACACAGGGGACGCATTAAGCCCAACTTGGGAAACAAGTTTGGGTAGGGTAACTCAAGGTCCGGTGAAAGGATTCGAACAACAAACACCGACAGTTACTCACCAAAACTGTAACGCCCCGCTGGATATAAAGGTTCAAGTCCTTGTATCAGCCATAACGCGTTCCACGTGCGTGCCCGTGATAAACCGTGGCGTACGTGGGAACAAAGCCGTGAGTGAGAGGCGTTGTGGCTGATTGCAAAGCGGACAATATTCGTTGGGGTATTGGTTGGCCATTGTGCCCTTGCCCTGAAGAACGCGTTTTCACATGGGAGACCACGTGAGGAACAAAACCGTGAGAGTATTGGTTCCCTTCGGGGCTTGCTCAAAGCGGACAATATTCTGGTAGTATCGACTCGTGCGCCCCCTGTGGGAATGGTGATCGGGTCGTTATAAAAACTGTGAAGGGACAGTGCGTATACAAAATGGCAGCTTACCGCAAGTCCCTACACAAGAGCTTGTTGACTGTAGCAGGGATGGCCGTACTGTACTGGTTGGGTGATGGCACAGTACACAGGACCCTCGTATGAAAGCCCACCAAGCTTCCTTGCACTATTCTTTACACCTGAGAACAAACTATTCTTTTTCAAAGCAAAGCATGAAGAGTCGAAAGAGTTCACATATGTTTAGAGCTTGTAGGCAGAAGAGGAACTAAAAGCTGTCCAATCCAATGCAACCTCATTCACTAGATGTAAACCTCCAAAAAATGCGAAACTGGGTAAATGGGTTCCTTCTTTTCTTACCCTTACATAAAAAAGGGACTAACTTCTATGAGGGACATCGTGCGATCCAGCATGGGAAAATCCAATTTCCCTGGAGTGTGTAAGTCCTGGCATCATGAAGTAAGCTAGACTGGCTTCGATTTCTCTCTAGATGAAGCACTCGAGCTTCATACAGGGTCTTATTAGGTTTTTTCCCTAGTCTTGCCGGCTCACCTCGACATTCAAGGTTAGCCCCTAATCTGTGTGAAGGTTACTCCTTTTGTTCCCCTCGGGTTCTGTTCTATTAGTGGAATCCCTAAAAGCGGAAGAAGGGAAATGGTAAAGGTCCATTCCCTCAGTTACTTCTTTGCCTTCTGTTACCAATGGTTTTTTAAAGACTGCTTCATCCCACCATCTTCATTCTATCTTCATGTCCTATAATCTCTACAATTGAAGCTGTTGAGCATCGCCCCTTAGACACTACCAGATCAGCATCAGCTAACTCTCCAGGCTAAGCCAATAAGATCGAATATAAGGAAGTTTCATGTGCTTTTGGGAAATATCAACAATATTCCAAAAACAAAAAAAAATGCAACCCCCAAAAAAAGCTCAGGGCATGAGATGCAGCAGTTAGGTCCCTCTTGTCTTCTGCACCGGTTCTTGATTCAATTGCCCAAAAAATGGCTATGCAAAAGGTTGCTTCAATATTCTTTTCAGCGGGTAGTTTTCGTTGAGAGCGAGGACCGAACGGATAGAAGAGGCACGTGACTGGTTGGACGCTGGGGAATAGAGGAAGGTTTTCTAATCCTACTACCACCGAAAATGAGTAGCATTTGGTAAGGCCATAATGGAACGGAGAAAATAGAGTGGTTTCTTGAGCTCCTAGGCAAAGGTTTCACAAGAGGCGAGCGGGTGGGCTTGGAATAGGCATAGGCTGGCTATTTCACATTTCCCGTTCTCCTTATTAGCTAAAGATGGGATGTGATACCCCGAACCTGGCATGTATTCAATAGCATTTAAAGTTCATTTAAATTGCATTTTATTGACCTTTCACCTTCTTTGACCAAACTAGTTGACTTTTCATCTACATTGACCAACTAGGACAAGGTGAAAATTTTTGAAATGTTTAATAAAGGGCAAACTTGGGATTAGAAATAAAAAAATGCAATGTTAAGTTAGTCAAATTTTGGGTCAACTTTGGAATTAAATCTGAACCAATTGGGGTAGATTTAGGTAGCAAATTATATATGGTTGGAAAGCTCTATGAGTCTAGTTTCTGAGGCTTCAAACCGTTCGTGAATTGGAGTTTTCTAGAAGAAGTTATGGCCGTTTTCGTAAGGTCGCGCATAGTTGTTTTGGTTTAGCGGGTTGACCAAATCTTTGACCTTTGACTTGTCATTTTTTTTCCTAAATAAGCAGAATTGCACACGAAAAAAAAACAGAGAAGAAATGTAACGCCCCGATCCCTCACGAGACCGGAGGCTCTAATGACCATGCTATTCTCAACCCAATACCAAGCCCGGTCACAAATTTTTTTCCGAACGGTTAAGTCTGGACGCGACACACGGACAGAGTCTCCCCTGTACCGTGGACATTCTAAAAACCTGTAAACACTCAAACAAAGTCCCAACAATACAATACAAGCTTTTCTTAATTAAACATCAAAGTTCTAAGGCCATCCGAGCCTTATAGTACACAATAGTTCCAAAACCACACAAGTATGCAAGTAACTTGTTTATAATATAGTCTAATAACCATGCCATTCTAGGATAACATTAAAACATACTTAGAGATAAAACATTCTACACTAAGCCATTCACTCCCAAGCATGCAAAGCAACTAGAAATAGAAATATAAGTTATTACAAGCCATAGAATTACCACTGCTACTACATTATCAGACTTCCAGCTTACATATTACTCAAATACATACATGAGCTTTAAGGCCCCAAAATAGATTATACATAGAACAACAAATTCTTCACATAGCAACCAAAAGCACATCCACCTCAGACAAATATCACACAGCAGCTAAGGCAACTCCACCAACTGTGCCACCTGAAACATGTTAGCGAGGTATGAGCAACCACTGTTGCCCAGTGAGGGATATAGTCCCGGGGCGTGCAATGCAACAGATAATACAATTATACAACAATATCACTTAGACAATTTAAGAAGCAATGACAACATAAGTAACCACACATTTAAAAGGATACATTTCACACAATCCCCTATACACCAATCTTCACTGGTCTTCATTCACGATCCACGAACCACAAGCACGATCACGATAAGCCGGCATAACCCCAAACACTCCAGTGGGTGTACTCCAGATGTACCCCGATAATCCTACGACCCAACATTCCCTGGCAATCTCCGGACCAGGCGAATGAGGGACTAGGGCACGGAGTTTGAATATCCACCGGCAAGCCCTCTGCCGCCCAGCCGATATTCAACACATCCGCCCCTGACACTATGGTTGCGCAACCACTATGCAATGCACTTAACAATGGCAAGTTAATAGCAATAATATAAGCATTAACACATAGGAGGATCAACAAAGTAGGTTGACCTCGAGGCAGTTAGAATAGAAGCAATTATATAAGCTAATAAGCAGTTTTACAAAGGGACATTTACAAAATAAGCATAGAATCATACCAAAAGCTCCAAATCAACTTGAAACCACATATAAACACTCAAGAAGTCATGCCATGGGTTTAGAAGTGTGAGTCAACCGAAATTGCACCTAAACCCCTTTATTTTTCAAACTATTTCTCTTCCAAACCAAGGTTAATGATTCCATTTTCAAGGGAAACTCTCTCAACCTTCTAACTAACCCTCAAGGTATCCTCTCAACCTTCTAACTCATTCAAACGCTCGCGATTACCCCGAAAGCCCCAAATTCCCTCTTATGGCTTTAAACTACACATACCTTATCCGGGCTTCAAACAAGGGTTATCAAAGCTTCTATAGCACCTAGGTAGCCTAAGAATACTAGAAGTGAAGCCCGAATCCACCCGGATTCGCATGAACCCCGAAACTCCTTTGTTAAAGTCAGCTATTTCACGTTTTATGCGATTCTAGAGCAATTCAAGTGCACGGGGCTATTAGACTACCTTCATTAGCACCTAAGGCATCTATTAGGAGTGTTGAATCAAGCTAATACGTGCAATTACATAAAACCTTAGAAAAATGTCACTATTCATCTCATAAATTCAAATGACGATTCCAACCGTTTAAAATGCGAACTAATAGCTCAAATGTGTTCTCTAGCACTTATATACAAGGTATAATAGCATAGATAAGCTTTGCAATAGCATTTGATAACATTTTCAACAAATCAAGAAAAATGTAACATTTTAGATATGCATAAAAAGTCATGAAAACCCTCACCAATTGCGCGTAGGAACTCTCGGGAGGCTAGCAAACACCCTAAACTACTTGCTCCTAGCTTGGCTTGGCTTGGCTTGAAGATTTGATGAGCAAAATTCTCTCATTCTCCTCCTACACTATTCTCGGATTTGCTACAGTGATTTTTCAGCATTTTTTTTGTTTTGTTCTTTGCTAGTTATGAGCTAAGGTGGGTAATATAGGGTGCATAGTTGGGTGGGGTCAAGTTTGGGTATTTAAAAGGTCACTTATAATGCGCGTAGTAAGCTTAAAACGAGCCTAAAGTGAAACATGTGAGCTAGCTAATTAAATCTCTAAGTTAATTACGTAACACTATTCATTCAACTACAAAAATTATTTTCTAAACGAGCTCTCCTATCGCCTCTAGCTCAATTGCACATTTTTCCCACTACTTTAACAATTAATATGATTTAATAAAAATACTAATTAACTAATAGAATGCAGTTTAAAAACGGAGTGAATAGTAACTTAAGAAGACAATTAATAAGGCATAGAAAGAGGTGCGCAAATAAAGGATGCAACAGTAATTGAATGCATGGCTAAATCTCGGGCGTCACAAGAAAGGCTTGAAACCATGAGGAAAAGAAGGAGAAAAAAAAAAGAAAATTTCAACTACAAATCACCAAATCTTTGCGTGAGCTTGCACGGGGTGGTTTCCGAGGCACTCTACGAGGTTTTCCTAGCGTCTAGGAACGTTTAAGATGAGGGTTTCATCGTTATTTGCGCATTTGAAATATTTGTGTCTAAACTTTGATTTTTGGATTTTATGCGTAGATTGTTGTTTTAATCATTTTGTTGCTTAAAGAATGTTCCTTGTTGATTGTAGAACATGTATTTATAGCTTTTTAACATTTTTTGTGGTTAAATATTGGAATTGAAATATAAATTGTGTGATGAATAGTAAATTATGAATAGTAAACTCCTGTTTCGATGAAATTGCTCCGTTACGCGTTCTGTTGATGTAGGAAGATGCTAGATATGCTAAAATGCCTAAATGTGTGGTTTAATTGGAATGTGTAATGGAAAAATGGAGAAAAACGGCTTAGTGAAAGTCGGGGTCGTTTAGGTCGAGTTTGGCGTTTTCTCGTTTTGCGTGTTGGCATTGTTTTGGGAGGCCATGGAAGCACTTTTGGTGCGATTATGGCATTGGTTGGGTGTTTGGTTGGTATAGTTGTAGTTCAAACGAGCAAAGGGGGAAATCGGGGCTTTGTGCGAATTCTAGGGTAAAGTAGGGTTTCGGGGTCCTTGGACGTGCCTTATGGTGACCTAGGAGGATTGGCGAAGTCGGTTTCCAGAACTCGTGGCTCGTTTGGAAATGGTAGTGTTTTGATAGTTGGGGCCGATTTGTGATTTTGCTTGTTATCTTGATATTATGCCTATAGAATGCTTAGGGTTACTTGATATACTTGTTTAATTGGTGTTATTGTTGCTTATTATTTCTTGTTATGCTTGAAAAGTTAGTTGAATGCTAGTATTGATTGTGATTGCTTGCTATCTCATTTGTTGTCACTAGTTTGTATTGTTGTGATATTTGCTCGTTTATTACCTTGTATCGAGTCTTGTATTGCATAGTGTCTCGCGCGTGAGTGATGGGCCTCTCTGGGTAGCCTCGGGTTGCCAGTGTTGGTTGCTCTAGCTCCGCTGCTATTCCCTTTCTTGCTTGGGTTGCCTCCCAGGGAGATTTGGGTCGTAGAATTGATGGATACTTCCGGGGTATTCCAAACTGGTGTTATAAGGTGGATGCGCGCTTATTGTCATCGTTGTCAACATCAAGCTTGAGATTGATGTATCGCTCGTGAAATGGTACATTGCTCATATGAGTGAACCATAGCCTTCAAAGTGTGGTATAGCTTTGATTGGTTGTGTTAATGCTTTTCTTAATTGTTTATTGTATTGTTGTATATATTGAATGTCTTTTATTGATTGTATTGCTTAATTGTACCTATTTGCATTGCACGATCTTCTTTCTCTCCACCTCGATATCTGTCTTGCCCTCACTGAGTATACGTGTTGTGTATACTCACTCCTCACCACCACATTTCAGGAAATGTCATGTTAGCTGGAAAGTTCATGATTTCGTGAAAGTTCGTTGCCTGAAGAGTTGTCTTGCGTGCCTATGTGGCTTGAGTGTCGAAGTTGTAAAGATATATATTTTCATATGTTGTAGGTATTTATTGCTAAAAGAAATGTAATTTAAATTTAGCTAAGCAGTTGAGGTGAATTGATAAGCTAGTTTATGTAATCAGTTAGCATAGCTTATCTTCAATGCATGTTTGTAATGTCCAAAGGAAAAAATTTAGAATGGCATGATAGTTTATTTTATGCAGTAGCTTAGTATGGTTTAATTGTCTAGTTTGAATGTACTGGTCAAAAATGAAAAGAGATAGGTTAGCTTTTAAATTGGAAATGTATGTATACCTGCTGAGTTTAATTGTTGAAAACCGAGGCTCGGATGGCCTTGAGGAAGTTTTGTATGGTTGGACACGGCGTTGGTCCATTTAAATGCTATTGCATGTTTTATATTTTGCCTAGAAACAGGGGAGACTCCGTTCGTTTTCCCTGAAAATTATGCCCGGGTTTGGATTTGGGTTGTGATTAGATTGATTGATAGAACTCCCGATCTTGAGAGGGATCGGGGTGTTACATGGGAAATCCGTGGAATATCTTCATCAATCAGGCAATTAAAGTAGCGATCGTTTTTTTTCTCTTTGTGAATTCGAATAGAAGGTAATGGAAAGTTATAAAAAAAAGCCCCATTCGTACTATATTTTCTAAGACGGCTCCTTTTTAACCAATTCTTGCAGGAGATGAACGATGGATGGTTCTAAATCTATAGCAAGGTAAAAAATCATGAGGATTTGATCAGCCCGGCTAAAACTTGCCTATGTTAGCAGCCGGCTACCTTTTCCTATATTGGTAAGCAAAAGTTCGGAAGTGGTGGTCAAGTACAAAGGATCTTTTTTCATCCTTAACGGGATGGTACTGTACCTCTTGATCTAAACCAGAATCAGGGAAGATGATCCACCGATGCTGACCAACCACGGTAGGGTCTATTCCATACCATGCCCTCGGGAGAAGGTCTAGTATAGTAAGGGCTCGCGCCTCTGGTGTCTGCTGCTAAGTCATACGTTCAATCGAGAGAGGTACACGCTTTCGGCTTTGAAGGAGTAGACGTCGTTGGAGTAAGGGCATATGCCTTTTCTTCAACCATGTCTCGAAACAAAGTAGCCAGGCTTCCTACTATGAAAGTTGCAAGGTCAATGGATAAAAAGCAATTGGCTAACAATCCATTGAGCAAGATAGGTCAAGCTTAAGATTAGGAGTTTCCATTGGAGTTAGAGACCTCATTTGTAATACCCGAGCCCGACCATGCATTTACAAGTATTTATTTATATTTATTTCTTTACAAAATGTGCCTTTGTGATTATTTGTGTGCATTTAATCTATAGTTAATTGTCTTACTATTTAAAAATCAATTGGTATTACGATTAATAGTAACCAATTGTTAGGTATTCTTATAACATGAATTAACATTAAGCCTAGGGTCGCTACAAGGATGTAAAGCTCCATAGCATGACCAAGTAAACTTTTCAGCTGCTTACAAGCGCATGGGTGATTTCCTTTAAGTTTTCGGGCCATTTCGGCTATTTTTCCGATTTTAGGGACTTTTGGTCCGGAAAAGGGGTTTCACTTCGGGACCAAATATTAAAAAATCAGGATCCTGCCGCGAGAAATAGGCATACACCTTTGGCTTTCTTTTAACTTGTACTACTTAACGGCGAAGTTTGACAAAATTGCATCTCAGCCAGAAAATACGAAAATCGGGACACCTACGCACGAAATAGGCAAAAAACGAAACATTGGTGTCACTCTTGAGGAGTGACATGTGTCTCAAGACACGTGTCATACATGCGTAGACGTGCCATGCATGTGAGACACTGTAACACCCCGATCCCTCTCGAGACCGAAAGTTCTATCAATCAATCTAATCGCAACCCAATTCCAAACCCGGGCAAAATTTTTTAGGGAAAGATGGACGGAGTCTCCCCTGTTTTTAGGCAAAATGTAAAACCTGTAATAGCATATAAGTGGACCAGCACCGTGTCCAACCATACAACCACCTCAAGGCCATCCGAGCCTTGGTTCTCAACAAGCGAACACAAGTAAATATACATTTCCAGTTTAAATGCTAACCTAACTCTTCTCATCTTTGACAAATACATTCATGCTTGGCAACTAAACTATACTAACTTATTGCATAAAATAGACTATCATATCATTCCAACTCTTTTCCTTTGGAATATCGTGCAGGTACACCATATACTATTGAAGAATTCCAATCACGATTGCCGATAAAATATCAAGAACGACTAGAGCAAAGATATTGTAGATAATATTATGCAGTAAAACCGATAAGAATTCCGATTGCCAAATCCACTGAGAAATGTCCACAAAGAATACCAAAATAGTACGCCTCACGTAAAACTAATCATTGTAAGTAGACTCAAATCAAAGTTCCCCATAAGAATGTAGAGAGAACACCAAAGGTTGATTAAAATCCCAACCAAGTCTCCCACGAAATGCCAATATAGAAATACCCGATGAATGCCCAACAAGGAAATATTAAGAATAAACAAATAGAACCCCAAAGGAAAGCTACTCTTTCACAACTGTTAAGCATAGAGGAGGACCTTAGAGATTCGCCAATAACCAAGCTCCAAAAGCAAACACCAACTCCCAAATAAAGGCTAGTCAAATACTGCTCATTCCCGTCAATCCATATAACTTGGAGGGCCTGCTACTAACCACTTCTCTTTAGGGGAGGAAGAAATCTTTCTTACCATTTCCACGGGACATGTATGAATGCCAAGATATCACATTTATACATATATACCTTAATCTATTATGCAAGCAAGTTTACAAAAGAGTTTATTTAACAAAGTCACTCAAGCACGACAATCAAGTCAAGCACAACATAATCAATTCAAATCACAGCACAACCAATTCAAGACATTCTAATCCACATATTACAAGCAATACCTGTAGCAAATAACAATTCACGAGATCAATTCGATTCACGATGCCAATTCAATACACGAGTAGTCACTTTACTTCACGTATCACACATTTAGAACATAACACATAACTATATCACATAGGTGCACACATTCAGTTCAAGACACACAATCTCACATACAAGCATACACTTTCAAGACACACTTAACAAGCACACATTCAAGGATCACTACCCACCAGACCAAGGACCCTGTCCTGGCTTATGAGCTAAACAAGCTCTGATACCACCTGTAACACCCGATCACTCTTGAGACCGGAAGTTCTATCAATCAATCTAATCGCAACCCAATTGCAAACCTGAGCAAAATTTTTTAGGAAAAGATGGACGGAGTCTTCCCTGTTTCTAGGCAAAATGTAAAACCTGTAATAGCATATAAGTGGACCAGCACCGTGTCCAACCATACAACCACCTCAAGGCCATCCGAGCCTTGGTTCTTAACAAGCGAACACAAGTAAATATACATTTCCAATTTAAATGCTAACCTAACTCTTCTCATCCTTGACAAATACATTCATGCTTGGAAACTAAACTATACTAACTTATTGCATAAAATAGACTATCATACCATTCTAACTCTTTTCCTTTGGACATTACAAACATGCATTGAAGTTAACTATACTATCCGAATACATAAACTAGCTTATCATACCACTTCAATAATCTAGTAAAACTTAAATTACATTCCTTTAACATTAAATACATACAACACATGAAACATACATATTTGCATCTTTTACAACTCAAGCCACATAGCACACAAGACAACTCTTCAAGCATGAGCTTTCACGTAATCACGAACTTTCCAGCTAACAAGTCATTTCCTGAAATGTGGTGGTGAGGAGTAAGTATACTCTACACGTATACTCAGTGAGGGCGAGACATAGACTTGGTAGAGAGAAAGAAAGTCGTGCAATACAAATTAGGCAGTTAATCAATATATCTGATAAGTAAGCAATCAATATAAACAATCAATACAATAAACAATTAATCAAAGCATTAACACAACCATTCAAAGCTATACCACACTCCGAAGGCTATGAGTCACTCATACGAGCATTGTACCTTGCGATTCGATTCCACGAGCATTACATCAATCTCGAGCTTGATGTCGACAATGATGACAATAAGCGCGCAACCACCTTATAACTTCAGTTTGGAATACCCCAAAAGTATCCAATCAATTCTACGACCCAAATCTCCTTAGGAGGCAACCCAAGCGAGAATGGGAATAGGACACAGAGCTAGAGCAACCAACCCTGGCAGACCGAGACTGCCCAGAGAGGCCCATCACTCACACGCCTGACACTAATGCAATGCAATATGAGATACAAGTAATAAACGAGCAATAGCACGAAAGTGCAGATTAGTGGCGATAAACGAGATATCAAGCATTTACAATCAACATTAGCATTCAACTAACTTTTCAAGCATAACTATCATTAATAGCAATAAGGACACCAATTAATCAAGTAACAGCAGTTCAAACACGGAAACGACAAATATCACTATTCAATCTCTAACTTCCAAAGGCAATTACGAGCAAACGAGCTAAGGGATTAGGAAACCGATTTCACTACATTCACTTAGGCACTACAAGGCACGTTTCTATGTCACTAAACTTCATTTTCTCACCAGGAACCCGAAAGTCCACCTACTGCGTTTGAACTACAGCTATGCTAACCGGTCATTCAATCAACGCCATAACAGCGCCAAAAGTGTTTCCATGCCCTCAATAGCAAAACCCCCAACTCAATTCGAGCACGGTCAACACTTGGTCAAACGGCCCCTTTTCGTTTCATTGTCTAATTTCCAATTTTAACAAAGGCCGGTCCATTTTTGTTGCACATTTTATCTTTCTATCACTAATGGCACCTATCTAAATCAAGCAATCGCAATTCGGATCAAAATCCAAAATTCTAGGGTTTTACTATTCGAAATTACTATTCATTATTCTTCCCCAATTTCAATTATGCAATTTCAACTGTAAAAATTGCTAAATAACTATCAAACAATGCTCTACGAACTCAAAGGAAGCTATATCAAGCAATTACAGGCACTATAACACATTATATATCAAATCTAAATATTTTGATGCCATTTAACCGAATTCAAGTTAAAACAATGCAATTTTAATGAAAACCAACTAAAACTAGCTAAATTAAGCTAAAAATATTTTTTTTTTCAAAATTCGGGAAATATTTCTGTAACTCTCATTTTCGAAATACTACGATCGAACGGTCAATAAACAATTGCTAATCAAATGATGTGCAATAATATAAAACTATAATTTTTGAAAAGTAGAATAGTAGAATAGTTTAAGATTCACTCCGGCTTGGAGTTACTTTTCTCATTTAATTGAAAACAGAGTAATTTAATGCAAGAAAATTAAAACCGATTATTAAAATAATCAAAACAATTAAAATAATCAACATTCATTTAAAAATAATTAATTTAACTATTTCTAGAATATTTTAAAGAATTATGAAGTTGATGTTAAGATACAAATGAATAAGTTACTATAAACACGTAGTCAGATGCAATTAATTACTAACATTTAAAATGACACTTAATTAAACACAAGAAAATAAATCTAACTACTATAAACAATAAAAATAGGTGATAATCTTTTAGTTAATCAATATAAAAATTATGGAATGCTTCTAAAAGAAATATCAAAATAGTACAAAATGGTTGATTTAACTAATTAAACATTTAATTAAATGCAGTTATATGCCATTAAATGCATGCCGAGTTCAGGTTATCACATCCTTCCCCCCTTAAAACAATTGCGTCCTCGCAATTCTTCTTCCAATAGAACTCAGCATCATCTGAAATCCAAATTTGACTAATCTTCATCGGTTGCTAAGCAAGACACTACATAAGGACATCCGAAGAAAACCAATGTAAGAAACCCAAGTAGTACTGCCCGAAAATTCTAAAATAATAAAGCCAAATAAAGGCTCTAGAGAATACCAAATAGAACTCCAAATAAAAAATCTTACTAGACATGAATGCCATAATAGAATCCCAACTAAAAGTACCGAGAACATACCAATAAACAGTCTGAAGTAGAGTCTAAACGAGAACCCAAGTACTGCTCAGGAAGACTCGAGACAAGAAATCCAGTCAATCGTATTACAAAAGTTTCGAGGAAGTCTTCCAAAATATAGCTCGAGAAGCATCTGAATAGGGAATCCAAAATGTACGCCAATATATATATACTTATCAAAAGTCCATGAATGAATACCATGCTGAATAACCAAGTAGATTCCCAAAATAATATTGCTACCAAATATTGGGTAAAATACCAGAGGGAATATCGTGCAGGTGCACCATATACTATTGAAGAATTCCAATCACGATTGCTGATAAAATATTAAAAAAACTAGAGCAAAGATATTGTAGATAATATTATGTTGTAAGTCCGATAAGAATTCCGATTGCCAAATTCACTGAGAAATGTCCACAAAGAATACCAAAATAGTACGCCTCACGCAAAACTGATCATTGTAAGTAGACTCAAATCAAAGTTCCCCATAAGAATGTAGAGAGAACACCAAAGGTTGATTAAAATCCCAACCAAGTCTCCCACGAAATGCCAATATAGAAATACCCGATGAATGCCCAACAAGGAAACATTAAGAATAATCAAATAGAACCCCAAAGGAAAACTACTCTTTCACAACTGTTTAGCACAGAGGAGGACCTTAGAGATTCGCCAATAACCGAGCTCCAAAAGCAAACACCAACTCCCAAATAAAGGCTAGTCAAATACTGCTCATTCCCGTCAATCCATATAACTTGACGGGCCTGCTACTAACCACTTCTCTTCAGGGGAGGAAGAAATCTTTCTTACCATTTCCACGGGACATGTATGAATGCCAAGATATCACATTTATACATATATACCTTAATCTATTATGCTAGCAAGTTTACAAAAGAGTTTATAAAATAGTTTATTTAACAAAGTCACTCAAGCACGACAATCAAGTCAAGCACAACATAATCAATTCAAATCACGGCACAACCAATTCCAGACATTCTAATACACATATTACAAGCAATACCTCCAGCAAATAACAATTAACGAGATCAATTCGATTCACGATGCCAATTCGATACACGAGTAGTCACTTCACTTCACGTATCACACATTTAGCACATAACACATAACTATATCACATAGGTGCACACATTCAGGTCAAGACACACAATCTCACATAAAAGCATACACTTTCAAGACACACTTAACAAGCACACATTCAAGGATCAATACCCACCAGACCAAGGACCCTGTCTTGGCTTATGAGCTAAACAAGCTCTAATACCACCTATAACACCCCGATCCCTCTCGAGACTGGAAGTTCTATCAATCAATCTAATCGCAACCCAATTCCAAACCCGGGCAAAATTTTTTAGGGAAAGACGGACGGAGTCTTCCCTACTTCTAGGCAAAATGTAAAACCTGTAATAGCATATAAGTACACCAGCACCGTGTCGGACCATACAACCACCTCAAGGCCATCCGAGCCTTGGTTCTCAACAAGTGAACACAAGTAAATATGCATTTCCATTTTAAATGCTAACCTAACTCTTCTCATCTTTGACAAATACATTCATGCTTGGCCACTAAACTATACTAACTTATTGCATAAAATAGACTATCATGCCATTCTAACTCTTTTCCTTTGGACATTACAAGCATGCAATGAAGTTAAACTATATTATCCGAATGCATAAACTAGATTATCATACCACTTCAATAATCTAGTAAAACTTAAATTACATTCCTTTAACATTAAATACATACAACACATGAAACACAAATCTTTGCATCTTTGACAACTCAAGCCACATAGCACGCAAGACAACTCTTCAAGCATGAACTTTCACGTAATCACGAACTTTCCAGCTAACAAGGCATTTCCTGAAATGTGGTGGTGAGGAGTGAGTATACTCAACACGTATACTCAGTGAGGGCGAGACAGATATCGAGGTGGAGAGAAAGAAAGTCGTGCAATGCAAATAAGGCAGTTAAGCAATATATCTGACAAGTAAGCAATCAATATCAATAATCAATACAATAAACAATTAATAAAAGCATTAACACAACCATTCAAAGTTATACCGCACTCTGAAGGCTATTGGTCACTCATACGAGCAATGTACCATGCGATTCGATTCCACGATCATTACATCAATCTCGAGCTTGATGTCGACAACGATGACAATAAGCGCGCAACCACCTTATAACTTCAGTTTGGAATACCTCAGAAGTATCCAATCAATTCTACGACCCAAATCTCCCTGGGAGGCAACCCAAGCGAGAATAGGAATAGGACACGGAGCTAGAGCAACCAACCCTGGCAGCCCGAGACTGCCCAGAGAGGCCCATCACTCACGCGCCTGACACTAGTGCAATGCAATATGAGATACAAATAATAAACGAGCAATAGCACAAAAGTGTAGATTAGCGGCGATAAACGAGATATCAAGCATTTACAATCAACATTAGCATTCAACTAACTTTTCAAGCATAACTATCATTAATAGCAACAAGAACACCAATTAAGCAAGTAACAGCAGTTCAAACACGGAAACGACAAATATTACTATTCAATATCTATCTTCCAAAGGCAATTACGAGCAAACGAGCTACAGGATTAGGAAACCGATTTCACTACATTCACTTAGGCACTACAAGGCACGTTTCTGTCTCACTAAACTTCATTTTCTCACCTAGAGCCCGAAAGTCCACCTACTGCGTTTGAACTATAGCTATGCTAACCGGTCATTCAATCAACGCCACAACAGTGCCAAAAATACTTCTATGCCCTCAATAGCAAAACCCCCAACTCAATTCGAGCATGGTCAACACTTGGTCAAACGGCCCCTTTTCGTTTCATTGTCTAATTTCCAATTTTAACAAAGGCTGGTCCGTTTTTATTGCACATTTTATCTTTCTATCACTAATGGCACCTATCCAAATCAAGCAATCGCAATTCGGATCAAAATCCGAAATTCTAGGATTTTACTATTCAAAATCACTATTTATTGTTCTTCTCAATTTCAAATACACAATTTCAACCGTAAAAATTGCTAAATAACTATCAAACAATGCTCTACGAACTCAGATGAAGCTATGTCAAGCAATTACAAGCATTATAACACATTATATATCAAATCTAAAAATTTGGAACAAAAATCAAATTCGAATATAAATGCACAAAAGCGTGAAAACCCTCATAGAGATTGAAGAGGAAGCCTTGCAAGGACCCTAGCCACGATCCCCGAGCAATTCCATTCGAAATTGTTGCTTAAAATTGAAAATCAAAATTTTTTTTCTTTCCCCATGGAGTTTCGGCCATGGGAGCTTATTTTGCCTTGTTTTTATTTTTATTTTTTCTTTTCTTTTGTTTTATAAAAGATGACACTTAGGGGCAAAATGGTCAAAGGCTAAAAGCTTGGTCAAAATCAAGTTAAAAATGGTCAAATTAGCTTATTTTGATGCCATTTAACCGAATTCAAGTTAAAACAATGCAATTTTAATGAAAACCAACTAAAACTAGCTAAATTAAGCTAAAAACATTTTTTGATGAAATTCGGGAAATATTTCTTTAACTCTCATTTTCGAAATACTACGATCGAACAGTCAATAAACGATCGCTAATCAAATGATGTACAATAATATAAAACTATAATTTTTGAAAAGTAGAATAGTAGAATATTTTAAGATTCACTCCGACTCGGAGTTACTTTTCTCATTTAATTGAAAACCGAGGAATTTGATGCAAGAAAATTAAAACCGATTATTAAAATAATCAAAACAATCAAAATAATCAATATTCATTTAAAAATAATTAATTTAACTATTTCTAGAATATTTTAAACAATTATGAAGTTCATATTAAGATACAAATGAATAAGTTAATGTAAACACGTAGTCAGATACAATTAATTACTAACATTTAAAATGACACTTAATTAAACACAAGAAAATAAATCTAACTACTATAAACAATAAAAATAGGTGATAATCTTTTAGTTAATCAATAAAAAAATTATGGAATGCTTCTAAAAGAAATATCAAAATAGTACAAAATGGTTGATTTAACTAATTAAACATTTAATTAAATGCGGTTATATGCCATTAAATGCATGCCGGGTTTGGGTTATCACATCCGTCCCCCCTTAAAACAATTACGTCCTCGTAATTCTTCTTCCAATAGAACTCAGCATCATCTGAAATCCAAATTTGACTAATCTTCATCGGTTGCTAAGCAAGACACTACATAAGGACATCCGAAGAAAACCAATCTAAGAAACCCGAGTAGTACTGCACAAAAATTCTAAAATAATAAGGACAAATAAATGCTCTAGAGAATACCAAATAGAACTCCAAATAAAAAATCTACTAGACATGAATGCCATAATAGAATCCCAACTAAAAGTACCGAGAACATACCAATAAACAGTCTGAAGTAGAGTCTAAACGAGAACCCAAGTACTGCTCAGGAAGACTCGAGACAAGAAATCCAGTCAATCATATTACAAAAGTTTCAAGGAAGTCTTCCAAAATATAGCTCGAGAAGCATCTGAATAGGGAATCCAAAATGTACGCCATTATATATATACTTATCAAAAGTCCATGAATGAACACCATGCTGAATAACCAAGTAGATTCCCAAAATAATATTGCTACCAAATATTGGGTAAAATACCAGAGGGAATATCATGCAGGTGCACCATATACTATTGAAGAATTCCAATCACGATTGCCGATAAAATATCAAGAAAGACTAGAGCAAAGATATTGTAGATAATATTATGCAGTAAGTCCGAGAAGAATTCTGATTGCCAAATCCACTGAGAAATGTCCACAAAGAATACCAAAATAGTACGCCTCACGTAAAACTGATCATTGTAAGTAGACTCAAATCAAAGTTCCCCATAAGAATGTAGAAAGAATACCAAAGGTTGATTAAAATCCCAACCAAGTCTCCCATGAAATGCCAATATAGAAATACCCGATGAATGCCTAACAAGGAAACATTAAGAATAATCAAATAGAACCCCAAAGGAAAGCTACTCTTTCACAACTGTTAAGCACAGAGGAGGACCTTAGAGATTCGCCAATAACCGAGCTCCAAAAGCAAACACCAACTCCCAAATAAAGGCTAGTCAAATACTACTCATTCCCGTCAATCCATATAACTTGGAGGGCCTGCTACTAACCACTTCTCTTCAGGGGAGGAAGAAGTCTTTCTTACCATTTCCACAGGACATGTATGAATGCCAAGATATCACATTTATACATATATACCTTAATCTATTATGCAAGCAAGTTTACAAAAGAGTTTATAAAACAGTTTATTCAACAAAGTCACTCAAGCACAACATAATCAATTCAAATCACGGCACAACCAATTCAAGACATTCTAATACACACATTGCAAGCAATACCTCAAGCAAATAACAATTCACGAGATCAATTCGATTCACGATGCCAATTCGATACACGAGTAGTCACTTCACTTCACGTAACACACATTTATCACATAACACATAACTATATCACATAGGTGCACACATTCCGGTAAAGACACACAATCTCACATACAAGCATACACTTTCAAGACACACTTAACAAGCACACATTCAAGGATCACTACCCACCAGACTGAGGACCCTGTCCTGGCTTATGAGCTAAACAAGCTCTGATACCACCTGTAATACCCCGATCCCTCTCGAGACCGGAAGTTCTATCAATCAATCTAATCGCAACCTAATTCCAAACCTGGGCAAAATTTTTTAGGGAAAGATGGACGGAGTCTCCCCTGTTTCTAGGCAAAATGTAAAACCGGTAATAGCATATAAGTGGACCAGCACCGTGTCCAACCATACAACCACCTCAAGGCCGTCCGAGCCTTGGTTCTCAACAAGCGAACACAAGTAAATATACATTTCCAGTTTAAATGCTATCCTAACTCTTCTCATCTTTGACAAATACATTCATGCTTGGCAACTAAACTATACTAACTTGTTGCTTAAAATAGACTATCATACCATTCTAACTATTTTCCTTTGGACATTACAAACATGCATTGAAGTTAAACTATACTATCCGAATACATAAACTATCTTATCATACCACTTCAATAATCTAGTAAAACTTAAATTACATTCCTTTAACATTAAATACATACAACACATGAAACATACATCTTTGCATCTGTGACAACTCAAGCCACATAGCACACAAGACAACTCTTCAAACACGAACTTTCACGTAATCACGAACTTTCCAGCTAACAAGGCATTTCCTGAAATGTGGTGGTGAGGAGTGAGTATACTCAACACATATACTCAGTGAGGGCAAGATAGATATCGAGGTGCAGAGAAAAAAAGTCGTGCAATGCAAATAAGGCAGTTAAGCAATATATCTGGCATGTAAGCATTCAATATAAACAATCAATACAATAAACAATTAATAAAAGCATTAACACAACCATTCAAACCTATACCACACTCTGAAGGCTATGGGTCACTCATACGAGCAATGTACCATGCGATTCGATTCCACGAGCATTACATCAATCTCGAGCTTGATGTCGACAACGATGACAATAAGCGCGTAACCACCTTATAACTTCAGTTTGGAATACCCCGGAAGTATCCAATCAATTCTACGACCCAAATCTCCTTGGGAGGCAACCCAAGTGAATGGGAATACGACACGGAGCTAGAGCAACCAACCCTGGCAGCCCGAGACTGCCCAGAGAGGCCCATCACTCACATGCCTGACACTAATGCAATGCAATACGAGATACAAGTAATAAACGAGGAATAGCACGAAAGTGCAGATTAGTGGCGATAAACGAGATATCAAGCATTTACAATCAATATTAGCATTCAACTAACTTTTCAAGCATAACTATCATTAATAGCAACAAGGACACCAATTAAGCAAGTAACAGCGGTTCAAACACGGAAACGACAAATATCACTATTCAATCTTTAACTTCCAAAGGCAATTACGAGCAAACGAGCTACGGGATTAGGAAACCGATTTCACTACATTCACTTAGGCACTACAAGGCACATTTCTATGTCACTAAACCTCATTTTCTCACCCGGAGCCCGAAAGTCCACCTATTGCGTTTGAACTACAGCTACGCTAACCGGTCATTCAATCAACGCCACAACAGCGCCAAAAGTGTTTCCATGCCTTCAATAGCAGAACCCCCAACTCAATTCGAGCACGGTCAACACTTGGTCAAACGGCCCCTTTTCGTTTCATTGTCTAATTTCTAATTTTAACAAAAGGCTGGTCCATTTTTATTGCACATTTTATCGTTCTATCACTAATGGCACCTATCCAAATCAAGCAATC
The DNA here is from genome assembly GCA_037974665.1 of Ehretia macrophylla. Taxonomy (NCBI): domain Eukaryota; kingdom Viridiplantae; phylum Streptophyta; class Magnoliopsida; order Boraginales; family Ehretiaceae; genus Ehretia; species Ehretia macrophylla. The sequence goes on from CM075772.1 coordinate 39,647,210, forward strand.
GCAATTCGGATCAAAATCCGAAATTCTAGGGTTTTACTATTCAAAATCACTATTTATTGTTCTTCCCCAATTTCAAATACGCAATTTCAACCCTAAAAATTGCTAAATAACTATCAAACAATGCTCTACGAACTCAAAGGAAGCTATATCAAGCAATTACAGGCATTATAACACATTATATACAAATCTAAAAATTTGGAACAAAAATCAAATTCGAATATAAATGCACAAAAGCATGAAAACCCTCACAGAGATTGAAGAGGAAGCCTTGCAAGGACCCTAGCCACGATCTCCGAGCAATTCCATGCGAAATTATTGCTTAAAATTGAAAATTAAATTTTTTTTTCTTTCCCCACGGAGTTGCGGCCATGGGAGCTTATTTTGCCTTGTTTTCAATTTTTTTTTCTTTTATTTTATTTTATAAAAGATGACACTTAGGGGCAAAATGGTCAAAGGCTAAAAGCTTGGTCAAAATCAAGTTAAAAATGGTCAAATTAGCTTATTTTGATGCCATTTAACCGAATTCAAGTTAAAACAATGCAATTTTAATGAAAACCAAATAAAACTAGCTAAATTAAGCTAAAAATATATTTTTTTTCAAAATTCGGGAAATATTTCTATAACTCTCATTTTCGAAATACTACGATCGAACTGTCAATAAACGATCGCTAATCAAATGATGTGCAATAATATAAAACTATAATTTTTGAAAATTAGAATAGTAGAATAGTTTAAGGTTCACTCCGGCTCGAAGTTACTTTTCTCATTTAATTGAAAATCGAGTAATTTAATGCAAGAAAATTAAAACCGATTATTAAAATAATCAAAACAATCAAAATAATCAATATTCATTTAAAAATAATTAATTTAACTATTTCTAGAATATTTTAAAGAATTATGAAGTTCATGTTAAGATACAAATGAATAAGTTAATATAAACACGTAGTCAAATGCAATTAATTACTAACATTTAAAATGACACTTAATTAAACACAAAAAAATAAATCTAACTACTATAAACAATAAAAATAGGTGATAATCTTTTAGTTAGTCAATATAAAAATTATGGAATGCTTCTAAAAGAAATATCAAAATAGTACAAAATGGTTGATTTAACTAATTAAACATTTAATTAAATGCAGTTATAAACCATTAAATGCATGCCGGGTTCGGATTATCATAGACACAACGTCCACACATGTGTGACACGTGGCGGGACACGTGTTTCCCTTGCGTCAGCCTTAAAAACCTATATAAAGGGGTCACTTGACCCCCTGAAATCAAACAGGCAGACACATTTTTCTAGCCCGATTTCACTAAATTATATCAATTCAATTAGTTAACGTTCCGAAAGTTCCAAAATCGGTCCGAATCTTCTCCAATTTTTGGCATTTTGAGGTGAGGAGATTTAATTAAAAATAACATCTTATATGTTTATATGATTATTATATATTTATAATATGATTTGTTATTTTAATATTCTAGCTTAAGATATATAACATATCATGTCTGTTAATATTCTTTATTTGTTACATTTGAACTAGGATTAACTTTAATAATTTGTTGTTTTGAAATTATTAGTTAAGAGCTAATTCTTTATGAAATTAATCACCCTTTGTGGCTACTTGGTATGATACAACTTCATTCAATTATTTGAACTTCCAGTAATTAATATTGTTAAAGGTACTTAACCGGAGACAACCTCTTTTGTTGTTTTCCACCTACGTGTTTATCAAAGCGCGTGATCGTAAATTGTACAAATAATTATCAATTGTGTGTTATGTGAATACGTGTGCATGTTTGTGTACTATTAAAATTAGGGGTTGCAACCTCAGGACCGATAGCTTGCACAAATGCCGGGCGGCATAGGGCTTGCTCATGCTCCCGTGTCTATCGTGGACCTATTCTCTCTCCCGCTTGACGTTCTCCACCCTCGAGGAGTTGGGTCATAGATTTTGGATACAATCCAGAGCATCCTCTTGGGAGAGATAAGAAGTTGGAATTGTGATCAAGGCTGGCCACCTCGTGAAATACTCGACTTGTTCCTACTCTCACTTTGTATCACCCTTGGAGAGTAGTGTCCTACTCTTGCTTGGCATTCCACCCTCGGAGAGTAGGCTGATATATGTTGTGGTTATATGTCACTAAATGATGCTGTTATTAATACGTGATTCAAATGTGATAATAATTTATACTAGTTATCATATGTTATTATATCTTATATGGACAGTTTGTTAATTCTACTGTACGTGATTTGCATCATGATTTACAAAAGAGTCCGACTAGAAATGTTTTCAAAACTCTTCTATTTCATCATCACTGAGCTTCCCCAAAGCTTACCCTCTTTTCTCCCCCCAGTGCAGCTGCAGCTTAGCTTGAAATGGAAATTGACTTTGAATGTTTACATGCTTGAAGCCTCATGCTGTCATAGTTGGATCCAAGTTAAAAAAGTTAGAATTTGTTGTATTAATTTTGGGAAGAAGGGCAACTGTGTTGAAACCTCAATTTGTATGATAGCCGGGTTGTTATCAGATCTCAAATGTTGTAACACCCTTTTGTACTTAAATTATTATATAAAGGCTTGTTATTAAGTAAGTCTTTATTTACTGTTCCTTTTAATACAAAGTTATGAACTCGCAATAACGATAAACGCAGACTATAACCTAGGCTTGAGAAGGGCCGGGTTGGGGTATTACAAGGACTATGATACTATCGACAGATGACGACTTGAGATGGATTAGTTTGTTTGGTGAGTTCTTCCTGAAAATAGGGTCGTATTGTGGAAATGATCCATAACATGTGTTATGTCCAACGTGTTAACAATTTTGAAGCTAGTTGATAGGATACGTAAATCGGATATAGACCTATCACCTTGAAATTAGTGTATGCCACCATAGGATCATGGTATTATTGTGATATTCCTTTTGAGGTATGTATGCGAGATTGACACGACATAAGTCATGATTTTGGAGTTATAGTTAGATTGTTAGAATACCGATGCAGCTTTGATTACTATGTTTGAAGGTTTTAACCTTAGTTAATGAACTCAACCTCAAGATCAATTGGAGAAAATAGAGTTGTTCAAATGAATAAACTATAAATGTAAAGGTCACACTGAAATAAATGATTGGAGAAAGCTAGGAAGTGAATTGGTTATAGTAAGAGAGATCACAGAGGAAAGGACAACCCGGAGTGGGAAAATAACAAAGGTCGGAATCCATTTAAATGACCTCAACAAGAAATATTAAATTTCGGGACAAAATTCTTTTAAGAAAGGGAGGATGTGCGGCCCGACCTCAATTTAAGTGTGTTACCTCGATTCGTGTGCTCTAACCATGAACTGCGTGCCTTAACTTAAATATAAGAGTCGTACCTTGATTTACGTGCATTGCATTGAATTACATGCCTTGCATTGGTTTACATGCATTCATCTAGGATTGCCTGCATTTATATTGGAATCTACGTATTTACCTAGAAGTACGTGTCTTACCTCGTAGTGCGTGCCTTAAACCTAGTGATGCGTGCTTGTATGCTAATCAATAAATATTCCTACACAAAGCACTAGACAATAAAATAATCCAACAAACTCCACTAACATTAAAATACTATTAAACTAACCTAAACATTCCACTAATCTATATTTAAACCCTAAGTCAACCCACAAGAGAACAAAACCTCACCAAAACCTAAATCCTATCATTAAACACTAGAATTCAAAATATATATATAAACAACACACATACACACAAGGCCTACACGGACAACAAGAAATACCTACACACACAATTATAAATTAAACACATACAAGACATAAAAATATTCCCTTAAACACACAAAACACAAGAAGGCATAAAATTAATCCTACACTCTACCCAAGCCCCTCACTTTCTTGGCCTACACACCCCACATGCTACCACAATTCAAATTATACTCAAGATGACAAAAATTTCAGCTTTGGATGCGCCCTAGGCTGGCACCCACATGCTAACACATAAACAAACACTTCAACTCTCATTTTTCCTCTCAACTCTCTCACTCTCTCTCCATTTCGGCCCTAGCTCTTCCTTGAGCTTCCAAGACTCAAGCTTGCTCTCTAGGTCACTCAAGCACTCGGCCATAGCAAGCAAACCAAGCAAGAACACTCAAATCCCTCAACAAGCTCACCATTTTTGGCCAAAGGTAGGTTTATGCTTCATCTTCTTCTTCTTTTGGTTTTGAGCACATGCACACTTCCTACACTTGGTAACTAGACTAGGACTTAAGGAAAATAAGGAGACCATTCGGCCAAAGCAAGGAAAAGTGGCATTTCCTACATTTCAAGAGCATTTTTTGCATTTCACTCATCAAGTTGCTAAGGTGAGGGTTAAATCCTTTCAAATGCTTCAAAAACTCACATGCATGCTCTTATATGGCTGTGTTTACTCTTGAAGCTCATGTGCATGTGTTTATATGAGCATATCTACCCTTGCATGGCTTGAAATTTGGTATAAACCTTGAGATATGAAGTTATGCTTTTTGGCAGCTCTCTATCCGTGTAGAATGAGATAATTTGAACCTATCAAATTTTTTTAAAAATGCATGAAATTTGGTGAGTTATTAGATTTTTCAGTTCTGAACATAGCTTGAAGAAATAGGATAAAGCTAATTTTGAGTTTATAACCCCAAAAAATTGCAAATATCGAAATGTGTATAAAACTGGACAGATTTGCGTGGTCTTGCGGTTTTGGCCATAACTCCTATTTTCGAACTCGAAATGCAGCGAGGTTTGTTCCTAGATTTAAAGCACTAGTTATTTTCTTGGCTAACCGAATGAGGACAAATAGGCTATTACAGTGGGTTTTTGCTTGGAAACTTGCTTTAAATCATGTTGTAATTGTACTTTGAGGTATTGAATGCTTGGGCTTGTGGAAATTAGAAGTTACATGGACTGTTTTGGTTGGTTGAGATTGCTTAAATTAGTTGATGCATGACCTAGGCTTATTTTATGATGGATTCTTGCTTAATCGTATATGTAAGCATAAAATTGAGGCCCTATTACTTATGCATGCTTGCCAAGTGACTATTCTATGGGTTAAATGAATTCATTTGAGTTGTTAGTAGGCTATCCAATAATCCTTAAGTATGTATGATATGGTTTAAGTGATTCTTATGATTCTTAGCAAACTAAACCTACACTCGAGCACGGTCCTTGTAAATCCTAATGGCTACGTAAGTTCCCAAGTCCCAATCCCTTCATGTGTATCTTATAATTGATGTTGAGGAATGTTAATGGACTACCTGGAATTATCTTTATAGCTTTAAGCATGATTCTCGATGATCGCATGTTGATAAGTTAACTATTCGTGCACCCGGTCTTGTGTAAAGTGTCGTAACATGCCCGTGTGTCCTCTGTGATAAACCGAACCCGCCATGCATTTAATGGCATTTAACTACATTTAATTAAATGTTTAATTAGCTAAATCATCTATTTTGTACTATTTTGTTATTTCTTTTAGAAGCATTCAATAATTTTTTTTATATTGATTAATTAAAAGATTATCACCTATTTTTATTATTTATAGAAATTGGATTTACTTTCTTGTATTTAATTAAGTGTCATCTTAAATGTTAATATTTAATTGTATTTGATTACGTGTTTATATTAACTTGTTTATTCGTATCTTAACATTAATTTCATAATTCTTTAAAATATTCTAGAAATAGTTAAATTAATTATTTTTAAATGAATATTGATTATTTTGATTGTTTTGATTATCTTAATAATCAGTTTTATTTTCTTATATTTAATTACTCGGTTTTCAATTAAATGAGAAAAGTAACTCCGAGCCGGAGTGAATCTTAAACTATTCTACTTTTTAAAAATTATAGTTTTATATTATTGCTCATTATTTGATTAGCGATCGTTTATTGACTGTTCGATCGTAGCATTTCGAAAATGAAAGTTAGAAGAATATTTCTCGGATTTCGTGAATAGCGTTTCTAGTTTAATTTAGCTAGTTTTAGTTGGTTTTTATTAAAATTGCATTGTTTTAATTTGAATTAGACTAAATGTTAATTAAAATAAGCTTATTTGACCATTTTTAACTTAAGCTTGACTTTGCAAAATGACCAAAATGCCCTTGAGCCTTTGTCATCTTTTAAATAAGAAAAATAAGCTAAAATTGACTCAAAAAACAAAACCAAAAATCCCCCCAATGTCCCCCCTTGGCCAAAACTCAAAGGAAAAAGAAAGAAAAATTGATTTTGCATTTTTTAGGCCAAAATCTTGCATGGAATCGGACGAGGATTGTGGCTCGGGTCCTTGCGGGTCTTGGTCTTCAATCTCTGTGAGGGTTTTTACGTTTTTGTGCATTTTTATTTGAATTTGATTTTTGATTCAATATTTCAGATTTGATATTTATTGTGTTAGAATGCCTGTTATTGCTTGAAATAACTTCCTTAGGGTTCGTAGAGCATTGCTTGTTAGTTATTTAGCGATTTTTACAGCTAGAAACGCAAATTTGAAATTGGGGAAGAATAATGAATAGTGTTTTTGAATAGTAAAACCCTAGATTTTTGGGTTTTGATCTGAATTGTGATTTCTTGATTTTGATAGGTGCCATTAATGATAGAAAGATAAAATGTGCAATAAAAACGGACCGACCTTTGATAAAATTGGAAATTAGACAAAGAAACATAAAGGGGCCGTTTGACCAAGCGTTGACCGTGCTTGAATTGAGTTAGGGGTTTTGCTATTGAGGGCATGAAAGCACTTTTGGCGCTATTGTAGCGTTGATTGGGTGATCCGTTAGCACATTTGTAGTTCAAACGTAGTAGGTGGACTTTCGGGCTTCGGTTGGGAAAGTGAGGTTTCGTGATATAAAAACGTGCCTTGTAGTACCTAAGTGAATGTAGTGAAATCGGTTTCGTAATCTTGCAGCTCGTTTGCTCGCAATTGCCTTTGAAAGTTAGAGATTGAACAATGGTATTTGTTGTTTTCGTGTTTGAACTGCTATTACGTGATTAATTGATGTTATTGTTGATATTAATGATAATCGTGCTCGAAAAGTTAATTGATTGCTATCATTGATTGTAAATGTTTGATATCTCGTTTATCGCCACTAATTTGCACTTTCGTGTTATCGCTCGTTTGTTGCTTGTATCTCGTATTGCATTGCATAGTGTCAGGCGCGTGAGTTATGGGCCTCTCTGGGCTGTCTCGGGCTGCCAGGGTTGGTTGCTCTAGCTCCGTGTCCTATTCCCATTCTCGCTAGGGGTGCCGCCCTAGGATATTTGGGTCGTAGATGTGTCGGGGTACATCCGGAGTACACCCAGTGGAAGTTTTAAGGTGGTTGCGCGCTTATTGTCATCGTTGTCAACATCAAGCTCGAGATTGATGTATTGTTCGTGAAATGGTACATTGCTCGTATGAGTGAACCATGACCTTCAAAGTGTGGTATAGCTTTGAATGGTTGTGTTAATTCTTTCTTTAATTGTTTATTGTATTGTCATTTATATTGAATGCTTTTTTACTGATTATATTGCTTAACTGTACCTATTTGCATTGCACGATCTTCTTTCTCTCCACCTCGATATCTGTTTCGCCCTCACTAAGTATACGTGTTGTGTATACTCACTCCTCACCACCATATTTCAGGAAATGCCATGTTAGCTGAAAAGTTCGTGGTTACGTGAAAGATCATGCTTGAAGAGTTGTCTTGCGTGTTATGTGGCTGAGTTGTAGAAAGATGCAAAGATGTATGTTTTCATGTATTGTTTGTATTTAGTGTTAAAAGTTATGTAATTAACTTAACTAGGTTTATTAGAATGGTATAATAGTCTATTTTATGCAATAGGTTAGTATAGTTTAATTGCCAAGCATGAATGTACTTGTCAAAGATGAGAAGAGATAGGATAGTTTTTAAACTGGAAATATATATATACTTGTTGTGTTTAATTGTTGAGAAACAAGGCTCGGATGGCCTTGAGGTGTTTGTATGGTTGGACACGGTGCTGGTCCACGTATATGCTATCACATGTTTGCATTTTGCCTAGAAACAGGGAAGACTCCGTCCGTCTTTCCCTAAAAATTATGCCCGGGTTTGGAATTGGGTTGTGATTAGATTGATTGATAGAACTCCCGGTCTCGAGAGGGATCGGGGTGTTTCATCCTCAACACTTGGTATGTGAATTAAAATAAGTTATACGAATTGTTTTGTATGGTGTTACTTGGCTGCCTGTTAAATGTTCATATGCTTCTAGGTGTTATACAAAGTGGATTTACATGTCAAAGCATGCCTCGTACATTTACTTGTCGATATGTGATCATTCGTGTATCTGGAGGCAACCTAATTTGTTGACCTCCTAATGTAAATTGTTAAAAGATATTCAATGGCTTATTTTGAACATGATTACTTGGCTGCCCGTGAAAGTTTAAATGCTTTCAAATTGATATATGAAATGGTTATATGTTCTTACAATGCCTTATGTGCCACTATGTCAAAATGTGATCATATACTTGCTCGTAGGCAACCTACAATCCGGAGTACACCCATTTGGGAGTGATAAGTGAATGATTGATACTGGCTACAACAATGGTTTTGGGAAATGATCTTGAGAGCAAATGCTCACTGATTGATCTTGAGAGTGAAAGCTCACCTTATCCTTTTTACTATGTGCTTAAGTACTCTCGCTTGGTTCCTAGAGGACCTCGGGGAAGAAATACTGTTTATCTATATGCCACTACTATGATTAATACGTGAATCAAATGTGATGAAAATCTTTACTAATTATCCTATGTTAATAAAATGATGTGGTAACTGTGTTTATTGTTCCATTATACTTATGCTATGTATGATCTTATTTGTGTTACATGACATGTTTTCAAAGGAGTTTTCACAAGTTAACCAGAAAAAGGATTTCAAAAACCTTCTCACTTGTTCCCCCCTTACTGAGTTTATAAGGACTCACCCTCTTTTTGTCACAGGTGAAGCAGGAGTGGAAAATGTGCCTGAAGACAACGTGCGTGTTAATGATTCCTTGAAGTAATTTGGTTATTTTGCTTGCGTTGCATGAACGTGGCTATATGGTTGAAGTTGTTTGGCTTGATTATTGAAGACTTTAGTTCTATCTATTTAAATGGGCCACTTGTAATTCAGGGCCTTGTTTTGGTTTGTGTTAATTAAGAACCATGCGTCTGATACACCAGACCTAGCATGTAGTGAATAATGTCTATTTGCATATATTTATGTGTTAATATAATTGATTGGTTGAATTTAAGTGTTTATTCTAACTTTATATATATATATTTACTAACTTTACTTTTAGTATTTCTTTAAGTGTGTAATAACACTTAATTAAATCATATAAAATGCTTAGTCTCTTATTTTATTATTTGTAAAATGTGATATTACTTTCTTATGTCTAATAAATTAGTTTTCTTCATTTTAAAATGAGTCACGAGTCCGAGGTGATTTTTGAAGTAAGTTATTTTTTTAAATGTTAAATTTTATTTTCACTATATGTTTATTTTCATGCATATGTTCAGAATTTTTATGTGCATGGTGTTTCGGGAAGGTTGGTAGAAAATTGATTAGTATAACAAAGGAATAGTGTTCGGGGTGTAAAATTTGACTATTTTATTTTTCAAAATTTATATTTTTCCTTTATTACTTACCTTATTAGACGTATTTCGTCCATTAGAACTATGTGCATAACATGTCGAGAACGTGAGATATAAAAATATTAGTGTCCTGAATGAATAGTATTACAAAAGAATAGTAACTTTTTGTAGAATTTTTATTTGGGCTTCTAGTGAATTAGATAGACTTTGGACTTTTATTAAACCCTTAAATATGTTTAATTAGACCCAATTTACTAACCCAACCTATTATTTCCTTAGTCTATTACCTATAAAATATAATAAAAGCAAAAACAAAAACAAAAAAAGAGTGCAAAAGCTTAAAACACTGTAGTAGGGCCGAAAATCAGCATAAGAGGAAGAGGAGAGATTTTTGCTCAACAAATCCTCATTCCAAGCCAAGCCAAGCTAGGTGCAAGTGGTTTAGGGTGTTTACTAGCCTCCTAGGAGCTCCTATGCGCAATAGGTGAGAGATTTCATACCTATTTTTGCATTTGAAAAATGTTGCTCTTTTCTTGAATTCATGGATTTGCTATCAAATGCTTAAGTAATGCTTAAAGATGCTTATGTATGTTGTATATAAGTAGTAGAGACCTTATTTATGCTATTTTTTCTTAGTTTAAACGGTTGAATTCATTCGTTGATCGTATGGCATGAATAGTGATATTTTCTAGGGTTTTATGGAATTATGCGATATGGCTTGATTCATTGCTTCTAGTAGGTGCCTTAGATGTTGATAAAGATAGTTTAATAGCCACATGATGTTGAATTGCTCAAAAATTGGCTAACACATGAAATAGGCGACTTTTAAAAAGGGGTTTCGGGGTTAATGAAAATTGGGATTAATTCGGCCATCACATTTGGTGTTCTTCGGCTATGTAGGTGTTAGATATGCTTTTCTAACTCGTGGTTGAATTTCGGTTAGGGTACTTGTAGTGTAAATGCATAAAGAGGTAAATTCGGACTTTTCGGGTAATTGTGTTTTAAAGTGTGACTTCATGGTCCAAAGTGGTGTCATTAAGTGTCAATAGGAAGGTAGTATAGCTTGGTTGCATATCTTGAACTTCGTATACTGTTTGGAAGCTAATTAGCCTTGGTGGACAAAGGGGTTTTGGGTCAAATGTAAATCCGGGTGAATTTGGTTGATATTAGCTATTTTGGCACTTGTATTTTTAGGTAGTTGCTTGTTGTGTATTTGAATGCATTCTAGAGTATATTTGAGCTTTTTGTTGAGTTTCATGAAAAATGTGTTGATGACCCCTTTGTGCACATATAGTTATTTTCATATTTAATGTTTAGATCTTGTTCTAATGTTATGTTACTTGTATTTTGTTAAAGATCAAATTCTAATAGACATTGTATGCTAAGTGAGTAGGACTATAAGGATAGCTCATCCAGTTATATAATTATTGATTGTTGTAAATAAGAGTAATTGGAATTTATATCTTATAATCTTAACTTGACGGTATTTGATGCTTTTATTGTCTTCTATGCTGTCTAATGATATGGTAAGGTGAACTTTGTAGCCTAATTCTATGTGGAATATGAACTTGTGTGAATAAGTGATTATAAATATAACTTCTATTGTTGTAGGGTCGAGTTAAGTAAGAGTTGAGTTGAAATTGTTATAGTTAATTGCTAAACTTATATGAACACCCTAGGGTTACATATTCGCGCTAATTCGGGAAAGTTGAAGTAAATCAGAGCTATTCTCTTGCGTGCTTGGCTAAATCCAGGTGAGGGAGTCGTCATCCTTATGTGGATAATAGTTTATTTTCTTGTACATAGGTTATGTTATTTAATATAATTGCTAAAGTAATGTGCACTTATTGTCTATATATTGTGTGTGAGGGCAACCTACTTTGTTGTCCCTTAATCATGTGTTTATTGATTTATTCTATTGTTATCATATTGAGTGCATTAAATCGTGGTTGCGCAACCATTTGGACATGGTAGTATCGTGGAAACCGGGCGGCATCAGGCTTGCCGGTCTACCTCGGCTACCATGGTTGCCCAGTCCCTGTAACGCCCCGATCCCTCACGAGACCGGAGGCTCTAATAACCATGCTATTCTCAACCCAATACCAAACCCGGTCACAAAATTTTAGGGAAAAACGGACAGAGTTTCCTCTGTACCGCGGACATTTTTCAAACCTGTAAATGCTCAAAATAGCCACAATATACTAAAACAAGCTTTTATAATTAAAATTCAAAGGTTCAAGGTCATCCAAGCCAGGAGACAAACAACAGCTCCAAATCACACATGCATGCACCCAACTTAACTTTTCATTAAACCTTTTTAACATGCCATCCTATGATAACATTAGAGCAATTTTAGAAGTTGAAATCAACACCTCTAAACATACACCCCCGAGCATGCAAGAACTAAAAGGAGAATTAAAAGTTATTACAAACCATAATATCTCAAAGCTAACATTACAACCAACAGCTTTCAACTTGCAACTACAAGAATATACATAGCCTTAAGGCCACAAAATAGATCATGCTATAGCAATACAAGTACACCATGTAACAACAAGAAGGCAAATCCACCTTAGACAACAAACACACAACAACTAGGGCAAAGGCTCAGCCTGAACTTCTTCCTCTTCCACTAGCACCTCAACTAGTTGGGGTTCACCCTCAGCACTTCCTGAAACATGTTTAGCGAGGTATGAGCAATCACAATTGCTCAGTGAGGGATAAGGTCTACCGGGGACGTGCAATGCAGCAGTTAGTACAAATAAAGCATTTTACAACCAAAGAACAATTAAAACAACAAGTTACTACACATTAAAAAGGATACGATACACTTTGACTTCTGTAACGTCCCGGCTAAGCGAATACCCCGAAGGGCAGAGGCACACCAGCGACGCCACGAACTGAAATCTCGATGTAATAATGACACTGATATCAATAAGCCGGCATCCCCTTATAACTCCAAAATGGGTGTACTCCGGATGTACCCCGAAATCCTACGACCCAACTCTCCCTGGGCGGCATCCCAAGCGAGAGAGGGACTGGGCAACCATGGTAGCCGAGGTGGACCGGCAAGCCCGATGCCGCCCGGTTTCCCCGACACTACCATGCCCGAATGGTTGCGCAACCACGATGCAATGCACTCAAAATGATAACAATAGTATAAATCAATAAACACATGGTTGAGGGACAACAAAGTAGGTTGCCCTCACACACAATATATAGACAATAAGTGCACATAATCTAAGTACAAGTAAATAAACTATTATGCACATAGGGATGAAGTCTCCCTCACCTCTACCGAGCTCCAAGATGTAAGTTTGAATCACATCATTTCCAGTCACCTTGAACCTATGAGCAAACATTACTTCAATTACTCTTTAACTACAACATTCATTCTAAGTTAGCTAACTTATAACTTCGCTTATTTAGCATATATACAATATCTATTAGAATTCTATTTTTAACAAAACACCACTTTTATATACCTTAACTTAACATATATTCCATATTTTCAATAGTCTACAAGTTAATTAAGAAGATAGTTCAACATTAGCACATAGGGAAAGAAATGCATTTATCAACTAATAGAAAAGTTAACTATCAACCATTTAATAACTAACATACTATTTTAGTAAAATAACTATACTTCAAGCTAAGATTCTAACATATCACTAGTAGTATTAACTTAAGTTAATTACATTTAACATATAATAGACAACTATCAACTTACAATTAACCTTACATGTAGTTTCAAAAAGCATTAAACACATTCTTCCACATAGTTTACTTGACCTTTCTAAGTGTTCACTAGTTGCACATTGATAACAACAACTAATTCTAACAGTTGAATTGTTTAGCATATATAGAAACATTACCTATGTCTAAAGGTGGTGACCATCACAACTCTACTAGCATTTCTCATTCACAGTCGAATAGAATAGCTTTCAATTTAAATTAACTTTACTAGCAATTAGATTTCAATTACAATTCATGAAAACAACATAACTATAAGAGCCCCATTACGTTATTAATCATCCAAGGACACTACACAATAAGGTCTTGATCGAATACATCCAATTAGAACTGAATTATATCATTACTATAGCAAAATAACAACAAAATTCAGATTCTCGCGTAACATGGCATTTCTGACACATCTCACCAAAATAATCATAACTTGCTCTAGACAACTCCGATTAATGCACCGTAAAAAGCTGTAGAAACTAGACTCGTAAGGCTTTCTAATGGTATATAATTCAACCCCTAATCCTTCTCCAATTAATACAGTTTTAAGCTCGAAGTTGCCTCAATGCAGTTAGAATAGAAGCAGTTTATACAAGCAAATAAGCAGTTTTACAAAAGGGCATATACAAGATATAATTAGAATTACATCAAAAGTTCCACACCAACTTGAAACTACATTTAAACATTCAAGAAGTCATGCCAAGGTCTTAGAAGCGCGAGACAACCGAAATTGCACCTAAACCCCTTTGGTATTCAATCTATTTCTCCTCCAAACCAAAGTTAATTATTCAAATTTAAAGGGAAACTCTACCAACCTTCTAACTAACCCTCAAGGAACCCTTTCAACCCTCTAACTCATTCAAACGCCCGCAATAACCTCGAAATCCCCAAATTCCCTCTTATAGCTTTACACTACACCTACCTCATCCGGGCTTCAAACAAGGATTAGCAAAGCTTCTATAGCACCTAGGTAGCCTAAGGATACCAAAAGTAGAGCCCGAATCCACCCGGATTCGTCTTAACCCCGAAACCCCTTTATTAAAGTCAACTATTTTACGTTTTATGCGATTTTAGAGCAATTCAAGTGCACGGGGCTATTAGACTACCTTCATTAGCACCTAAGGCATCTATTAGGAGTGTTGAATCAAGCTAATTCGAGCAATTACACAAAACCCTAGAAAAACGTCACTATTCACCTCATGAATTAAACTAACGATTCCAACCGTTTAAAAAGCGAAACAATGGTTCAAATATGTTCTCTAGCACTCATATACAAGGTATAATAGCATAGATAATCAATACAATAGCATTTGAACACATTTTCAACAAATCAAGAAAATAGCAACTATTTTAAAATGCGAAAATAAGCCGTGAAATCTCTCACCAATGCGCGTAGGAGCTCCTAGGAGGCTAGTAGACACCCTAAACCACTTGCACCTAGCTTGGCTTGGCTTGGAATGAGGATTTGTTGAGCAAAAAAACTCTATTTATTCTCCTATGCAATTCTCGGATTTGCTACAGTGTTTTCAGCATGCTCTCTTTTTTTTTGTTTTTTTTGTTTTGCTAAGTTATGAGCTAATGTGTGTGTTGTGTGAGTTATATATTAAATGGGGCTAAGTTGCTTGCTTAAATGGTTCACTAAATGCGCTTAGTTAGCTTAAAACGAGCCTAGATAGTAAAATGAATGCTAGCTAATTCATTCCCTAAGTTATGTTACGTAACACTATTCATACAACTACAAAAATCATTTTCTAAACGAGATCTCCTATCGCCTCTAGCTCAAATGCACATTTTTCCCACTACTCTAACAATTAATATGATTTAATAAAAATGCTAATTCGCTAATAGCATGAAGTTAAAAACGGAGTGAATAGTAATTTAAGAAGACAGTTAATAATGCACAGAAGGAAATGCGCAAACAAGGGATGCAACAGTAATTGAATGTATGGCTAAAACTCGGGCGTCACAGTCCCTCTCTCACTTGGGATGCTGCCCAGGGAGAGTTGGGTCGCAAGATTTTGGGGTACATCCGGAGTACACCCAACTTGGAGTTATAAGGGGATGCCGGCTTATCGTTATCAGTGACATTATTCTTCAGATTTCTATTTGTGGTTCGTGGTTCAAGGATCGGGGTTCGAGAATTGGATTATTCTAGATCATCAAGATTATATCATTTTTATTGTGTGGTATTTCATTGAATTATTGTGTCTACTTTATGTATATTACATGTAATTTTTGCATTGCACGAACCCTATTATACTGTTCCCATTTCCCCTTACTCACTGGGCATGCGTGCAACACCCCGATCCCTCTCGAGACCGGAAGTTCTATTAATCAATCTAATCGCAACCTTATTCCAAACTCGAGCACAAAATTTAGGAAAAAATGGACGGAGTCTCTCCTGTTTCTAGGCAAAAATGCAAACCTGCAACAGCATATAAGTGGACCAGTACCGTGTCCAACCATTCACAATTCCTCAAGGCCATCCGAGCCTTGGTTCTCAACAATTAAACACAACAAGTATATATACATTTCCAAGTACCCAGACTATTCTAACTCTTTCCTTTAGACATTACAAACATACATTGAATCCAGAACTTATTAACCTATACATAAAACTTAAATGACTTTTCTTTACACATTGATTATATACATCTCATGAAAGTAAAATCTTTACATATTTGACAACTCAAGCCACATAGCATGCAAGGCAACTCTTCAAGCATGATTTATCACATAACCCCGAACTTTCCAGCTAACATGGAAATTCCTGAAATGTGGTGGTGAGGAGTGAGTATACACAACACGTATACTCAGTGAGGGCGGAACAGATATCGAGGTGGAGAGAAAGAAGATCGTGCAATACAAATAAGACAGTTAAGCAATATAACCGACAAGTAAAGCAATCAATATAAACAACAATACAATAAACAATTAATAAAAGCATTAACACAACCATTCAAAGCTATACCACACTTTGAAGGCTATGGTTCACTCATACGAGCAATGTACCATTTCACGAGCGATATATCAATCTCGAGCTTGATGTTGACAACGATGACAATAAGCGCGCAACCACCTTATAACTTCCACTGGGTGTACTCCGGATGTACCCCGACACATCTATGACCCAAATCACCCAGGGCGGCATCCCTAGTGAGAATGGGAATAGGACACGGAGCTAGAGCAACCAACCCTGGTAGCCCGAGACTGCCCAGAGAGGCCCATCACTCGCGCGCCTGACACTATGCAATGCAATACAAGATAAAAGCAATAAACGAGCGATAGCACCAAAGTGCATATTAATATCAATATTCAACATATCAAGCACTTAAAATCAATAGTAGCAATCAATTGACATTTCAAGCATGATTATCATTAATAGCAATAAGAACACCAATTAAATAAGTAATAGCAGTTCAAACATGAAAACAATAAATATCACTATTCAATCTCTAACTTCCAAAGACAATTACGAGCAAACGAGTTACAGGATAGAGAAACCGTCTTCACTACCCTCTTCCAGGCACTACAAGGAACTGTTCTATGGCACAAAACCTCACTTTCCTAACCGAAGCCCGAAAGTCCACCTACTGCGTTTGAACTACAGTTATGTTGACCGAACACTCAATCAACACCACAACAGCGCCAAAAGTGCTTCCATGCCCTCAATAGCAAAACCCCCAACTCAATTCGAGCACGGTCAACTCTTGGTCAAACGGCCCCTGTAACACCCCGATCCCTCTCGAGATCGGGAGTTCTATCAATCAATCTAATCACATCCCAAATCCAAACCCGGGCATAATTTTCAGGGAAAACGGACGGAGTCTCCCCTGTTTCTAGGCAAAATATAAAACCTGCAATAGCATTTAAATGGACCAACGCCGTGTCCAACCATACAAAACTTCCTCAAGGCCATCCGAGCCTCAGTTTTCAACAATTAAACTCAGCAGGTATACATACATTTCCAATTTAAAAGCTAACCTATCTCTTTTCATTTTTGACCAGTACATTCAAACTAGACAATTAAACCATACTAAGCTACTGCATAAAATAAACTATCATGCCATTCTAACTCTTTTCCTTTGGACATTACAAACATGCATTGAAGATAAGCTATGCTAACTGATTACATAAACTAGCTTATCAATTCACCTCAACTGCTTAGCTAAATTTAAATTACATTTCTTTTAGCAATAAATACCTACAACATATGAAAACATATATCTTTACAACTTCGACACTCAAGCCACATAGGCACGCAAGACAACTCTTCAGGCAACGAACTTTCACGAAATCACGAACTTTCCAGCTAACATGACATTTCCTGAAATGTGGTGGTGAGGAGTGAGTATACACAACACGTATACTCAGTGAGAGCGAGACAGATATCGAGTTGGAGAGAAAGAAAGTCGTGCAATGCAAATAAGACAGTTAAGCAATATAACTGATAAATAAGCAATCAAGACAAACAATCAATACAATAAGCAATTACTGAAAGCATTAACACAACCATTCAAAGCTATACCACACTCTGAAGGCTATGGTTCACTCATATGAGCAATGTACCATTTCACGAGCGATACATCAATCTCGAGCTTGATATTGACAACGATGACAATAAGCGCGCATCCACCTTATAACACCAGTTTGGAATACCCCGGAAGTATCCATCAATTCTACGACCCAAATCTCCCTGGGAGGCAACCCAAGCGAGAAAGGGAATAGCAGCGGAGCTAGAGCAACCAACACTGGCAACCCGAGGCTACCCAGAGAGGCCCATCACTCACGCGCGAGACACTATGCAATGCAAGACTCGATACAAGGCAATAAACGAGCGATAGCACAACAATACAAACTAGTGACAACAAACGAGATAGCAAGCAATCACAATCAATACTAGCATTCAACTAACTTTTCAAGCATAACAACCAATAATAAGCAACAATAACACAAATTAAACAAGTATATCAAGCAACCCTAAGCATTCTATAGGCATAATATCAAGATAACAAGCAAAATCACAAATCGGCCCCAACTATCAAAACACTACCATTTCCAAACGAGCCACGAGTTCTGGAAACCGACTTCGCCAATCCTCCTAGGTCACCATAAGGCACGTATAAGGACCCCGAAACCCTACTTTACCCTAGAATTCGCGCAAAGCCCCGATTTTCCCCTTTGCTCGTTTGAACTACAACTATACTAACCAAACATCCAACCAACGCCATAATCGCACCAAAAGTGCTTCCATGGCCTCCCGAAACAATGCCATCACGCAAAACGAGAAAATGCTAAACTCGACCTAAACGACCCCGACTTTTACCAAGGCACAATTCCCGTTTTTTCCATTACGCAACCCAAACAAACCATGCATTTAGGCATTCTAGCATACCTAGCACATTTCTACATCAACGGATAGCATAACGGAGCAACTTCATCGTTTCAAGGGTTTACTATTCACAAAACATTATTCTTTAATCAATTTAAATTGCAATCTCAACATTTAACCGCAGAAAATATTGAAAAGCTATAAATACATGTTCTACAATCAACAAGGAACATTCTTTAAGCAACAAAACGATTAAAACAACAATCTACGCATAAAATCCAAAAATCAAAGTTTAGATACAAAATTTTCAAATGCGCAAATAACGATGAAACCCTGACCTTAGACGCTCCTAGACGCTAGGAAAACCTCGTAGAGTGCCTCGGAAACCGCCCCGTGCAAGCTCACTCAAAGATTTGGTGATTTGTAGTTGAAATTTTCTTTTTTTTTTCTCTTTCTTTTCCTCATGGTTTCAAGCCTTTCTTCTCTGTTTTTTTTCGTGTGCAATTCTGCTTATTTAGGAAAAAAATGACAAGTCAAAGGTCAAAGATTTGGTCAACCCGCTAAACCAAAACAGCTATGCGCGACCTTACGAAAACGGCCATAACTTATTCTAGAAAACTCCAATTCACGAACGGTTTGAAGCTTCAGAAACTAGACTCATAGAGCTTTCCAACCATATATAATTTGCTTCCTAACTCTTCCCCAATTGGTTCAGATTTAATTCCAAAGTTGACCATAATTTTGGCTAACTTAACATTGCATTTTTTTATTTCTAATCCCAAGTTTGCCCTTTATTAAATATTTCAAAAATTTTCACCTCGTCCTAGTTGGTCAATGTAGATGAAAAGTCAACTAGTTTGGTCAAAGAAGGTGAAAGGTCAATAAAATGCAATTTAAATGAACTTTAAATGCTATTGAATACATGCCAGGTTCGGGGTATCACATCCTTCCCCCCTTAAAACAATTGCGTCCTCGCAATTCTTCTTCCAATAGAACTCAGCATCATCTGAAATCCAATTCTGACTAAGCTTCATCGGTTGAAGAATCCCGTTGACACGAATACCGAAGAAGAATAAAATTCCAACCAAAAGCGCCGAGATAATACCAATAATGACCTAAGCAAAGATACTGTAGATAAAATCACATCACATATTAATGATAAGAAGAATACCGAATGAATACACCATACATGAATCTCAAGTAGAAGTTCAACTATTACTGCCCAAGAATTCCCAAACAAGAAGCCAAATAAAGGCTCAAACAAAGGTTCCATCCAGAGGTCCAAATAAGTACCCCACTGGTCATGAATTTCATAGAAGAATTCCCTGATAAGAGTGCGAAGAAAATACTAAGAAACCCAATCAAATATACTTCAAAAGTTCCAAATAAGCCTTCCAAATAATAACCCCATAGGACAACCCATTAGATTCCGAGTATCGCTATCAAATGCTGAGAAGAATGTCTAAGGAAATACTAGAGGAATTATCATGTGTCTAATAAGACAGTCAAGTTAAATAACAAATATAATTTTTCCAACTAGATGAGAAATCCGAGTAAGATTCCCGAGCAGGTGTACAACATACAAAACCAAACTCCAAGGCCTCTTCACTGTTCGCCAGGTGAGAACTTATACAATTTACCACCAAGAAAGCCCAAAGTATTCCACAGCATACCATAAGCAATATGAAATAATAAGTCTGAACATGATTCCAAGTGTAAGACTTCCAATAAGTGCCATCAAGGAAAGATACTAGTAGAATGCCCACTAAGAATTCTATAAAATTCCATTGAAGAATTTCCAATCAGGGATGTCAGTATCACACCAATAAATACCGAGACACATATACCATAGATAATACCGTGCAATAAAACCAATTGAAACCCCAATAGCCAAGTCCACCAAAAAGTGCCAACAGAAGTCTCCAAAGAATACCCATTGAGAAAACCAAAGAATGCCCCAGAGAACAATCAAATAAAACCCCAAGAGAAAGCTACTCTTCACAACTGTTAATCACAGAGGAAGACCTTAGAGATTCGCCAATAACCGAGCTCCAAAAGCAAACACCAACTCCCAAATAAAGGCTAATTAAATGCCATTCATTTCCTGCCAACCCATACACCTTGAGTGGCTAGCTGTGAACCACTTTCTTCAGGGGAGGAAGAGGACTTACTTACCATTTCAATAGGACATGTATGAATGCCAATATATTGCAGTTATACACATGCCTTATACTATTATGCAAGCAAGTTCACAAAAGAGTTTATTCAACAAAGTTACTCAATCACGATAATCAAGTCAAGCACAACATAATCAATTCAAATCATAGCATAACCAATTCAAGACATTTCAATACATACATTGCAAGCAATACTTCAAGCAAATAACAATTCACGAGATCGATTCGATTTACGATGCCAATTCAATAAGTCAATTCGATAGACAACTAGATATTTCACCTTTCTTGAGAAACATTTAACACATAACACATAACACATAACTATATCACATAAGTGCATACATTCAAGTCAAGACACACAATCTCACATACAAGCATACACTTTCAAGACACACTTAACAAGCACACATTCAAGGATCACTACCCACTACACCGAGGACCCTGTCCCGGCTTATGAGCTAGACAAGCTCTGATGCCACCTGTAATACCCCGATCCCTCTCGAGATCGGGAGTTCTATCAATCAATCTAATCACAACCCAAATCCAAACCCGGGCATAATTTTTAGAGAAAATGGACGGTGTCTCCCCTGTTTCTAGGCAAAATATAAAACCTGCAATAGCATTTAAATGGACCAACGCCATGTCCAACCATACAAAACTTCCTCAAGGCCATCCGAGCCTCGGTTTTCAACAATTAAACTCAGCAGATATACATACATTTCCAATTTAAAAGCTAACCTATCTCTTTTCATTTTTGACCAGTACATTCAAACTAGACAATTAAACCATACTAAGCTACTGCATAAAATAAACTATCATGCCATTCTAACTCTTTTCCTTTGGACATTACAAACATGCATTGAAGATAAGCTATGCTAACTGATTACATAAACTAGCTTATCAATTCACCTCAACTACTTAGCTAAATTTAAATTACATTTCTTTTAGCAATAAATATCTACAACATATGAAAACATATATCTTTACAACTTCGACACTCAAGCCACATAGGCACGCAAGACAACTCTTCAGGCAGCGAACTTTCACGAAATCACGAACTTTCCAGCTAACATGACATTTCCTGAAATGTGGTGGTGATGAGTGAGTATACACAACATGTATACTCAGTGAGGGCGAGACAGATATCAAGTTGGAGAGAAAGAAAGTCATGCAATGCAAATAAGACAGTTAAGCAATATAACTGATAAATAAGCAATCAAGACAAACAATCAATACAATAAGCAATTACTGAAAGCATTAACACAACCATTCAAAGCTATAGCACACTCTGAAGGCTATGGTTCACTCATATGAACAATGTACCATTTCACAAACGATACATCAATCTCGAGCTTGATGTTGACAACAATGACAATAAGCGCGCATCCACCTTATAACACCAATTTGGAATACCCCGGAAGTATCCATCAATTCTACGACCCAAATCTCCCTGGGAGGCAACCCAAGCGAGAAAGGGAATAGCAGCGGAGCTAGAGCAACCAACACTGGCAACCCGAGGCTACCCAGAGAGGCCCATCACTCACGCGCGAGACACTATGCAATGCAAGACTCGATACAAGGCAATAAACGAGCGATAGCACAACAATACAAACTAGTGACAACAAACGAGATAGCAAGCAATCACAATCAATACTAGCATTCAACTAACTTTTCAAGCATAACAACCAATAATAAGCAACAATAACACAAATTAAACAAGTATATCAAGCAACCCTAAGCATTCTATAGGCATAATATCAAGATAACAAGCAAAATCACAAATCGGCACCAAGTATCAAAACACTACCATTTCCAAACGAGCCACGAGTTCTGGAAACCGACTTCGCCAATCCTCCAAGGTCACCATAAGGCACGTCTAAGGACCCCGAAACCCTACTTTACCCTAGAATTCGCGCAAAGCCCCGATTTCTCCCTTTGCTCGTTTGAACTACAACTATACTAACCAAACATCCAACCAACGCCATAATCACACCAAAAGTGCTTCCATGGCCTCCCAAAACAATGCCATCACGCTAAACGAAAAAAAGCTAAACTCGACCTAAACGACCCCGACTTTCACCAAGGCATAATTCCCGTTTTTTCCATTACGCAACCCAAACAAACCATGCATTTAGGCATTCTAGCATACCTAGCACATTTCTACATCAACGGACAGCATAACGGAGCAACTTCATCGTTTCAAGGGTTTACTATTCATAAAATACTATTTATTAATCAATTTAAATTGCAATCTCAACATTTAACCGCAGAAAATGTTGAAAAGCTATAAATACATGTTCTACAATCAACAAGGAACATTCTTTAAGCAACAAAACGATTAAAACAACAATCTACGCATAAAATCCAAAAATCAAAGTTTAGATACAAAATTTTCAAATGTACAAATAACGATGAAACCCTGACCTTAGACACTCCTAGACGCTAGGAAAACCTCGTAGAGTGCCTCGGAAACCACCCCGTGCAAGCTCACGCAAAGATTTGGTGATTTGTAGTTGAAATTTTCTTTTTTTTTTCTCCTTCTTTTCCTCATGGTTTCAAGCCTTTCTTCTCTGTTTTTTTTCGTGTGCAATTCTGCTTAGTTAGGAAAAAAAAATGACAAGTCAAAGGTCAAAGATTTGGTCAACCCGCTAAACCAAAACAGCTATGCGCGACCTTACGAAAACGGCCATAACTTATTCTAGAAAACTCCAATTCACGAACGGTTTGAAGCTTCAGAAACTAGACTCATAGAGCTTTCCAACCATATATAATTTGCTACCTAACTCTTCCCCAATTGGTTCATATTTAATTCCAAAGTTGACCCAAAATTTGACTAACTCAACATTGCATTTTTTTATTTTTAATCCCAAGTTTGCCCTTTATTAAACATTTCAAAAATTTTCACCTTGTCCTAGTTGGTCAATGTAGATGAAAAGTCAACTAGTTTGGTCAAAGAAGGTGAAAGGTCAATAAAATGCAATTTAAATGAACTTTAAATGCAATTGAATACATGCCAAGTTCGGGGTATCACAGCCCCTTTACGTTTCTTTGTCTAATTTTCAATTTTAACAAAGGCCGGTCCATTTTTATTGTACATTTTTATCTTTCTAGCATTAATGGAACCTAACCTAATCAAGAAAACGCGATTCGGATCAAAAATCCAAAAATCTAGGGTTTTACTATTCAAAAATACTATTCATTGTTCTTCCCCAATTTCAATTTGCGTTTCTAGCTGTAAAAATTGCTAAATAACTAACTAGCAATGCTCTACGATCCCTAAAGAAACAATTCCAAGCAATTTCAGGCATTATAACGCATTAAATATCAAATCTAAGAAATTGAATCAAAAATCAAATTCGAATAAAAATTCACAAAAACTTGAAAACCCTCACAAAGATTGAAGAGGAAGCCTTACAAGGACCTGAGCCTCCATCCCCAAGCAATTCCACGCAAAATTTTAGCTTAAAAATGCAAAATCAATTTTTTTTTCTTTTCCCTTGAACTTTCGGCCATGGTGGCCTTTGCCTTGTTTTTATTTTTTTTTCTTTTCTTTTGTTTTATAAAAGATGACAACTTAGGGGCAAAAATGTCAAAGGCAAAAAGCTTGGTCAAAATCAAGTTAAAAATGGTCAAATTAGCTTATTTTGATGCCATTTAATCTAATTCAAGTTAAAACAATGCAATTTAATGCAAATCAACTAAAAACTAATTAAATAAAATTAGAAATACTATTCACAAAATCCGAGAAATATTTCTCTAACTCTCATTTTTGAAACGCTACGATCAAACGATCAATAAACGATTACGATAAGTATGGTAAATAATAATATCAAAATAAAATTTTTGAAAAGTAATTTAGTTTAAAATTCACTCCGGCTCGGAGTTACTTTTCTCACTTAATTGAAAATCGAGTAATTAAATGCAAGAAAATAAAACTGATTATTAAAATAATCAATATTCATTTATAAATAAATAATTTAACTTTTTCTAGAATATTTTAAAGAATCATGAAATTAATGCTAAGATACGAATTAATAAGTTAATATAAACACGTAATTAGATGCAATTAAATACTAACATTTAAGATGACACTTAATTAAATACAAAAAAATAAATCCAATTACTATAAATAATAAAATAGGTAATAATCTTTTAAATTAATCAATATAAAAATTATTCGAATATTTTTAAAAGAAATATCAAAATAGTGCAAAATGGATGATTTAACTAATTAAACACTTAATTAAATGCAGTCAAATGCTATTAAATGCATGCCAGTTTCGGGGTATCACATCCTTCCCCTCTAAAAATAATTGTGTCCTCGCAATTCTTCTTCCAATAGGACTCAACATCACCTGAGATCCAACTCTGATCACTCTTCATTGGTTGCTGAACAAGACACTGAATAAGATACTCGTAGGAAAACCCCAATATAAATCCCAACCAAGAATGCCGATAAAATACCAACTAAAGACTGAAGCAGGGATACTGTACATATTATCAATGCCATATATTATTGACAAGAAGAATACTGAAGGAATATCCTATATATGAATCCCTAATAAAAGTCCAACAAGTACCAAATAGGAAGTCAAAGGATAGCCAGAGTAGATGCATCACATATAAGACCAAACTCCAAGACCTCATCACCATTTGTCGAGTGCAAACTTTATACAACTTACCACCAAGAGAGCCCAAAGTATTCCACAGCATACCGTAAGCAATATGAATAATAAGTCTGAACAAGATTCCAAGTGTAAGACTTCCAATAAGTGCCATCAAGGAAAATACTAGTAGAATGCCCACTAAGAATTCCAAAGAATACCGTAAGTGGTACTATACGATAAGTATGATAGGAATTCCAAATACCAAGCCTACTGAGGAACACTAAAGAAAATACCCGAAACAATGCTCCAATAAGAAAGTATCAAGGATTCCCCAATAATTAAGTACTAGATAAATGACCACTAAGAATTCTATAGAATGCCATTGAAGAATTTCCAATCAGGGATGCCAGTAACACACCAATAAAGACCGAGACACATATACCATAGATAATACCATGCATTAAGTCCGATTGAAAACCTAATAGCCAAGTCTACCAAGAAGTGCCAACAGAAGTTTCCAAAGAATACCCAATAAAGAAACCAAAGAATACTCTAGAGAACAGCCAAGTAGAACCTCAAAAGAAAGCTACTTTTTTACAACCGTTAAACACAAAGGAGGGCCTCAGAGGAATGCCAATAACTGAGCTCCAAAACAAACACCAACTCCCAAATAAAGGCTAGTCAAATACTGCTCATTCCCGTCAATCCATATAACTTGGAGGGCATGCTATTTCTTACCATTTCAATAGAACATGTATGAATGCCAAGATATCACATTTATACATATATGCCTTAATTCATTATGCAAGCATGTTTGTAAAACAGTTTATAAAATAGTTTATTCAACAAAGTCACTCAAGCACGACAATCAAGTCAAGCACAACATAATCAATTCAAATCATGGCACACCCAATTCAAGACATTCCAATACACACATTACAAGCAATACTTTAAGTAAATAACAATTCACGAGGTCGATTCGATTCACGATGCTCGATTCAATGCAACTTCACTTCACTTTGCACACATTTAGCACAAAACACATAACTATATCACATAGATGCACACATTCAGGTCAAGACACACAATCTCACATACATGCACACACTTTCAAGACATACTTAACAAGCACACATTCAAGGATCACTACCTACCAGACCGAGGACCCTGTCCCGGCTTATGAGCTAAACAAGCTCTAATACCACTTGTAACACCCCGATTCCTCTCGAGACCGGAAGTTCTATTAATCAATCTAATCGCAACCCAATTCCAAACCCGGGCATAAAATTTAGGAAAAAACGGACAGAGTCTCCCCTGTTTCTAGGCAAAAATGCAAACCTGCGACAGCATATAAGTGGACCAGTACCGTGTCCAACCATTCACAAGTCCTCAAGGCCATCCGAGCCTCGGTTCTCAACAATTAAACACAACAAGTATATATACATTTCCAAGTACCCAGACTATTCTAACTCTTTCCTTTAGACATTACAAACATACATTGAATTCGGAACTTATTAACCTATACATAAAACTTAAATGACTTTTCTTTACACATTGATTATATACATCTCATGAAAGTAAAATCTTTACATCTTTGACAACTCAAGCCACACAGCACGCAAGGCAACTCTTCAAGCACGATCTACCACATAACCCCGAGCTTTCCAACTAACATGGCAATTCCTGAAATGTGGTGGTGAGGAGTGAGTATACACAACACGTATACTTAGTGAGGGTGGAACAATATCGAGGTGGAGAGAAAGAAGATCATGCAATGCAAATAAGATAGTTAAGCAATATAACTGACAAGTAAAGCAATCAATATAAACAACAATACAATAAACAATTAATAAAAACATTAACACAACCATTCAAAGCTATACCACACTTTGAAGGCTATGGTTCACTCATACGAGCAATGTACCGTTCCACGAGCGATACATCAATCTCGAGCTTGATGTTGACAACGATGACAATAAGCACGCAACCACCTTATAACTTCCATTGGGTGTACTCCGGATTTACCCTGACACATCTACGACCCAAATCACCCAGGGCGGCATCCCTAGCGAGAATGGGAATAGGACACGGAGCTAGAACAACCAACCCTGGCAGCCCGAGACTGCCCAGAGAGGCCTATCACTCGCGCGCCTGACACTATGCAATGCAATACGAGATACAAGCAATAAACGAGCGATAGCACCAAAGTGCAGATTAATATCAATATTCAATATATCAAGCACTTAAAATCAATAGTAGCAATCAATTGACATTTCAAGCATGATTGTCATTAATAGCAACAAGAACACCAATTAAACAAGTAATAGAAGTTCAAACACGAAAACGACAAATATCACTATTCAATCTCTAACTTCCAAACGCAATTACGAGCAAACTAGCTACAGGATTGGGAAACCGTCTTCACTACCCTCCTCCAGGCACTACAAGGCACGGTTCTATTGCACGAAACCTCACTTTCCCAACCAAAGCCTGAAAGTCTACCTATTGCGCTTGAATTACAGCTATGTTAACCGGACACTTAATCAACGCCACAATAGCGCCAAAAGTGCTTCCATGCCCTCAATAGCAAAACCCCCAACTCAATTCGAGCACGGTCAACTCTTGGTCAAACGGCCCCTTTACGTTTCTTTGTCTAATTTCTAATTTTAACAAAGGCTGGTCAGTTTTTATTGTACATTTTATCTTTCTGGCATTAATGGCACCTAACCAAATCAAGAAAACATAATTTGGATAAAAAATCCAAAAATCTAGGGTTTTACTATTCAAAAACACTATTCATTATTCTTCCCCAATTTCAATTTGCGTTTCTAGCCATAAAATTGCTAAATAACTAACAAGCAATGCTCTACGATCCCTAACGAGACAATTCCAAGCAATTTTAGGCATTATAACGCATTAAATATCAAATCTAAGAAATTGAATCAAAAATCAAATTTGAAAAAAAATGCACAAAAACGTGAAAACCCTCACAGAGATTGAAGAGGAAGCCTTGTAAGGACCCGAGCCACGATCCCCGAGCAATTCCACGCAAGATTTTAGCTTAAAAATGCAAAATCAATTTTTTTCTTTTCCCTTGAACTTTCGGCCATGGTGGCCTTTGCCTTGTTTTTATTTTTATTT
This sequence comes from Ehretia macrophylla, assembly GCA_037974665.1. Lineage (NCBI taxonomy): Eukaryota > Viridiplantae > Streptophyta > Magnoliopsida > Boraginales > Ehretiaceae > Ehretia > Ehretia macrophylla. The sequence continues at coordinate 39,675,812 of CM075772.1, forward strand.
TCTTTTCTTTTGTTTTACAAAAGATGACAACTTAGGGGCAAAATGGTCAAAGACAAAAATCTTGGTCAAAATCAAGTTAAAATGGTCAAATTAGCTTATTTTGATGCCATTTAATCTAATTCAAGTTAAAACAATGCAATTTAATGCAAATCAACTAAAAACTAATTAAATAAAACTAGAAATACTATTCACAAAATCCGAGAAATATTTCTCTAACTCTCATTTTCGAAACGCTACGATAAAACGATCAATAAACGATTACGATAAGTATGGTAAATAATAATATCAAAATAAAATTTTTGAAAAGTAATTTAGTTTAAAATTCACTCTGGCTTGGAGTTACTTTTCTCATTTATTTGAAAACCGAGTAATTAAATGCAAGAAAATAAAATCGATTATTCAAATAATCAAAATAATCAAAATTCATTTAAAAATAAATAATTTAACTATTTCTAGAATATTTTAAAGAATCGTGAAATTAATGCTAAGATACGAATGAACAAGTTAATATAAACACGTAATCAGATGCAATTAAATACTAACATTTAAGATGGCACTTAATTAAATACAAGAAAATAAATCCAATTACTATAAATAATAAAATAGGTAATAATCTTTTAAATTAATCAATATAAAAATTATTCGAATATTTTTAAAAGAAATATCAAAATAGTGCAAAATGGATGATTTAACTAATTAAACACTTAATTAAATGCAGTCAAATACTATTAAATGCATGCCGGTTTCGGGGTATCATAATACGTGTTTGGTATGCTCACCCTCGTTGCCAACAATTTCAGGTAAAGCAGGTTTAGCTACTCTTGAGCCTGCAAAGGACAAGACTCGTGAGACCCCTTGACTACGTGATACCGTGCTGCTAATTATTGTGGGTGCCTGTATATGCTTCGTGGGCCCTAGCGCCAAGTAGATGTTAGTTGCTTATGGTCTATTTTGTTGCCTATGGTCTTGTATGTAATCCTGGCCTTTTTGAATGTTGTAGAGTGTTGTAAGTTTAGCCAACATGTTTGGCAGGTTTGTAAACAATTGTAATAACTTTAAAGCACTTTCGCTACTTGTCTTTCATGCATGCTTGTGTGTGATAAGTTGGGGATTGTCGGTCCTTAATTACAAGAAGAGTTTATAGACAAGGTTAAAGTGTTTTTATAACATAGTATTTCAATGGTTGAATCCCATGCATGCGTTTGTGTGCTTATTGTGGTTTAGGTCTAAGACTTGGATTTCCTTGAGACGTGGTATAGTTGGTTGGTTAGAGTTAGAGTTATAGGAGAATTTTGGATTATAGCTTTGTGATTGTATTCTGTTGTTCGCAGGATATCGGTTAGTCCTATAAACCGAGGAGACTCCGTCTGTTTTTCCTCATTTTTTGTGACTTGAGATTTGGATCAGGTTGTGTATAGTAGATTTGTAGAGCTCTTGTTTCCGTGAGGGGATGGGGTATTATAGTTGGTATCAGAGCTTAGTTAGCTCTCAACCGGGACCAGGTCTTTGGCCTGTCGGGTAGTAACCCTTGCATGTGTGCTTGTTAAGTATGTCTTGAAAGTGTGTGCCTGTATGTGTGATTGTGTGTCTTGAATTGAATGTGTGTACCTATGTGATATAGTTATGTGTTATGTGATCTCTTTGTGCAATAAGTGAATAACAATTGCTATGTGCAAATATATGATTATGTGTGCCTTATGTGTGCCTCTATGTGGTATATTTGTGAAGTATATGTATTTTATATACTTTTCCCTGCATGTATACCTATATATTACCCTTTATAATGGTAAGTAAACTCTCCCCTATAGAGATAGCCAGAAGTGGATTTCTGAAGATGTGGACCAACAGAGCCGATTGTAGCTTATATCAGTGATCAACACAAAGTATTTCGAGAAGCCAGTTTGGAAGTCTCTTTAGGTATTTTTCTTCATTATTCTCTCGGTATTCGGAATTTGGATTCTCATTTGATATTATTCTTGGTATTTTCATTTAGGATTCTCGTCGGGACATTTTACTCAATAATTATATTTGGAATTCTTGTGCGGTATTTGCCTTCAAGGGGATTCACTTCTGGGAATTCTGTGTGGGTATTTTAAAAGGAGCCTTTATTTGGCGTACTTATCTCTGGATTTCATATTTGGTATTTTCAGTGGTATTCCTACGGAGAATTTCGTGAGTATTCTTGCCGGCATTCATCTTGATGGGTTTTCCTTTGGGACTTTTATTTGAAGACTCTTATTGTCATGTTTCTCAGTATTCAAACTTAGAGTTTTCATTAAGTATTTGTAATCGAAGTCCTCATCCAGAGTATTTAGAATGCTTATAAGAGTTCTTTTGAAAGAAGAATTGCGTGGACGCAATTATTTGAAGGAGGGGAGAGTGTGATACCCCAGACCTAGCATGTAGTGAATAGTGTCTATTTGCATATATTTATGTGTTAATTTAATTGGTTGGTTGAATTTAAGTGTTTATTCTAACTTTATATATATATATATATATATATATATATAAATATAGTAACTTTACTTTTAGTATTTCTTTAAGTGTGTAATTAGCACTTAATTAAATCATATAAAATGCTTAGTCTCTTATTTTGTTATTTGTAAAATGTGATATTACTTTCTTATGTCTAATAAATTAGTTTTCATCATTTTAAAATGAGCCGCGAGTCCGGGGTGATTTTTGAAGTACGTTATTTTTTTAAATTTTAAATTTTATTTTCACTATATGTTTATTTTCATGCATACGTTCATAATTTTATGTGCATGATGTTTCGGGAAGGTTGGTAGAAAATTGATTAGTAGAACAAAGAAATAGTATTCGGGGTGTAAAATTTGACTATTTTATTTTTCAAAATTTATATTTTTCCTTTATTACTTACCTTATTAGACGTATTTCATCCATTGGAACTATGTGCATAACATGTCAAGAACGTGAGATATAAAAATATTAGTGTTTTGAATGAATAGTATTACGAAAGAATAGTAACTTTTTGTAGAAATTTTATTTGGGCTTCTAGTGAATTAGCTAGACTTTCAACTTTTATTAGACCCTTAAATATGTTTAATTAGACCTAATTTACTAACCCAACCCATTATTTCCTTAGTCTATTACCTATATAACATAATAAGAACCAAAACAAAAAAAAAAGAGTGCAAAAGCTGAAAACACTGTAGCAGGGCCGAAAATCAGCATAAGAGGAAGAGGAGAGAGTTTTGCTCAACAAATCCTCATTCCAAGCCAAGCCAAGCTAGGTAAAAGTGGTTTAGGGTATTTACTAGCCTCCTATGAGCTCCTACGCGCAATAGGTGAGGAATTTCATACCTATTTTTTCATTTGAAAAATGTTACTCTTTTCTTGAATTCATGGATTTGCTATCAAATGCTTAAGTAATGCTTAAAGATGCTTATGTATGTTGCATATTAGTAGTAGAGACCTTATTTATGTTATTGTTTCGTAGTTTAAATGGTTGAATTCGTTCGTTGATCGTATGGCATGAATAGTGACATTTTTCTAGGATTTTATGGAATTGTACGATATGGCTTGATTCATTGCTTCTAGTAGGTGCCTTAGATGTTAATAAAGATAGTTTAATAGCCACATGATGTTGAATTTCTCAAAAATTGGCTAACACATGAAATATAAGACTTTTAAAAAAGGGTTTCGGGGTTAATTCATATTCGGGTTAATTCGGCCATCACATTTGGTATTCTTAGACTATGTAGGTGCTAGATATACTTTTCTAACTCGTGGTTGAGTTTCGGTTAGGGTACTTGTAGTGTAAATGCATAAAGAGGTAAATTCAAACTTTTCAGGTAATTGTGTTTTAAAGTGTGACTTCAAGGTCGTAAGTGGTGTCATTAAGTGTCAATAGGAAGGCAGTATAGCTTGGTTGCGTATCTTGAACTTCGTATACCGTTTGGAAGCTAATTAGCCTTAGTGAACAAAGGAGTTTTGGGTCAAACGTAAATCCAGGTGAATTTGGTTGATATAATTGGTGTTCTTAGGATAAGTAGGGACTAAATGTGCTTTTCTAACTCTTAGTTGAGCTTTGGTTAAGATACTTGTAGTACAAACACACTAAGGGGTAATCGGGGCTTTTGTGGCTAATACGAGTTAATGAATGATTTAAAGGGTTCTAAGTATGCCATAAAGTGTAACTAGAAGATTAGAATAGTTAGTTTGTGAATCTTGAGCTTTAGCCTTCGGTTTGGAATTAAATGACTTAGGCTAACAAAAAGGAGAAAACGCAGGAATTGGGTGTTTTGGCACTTGTATTGTCAAGTAGTTGCTTGTTGTGTATTTGAATGCATTCTAGAGTATATTTGAGCTTTTTTTGAGTTTCGTGAAAAATGTGTTGATGACCCCTTTGTGCACATATAGTTATTTTCATATTTAATGTTTAGATCTTGTTCTAATGTTATGTTACTTGTATTTTGTTAAAGATCAAATTCTAATAGACATTGTATGCTAAGTGAGTAGGACTATAAGGATAGCTCATCTAGTTATATGATTATTGATTGCTGTTGTGATAATCCGAACCCGGTATGCATTTAATAGCATTTGATTGCATTTAATTAAGTGTTTAATTAGTTAAATCATCCATTTTTGCACTATTTTGATATTTCTTTTAAAAGTATTCAATAATTTTTATATTGATTAATTAAAAGATTATTATTTATTTTTATTGTTTATAGTAATTAGATTTATTTTCTTGTGTTTAATTAAGTGTCATTTTAAATGTTAGTATTTAATTGTATCTGACTACGTGTTTATATTAACTTATTCATTTGTATCTTAACATTAATTTCATAATTCTTTAAAATATTCTAGAAATATTTAAATTAATTATTTTTAAATGAATATTGATTGTTTTGATTATTTTAATAATCGTTTTAATTGTCTTGCATTAAAATTACTCGGTTTTCAATTAAAAGAGGAAAGTAACTCCGAGCCGGAGTGAATTTTAAACTATTCTACTATTCTACTTTTCAAAAATTATAGTTTTATATTATTACTCATCATTTGATTTGCGATCGTCTATTGACCGTTCAATCGTAGCATTTCGAAGACGAAAGTTAGAAGAATATTTATCGGATTTTGTGAATAGCGTTTCTAGTTTAATTTAGCTAGTTTTAGTTGGTTTTCATTAAAATTGCATTGCTTTAACTTAGAATAGATTAAAAGTCATCAAAATAGCCTTATTTGACCATTTTTAACTTGAATTGACCAAGCCTTTTTGCCTTTGACCTTTTTGCCCTTAGTTGTCATCTTTTTAAACAAAAGAAAAGAAAAAAAAAATAAAACAAGGCAAAAACCAGCCATGGCCGAAACTCAAAGGAAAAGAAAGAAAAAAATTTCTTTTGCATTTTCTTCACCAATCTTGCGTGGAATTGAGCGAGGATCGAGGCTAGGGTTCTTGCGAGTCCTCTCCTTCAATCTCTGTGAGGGTTTTCACGCTTTTGTGCATATTTTGTGAAATTTGATTATTGTTTCAAATTTTTAGATTTGATATATATTGTGTTATAATGCCTATAATTGCTTGATATAGCTTCCTTTGAGTTCGTAGAGCATTGTTTGATAGTTATTTAGAGATTTTTACGGCTGAAATTGCGTATTTGAAATTGGGGAAGAACAATGAATAGTGTTTTGAATAGTAAAACCCTAGAATTTTGGATTTTGATCCGAATTGCGAATTCTTGATTTGGATAGGTGCCATTAATGATAGAAAGATAAAATGTGCAATAAAAACGGACCGACCTTTATTAAAATTGGAAATTAGACAAAGAAACGTAAAGGGGCCGTTTGACCAAAAATTGACCATGCTCGAATTGAGTTAGGGGTTTTGCTATCGAGGGCATGGAAGCACCTTTGGCGCTGTTGTGGCGTTGATTGAGCGACCGGTTAGTATAGTTGTAGTTCAAACGCAGTAAGTGGACTTTCGGGCTCCGGGTGAGAAAGTGAAGTTTAGTGATATAGAAACGTGCCTTGTAGTGCCTAAGTGAATGTAGTGAAATCGGTTTCGTAATCCCATAGCTCGTTTGCTCGTAATTGCCTTTGGAAGTTAGAGATTGAATAGTGATATTTGTCGTTTTCGTGTTTGAACTGCTATTACTTGTTTGATTGATGTTATTGTTGGTATTAATGATAATCATGCTTGAAAAGTTAATTGATTGCTATTATTGATTGTAAATGCTTGTTATCTCGTTTATCGCCACTAATCTGCACTTTCGTGCTATTGCTCGTTTATTGCTTGTATCTCGTATTGCATTGCATAAGTGTCAGGCGCGTGAGTGATGGGCCTCTCTGGGTAGTCTCGGGCTGCCAGGGTTGGTTGCTCTAGCTCCGTGTCCTATTCCCATTCTCGCTAGGGGTGCCGCCCTGGGAGATTTGGGTCGTAGATGTGTCGGGGTACTTCCGGAGTACACCTGCTTATTGTCATCATTGTCAACATCAAGCTCGAGATTGATGTAATGCTCGTGGAATCGAATCGCATGGTTCATTGCTCGTATGAGTGAACTGTAGCCTTTAGAGTGTGGTATAGCTTTGAATGGTTGTGTTAATGCTTTCTTTAATTGTTTATTGTCTTGTCGTTTATATTGAATGCTTTCTTATTGATTATATTGTTTAACTGTACCTATTTGCATTGCACGATCTTCTTTCTCTCCACCTCGATATCTGTTTCGCCCTCACTGAGTATACGTGTTGAGTATACTCACTCCTCACCACCACATTTCAGGAAATGCCATGTTAGCTGAAAAGTTCGTGGTTACGTGAAAGACCGTGCTTGAAGAGTTGTCTTGCGTATTATGTGGCTGAGTTGTAGAAAGATGCAAAGATGTATGCTTTCATGTATTGTATGTATTTAGTGTTAAAAGTTATGTAATTAACTTAACTAGGTTTATTAGAATGGTATGATAGTCTATTTTATGCAATAGGTTAGTATAGTTTAGTTGCCAAGCATGAATGTATTTGTCAAAGATGAGAAGAGATAGGTTAGCTTTTAAACTGGAAATGTATATTTAATTGTGTTCGCTTGTTGAGAACCAAGGCTCGGATGGCCTTGAGGTGTTTGTATGTTTGGACACAGTGCTGGTCCACTTATATGCTATTGCAGGTTTTGCATTTTGCCTAGAAATAGGGGAGACTCCGTCCGTCTTTCCCTAAATTTTATGCCTGGGTTTGGAATTGGGTTGTGATCAGATTGATTGATAGAACTTCCGGTGTCGAGAGGGATCGGGGTGTTACAACTGTAAATAAGAGTAATTGGAATTTATAACTTATAATCTTAACTTGACGGTATTTGATGCTTTTAATGTCTTCTATGCTGTCTAATGATATGGTAAGGTGAACTTTGTAGCCCAATTGTATGTGGAATATGAACTTGTGTGAATAAGTGATTATAATTATAACTTCTATTGTTGTAGGGTTGAGTTAAGTAAGAGTTGAGTTGGAATTGTTATAGTTAATTGCTAAACTTATATAACACCCTAGGGTTACATATTCACACTAATTTGGGAAAGTTGAAGTAAATCGGAGCTATTCTCTTGCGTGCTTGGCTTAATCAAGGTGAGGGAGTCTTCATCCTTATGTGCATAATAATTTATTTTCTTGTACATAGTTTATGTGATTTAATATAATTGTTAAAGTAATGTGCACTTATTGTCTACATATTGTGTGTGAGGGCAACCTACTTTATTGCCCCTCAATAATGTGTTTATTGATTTATTATATTGTTATCATTTTGAGTGCATTGTATCGTGGTTGCGCAACCAATTGGGCATGGTAGTGTCGTGGAAACTGGGCGGCATCGGGCTTGTCGGTCTACCTCAGCTACCATGGTTGCCTAGTCCCTCTCTCGCTTAGGATGCCGCCTAGGGAGAGTTAGGTCGTAGGATTTCGGGGTACATCCGTAGTACACCCAACTTTGATTTATAAGTGGATGCCGGCTTATCGTTATCAGTGACATTATTCTTCGGATTTCTATTTGTGGTCCGTGGTTCGAGGATCGTAGTTCAAGAATTGGATTATTCAGGATCATTGAGATTATATCCTTTTTATTGTGTGGTATTTCATTGAATTCTTGTGTCTACTTGTTGTATATTACATGTAATTGTTGCATTGCAAGAACCCCATTATACTGTTCGCATTTCTCCTTCCTCACTGGGCATACGTGTTTGGTATGCTCACCCTCGTTACTAACAATTTCAAGTAAAGCAGGTTCAGCTTCTCTTGAGCCTGCAAAGGACAAGACTCGTGAGACCCCTTGACTACGTGATACTGCGCTGCTAATTATTGTGGGTGCTTGTATATGCTTCATGGGCCCTAGTGCCAAGTAGATGTTAGTTGCTTATGGTCTATTTTGTGGCCTATGGTCTTGTATGTAATCTTGGCCTTTTTGAATGTTGTAGAGTGTTGTAAGTTTAGCCAACATGTTTGGTAGGTTTGTAAACGGTTGTAATAACTTTAAAGCACTTTCGCTGCTTGTCTTTCATGCATGCTTGTGTGTGATAAGTTGGGGATTGTCGGTCCTTAATTACAAGAAGGGTTTATAGACAAGGTTAAAGTATTTTTATAACATAGTATTTCAATGGTTGAATCCCATGCATGCTTGTGTGCTTATTGTGGTTTAGATCTAAGACTTGGATTGCCTTGAGACGGGGTATAGTTAGTAGGTTAGAGTTGGAGTTGTAGGAGAATGTTGGATTATAGCTTTGTGATTGTATTATGTTGTTCGCAGGATATCGGTTAGTCCTATAAATAGGGGATACTCCGTCCGTTTTCCCTCGTTTTTCGTGACTTGGGATGTGGATTGAGTTGTGTATAGTAGATTTGTAGAGCTCTTGTTTCCGTGAAGGAACGGGGTGTTACAATGCAGACTCTCTTAGACTGTTGGATGCTTTCCTTTCCTTGTTTTGGGTTTAACTATTGCTAGTAGTATCCAAAGGTCAAACTAGGATTGAACTAAGGCGGGTTACATTATAATCATAGAATCACTCACTTGTATGTCTCAATATAGATAAACAGGTACTAGTAAGGTAAAATTAATAAGCAATTTGTAACGAAACGTATTCGTCATGTTTAAGTTCATAATCCTATATTGAGTTCTTAAGTTTGATTTAACTAGAACGGGCGCATTGATAAAGATAAAACAAGGGTCGTAGTTGTATACCAATGGAGACTTTGTAATTATGGTTATTAAAGATTAGGTTAAAACCAAATGCTTTAATTACAGATGTCATACTGCCGTTTTTCTGAAATTTTTTTTTTGGAGTTTTAGTAAATAACAAAGTATCAATAGTAGGAAATTGGTTAAGGTCTATTGAATGGCAATAGTATAATAAGTCAAACCCTAGTTTAACCTCTTTGGGTTGGGCTGGGGCATGCAATAGGCTAGATAAGAGTTCGTATATAAGGAAACTCGTTTTTGTTAACTGGGACAAGGTGGGCCGAAAGCTCACGGGGAACCAAGATTCTGATAGTTTAGACCCGCTTGAAATTAGTAGTCTGCTGGTCACTTTGTAAAATGCAGGAGTCGGCGACTTACAGGGAAACCGATTGAATGAGAAAGCAATCAAGAACAAGGTAGTTAGGGACATGCTGACTAACTGCTCGGACATTCCTGTTTTTTTGTAATGAATCACCAGACCTTCTGAAACAGATGGGGCCTCCCCCCTACCCCCTTCTCCCAGACTGGGCTCACTCGGATAGCGAACAGGACAGCTTGGAATGGGAATTAGACTTCGATGGGATTTCTAAAGCCCGGGCAAGGCGGGCAGTGTCCACCATTCAGGACCAAGGGTGAGAATCGAGCTGAATGCTAACATTGGGCGGGCCACCAATAGGCTGAGGTGGAAGCCCTTTATGGGAACCTGGCCCTGACTGACCAACTCAACCTAGGAAGTGCGGATAATCAAGGTAGAAACCTCGCTATCAATTGGATGTTTGGGACCCTATTCAATCTCCAAGAAAGAACAGTATAGAATGAATCGAATATAGGGTTTCGCAGGTAGCCGAAGCTCAAGGGTTAGCCTTTCTTCAAGATGAGGAAATCCTACTAGCTTAGCACTGTTGGGATTCAGGTTTTGCCTTAGACTTTGACTAATCTAGGACGAACCTTCTTTCTTTAAGAGCTGGACGTCTCACCTTGACATCGGGATATGTTCTAACTTCTAACTTCTCCGCTCCGAAATTGACTGACACTGACTACCTTGACTTTATCGTTTAGGAAGAACTGACTGCCTTGACCTTTGCTTTCGACTGGCTTGTTTGCTTTCAACCCTTGGACAGCTACTGGATTCTCTCTCAGTAAAAGTAATTCTTCCCACAAAACTGAAACGAAACTCTTTATCTTCCTATCGGTCAAGCATCTTCAAACCTTAGCTTACCAATCGCTCTATTTTCTCTTTCCTTCCTTTCTAGCCTACCCCTAAAGTTCTCTGGTGTCACCTAGGCTCGAGACATGCCTCCTATCATGCTTTCTTCCCTGCCTCTCTACAACACTTAAGAATCCAAAGGTGACTTCTCTCCTAACTAGCTTGCTACCCGGGAAGCTCCTCTGCTCAGACCTCCTTGTACTTAATTGCTTTGGCATAGGGGTCGGGCGGTTATAGGGCTTATAAGGGGGTCCTGGGGCCTTCCGAGTTTTTAAAGAAAAACCACGCGGAATTCCTAAGGCGAAACCTCGAGAGACTTTTCAGTTGTCTTTTGCGAGTTTGAGACCTTACTTCTGCGACTATTCAACTTTTGCAAGTCCTTATCTCAAAAAAATATCCTTATAGTCTCCCCTATCTCAGAGTTTTTTCTAAAATCAAAAAAATCCACCAATAGCCAACTAATGGATTGAGTTATATAGTACCACCTAGGTTTGGAACCCACTATTTAGAAGTTCATGTGCATGTGTTACCACCTCATTGGTCGGAGGTCCAAAAAGAAGACAAATTTGCTTATTTTACTTTTTCGATTTCTATTTTTAGTTGTTTTTAGAAGAGAGAAAGAGTAGAAACAAAGGGTACGCTCAGAAGATTTGCTCGGAGCTGTTCATTTTCACTTGGTCGCTTGGTATCTTGAAATCTCTTTGCTTGCGGGGATAGGAGTGGAAACGTCTGAGAGAGTGCTTCACGAAAGAATCGTGTGGCACAGTGAAAGGTTTCCCGTTGGGGTTTCCGACCCTCTAGGTCTCCACCTACTTGTGGAAGAGGGGGGGCGGGGGGGTTCCTTGATATTAAGGTGTCAAGGCGGTCGAAGAAGGCCACTAGTGGAAGCAACCGAGACTTTGATCATTCAGTTGACTCCTTGCAGCCAGTCCGTGCTTGCTGTCATGCTAGCAAAAGCATGGGGCTTCGGTCGGTTTTACCTACTATTGGATTTGAACCAATGATTCTCGCCGTATGAAAGCGATACTGTAACCACTGAGTCAAGTAGGTCAAGTTGAGTCAAGTCAGAGAAAATAGACCCCTATAAGAGAAAGCCGCGCAATCAAAGTTCCCCTTACTATACAAGGGAGGGCGAAGTGCTAAGAAAGAGAAAGCGTTATCACTATACGAAATGAAGCAGCGGCTAGCACGCTAAGCTAAGATCAACAACTTGGACAATGCAGAGCCTTTCTGACTCAGTCATCTGTCTTAATAAGTGGATTTCGATTGATGCAGTCGTTCTCTATTGCATTGGTCTTTTCACTCCCCACTCTCCACCATAACAAAATGTTTCCACTTTATCTCATGAGTAGTCAAAGGTATCAAGTAAGTTGACTGATAAGGTGTTTACAAGCTTGTTTGATAGAACATGGTATGATGTAACTCGACCGATAAGGAGAGGCTGGATGGAATTCAGATCGACTGATAAGGAGAGGAAGGTAGGAAGAACCGCTTTAAGCCTATTGCTTTCGTTCAGTACTGACAGAGCTCAACTAGAAATCTCTCACTCAGCAGGTGCCAATGCACTGACCTAAGCACAGTCAGACTTAGGACATACGGTACTAAAGGCTGCTAACCTTCGCTTTAGTCGGTAGCAAAATGGAATTTCTCTCACAAAGGTCGCTAGTAGCTCAAAGGACGGCAGTCAATACTGGACTTCTCGCTGGGTCAAAAGCAGATAGAGCAGGGAAATCTGTACCGAAGACTCCTTTGAGAAGGACTACTGGGTAAAGAAGACTGACAGACTCCAATACTGGAGGCCTATAGTCAACTCTACGCCTAGCAACCTCATCGTAGAGTTTCCACATGATACCAAAATGGATCAAATGTGGATCCTCATGACGCATTGGAAAGTGCGTTGTTACGACAAGAGCTTTAAAGAAGTCCTCGAAAGAGACACCTGGATACAAGGCTACGGTAAATAGAGTACCTTAGGAACTAACGAAGCCACTGGGACATCCACGCCTTAACCATGGTAATCTCCTATAGTACCTCGAAGACCTCTGTAAGGCCCGACCTCGATTTGCGTGCGATACCTCGTTTCATGTACCCTAATCTAGATTTGCGTGCCTTGACCTAGGTATAAGAATTGTGTTCATTTTGTGTTCCATGCATTGAATTATGTGCATTCATTTAGGGTTACGTGCATTTACCTTCAAAACATGCGTTTGTCTCGTAGTTCGTGTCCAACCTCGTAGTGCGTGCCCTAGACCTACGAAAGCATGCCCTCACGCTAGTCAAGAAAGCATCTTACACAAAGCACTAGACTATTAAACAATCCTACAAAATCCACTATCAATATTATAATCCTAATTCAACTCGCTAAAAGACAAAAATTCACTAAACACTAAACATTCTTCATTCTTTATTCCTTATTCTTTTTGCACTTCCAACACACAATTAAATAATACTTCAATAGTTGACAAAAATTCAGAATTTTAATAGCCTTGGCCGACCACCACATCAAATTTTATACATGCTTGTTCAATTCGATTCATTTCTAGACAAGTTATGACAAAAACACTTATCAATGCATAAAAAAATGCTCAAAACCACCTCAAATTTCTACCTTGCTCGACCAAACCACCATTGCCCATGCTAGAATTTTAAAATTACATCTTGAAGACACAAAATCAGGAATTTTGGGCTGCCCAAGGCCGACCATATGCATGAAGAAATGTAAAAGCTTGTCATTCCTTGTCATTTCTTCATTTTTCCTTTCATCTTATCTCTCTCCTTCTCATTTTTCTCTCTCTCTCTCGGCCTTGGCTGACTTCTCACCATCCTTTGCTCATGTTCTTCACACCATAGTTGATCAAGTCAAGCAACAATCAAAGAAACTCAAGCAAACAAGCTAGGATGCAAGAATCACACATGCATGCTCCTTGAACTTTCATTTCGGCCCTAGGTAAGTTCTTGGCTTCCATTTCTTTTCTTCTTGTTCTAATCACATGCATGTACTAAGAGCTTGGTCACTAAGCTAGGAAAAATAGAGAAAATCTAGTTGGAACCTCGGCTAGGCAAAGGAGAAGAAGAAGATTGTGCTTCAACAAGTTTTTGTGCATCTTCTTGGTTGATTGCTAAGGTGAGGGCTAAAACCTTTTGAAAATCCTTCAAAAATCCACATGCATGCTCATAAAAGTATGTCTTTGCTTCTGTACTTGAGTTATATGTTCGTTCATAAGCTTTTGCAACCATGCATGGCAAGATCTTGGCTTGAAAGTGATGATAGGTGAAGTCGGATTGTTGACAGCTCTCTGACCAGTTTGTTTCAAGGTAAGTTTAGCTAGGCAAATGATGTTGAAAATGCATGAAAATTGGTAGATGACTATTTTGGCCAGTTTTGAACATGTTTTGCACAAATATACCAAAGCTAGTTTCGACTCTAAGGTCTTCAAAATGGAAAATCATTAAAATGTGTCCAAATCTGGAAATCTGGAAAAATGAAGCAGGTTTTGGCAGATGCACTGACCTTGTGGAACGAACAAGATTTGACTTAGTAAATGATGTCCAAAATTCATGAAATTGGGTGTGCTGCTAGAATTTTCAGTGCTGGACATTTTTGTCAGAAATGTACCAAGGCTAAATATGACCCTAAGGACCTCAAAAACGTCAATTACTGAAAAGTGTGCAAATCTGGACAGTTTTGTGCTATCCCACTGTTTCGGCTATATCTAATGATCCCGAACTCCAATTGATGCAAGGTTTGTTCCTGATTTTAGTTCACTTCTTAAGCTTTAATTTGAAATCTTATTCACTGGAATTGGAGATTGTTTTCTTGTCTTAATGTTTGTGAGAAACATCCTATTGCAGTGAGGGTTTCACTTAGTTATATGCTTGGAAAATTGTTGTAACCTCTCTTGTGGTGTTAATTGCTTGGAATTGTGGTGTTGGGATGTTGTGTGGACTGTTTTGAGTACTTGAGGATGTTTGAATTAAATGATGCATGGCTTGAGATTGATTTTGAGTTGACTTAGGGTTTAATTACATGGGTAAGCACGAAATGGAAACCCTAATGACTAGGTAGGCTTGTTAAGTATTGATCATTTGGATATTGTGTGTAATTATATGTTTAGTAGGCTGCCCGTAGTTGCCTTATAGCCTTAAATGTGGTTTTGATCATTGCATGTTGACAAATAGACTTTTCTTGCATCCGAACCCACGTAGATGTTGTTGCATGTTGAATAATCCTATCACTTGATAACGTGGACTTCGTAATGAGTTATATGGCTTGATTTACATGTGTTACATGGCTACCCGTTTAATGTTCATATAACTCCATATGCTTTTCAAGTGAAATTACTTGTCTATTCGTGCCTCGCCTGTTTACTTGTCAATGTGCAATCTTATGACTGTCCGGGGGCAACCTACTTTGTTGTCCTCCTAACGTGATATGTTAATGTCATAAATGTGCACTGCATACAAGGTTGCAACCTTTCCTGTTGGGATGGTAGTGATAACGCACACCGTGCGGCATCGGGCTTGCTGGTGCACCCGTGACTACCATGGTCCCATTCCCTCTCTCGCTTGGGGGCTAGACTTCCTCGGAGAGTTGGGTCGTAGGATTTTGGGGTACATTCGGAGTACACTCACCTGGCGTGTTAAGGGGATGATTTGAAATCGGCCACAACAACTGATTCTGGAACTGATCTGAGAGCAAAAGCTCACTGTATCCTTTTTACTATGTGTTTAAGTACTCTCGCTTGGTTCCTAGAGAACCTCGGGGAGGAAAGACCGGTATTCTTGTTCCTGTACTTATACTATTGTTATATTCATGCTTGCAAAAGGATTTCATAAGTTGAACCAGAAAATGAGTTTCAAAACCTATTTCTCGTTCCCCCTCGCTGAGTTCATAAGAACTCACCCTCTTTTATCATCTCAGGTGAAGAAGATCCAAAACAGGTACCCGAGGACGGTGTGCCTAACGATGAATCCTTGGAGTGATTTCCTGTCTTGTGTGCTTTGCGTGTTTGCGGCTACTTGTGAACTTTATGCTACCTGAAGACTATTTCTTTTATGTTGCTTGCTATTTGTAATGTAAAAGACCCCCATTGTAATTTGGGGTCTAATTTTGGTTTGTACTGATATTAAGTAGACTGACGCTAGACACTATTATGATCGTTTTTGCTATTATTACCGCTAGTATCTATCATAGGTTACGACGTATTAGTTGAGGACTAAGTAAATGAACCTATCTAATCTTAAATAGGTACTCACTATTAAGCTAAGATCAACAGGTACTTTTGTAACGGGGATAAACAAACAAACGAGACATAGTATCATGCTAGGTTATAAATCAAACGAGACATCGAGATAACCAATAGGCATTTCAATTGATGTTAAATAGAATCCTAGTTGGAAATGAAACTTGAGATTAGAAAATTTTGAGGCGTTTAGAGAATTAGTCCAAACCAAAGAGTCCAATTACAGCCGTCATGCTGCCGGTTTTCCAGAAAACTTTGGAGTCTAGACTCAAACGATAGGTGTTAAATCCTCATAAACGGTTAAGTATGTGACATGTCCTGAATGTTTAGATCACACCCTAGTCTAACCTTATAGGCCGGGTTAGGGCGTGACACCTCTCCTTATCGGTCGAGCATCTTCAATCCTCAGATTCATATAAGTGAAGAGGCGCTACCTTCAATTCCTTAGGCTTAAAAGCCTCTCTAAGCAACTTTAACAAGATACCTCGAAGGCAAGGCGATAGAGGCACGTAAGCGACCAAGCCATAAATCAAAGGGAACCCTACTCTTTAACCAGACCACCGAGTTACCGCGATCCGCAAAACTCGGTGCGATCGAGAGTAGTTGAGACGCAAGAGAACTTTAAATCCACATCCATGTATTCGACAAAGTGTGCGTGAACCTCTTCACAGTATAGATGTGAATGATGGAAAAGACACCAGGTAGATGATGGGAGTTGGATAGGTTTCATACTAACACAGGAGAGAAATCCTTAGTCAAGTGTTTACACCTGAATCTCTTAGCAAACTCAGCCCCGACAGTCTCGAAAACCAGGGACATAGGTAAAGATATAGATAGACCTAGTTCCGAACAAGAGAAAACCGTCAGAAAGATATCAAGCTGAGTCAACCAACGACGGTCTCAGTCTGTCCATCTCACTTTAAGAAGCAAAGGCAAGCAGACTAGGTGGTAGAGGGTGTCTTCGCGGAAGGGGAAGAGTAGGAGGCTTTGAGTCAGGCAAACTCAGCGTAGATAGAAAGTCCGCTACCCATTCAAGCAGCTTGTAAGGATACTGTACTGCTTCATATAAGATGTACCATCGACAAACTTGACTTATAGCTAATTCCATAGAATTGGGTCGGCCGCCTGGAATAAAAAGAGTTTCGAACTCGTTGAAGATCCTTGTGGCTCCTGATCCCTCCAATCCAGCCGATTTCGAATCGACCAATTCCATGATCTTGTGTAGCGAAGGCCTGTCATCGAATTCTTCAAACTTGGGGAATGTCAATCCTGAATGAAACAAAACATGATTGATCCTACTATCAATCAATCTGTCATACAAAGGCCTAACTCTGGCTCTCTCTACGGGTGGAAGGAGGGGCAACAGCCTTGTTAAGGCGTGGGCCAAGCCAAGTCAAAGTGAAGCGATTTATACCGAGCAAGAACCTGCACTAGAATAGGAAAAGCTAGACATTCTTTCTTTTTAGAATTCCAGTCGCGCGGGCTTGCCTGACCTGTCAGTGATTCAAACAAAGAGGTGGGGATGAGTGTTGTGCTTGCCCCGACCGATAACACCATTCATTACTGTGAGCCGGCCTTGGCATTCACTTAAAATTCAGATAAGTCCTCTGATGAACTTGGGTCCATACTCTAGTGAAAAAAGGAAATTAGACTTCTCTTTTTGCTTCTTAACTTCTATCCTTTTTCGTGCGTAGCCCTTCTTTGGCATCCTTCCCTATGAATCTCTCAATCTCGGGTGTTCCAACCGATTGGTTAGTCCCTCGCATTTTCTTCTTTCATTCATGGAGACTGGTTCTAGTGTGGCTGGCAGTCATACGCTTATTTCTCCGGTTAGTGGCGGTTGATTCCTAATGTGACATGGATCTTCCTTCTATCTTAGAGGTTGCGTATCTAGAAGATGGAGCCTAAACCCTAGGTTTGGTGCGCATGATGGAGCAATATCTTCGTCTAATCACGAGGCCACATGGACTTTATCTGGAATTTATTGTTTTTCTTCCATTAGATGCATTGGTTGTTGCACAGCTAACTACCGACCCCGAAATTTCATATAGAAAGAGAAAGAGATTCGTATTGCTTGATCTTTGAATTGAGTGCGGTGCGCAGTAAGACTAAACCTCCCATTGTTCTATCTCCAATAGTATGCAGCCGATAATGAAGACAAATTCTCTTATCGGCTGATGAAATAGGTAGCTTGTAAGCCCACCCATTCTTCCTTTCTGACCTTAGCTTAGCTGCTGACGCCAATGCTCATGGGTATGGGGCTATAACTACTGCTATTGTTATACTCCTACACTCTAAGAGAGTCCTACTATCGACTCATCTTCTATCTAAGACCTCCTCAATGAGAGGATGCCTGAATACTACTTTCATCTACGTATGGGTTATTATATAAGCAATCCTCCTTCTATGGTGTTAGGCCTAGTTTCTTTCAACTAACAACTAAGCGCTCCGAACATTAGTCTTTCTACTAAGCTCTAATTAGTCCTTCCCTTGAAGCCTGAGTTAAAGAATCCGTCGATTCCACATCCCTTGATTCCAATTGTACTATTGGAAGTGCTGTTATGATCGATTTTGCTTCTCCTCTTCATTAATAGCCTGGGAACTGAGATTCTTAATTAGAGTATGACAGGTTCATCATGCTTTGGACATGGTACAACAGAAGATAATTAGCAGAAATCGAAAGGGATTTACCTAAAACTCCGCTCTGATACCTCTTAAAGTGAAATAGGCATGCGCATGGGTAGAGAGTCTGCCTGAGTTGTGCAGCCCCACGTAATGCCTATTTTAGTGTAGCACCTGGGTTTGACCTTCTCCTTGCTGGGTTTTATTTATGATCTCTCTCTCAGTCTCTAGTTCGTTACCTTCTACTACCGATCTTCTCATTGCTGCTCGCTTTGTTTCTTTCGTTAGTTTCCTTTCCTTTCTTTAAATAAACTAAAAAATATATACAATATGAACAGTAGCAAAAGATTTTTAAATGATAGTAATCAGGGATGCTTCTAGCAAGAACTTAGATAGTATGCAATTGATAAACTTGCGGTCAACACAGCTTCTACCCAAATGAGATACATTTATCCCGAACATTATAGCTCTAATCGTTTTCAATAAGTATCCTTTTTTCCTCTTAGCTATTCATGTGATACCCCAAACCTGGCATGTATTCAATAGCATTTAAAGTTCATTTAAATTTCATTTTATTGACCTTTCACCTTCTTTCACCAAACTAGTTGACTTTTCATCTACATTGACCAACTAGGACAAGGTGGGAATTTTTGAAATATTTAATAAAGGGCAAACTTGGGATTAGAAATAAAAAAAATGCAATGTTAAGTTAGTCAAATTTTGGGTCAACTTTGGAATTAAATCTGAACCAATTGGGGAAGATTTAGGTAGCAAATTATATATGGTTGGAAAGCTCTATGAGTCTAGTTTCTGAGGTTTCAAACCGTTCACGAATTGGAGTTTTCTAGAAGAAGTTATAGCCGTTTTCGCAAGGTCGCGCATAGCTGTTTTGGTTTAGCGGGTTGACCGAATCTTTGACCTTTGACTTCTTGTCATCTTTTCCTAAATAAGAAAAATACAATCGAAAAAACAAAGATAAGAAATGCTTGAAGCCATGAGGAAAAGAAAGAGAAAAAGAAAGAAAAAAATTTCAAAACAAATCAATAAATCTTCACTTGAGCTTGCTTAGGATCATTTCCGGGCCATTCGACGTTGTCTTTCTAGCGTCTAGTAGTGGCTAAGGTGAGGGTTTCATCGTTATTTGTGCATTTGAAAATATTATGTCTAAACTTTAATTTTTAGAAATTATGCGTAGATTGTTATTTTATCCGTTTTGTTGCATAAAGAATGTTCCTTAGCAATTGTAGAACATGTATTTATAGCTTTTTAGCATTTTTTGCGGTTGAATATCGAATTTGCAATTTAGATTGATAATTGAATAGTAAATTATGAATAGTAAACCCCCGTTTCGATGAAGTTGCTCCGTTATGCATTCTGTTGATGTAGAAAGGTGCTAGATATGCTAGAATGCCTAAATGTGTGGTTTAAATGGATTGTGTAATGGAAAAACGAAGAAAAATGGCTTAGTGAAAGTTGGGGCCGTTTAGGTCAAGTTTGGCATTTTATCATTTTGCATGATGGCATTGTCTCGAGAGGCCATGGAAGCACTTTTGGTGTGATTATGGCGTTGGTTGGGTGTTTGGTTAGGGTAGCGGTAGTTCAAACGAGAAAAGGGAGAAATCAAGGCTTTGCGTGAATTCTAGGGTAAAGTAGGGTTTTGGGGTCTTTAGACGTGCCTTATAGTGACCTAGGAGGATTGGTGAAGTCAGTTTCCAAAACTCGTGGCTCGTTTGAAAGTAGTAGCGTTTTGAAAGTTGGGGTCATTTTGTGATTTTGTGTGTTTTCATAGTGTAATGCCTATAGAATGCTTAATATTGCTTGTTATGCTTGTTGAAGTTGATTATGATTGAATTTGTATGTCAATTGTTGATAATGCTAGTTAGTATTGTTCTTGTTACTTTATGGATTGTAATTGCTTATTGTATCGCATGTTGTTATTGATTTGCATTTCAGTGCCTTGCTCGATTATCGTTATATGTCTCGTATTGCATTGCATTAGTGTCAGGTGTGTGAGTGATGGGCCTTTCTGGGTAGCCTCGGGTTGCCAGTGTTGGTTGCTTTAGCTCCGTGTCCTATTCCCTTTTCTCGCTTGGGTTGCCGCCCTGGGAGTTTTGGGTCGTAGAATTGACAGAGTATGTCCGGAGTACTCTAACGGAAGTTATAAGGTGGGTGAGAAGGCGCGTCATCGTTAAAGTCATCGAAGTCATGATCGGTACATTTCTCGCTCGAGTGAACCATAGCCTTCAGAGTGTGGTATAGTTTTGAATGGTTGTGTTAATGCTTTTTATTAATTGGTTATTGTATTGATTGTTTATATTGAATGCTTGCTTGTCAATTATATTGCTTAACTGCCTTATTTGCATTGCACGACTTTCTTTCTCTCCACCTTGATATCTGTCTCGCCCTCACTGAGTATACGTGTTGAGTATACTCACTCCTCACCACCACATTTCAGGAAATGCCATGTTAGCTGGAAAGTTCGTGATTTTGTGGAAGTTCGTGCTTGAAGAGTTGTCTTGCGTGCCTATGTGGCTTAAGTTGTCAAAGTTGTAAAGATGTATGCTTTCATGTATTATATGTATTTAATATTAAAAGAATGTAATTTAAATTTAACTAGGTAATTGAGGTAGAATGATAACCTGGATTAAGTATTCAGTTAGTATAGTTTAACTTCATTGCATGTTTGTATTGTCCAAAGGAAAAGAATTAGAATGATATGATAGTCTATTTTATGCAATGGGTTAGAATAGTTTAATTGCCTAGCATGAATGTTCTTGTCAAAGATGAAAAGAGATAAGTTAGTTTTTAAACTGGAAATGTATATATATAAATGTTGTGTTTATTTGATGAGAAACAAGGCTCGGATGGCCTTGAGGTGTTTGTATGGTTGGACACGGTGCTAGTCCACTTATAAGCTATTACAGGATTTACATTTTGCCTAGAAACAGGGGAGACTCCGTCCGTCTTTCCCTAAAAATTTTGCCCGGGTTTGGAATTGGGTTGTGATTAGATTGATTGATAGAACTCCCGGTCTCGAGAGGGATCCGGGTGTTACTGGTGGTATCAGAGCTTGTCTAGCTCATAAGCTGGGACAGGGTCCTCGGTCTGGTGGGTAGTGATCCTTGAATGTGTGCTTGTTATGTATGTCTTGGAACTGTATGCTTGTATGTGAGATTGTGTGTCTTGACTTGAATGTGTGCTCCTATGTGATATAGTTATGTGTTATGTGTTAATTGTGTGCTAAGTGAAATGAAGTGTCTAGTTGTGCATTGAATTGACCTATTGAATTGGCATCGTGAATCGAATCGACCTTGTGAATTGTTATTTACTTGAAGTATTGCTTGTAATGTGTGTATTGGAATGTCTTGAATTGGTTATGCCGTAATTTGAATTGATTATGTTGTGCTTGACTTGATTGTCATGCTTGAGTGACTTTGTTGAATAAACTGTTTTGTAAACTTGCTTGCATAATTGTTTAAGGCATGTGTATAACTGTGATATCCTGGCATTCATACATGTCCTATTGAAATGGTAAGAAAGACTTCTCCCCTCCCCTCCCCCCCCCCCCCCCCTGAAGAAAGTGGTTCACAGTTGGCCTTTCAAGGTGTATGGATTGGCTGGAAATGAATGGCATTTAATTAGCTTTTATTTGGGAATTGGTGTTTGTCTTTGGAGCTCAGTTATTGGCATACTTCTAAGACTCTTCCTTGTGGTTGGCAATCATAAAAGAGTAGCTTTCTTTTGGAGTTCTATTTGGTTGTTCTCTGGAGCATTCTTTGGTTTTCTTATTGGGTGTTCTTTGGAACTTCTGTTGGCACTTCTTGGTAGACTTGGTTATTGGGGTTTCAATCGGACTTACTGCATGGTATTGTCTATGGTGTATATACCTCGATCTTTATTGGTGTTTTACTGGCACCCTTGATTGGAAATTCTTCAATGGCATTTTATAGCATTCTTAGTGGCCATTTATTTAGTACTTACTTATTCGGCAAACCTTGCTACTTTCTTATTGGAGCATTGTTTCGGGTATTTTCTTTGGCATCCCTCAGTTGGTTGGTAATTGGAATTCCTATCGGACTTGTTGTGTAGTATTACTCACTGTATTCTTTGGAATTGTTATTGGGCATTCTACTAGTCTTTTCCTTATTGGCATTTATTGGAAGATCCTACACTTGGAATTCTGCTTGGACTTATTATCTTGTATTGTTTACGGCTTCTCCTTCGGTTTTTCCACTCAGGGGAAATCTATACTTGCTGTGTACTAAGATGTTACGGTAGTGACTCAGTGATTGAAGGATTTCAGTTAGAGATTGGCCTTTGGTATTCTTCTCTATATTTTTTTACAGAACTTTCAGCTAGGTCTACTTATGGTAATCAACACTGCATGAGGTGCATCTACTCTGGCTATCTTTTAACTTTCTTATTTGGTACTTGTTAGACTTCTATTGGAGATTCGTGTGTGGGGTATTCTTCTTGTCGTTATTGTGCGGTATTAGTGACATCTACAGTATCTCTGCTTCAGTCTTTAGTTGGTATTTTCTCGGCATTCTTGGTTGGAATTTCTATTGGGGTTCTCCTACGAGCATCCTTATTCACTATCTTGCTCAGCAACCGATGAAGATGAGTCAGAGTTGGATTTCAAATGATGCTGAGTTCTATTGGAAGAAGAATTGTGAGGATGCAATTGTTTTAAGGGAGGAAGGATGTGATACCCCGAACCTGGCATGTATTCAATAGCCTTTAAAGTTCATTTAAATTGCATTTTATTGACCTTTCACCTTCTTTGACCAAACTAGTTGACTTTTCATCTACATTGACCAACTAGGACAAGGTGGGAATTTTTGAAATGTTTAATAAAGGGCAACCTTGGTATTAGAAATAAAAAAATGCAATGTTAAGTTAGTCAAATTTTGGGTCAACTTTGGAATTAAATCTGAACCAATTGGGGAAGAGTTAGGTAGCAAATTATATATGGTTGGAAAGCTCTATGAGTCTAGTTTCTGAGCCTTCAAACCATTCGTGAATTGGAGTTTTCTAGAAGAAGTTATGGTCGTTTTCGCAAGGTTGCGCATAGCTGTTTTGGTTTAGCGGGTTGACCGAATCTTTGACCTTTGACTTCTTGTCATCTTTTCCTAAATAAGCAAAATACAAACGAAAAAACAAAGAGAAGAAAGGCTTGAAGCCATGAAGAAAAGAAAGAGAAAAAGAAAGAAAAAAATTTCAAAACAAATCAATAAATCTTCACTTGAGCTTGCTTAGGATCATTTCCGGGCCATTCAACGTTGTCTTTCTAGCGTCTAGTAGTGGCTAAGGTAAGGGTTTCATCGTTATTTGCGCATTTGAAAATATTATGTCTAAACTTTAATTTTTAGAAATTATGCGTAGATTGTTATTTTATCCATTTTGCTGCTTAAAAAATGTTCCCTAGCGATTGTAGAACATGTATTTATAGCTTTTTAGCATTTTCTGCGGTTGAATATCGAATTTGCAATTTAGATTAATAATTGAATAGTAAATTGTGAATAATAAACCCCCGTTTCGATGAAGTTGCTCTGTTATGCGTTATGTTGATATAGGTAGGTGCTAGATATGCTAGAATGCCTAAATGTGTGGTTTAACTAGATTGTGTAATGGAAAAATGGAGAAAAATGGCTTAGTGAAAGTTGGGGTCGTTTAGGTCAAGTTTGGCATTTTATCGTTTTGCGTGATGGCATTGTCTCGGGAGGCCATGGAAGCACTTTTGGTGTGATTATGGCGTTGGTTGGGTGTTTGGTTAGGGTAGCAGTAGTTCAAACGAGCAAAGGAGGAAATCGGGGCTTTGCGTGAATTCTAGGTAAAGTAGGGTTTCGAGGTCTTTAGACGTGCCTTCTAGTGACCTAGGAGGATTGGTGAAGTCGGTTTCCAAAACTCGTGGCTCGTTTGAAAGTAGTAGTGTTTTGAAAGTTGGGGTCATTTTGTGATTTTGTGTGTTTTCATAGTGTAATGCCTATAGAATGCTTAATATTGCTTGTTATGCTTGTTGAAGTTGATTATGATTGAATTTGTATGTCAATTGTTGATAATGCTAGTTAGTATTGTTCTTGTTACTTTATGGATTGTAATTGCTTATTGTATCGCATGTTGTTATTGACTTGCATTTCAGTGCCTTGCTCGATTATCGTTATATGTCTCGTATTGCATTGCATTAGTGTCAGGCGAGTGAGTGATGGGCCACTCTGGGTAGCCTCGGGTTGCCAGTGTTGGTTGCTTTAGCTCCGTGTCCTATTCCCTTTTCTCGCTTGGGTTGCCGCCCTGGGAGTTTTGGGTCGTAGAATTGACAGAGTATGTCCGGAGTACTCTAACGGAAGTTATAAGGTGGGTGAGCCGGCGCGTCATCGTTAAAGTCATCGAAGTCATGATCGGTACATTTCTCGCTCGAGTGAAGCATAGCCTTCAGAGTGTGGTATAGCTTTGAATGATTGTGTTAATGCTTTTATTAATTGGTTATTGTATTGATTGTTTATATTGAATGCTTGCTTGTCAGTTATATTGCTTAACTGCCTTATTTGCATTGCACGACTTTCTTACTCTCCACCTTGATATCTGTCTCGCCCTCACTGAGTATACGTGTTGAGTATACTCACTCCTCACCACCACATTTCAGGAAATGCCATGTTAGTTGGAAAGTTCGTGATTTCGTGAAAGTTCGTGCTTGAAGAGTTGTCTTGCGTGCCTATGTGGCTTGAGTTGTCAAAGTTGTAAAGATGTATGCTTTCATGTATTATATGTATTTAATATTAAAAGAATATAATTTAAATTTAACTAGTTAATTGAGGTAGAATGATAAGCTGGTTTATGTATTCAGTTAGTATAGTTTAACTTCATTGCATGTTTGTATTGTCCAATGGAAAAGAATTTGAATGATATGATAGTCTATTTTATGCAATGGGTTAGAATAGTTTAATTGCCTAGCATGAATGTTCTTGTCAAAGATGAAAGGAGATAGGTTAGTTTTTAAACTGGAAATGTATATATATAATTGTTGTGTTTATTTGATGAGAAACAAGGCTCGGATGGCCTTGAGGTGTTTGTATGGTTGGACACGGTGCTGGTCCACTTATATGCTATTACAGGATTTACATTTTGCCTAGAAACAGGGGAGACTCCGTCTGTCTTTGTGACACCCCGATCCCTCTCGAGACCGAGAGTTCTATCAATCAAACTAATCACAACCCAAACCAAACCCGGGCAAAATTTTCAGGGAAAACGGACGGAGTCTCCCCTGTTTATAGGCGAAATGCAAAACCTGTAATAGCATATAAATGGACCACCACCGTGTCCAACCATACAAAACTTCCTCAAGGCCATCCGAGCCTCGGTTCTCAACAATTTAAACTCAGCAAGTATACATACATTTCCAATTTAAAAACTAACCTATCTTTTCATTTTGACAAGTACATTCAATTTAGGCAATTAAACCATACAAAGCTACTGCATAAAATAAACTATCATGCCATTCTAATTCTTTTCCTTTGGACATTACAGCTATGCATTGAAGTTAAGCTACATTAACTATATACATAATCTAACTTATCAAACCATTCCAACTACATAGCTAGATTTATATTACATTTCTTTTAACAATAATTACATACAACATAAAAGCATACAACTTGACAACTTTGACAACTCAAGTTACATAGGCACTCAAGACAACTCTTCAAGCACGGACTTTCACGAAATCACGAACTTTCCAGCTAACAGGGCATTTCCTGAAATGTGGTGGTGAGGAGTGAGTATACACAACACGTATACTCAGTGAGGGCGAGACAGATATCGAATTGGAGAGAAAGAAGATCGTGCAATGCAAATAGGTACAGTTAAGCAATACAATCAATAAAAGGCATTCAATATAAACAACAATACAATTAAACAACTAAAGAAAGCATTAACACAACCAATCAAAGCTATACCACACTTTGAAGGCTATGGTTCACTCGAGCGAGTAATGTACCGATCACGATTCCGATGACTTTAACGATGACGCGCCGGCCCAAACCACGTTATAACACCAGTTTGGAATACCCCGGAAGTATCCATCAATCCTACGACCCAAATCTCCTTGGGAGGCAACCCAAGCGAGAAAGAGAATAGCAGCGGAGCTAGAGCAACCAACACTGGCAACTCAAGGCTACCCAGAGAGGCCCATCACTCACGCGCGAGACACTATGCAATGCAAGACTCTATACAAGGCGATAAACAAGCGATAAAGCCACACGTGAAAGAATAACAAAGTAGGTTACTCTCGCACGCAATAGCAGCAATTTGATAAGTAATTCAATCCAAAACAACTCAAACAAGTATTCCAAGTAATTCTAAACATTCTATAAGCATAAAGACAAGAAAACACACAAAAACACAAATCGGCCCCAACTATCAAAATGCTACCATTTCCAAACGAGCCAAGAGTTCTGGAAACCGACTTCGCCAACCCTCCTAGGTCACCATAAGGCACGTCTAAAGACCCCGAAACCTTACTTTACCCTAGAACTCGCGCAAAGCCCCGATTTCCCCCTTTCTCGTTTGAACTACAACTATATCAACCAAACACCCAACCAACGCCATAATCGCACCAAAAGTGCTTCCATGGCCTCCCGAAGCAATGCCAACACGCAAAACGAGAAAACGCAAAAGTCGACCAAAACGACCCCAACTTTCCCAAAGGCTTAATTCTCATTTTTTCCACTACGCAACCCAAACAAACCATAAAACGTTTCAAGGTTTTACTATTCATAAAACACTATTCATAACAGCGCAATTTCAACCTAGCACGTTTCTACATCAACGGAAAGCATAACAGCGCAATTTCAACGTTTCAAGATTTTACTATTCATAAAACACTATTCATTTCACAATTTAATTTGCAATCACAACATTTAACCGTAGAAAATGTTACAAAGCTATAAATACATGTTCTACAAATGCTAAGGAACATTCTAGAAGCATCAAATCGCTTTAAATAACGATCTACGGATAAATCTAAAAATTGACAAAGTTAACATATACAACGTATAAATGCACAAATAACATGCTTCCCTCACCTTAGACGCTCCTAGACGCTAGGAAAACCTCGTAGAGTGCCTCGGAAACCACCCCGCACAAGCCACGCGAAGAATTGAAGATTTGAAGTTGAGATTTTCTTTTTTTTTTCTCCTTCTTTTCCTCATGGTTTCAAGCCTTTTTCTCTCTGTTTTTTTCGTGCACATTCTGCTTATTTAAAAAAAAAATGTCAAGAAGTCAAAGGTCACAATTCGGTCAACCCGCTAAACCAAAACAGCTATGCGCGACCTCACGAAAACGGCCATAACTTCTTCTAGAAAACTCCATTTCACGAACGGTTTGAACCCTCATAAACTAGACTCATAGAGCTTTCCAACCATATATAATTTGCTACCTAACTCTTCCCCAATTGGTTCAGATTTAATTCTAAAGTTGACCCAAAATTTGACTAACTTAACATTGCATTTTTTTATTTCTAATCCCAAGTTTCCCTTTTATTAAACATTTCAAAAATTTCCACCTTGTCCTAGTTGGTCAATGTACATGAAAAGTCAACTAGTTTGGTCAAAGAAGGTGAAAGGTCAATAAAATGCAATTTAAATGAAATTAAAATGCTATTGAATACATGCCAGGTTCGGGGTATCAAAGTCTTTCCCTAAAAATTTTGCTCGGGTTTGGAATTGGGTTGTTATTAGATTGATTGATAGAACTCCCGGTCTCGAGAGGGATTGGGGTATTACAATTCATACGCACAAGATCTCTGATGAACAGTTCCTCTGGAAATAAGATATTGAGAAAATTTCATGGACATATATTCTCCTCCAGAATCAGATCGTCAATTTTTTTTTTTTTTTGTACTTGAAATAATGTCTGGCTTGTTGATTGTGTGACGTTCACTCCAACATGGCAAAATTTTGTAAATGTACATGAAGAGGTAAAGTGCTTCTTGATGGGCCAGGAATGTCATATAATTATTAGTGGTGCAGAAGGTAAATAGGAGGATGTGGCAAGTAAGAAGCCACTTTCATGTTGTTCTAGTCTGGTAGGGGTATATGCATGCGATTATAGTGTCTGTAGCTAATAAGATGCACCTCCATATATATTATATGGGGGCATTACAGACCCAAGAAAGGCATGGCGTACTTTGAGGAAAGTTAATGAACATGCGCCCGCAAGTAAGCGTCAGTACTTGGTGTAACACCCCGATCCCTCTCGAGATCGGGAGTTCTATCAATCGATCTAGTCACAACCCAAACCAAACTCGGGCATAAATTTTCAGGGAAAACGGACGGAGTCTCCCATGTTTCTAGGCGAAATGTAAAACCTGCGATAGCATATAAGAGGACCAATACCATGTCCAAACATTCAACTACCTCAAGGCCATCCGAGCCTCGGTTCTCAACAATTAAACTCAGCAATTATACATACATTTCTAATTAAAAAAAAAAAACTAACCTATCTCTGTTCATTCTTGACAAGTACATTCAACTAGACAATTAAACCATACAAAGCTACTGTATAAAATAAACTATCATGCCATTCTAATTCTTTTCCTTTGGACATTACAAACATGCATTGAAGTTAAGCTGTGCTAACTGATTACATAAACTAGCTTATCAATTTACATCAACTAGTTAGCTAGATTTAAATTACATTTCTTTTAACAATAAATACATACAACATATGAAAGCATATATCTTTACAACTTCGACACTCAAGCCACATAGGCATGCAAGACAACTCTTCAGGCACGAACTTTCACGAAATCGCGAACTTTCTAGCTAACATGACATTTCCTGAAATGTGGTGGTGAGGAGTGAGTATACACAACACGTATACTTAGTGAGGGCGAGACAGATATCGAGGTGGAGAGAAAGAAAACTCGTGCAATGCAAATAAGACAGTTAAGCAATATAACTGATAAATAAGCAATCAAGACAAACAATCAATATAATAAGCAATTACTGAAAGCATTAACACAACTATTCAAAGCTATACCACACTCTGAAGGCTATGGTTCACTCATACGAGTAATATACCATTTCACGAGCGATACATCAATCTCAAGCTTGATGTTGACAACGATGACAATAAGCGCGCAACCACCTTATAACACCAGTTTGGAATATCCCGGAAGTATCCATCAATTCTACGACCCAAATCTCCCTGGGAGGCAACCCAAGCGAGAAAAGGGAATAGGACACGGAGCTAGAGCAACCAACACTGGCAACCCGAGGCTACCTAGAGAGGCCCATCACTCACGCGCCTGACACTATGCAATGCAAGACTCGATACAAGGCAATAAACGAGCGATAGCACAACAATACAACTTAGAGAAGATAAAGGAGATAACAATCATGTACAATCAAATAGGTAACAAGAACAACACCAACAAACATTATCAAGCAATAATAAGTATTCTATAGACATTATAAGCATTCTATAAGCATTATAAACATTCTATAAGCAATATACTATGAAAACACACAAAATTCCAAAAATGACCCCAACTTTCAAAACGCTACTACTTTCAAACGAGCCACGAGTTTTGGAAACCGACTTCACCAATCCTCCTAGGTCACTATAAGGCACGTCTAAAGACCCCGAAACCCTACTTAACCCTGGAATTCACGCAAAGTCCCAATTTTCCCCTTTGCTCATTTGAACTACAACTATACTAACGAAACACCCAACCAACATCATAATCGCACCAAACGAGCTTCCATGGCCTCCCGAAACAATTCCATCACGCAAAACGAGAAAATGCTAAACTCGACCTAAACGACCCCGACTTTCACCAAGGCATATTTCTCATTTTTTCCATTACGCAACCTAAACAAATCATGCATTTAGGCATCCTAGCATACCTAGCACATTTTCACATCAACAGACAGTATAACAACGCAACTTCATCGTTTCAAGGGTTTACTATTCATAAATTACTATTTAACTAACAATTTATATTTTAATTTCGATATTCAACCGCAGAAAATGTTAAAAAGCTATAAATACGTGTTCTACGATTGCTAGGGAACATACTTTAAGCCTCAAATCAATTAAAACAACAATATACAGATAAATCCCAAAAATCAAAGTTAATACACAAAATATTCAAATGCACAAATAACGATGAAACCCTCACCTTAGACACTCCTAGATGCTAGGAAAAACCTCGTAGGATGCCTCGGAAACCACCCTGTGCAAGCTCACGCAAAGATTTGATGATTTGGCTTGAAATCTTTTTTTTCCTTCTCTCATTTTTTCGGCCCTTGCAAGACTGTTTTTCAGCTTTATTTTTTTTTCTTGTTTTGTGCTATTTAGGCTATTATAAGAGATGACAAAGCTCAAAGGTCAAGCCCCTTGGTCAAACCACTTAAAAATTGGTCAAACTAGCATATTTCATGCATTTTAAAGCTAAAACAAGTAACATAAATCCAATTCTAGTTAAATACAACTTAAAACACTAAAATTTAAACACTAAATGCTAGTTTTCACTATTTGTTGAGGACTAGAATTCATTTCCTAACTATCGCTCTTGATATGCAATGCACGTTGCGACAACAAAGAAGTAAGAATTAAATCTCAAAGAATCTAAGAAATATATCATTTTTGGAAAGTATCATAGTTTAAAATTTACTCCGGCTCGGAGCTTCTTTTCATTTAATTGAAATCCGAGCATTTAAGTGCAAGAAAAATAAAACCGATTGACATAAATATGAAAAGTAGTTGATATTCCGTTAAAATAATTTGCTCGAGTATTATTCTAGTTACTTCTAAAAGAAATATGAAATAAAGCTACATATAAATGTTTAACTAAAAATAAACACAAATCCAATGCTAGCATTTAAGATGTCAATTAATTTAAATGCAGTTAAATGCCTTTAAATGCATGCCGGGTTCGGGTTATCACATCCTTCCCCCCTTAAAACAATTGCGTCCTCGCAATTCTTCTTCCAATAGAACTCTGCATCCACTTAAATCCAACTCTGACTAGTCTTCATTAGCTACTGAACAAGTATTTAATCAAGATGACCAATAGGAAAGTTCAAGTAGAAATGCCAAGTAGTAACGCCAAATAAAGGATCAAATGTAGATACCGTACAAGAATCCCGTTGACCTGAATACCGAAGAGGAATAAATTCCAACTAGAAACGCCGAGATAATACCAATAAAGACTAAAGCAAAGATACTGTAGATAAAATCATATCACATATTAATGATAAGAGGAATACCGAATGAATACCCCATACACGAATCTCTAGTAGAAGTTCAACTATTACTGCCCGAGAATCCCCAAGCAAAAAGCCAAATAAAGGCTCAATCAAAGGTTCTATCTAGAGGTCCAAAGAATTACCCCGCTGGTCATGAATTTCATAGAAGAATTCCCTGTTAAGAGTGCTGAAGAAAATACTAAGAAACCCAATCAAAAATACTTCCAAAGTTCCAAAGAAGCCTTCCAAATAATAACCCCATGGAACAACCAATTAGATTCCGAGTTTTGCTATCAAATGCTGAGAGGAATGTCAAAGGAAATAACAGAGAAAATATAATGTGCCCAATAAGACAACCAAGTTGAATAACAAACATAGTTTCCCAGATGGACGAAACTCCAAGGATAAACACCGAATTGGTGAACAATATACCGAAACCAAACTCTGAGGCCTCTTCACTGTTTGCCAAGTGAGAACTTCATACAACCTTGCCAATAAGGAAAATACCAATAGAACGCCCAATAAGAATTTCAGAGAATACCATAAGTAGTATTATACAATAAGTTTGATAGGAATTCCAAATACCAAACCTACTGAGGAACACTGAATGAAGAAATCCGAAACAATGCTCCAATAAAAAAGTAGCCAAGTTTGCCTAATAAGTAAATATTAAATAAATGGCCACTAAGGATCCTAGAGAATGCCATTGAAGAATTTCCAATCAGGGATGCCACTATCACACCAATAAAGACCGAGACACATATACCATAGATAATATTGTGCAGTAAGGCCGGTTGAAATCCCATTAACCAAGTCCACCGAGAAGTGACAACAAAAGTCCCCAAAGAACACCAGTTATGAAAACCAAAGAATGTT
The DNA here is from genome assembly GCA_037974665.1 of Ehretia macrophylla. Lineage (NCBI taxonomy): Eukaryota > Viridiplantae > Streptophyta > Magnoliopsida > Boraginales > Ehretiaceae > Ehretia > Ehretia macrophylla. The sequence continues at coordinate 39,708,179 of CM075772.1, forward strand.
CTAGAGAACAACCAAATAAAACCCCAAGAGAAAGCTACTATTTCACAACTGTTAAGCACAGAGGAGAACCATAGACATTTGCCAATAACCGAGCTCCAAAAGCAAACACCAATTCCCAAATAAAGGCTAGTCAAATGCCATTCATTTCCTGCCAATCCATACACCTTGAAAAGCCAGCGGTGAGCCACTTTCTTCAGGGGAGGAAGATGACTTACTTACCATTTCCATAAGACATGTATGAATGCCAATATATCACAGTTATATACATGCCTTAAACTATTATGCAAGCAAGTTTACAAAACAGTTTATTCAACAAAGTTACTCAAGCACGACAATCAAGTCAAGCACAACATAATCAATTCAAATCACGGCATAGCTAATTCAAGACATTCTATACACACATTACAAGCAAATAACAATTCACGAGGTCGATTCAATTCACGATGCCAATTCGATAGGTCAATTCAATGCACAACTAGACACTTCACTTTACTTAGCACACAATTAACACATAACACATAACTATATCACATAGGAGCACACATTCAGATCAAGACACACAATCTCACATACAAGCATACACTTTCAAGACACACTTAACAAGCAAACATTCAAGGGTCACTACCCACTAGACCGAGGACCCTATCCCGGCTTATGAGCTAAACAAGCTCTGATACCACCTGTAACACCCCGATCCCTCTCGAGACCGGGAGTTCTATCAATCGATCTAATCATAACCCAAACCAAACCCGGGCATAAATTTTCAGGGAAAACGGACGGAGTCTCCCCTGTTTTATGTAAAACCTGCGACAGCATATAAAAGGACCAATACCATGTCCAAACATTCAACTACCTCAAGGCCATCCGAGCCTCGGTTCTCAACATTTAAACTCAGCAAGTATACATACATTTCTAATTAAAAAAAAAAACTAACCTATCTCTGTTCATTCTTGACAAGTACATTCAACTAGACAATTAAACCATACAAAGCTACTGCATAAAATAAACTATCATGCCATTCTAATTATTTTCCTTTGGACATTACAAACATGCATTGAAGTTAAGCTGTGCTAACTGATTACATAAACTAGCTTAACAATTTACCTCAACTAGTTAGCTAGATTTAAATTATATTTCTTTTAACAATAAATACATACAACATATGAAAGCATATATCTTTACAACTTCGACACTCAAGCCACATAGGCACGCAAGACAACTCTTCAGGCACAAACTTTCACGAAATCACGAACTTTCTAGCTAACATGACATTTCCTGAATGTGGTGGTGAGGAGTGAGTATACACAACACGTATACTCAGTGAGGGCGAGACAGATATCGAGGTGGAGATAAAGAAAACTCGTGCAATGCAAATAAGACAGTTAAGCAATATAACTGATAAATAAGCAATCAAGACAAACAATCAATATAATAAACAATTACTGAAAGCATTAACACAGCCATTCAAAGCTATACCACACTCTGAAGGCTATGGTTCACTCATACGAGCAATGTACCATTTCACGAGCGATACATCAATCACGAGCTTGATGTTGACAACGATGACAATAAGCGCACAACCACCTTATAATACCTGTTTGGAATACCCCGAAAGTATACATCAATTCTATGACCCAAATCTCCCTGGGAGGCAACCCAAGCGAGAAAATGGAATAGGACACGGAGCTAGAGCAATCAACACTGGCAACCCGAGGCTACCTAGAGAGGCCCATTACTCACGCGCCTGACACTATGCAATGCAAGACTCGATACAAGGCAATAAACGAGCGATAGCACAACAATACAGCTTAGATACGATAAACGAGATAACAATCATGTACAATCAAATAGGTAACAAGAACAACACCAACAAACATTATCAAGCAATAATAAGTATTCTATAGACATTATAAGCATTCTATAAGCATTATAAACATTCTATAAGCAATATACTATGAAAACACACAAAATTCCAAAAATGACCCCATTTTTTAAAACGCTACTACTTTCAAACGAGCCACGAGTTTTGGAAACCGACTTCACCAATCCTCCTAGGTCACTATAAGGCATGTCTAAAGACCCCGAAACCCTACTTAACCCTAGAATTCACGCAAAGTCCCGATTTTCCCCTTTGCTCGTTTGAACTACAGCTATACTGACGAAACACCCAACCAACGCCATAATCGCACCAAAAGTGCTTCCATGGCCTCCCGAAACAATGCCATCACGCAAAAAGAGAAAACGCTAAACTCGACCTAAACGACCCCGACTTTCACCAAGGCATATTTCTCATTTTTTCCATTACGCAACCTAAACAAATCATGCATTTAGGAATCCTAGCATACCTAGAACCTTTTCACATCAACATACAGCATAACAACGCAACTTCATCGTTTCAAGGGTTTACTATTCACAAATTACTATTCAACTAACAATTTATATTTCAATTTCGATATTCAACCGCAGAAAATGTTAAAAAGCTATAAATACGTGTTCTACGATTGCTAAGGAACATACTTTAAGCCTCAAATCAATTAAAACAACAATATATGGATAAATCCCAAAAATCAAAGTTAATACACAAAATATTCAAATGCTCAAATAACGATGAAACCCTCACCTTAGACAATCCTAGAAGCTAGGAAAACCTTGTAGGATGCCTCATAAACCACCCCGTGCAAGCTCACGCGAAGATTTGATGATTTGGCTTGAAATCTTTTTTTTTCCTTCTCTCATTTTTTCGGGCCTTGCAAGACTGTTTTTCAGCTTTATTTTTTTTCTTGTTTTGTGCTATTTAGGCTATTATAAAAGATGACAAAGGTCAAAGGTCAAGCCCCTTGGTCAAACCACTTAAAAATTGGTCAAACTAGCCTATTTCATGCATTTTAAAGCTAAAACAAGTAACATAAATCCAATTCTAGTTAAATACAACTTAAAACACTAAAATTTAAACACTAAATGCTAGTTTTCACTATTTGCTGAGGACTAGAATTCATTTCTTAACTATCGCTCTCGGTATGCAATGCACGTTGCGACAACAAAGAAGTAATAATTAAATCTCAAAGAATCTAAGAAATATATCATTTTTGTAAAGCATCATAGTTTAAAATTTACTCCGGCTCGGAGCTACTTTTCATTTAATTGAAATCCAAGCATTTAAGTGCAAGAAAAATAAAACCGATTGACATAAATATGAAAAGTAGTTGATATTCCGTTAAAATAATTTGCTCGAGTATTATTCTAGTTACTTCTAAAAGAAATATGAAATAAATCTACATATAAATGTTTAACTAAAAATAAACACAAATCCAATGCTAGCATTTAAGATGTCAATTAATTTAAATGCAGTTAAATGCCTTTAAATGCATGCCGGGTTCGGGTTATCACACTTGGAGACTGAACAACATGTCCTGAAGTGGGGTAGTTTGATTCTTGTTACTATATTAAGGTGAAGAACCTTTGTGATCAACTGTAGGCTCTTGGTATGAAAAAATATGATGCCGATAATTGTAGTCCGATCATGAAGGGTATTTATTTAAAAATCTGATAGGATAAGGAAATCTTTGTTAATTCATGAACATAACCCTTCCTTATTTTCTTAATGCAAAGGTACATGATAAGACGTTTACGTATAGGTGGCTAGGCTTGTCTGGACGAAGTGTAGATCCTAATCCTAGGGATATACTTTTGTTCACTTCTACATCCAAATTCAATTTAAGGGGAAGGCAAAAGCAGGATCAGGGAGCTCTTCCAAGTAGAATAGTGGAATGGGGTGCGTGTCTTAGGTGCGGGAAGATGGGGCATTACGTGATAGAGTTCACAGCAACAATACTTCTTGTTAAGGAAGATAAAGATGAGAGGTAGACAGGGGAGGTGTGACATAAGCATATTCAATTTTCGGAAGTGAAAAGAGCCCGCGATGCGGTCTTTGACTTCGGTACACACGATTACGCATTCTTCACTGAGGACGGGTCTTCAGTTTCTTCATAGGGACAGTAGGGTAGCTATTCCGTACCTCATGTGGTTGATCTAGGGAGTGTAAATTTCTGCAACAGTTTGTTCCTGGTTGGACAGATAGTGGTGCCATTTGGTTTAAGTCGTCCTCCCTTAACTGATTCTGAAATCTCCGTCTAAAAAAAAAGAAATTGATTCTGTATGTGCCGGTTTGCCATTTTTGTCATTAATCACCGACGGTTGGTTGAAATGACATAGTATGGTGGCTAAGTCTTAAAAACAATATCTTTTTGCTAAATCTTGCTTGACCGATAGAGGCAGAGGATTTCTCAAAGCGGGATCTTGCCTTAAGTGAAGTGGACTTTTGGGTCTTGTACAGTCGTTGTTGTCGACTAGCCAATAGGTGATTCAGGAGTCACCAGATAAACAACTGTTAAGTCCAGTGACTAAGTCGACACAGTCTGTGTCTATCTGACGTCTTCAGGTCAAATCAGCATGGTTGCTGCCTCAGTCTTCGATCCTCCCATTAGCTGATTCATTTGCCGGGGTTCACCCGCTTGATCAAAGTCGAACTATATGGGGTCCATTTGTAAAGAATATCTCTTTTTGGGTCGTCAAATCGCTGAGTCGACTTCTCACCGATTCACATTAACGCGATCCAAAGAGTTGATCATAAAGCGGATTTGCTCGCCCATTCGCATTTAGGTTTGATTCAAAGAGGCCGCAATAAGGCGAAGAAAACTGTTGATTTGCGTGGCCTTTGACAGAATAGTTTTCAAACTTGATAACTTGCTTGTTCATACTTCCTGGGGATACTAGTTTCTTTGCAAAACTTATAGTTTTTTTAGCACCTATAAGGTGAGATACAAGATATTTCATGTACCATACTGCTTTGTCATAGGAAATGACAACATTGGCAACCAAGGGGTGATGAGAGCAAGACAAGAACTCATAAATAGGCTTTGTCCATTGGGCTACTCAAAGTGTTAGAAAAGTTTAGCATGAACAACCAGAAGCCGCAACAATAGAATAGTATCAAAGAAAATCGATTCCACTCTTTTTCTAGAATCCTAACCTATAGGATCATAAGTACTTTAATATGATAAGCAACCATCAGAAATCAGTGAGTGAAATAAGATGGATGGAGAGAAATATGAATAATAAGTAGATGAAACCTTAGTCCATTTTAACATCCAATCTTACCAAGTATGCAGGCAGGTCAGAAAGGCAGATGGGCATGTTCATCCCTTGAAACTGCTTCTATTGGCATGAGTTAGAGTCTTCTCCTACAGGAACCTGGTACCTTCAGAGCTCTATATTTGTTGTTTTCAGCTGCAATCTTATTTTATTTTTTGCAGCGAGTGAAGTGCGTAACTGAGCGGTGGACTTTTTTTTATCAAAAGATTTTTTCTTAATAAAATTCGCCCTTTTTTGATAGTCTATTGCGACTTATTGTGGGTTGTGTCCTTCTCCATGGGCTTCTTTTGTTCTGCTTTTTTTGTGGATTCTTTGATTCGATTTACTAATGGCCCGTCCCTATTTATACTCTAAAGGGCTTACGCACTTCGATTCGCAGTTGTATGCACCAAAATCCAATCATTGTGCATACATCTGTGGTGGCTCCTTTCATTTTAAACAACTCTAAACGAAATGAAAGGCTCTTCCACTTCTATTTACTACATAGGCTGTTCGACTGAACTCGTTGGCTCCACATTCATGAAATTCCAAGACCAACAACAGAAATCACAGAAGTATGGAATTCGTTCATCTCTAGTATTGAGGATAGTAGGGGAAGGGGAATCTATCAAGGTTTTTGGCTCGCAATAAAGTGAGGGTCCAGATCGAGCAACTAGTAGTCCTATCTATCCACCTCTTCAGACATAATATCTTGAGTACCTATGATGGTGACCACATCTGCTGGCATGCGATATTTGGACATAGAATTGAGTCCTTGTAAATGGGCAAAGCCAAGTGCACTTATTTTACGACAGTAGGGACGATTGCTTCCATTACTGACCAGAAAGACACCAAATTCTCCCTCAGGTGCTTCAACTGCGGTATAGGTCGAAAGAGCTGGTACAGAAAAACCTCTTGTATAAGGTTTGAAATGGTGAGTAGACTGATGATCCTGTAGACATTTGGCCGGCTATTGAAAGAAAAAGCTTGCATCTGCTTCTCCTATTATATAATCGGTCACATCTCTCTCCAAACCTAACGTGGTAGTTTCCCATCATAGGGCTTTCTATCTATAGATTGATCTATTACCAAGGAGCTAATTCATTTAGAACTTAGTTGACTGCTTCTATAGATAAGGCGGAGCATCCTTGGCTCAGCATTATAGAAAATAGGGCTTTAGCACTACTACAATGCTTCGCTAACTCGAAGCGCCTCGCTATGAGAATCCAGCTTCACTAACGCTCGGCTAACTCTTGAAATATTTACGCTGACCGTTCGCTTTCTCTGTAGCAAAAGCACTTCTCTTTTCCCCTTGAGTAGAAGGACAAGAAAGATATTATTGGTTTTCTTGTTCCCGCTTCCTCATCTTCGCTCATCAAGCCAACTTTGCTCTTTGGGAGGTGAAACAACGGTTGAAGCAGACATTTCAAAATGACAGCTTCGAAGATATATTTCTATATATACACGGTTACGGTTATCTCAGACTACATTCTAAAAAAAGTGGCCTACACTCTTGTCTTTCAACCACACTATACTATTCATAGTTGTGGGGTACAATGTACTTACAGCCTCTACGAGAAGTAAGTGAATGGGGCCGGTGCCAGATTTGAAGATGCTCGACCAATAGGGAAAGGAATGGACAGAACGGTTCATCAAGCCATTTTTTGCCTCAACTCCCTAAATAGGAATAGGGGTAGTTGCTTTGCACCTGACTGTGATAGCCCTCTCGATACCTTATTGGAGCTTTATAACTAGTGGCCGATTTCGCTTCACTGCCCTTCTATAGCTTACGCTCATACGTTGTTCCGTCTTATACTGCACTTAGTTACCGTTAGTCCTAAAAAATTCTTGCTTTCTTGGGGTTCTTGCTACTCCTACTCCTAGGGCGGGAAGAAGATAAGAAAAGGCAAAGCGTTCTCTTGCTTTCCCAACCTGTTGTTTCTAAAGACTGATCTCTCTCGGCTGGATATTGGTCCAGCCTACTACGAGGATCCCTTTACTAGGTTTGAGCTATGAAGCTTACCTTATTATTGTTAAAAAGGGACTTGGCCTTTTCAACTGTTACGCAGGAGCGCACTTCCGTTTTCTCTTTACTAGTAGGGGTCCCGTGGTTCCTATGCCGCCGCGTTTCCTAGTCCTTTTTTTTTTAGTGATTCAACTCGAAGCGATAGCTTCTAGATAGTTCAGTGGATAAGATGGTTGTGCTCTAGCTCACTCAAGAATGGGACAGCAGTGGTCTGCCGGCAAGCTCGTTCTGATCTTGGACGTAGTACATTGGAATCCTGATGCACCACCACGAACGCTACCACACGCCCGCCTATGGTGCGGTAAGGCACCACCCTGTTGTGCCAGCAACCAACTCTGGCGTGTCAGCTTAGTTATCCTCATCAAGCCACTTACTTGATGTCTAGCTTCTCAACTGGTAGACGGTTTCTTTTTCCCCAAATCAATGAAGAAGGGAAACGTAAGTTGATTCTTTCGAAGAACCGGAAATGAAGCGTTATGCTGGGGCGGGGGGATGGGAAAAGAAACGGATCAGAAGAAAGAAATTGGGGTTCCCAATGCTTCTCTACGCTCAACGAGATGCGTCAAACTCGGGATGATTTACCCGACAAGGTTCCAAGACGGAGCTTAACATGAGTCTTGGTTAAGAACGACGATGAACTACATTTCACACGGCGCACAATTCCATGGATAGTTTCATTTGACCTCGTGATGGAGGACATAGCTTACGATCATCGGCATTGATCATGCCACTAGGCATTTGATTAAGACATTGCACAATGATCCAAACACTTTGTCGCATCTCTTCGATACGAATACAGTAACGATCATAGCGATCTCTTCTGGTACCTACTGGTACATCAGGATCTGATTAGTCATGAACATCCTAAGGTGCTACTCTTTGCAAATCCCAGCATACCCCTGGACCTCTTAACATTACACCACTGAATCCCCAATCCTTTGCTTGCTGTGTAGTGACAGTACCAATATCCATTAATTGTTCTTTCTAGATACGGTTGCTGGTTGACATCTCTTCTAATTCGTCGATACGAGAAGCAAATTGTTGTGTGGAGGAATCAATATCTTGACATAAGCCAAGAGGCAGATCCTGTGCCACTCCACCTGGTCGTATGAAACTAGCATTCATCCTGGCATCCGAGACTCTTTCATAGAATTCCAACAATTTCTCCCGCTCATCAAAAGCCCACAGGAATGGAGTTGATGCTCCCACATCTATAACATGAGTAGTTAAAGCAAGTGAATGATTCAAAATTCGAGTTATATCACAGAATAACACTCTTATATATTGAGCTTGTAATGGTACCTCGCAACACAAAAGTCTCTCTACGGCTGAGGAATTAGCATGTTTTTGGGCCATCATAGAAACATAGATAGGGTCAACGACGGAACGAACAACGAAACTTTATGAGAGCTTTTTCGTACACGTTCACTTGCATCACATACACAAGTGCTCTATTAACCGTGCAATGAGGTCATCCATAACACGACTCTCCTACTTGAGTTATCTTAGCTCCAGACCATGCAATTCAATTCAATAATATTGGAAAAATGGCAGCGTAAGGTAACTACTAGTATTGAAAGCTAGTCGCATTTGGAAGCGTTCTACGGTAACCAAAGCGTATCATTCCTGCCTTTGGTACTTTGTTTATAGCTTTTTTAGGTTATGCAATAGAAGGGGGGGCTTACGCTTGAATTGAAGTAGCGCATTTGGTTGAAGAGTAGGGCTCCTATGTGGCGTGTTCGTGGAGGTAACCCAAAGGAAGAGCAAAAAGAAGTTTGGGTGCTTGTGGGGAGAGGCCACCAACCTCGAATAGGAGGGGGCTTAGCTCTGGATCCTCCCTGCTTTCATAAATGAATAGATCAGAAGGGGGCTTGGTTCTCTATTTCCGGGCTGGGTGGAAGGTGAAGGCCATAAGAGAAGATTTCTTTCCCGCGTTGGAAGAGGGGAAAAAGATGTTGTCATCTATCTCAACCAGTTTCCCGAAGCCTTGGAAATCCAGACTAGCTCAGAGAATCACTGGCGCTAACGCAACCTTCATTTTGCCAACAAAGAAGTCATCCTTTACGATTTCATATTCCTTACTTGCCGAGCCGCCTCTCTTCACCATTCGATGCCTCCGCCTTCCCTTTCTAAAACATACCCAGGCACCCTCCTTTCCAATCACTAAGAAAAAGAAATACCAATCAAAACCCTATCTTGGTAAAGCTTCGTCTGTTATTTTTCCGGCCTCAGGGGAGTTTACTCGACCTATTCCCTAGTCTCCCGCACTACTCAAGTAAGTGTGCGACTCCGTATGAGGACCTCCTTATGTTCTGCCCACTTTCCGTTCACACGGTTCTCAAAGCAGAGGAGGAAGGGTCGGCAGTAGGTACCATGAGCCCTCTGTCCCACACATCTATCCAAAAGCAAGTGTAGTTCACCGGTTCTACCGAATTCTCCTATCTCTCGACAAAGATCGTGTGAGTGTGCTGTTATGCTTTGGATGATTCACCATAGAATAGATTGACCCAGTTCCCGTTCTTTTCAGGTGCACTCGCTTTATATCTCTGATACACAGGGAAGGACGCGGTGGGAAGGAAGCAGCCCTAGCCTCTGTCTGGTCGATCATTCCACTGGCATCTCTCATTCACGCCCCCGTTTGACTGTCGCTCGGGGATATAGTTGTAGATAGGTTAGTTTTAGTGGGTCATTGGCTCCACCTCTTATCTCCTTCTACGACATGTTGTTGTCGTCGCCATATTCCATATGTCACTTAGTCATCTTTGCCTCGCTGCAGGTTAGCACCTCAGAAAGAATCAGAGGACTTCATTCAGTGACCCCGCGATTGCCCTCTGAACGATCAAAATAAGGTAAAGCTTGAAGATAAGTTTTGTACTCTATTAATTTCTCAGTCCCTCTAGTCGGTTAGGCACCGGCCAGTCTTTCGACCAGATCCACCTAAAAATCGTACGTGCGGGTCTCCCCGCATGCGGCTCACGCCATTCGAGGTGGCCTAGCCCAGCATTTATTCACAGATCCTGTAGTGAAATTGAGACTGCTCAACCTCGGAAGCTAATTTGCATGTAGACAGCGCTGTCTCTCGTACCGTTGACTCTATCTATTCATTGAATTTGCCTTCTTGCATTTCTTTCTTATATAGGCTCGCTCCCTAAGAATTCATGCACTTCCCTTTACTCCGTAGGGCTTTCTCTAATAGGGAAAAGCCTTCCATTTCCGTCAAATAACCCGGCCTCCCCTGGCTTTTCCACCGTACGGGCTTCCTTTCCTCCCTATGCTATGCTTCCCCAGCACAGGCCTACCACGCTTCGCACTTGCAGTATTTTTGCTAGACGGTCTTTGCCAGTAGTGCAATCATCCTCGCTGGCTGTATAAGCGGGTTGTCCCTCACTTCTGCGTTCTGTTAGGCTATGGATTACAGGAACAAATGTAGTTGAATGGAACAACAGGCAGGTTACACGTTCTACTGTGCCGAGATGTGAAATACAGGTGGTGATGATCACCCAGGGTATGCTCTAGCGCCCTTGATAGGTACTCCAAAACCTGCCAACGCTCGTGAAAACCAGGGTCGGTCGGTACTCCATTTATCTGACCGGAGGTATGGATAACGAGGCTACCTTTACAACCTTCTCCCTTTTGTCCCTATGTTGTAATAAGGTCGGGCAGTTCACTTGAGTTGCTCAACTACCCCTTAGCCCGGAGCTCATGATGCGCCACGGAACCTCCACTGTGCCGGGGGACCAAGGAGGGCATAGCTAGGGGTATAGGAGTCGACTCGGCATCAGCGGCTTCGTGTCGCACTGTTGTGATCCAATATACGATTCCACACGTTCTACAACTTCTTCGTTCATTTCCAATACTGATCGTAAAACACCATGAGTAGCAGGATGTTGAGGTTCGAAATTTGAAGTGAAATTTTGGATTTTCCTGTTCCTAGTCGTCATGGGAAAGAAAGTCAGAAATAAGAAAGAGATTATTTCCTGAGAGCTTGTCCAATACTACCAGTACCAGAAATGCATCTCCTTTGCCCGAACCTCCATTTCTTTCTTATTATATGTTGCTCTTGATGTCGGCCTTTTCTTAACTCCCGTAGGGGAATGCGAGGCACAACCCATGTTGTATCCGAGCACTCACGTAACAGTTCAGTACAAGAAAGCGATACAGGTCGATAGTTCTCCAAAGTTCCAACTCTCTCTTTCTATACGCAATAATTTGAATCACCTACTTGCCTTCTGGCACAACACACTCCCACTCACAAGACCACTATGATCTTTGACTTAGCTCCCAAAGGTAATCCACCCGGCCCTTTTCCCAACCTATACAAGGAGAGCAAAAGATAACGAAAGGGAGACAAGGTCCTAACTAAGTCATAACACAAACTACCATTCCATCTATCATATCAATTGAGTTGATCAGATTTGTTCTTATCTATAGATAACGCAAGAGAGAACTTATGACCTCGCGGATGGATAAGGATTCGAACCCCCGGTATTCCTATCCATACTTTAGTTTTCAAGACCGACTCTTTCAATTGCTCAGACATCCATCCCCTTTGAAAAGCCCTATCTATCCACGCGCTGGCAGGTAGGGGCTTATTTATGTGATTCGCTACGCTTGCTTGCGCTTATTGGCTGATTCTATTGCTTGTCGGTTAGTGAAACTTTTCTAGTAGTACAAATTACTATGCTTCACCTCTTTCTATATGATAATATGCACCTTGGTTGCTACGCTCCCTGCGGGTAATAGCAAGAGAGTGAAGAATGAATGATCCCCCAAACAAAAAGAGTGATTGAGTCCGAATCAAGCGAGTGAGTGAAAGACGTGGCAAGAGAGCGAGTTTGACTCGCGAACGATCAGCAAGTGAAGGACCGATCCTTTTGCGCCAATACTATTTTGAGACTGGTACTTGGCGGCTCATGACCAACATATAGACTAAGGTTGCCCATCACTCCCTCGCTATTTTTTGAAGGCCTTTTCTATTTTCTAGTATGGTTCCTATATAAGAACACTGAATGACCAGCTTCGTAGAGCAGCTCTCTCCCCAGCCCACAGCGTAGTGTGGAATCTGGATCCTTTCATCGAGCACCATTTCTTTTAAATAGAAAGGTGTTCTGACTCTATTGTATTGGATCAAGTCATAACCAAAGACAACTACTAGTATACTACTATGGAGAGCTAAGCTCTATTTCAGAGATTTGACTCTCTTACTGTGATTAGCTCCTACTAGTAAGAAGCTGTTCCTAGCCAGGTTCCCTGGATGATCCACGTTTTCCTAGTCGGGCCTAAATGGATGAATGAAAAAGCACGCCCAAGTAGACTTCAAGAGCTCTTGCTCTGCCTATCCTCCTACTTCTTATTCTGGGGTTCATAGAAAGATACAAACCACCTACTCTTTAAAGCCCTACCATTAGATTTAATAAAATGAAAGCTGATTGCCCTCACTAATAAAAAATAGCAATCCCTCCCCTTTTGTTACCTACTTTTACTCATTTCTTCGGTATACCTCAATACAAGACAAGCACAGGAAAGGATATTCAATCAAAATTGGGCTATCGCCCTATTCTATCTCAATTGCCTATCCTTTATAGATAAGGGGGAGTCCCTTAGCAGTAGCTTCCAACACTTAAGATTGACCTCCTCAAGTGCCAGATATGAATTGTTTTATGAATTTCATACGGGACTACTTACTTACCTAAAATTCACTTTTGGCTTACCAAAAAAGTTTATTGAATGAACTGACCTAAGCATAATTTTCTCTCAAATACAAATGCCAAAAAGCCATTCCTCTCCCTATCGGTTAAGCATCTTCCACCCTCTCCCTATAGGTCGAGCGTCTACCTTCCTTTCCTTATCAGTCGAGTAACTTCATACCTTGGATTAGTGGAAAAATACAAAAAAATGCCTTTCATTTCTCTTTTAAGACCTTTGTCCTACTTCTAGTTTCACGTCCCAACTCGACCCCACCTACAATCAGTCAGGACGCAACGGAATTTCGGTAGTATAACGACAGTAATTAAGACACCGATGCTCTAAACCAACCTCTCAGAACATCATACAATCAAACTCCTCAAGCAAACAACAATCAATTCCTTAATACCATTAACAACATACAACATAACCATATTATACAACAATCTTTCTTAGACGATCCATTCATAGTTATACGCCTCCGTTCCAACACAATACCTTAACTTTAACATACATATCAAAATAGATTATAAACCAACTTAGTAATTTAAAGAAGGTCAAAAGAAAGACTACTAAGTTAACATCATTTACTTCATTAGCTTTACTACAACTTACACATCATAAACTACAAAGTAAATAAAGGACAACTAGTTTAATATACAAGATAATAGAGTATACAACATCTCAAGCATCAAGGACAAGACTCTGGCACATAGGACTCGTCCACGTACGGCATATTATCCCCTTCTGGAGGCACATACCCATAATCTTGCTCAAGGACACATGTATGCATGCAATAATAGAGAGCGAGCTTATATAAAACAAGCTCAGCGAGGATCCGATAGATCTCGAACAATATTTACTCTGCCCCTTGGAAATGATCCTTGGAGCAAATAAACACACAAATAAACATCATTACAATATAAACACATAACTATAATGACCAATCAATAAAGGATACTCAATTTGGTGTAGCTCCAAATGCCATCACGATCTCAACCATTCTTCTTGTAACTCCCCATTACTCACGCACCTGAGGTACCTCACTAGCCCATCCCTCCATGACACCTCCGTGATGCGAGCTGGGGGTAGTCTCTGGTAGTCATGCCGTTATCAACCCGACAGCCCGATGCTGCCCGAGAGGTGGCACACACATACCAAGACTCAGCAATAATAATAAACATTATTCACAGGAGGACAATCTAGCAAAATTGCCTATCTCCCGGTTCATCAATCATCAATCAACAATCATCAATTGCCATCATCTGTCATCAATATAACATCAAGTAATCAATTAAACAACAAACAACTAAGTTAGATGACAAAGTAGGCCATCCAACTTAACATGCATTAAACACGTAATCTAACCCTAATCTAACCATCAACAACTCACCATTCAATCACTCAAATACCACCCAATCATCTAAAGGCTCAATTCAACAATTTAAAGAAAGACAACCTAAACTTCAAATAATCACATCTCACATTCTACTAATCCAAACAACTCCAAATCAGTTTCAAACACTCACTCATTCAATCAACTACATTATCCCTCTAGAAAACCAACCAAGACACATCAAAATCAAGCCCAACAACCCTAAAACCTCAATGCACCGAAGCTGAAATTTCTGGATTTTCACCCAAACATCGCAATCGAAAATTCGGCATTATAACGGTGTTACCACGTAATTAAAAAACTTTTAGAAATCGACGGCAATCGATTCCAACAACAAAAAGTCAAGATAATCATCAAATGGCTAATTAATCAACTTTTAATACCCGAAAATAAATAATTTCTCTACAATGGTTCAAATCTCGTAGTAATACACATAAATGATCCTAAGCATGCACTGAGCAATAATATAACTTTAAATTAACATTCTAACGGTTCAAAATGCAGTTATGAGCAAAAATATAAAAAATGACTTTTGAGATCTAGAATTTTTCTCTCACCTTTGATGTGTTTTGAAGCTACAAAGATGATCAATGGATGCTCAAGAGGTGGAATCAAGCCTTCGTTGATGGAAATTGGCCTTGAATTGCAACTTTTAATGAAAATTTACTTTGAAAAAATGTTGAAAATGCTCTCAAGAAAAGCTATGGAGTTTCAGCCACTTGTGTGTGCTTTGAGTGTGTTTTGTGTTGTTTTAGTAGGTGTTGATGATATATTATGCATATAAGGCTTGGTCAAATAAAAAAAATGCAAAGTCAAAGTAGTTTATTTAGTCCTTTAATTGTTTTTTCTAGTCTTTTAATTCATTTCTTGAGTATTTCTTGCTCAACTATTAATTTAACACTTAAACTAATTCTAGACATTATATTTTAGGTGACAAAGAATTTTATATTAAAATAGTTTGACCCGAATCGGCTTAAAACTCGTTTTCTTGCAAAAGAAAGTGTAAAAATCTTTAAAATTCCAAAACTGATTCCACATCCGTTTTAATCAAACACGGGTCTATTAATACTCGAGGACTAGGTTTTAAAACGTTTAAAACACCACTGTAAAAAATTTAGCGGACAGGTGTTCAAAAATACTATTCACCAAAACTGACGATAAAATTTCTAATTCCGTTTTTGATGAAAATTTCATGAATGCACACTTAGCATGTATTAGGAGTATTAATCATTGAATTATCACATTCTAAGTCATATAGCACATAAACAGGTCAATTCATGCAAAACGAGGTAAAACACGCAAAACGAGATAAAGCAAAATATGAGGTCTCACATTCTGCCCCCCCTTAAAGAAATTTCATCCCCAAAATTCTTACTTGCTGAACGGAAAAGATCTGGGTACTGCTGCTGCATCTGATCTCGCCACTCCCAAGTAGCTCCCTCGATACCGTGATGCTTCCACAATACCTTGACCATCGGAATCTTCTTCGACCTCAACTCTCGTTCCATCTGATCAAGAATACGAATCGGTCGCTCGTCATAAGTCAGATTCTCACGAACCTGTATTGGCTTTGGCTCAAGAATATGTGAAGGATCCGGATTATATTTCCTCAAATTAGACACGTAAAATACATCGTGGACATTAGAGAAATTCTCCGTTAAAGTCAACCGATATGCCAACTTGCCCACTCTGTCAGTAGTCTCAAACGGCCCCACAAACCTCGGACTCAGCTTACCACCCTTACCATAATGAGCAAACCCCTTTCGAGGAGACAATCTCAAGAAAACCCAATCTCCGACTACAAACTCCAAATCCCGACAACGCTTATCAACATAACTCTTGAATCTGCTCTGTGTTGTAAGCATTCTCTGCCTGATCAATTAAACATTCTCGATCTTCTCTAGAAGCTCTGGCATAATAGTCGGATCAATAGTCTTCATCTTCCCTACTTCATCCCAATACAAAGGTGAACGACACTTACGACCGTAAAGAGCTGCAAAAGGTGCCATCCCAATAGTAGCCTGATAATATTGTTATAGGAAAACTCGGCAAGTGGTAGATGTTTCTCCCAATTCTTCCCGAAGTCCAGAACACAAGCCCTGAGCATATCTTCCAGAATCTGAATAGTCCTCTCAGACTGACCGTTGGTCAGTGGATGATACACTGTACTAAAATTAAACTGAGTACCCAAAGTCTCCTGAAGTTTTTCCCACAAGCGAGAAGTAAATCGAGGATCTCGATCTGATATGATACTAGATGGAATCCCGTGAAGTCTAACAATCTGATCCAAATAAAGATCCGTCAACTTTGCAACTTCATCTCCCATCCGCATCGAAATAAAGTGAGCTGTCTTCGTCAAACGATCCACGACAACCCAAACCGCATCAATACCTCTCGATGTTCTAGGCAAATCAGTGATGAAGTCCATCGTAATATGCTCCCATTTCCATTGTTGTGTAGCTAACGGCTAAAGCAAACCTACCGGTCGTTGATGCTCGGCTTTCACTCGCTGACAAGTCAAACATCTAGACACGAACTGAGCAACTTATCTCTTCATATTATTCTACCAGTAGTGTTGCTTCAAGTCCCGATACATCTTGTTTCCACCAGGATGAATGGTGTACTTAGAATTATGAGCCTCCTCCACAATACCTCACCTCAAGCCCGGTTCATCGGGAACACAAACCCTGTTCTGAAACCGAAGTATACCATCCTCGTGCACTTTGAAGTCAGTCTGATCATCCGTGATCTGATCCTTGATCTTCTAAAGTTTAATATCAAGTTGCTGAGCTTCTCTGATCTGAGACAGCAATAAAGGCTGAATACGGAGATGTGAACACATCACCCCAACCTGAGTCAACTCCAGTCTCCAATAAGTGAATTCCTCAAGAACCTCCCATTTCTTGATAGCCAAACAAGAAACACTCGCCTTACGGCTAAGAGCGTCTGCCACAACATTTTCCTTTCCAGGCATATAGCTGATAGAGCAATTATAATCTCCAAGAAGTTCCATCCACATCCGCTGACGCATATTCAACTCTTTCTGTGAGAATAAATACTTAAGACTCTTATGATCAATGAAAATCTCGAACTTACTGCCCCACAGATAATGACGCCACTTTTTCAGTGCGAATACAACAGCTGCCAACTCAAGATCATGAGTCGGATAATTCACCTCATAAGGTTTCAACTTTCTAGAAGCATAGGCAATAACCCGGCCATTCTGCATAAGTACACATCCCAAGCCCTCTTTGGATGCATCGCTGTAGATGACCATATTATCGGTCCCCTCTGGTAGAGCAAGTACTGGAGCAGTAGTCAACCTTTTTTTCAACTACTGAAACCCACTCTCACATTTCTCATCCCAAACAAAGCTAGTCTGTTTCTGAGTTAACTTACAAAGTGGCCCGACAATCTTCGAAAAGTCCTTGACAAACCTACGGTAATAACCCGCCAAGCCAAGAAACCTACGAACCTCCGAAACATTCTTCGGACGTTTCCAAGACATCACCGACTCAATCTTATTGGGATCTATAGAAATACTGCTCTGTGTGATAATATGACCAAGAAAAAATATGCGTTGCAACAAAAATTCACATTTGCTGAATTTCGCATACAACTGATGCTCCTGCAGCTTCTGTAAGACAAGTCGTAGATGTTGCTTGTGCTCCGATTCAGTCTTAGAATAAACCAAGATATCATCAATAAAGATAACCACGAACTGGTCCAAGTACGGCTGAAAAACCCGATGCATAAGGTCCATAAATGCTGCTGGTGCATTAGTTAATCCAAAAGGCATAATTACAAACTCATAATGCCCGTACAGAGTCCTGAAGGCAGACTTCGGAACATCTTCCGTGCGAATCCGAAGCTGATAATACCCTTGCCTCAAGTCAAACTTAGAGTAGACTTTGGTTCCCTGAAGTTGATCAAACAACTCATCAATCAGTGGCAAAGGATACTTGTTCTCGATGGTCACCTGATTCAAACCACGATAATCAATGCACAATCTCAAGTTATCATCCTTCTTCTTCACAAATAAAATAGGAGCTCCCCAAGGTGAAGAACTCTGCTGAATGAAACCCTTCTCTATTAACTCCTGCAACTGAGTTTTTAGCTCCTTCAACTCAGTTGGTGCCATCCAATACGCTGATTTAGAAATATGTTGAGTACTGAGAACAAGATTAATCACAAACTCTACATCTCTCTCTGGCGGTAATCCTGGCAACTTCTCGGGAAATACATTAGGATATTCCCGAATAATAGGAACTTCCTCCAGCTGTAGCTTATCTGATGGCTTGTTGATCAAATAAGCTAGATAACCCGAATACCCCTTACTCACCAACTTAATGGCTTTAGTTGCTGAGATAACAAAACTCGTCTTAGCACCCCAATTCCCTACTACCTCAACTACAACAAAACTGTACAACCTTGGTTCTGCAGTTTAACTGGGCATCATACTTAGATAGCCAATCCATACCCAAGATAACATCATACCCCCGGATAGGAAATAAAATAAGGTCCGAAGGAAAATTATACCCCTTAACATGTATTATACAATCCTTACATACTAAGCCAGTAATATACTTATCAGTCAAAAAGGTACTAATCTCAACCACATAAGGCAGTCTTTTAGGTTGCACATTAACACGTTGCACACAAGCAGGAGTAATGAAAGAATGCGTAGCACCAGAATCAATCAACACTTTAACAAGTTGATCAAGTATAAGGAAGTTACCTTCCACAACTACAGTCTCCTCAAGCATCTCCTCCAAGTCAACTGCGTAGGCCCGAGCCTGACCCGTTGCTGTTGAGGTGCATTGCCCGCAGGTTGACCCTGATAACCCTGAGTCACTGCCCGACCCTCAGTCCTCTGATATCTAGGGCAATCTCTCACCCTATTCTAATTGCTACCGCAACCCAAACAAGCCCCTGACTTCACCCTGCAGTCGGCCTCTACATGGCCCTGGCGCTTGCAGTAAGTACACTACGGTATTGATGCACTGACACTACCCCTGGAAGAACCAGAAGCTGAAGAAGCAGCTGTACCAGCCTGCTACTGAGGTCTAACAAAACTAGGCCTGTATTGGCCCTAAGACTGGGCTAGCCTGTACTGGGACTGAGCCTGATTTGACCCCTACTGAAACTGCGGTCGATAATAACTCTGCTGACCCTGCAGTATGTAAGAGCTCTGCTGTGATGGTGGCCTATACACAACCTGCTGTACTGAAGGCCTAAACACTCCCTGCTGACCCTGCGGCTGAAATGGCCTCTTGCTAGGCTAGCTAGATACAATATGTTCCCCCTTTCTCTTCTCCAGTCTAGAAGATGCATCAAAGGCCTCCGTAAGTATATCATACCGATTCAGGGCCATCGCATCCTGAATCTCAGGCCTCAACCCCAACATGAATCTATGAGTCTTACGTTCCTCGTCAGCCACATACTCTGGTGCATACCGGGACAACCTAGTGAAAGTGGCCTCATACTGAGCCACTGAAGCATCTCCCTACACTAAGGCTAGAAACTCTGCCTCTTTCCGCTCCCTCGCGATCCTCGGGACATACTTTGCCTGGAAAGCTAACAGAAAGGTATCCCAAGCATACGGAATACCCTGAGTCTCCCAGCTAGTTTTCACTGTGCGCTACCATTCTTTCGCCTCATCATCCAGCAAGTACACGACAAAAGTGACCTTCTACTCATCGGTATAATCAAGAGGGTCAAAAATCTTCTCCACCTTGCTAATCCACGCCTCAGCTTTCCTATCGTCCGGCTCCCCCTGAAACCGCGGTAGATAATATCCTAAAAACTCTTTCAGTGTACCACGACTGTGGCTTCCCCTACCAGTAACTGTGCCTGACTGGCCATGATCTCGTTCATCCTATCAAAAGCTGCACCTATACGATCATCATCCCTAACTTGGCCTGGTGCCACATTTCTCAGAACCTCATCAGTCACCTCAGGCCTACCTCTGGTCCTCGGTCTACCCGTTATTCTACTAATCAAAGAGTTAGCACGGGTTATAGCACGTAAATAGGCTATAGACAATTATTAGCAAATAAGCAACAATTCACATAAACACATAAATCACTTCAGTATCAATCACATAAACAAATTAATCACATCAGCACTAAATCACATAATCACTTAATCACTTAATCATTTAACCATATTAACACATAATTCACTTTTCTTTCACTTCATACAAACTTTCATGCTTAGACCATTACCCACATTCCGAGAATACCACGGCTGACAGCTAACATGCGCTCTGATACCACTTAAATGTCACGCCCCAACTCGACCCCACCTACAATCAGTCAGGACGCAACGAAATTTCGGCATTATAACGACAGTAATTAAGACACCGAGGCTCTAAACCAACCTCTCAGAACATCATACAATCAAACTCCTCAAGCAAACAACAATCAATTTCTTAATACCATTAACAACATACAACATAACCATATTATACAACAATCTTTCTTAGAAGATCCATTCATAGTTATACGCATCCGTTCCAACATAATACCTTAAATTTAACATACATATCAAAATAGATTATAAACCAACTTAGTAATCCAAACAAGGTCAAAAGAAAGACTACTAAGTTAACATCATTTAGTTCATTAGCTTTACTACAACTTATACATCATAAACTACAAAGTAAATAAAGGACAACTAGTTTAATATACAAGATAATAGAGTATACAACATCTCAAGCATCAAGGACAAGACTTTGGCACATAGGACTCGTCCACAAACGGCACATTATCTCCTTCTGGAGGCACGTACCCGTAATCTTGCTCAAGGACACCTGTATGCATGCAATAATAGAGAGTGAGCTTATATAAAACAAGCTCAGCAAGGATCCGATAGATCTCAAACAGTATTTACCATGCTCATTGGAAATGACCCTTTGATCAAGTAGACACACAAATAAACATCAATACAATATAAACACATAACTATAATGACCAATCAATAAAGGATACTCAATTTGGTGTAGCTCCAAACGCTATCACAATCTTAACCATTCTTCTTGTAATTCCCCATTACTCACGCACCCGAGGTACCTCACTAGCCCCTCCCTCCATGACATCTCCGTCATGTGAGCTGGGGGTAGTCTTTAGTAGTCATGCTGTTATCAACCCGACAGCCCGATACTGCCCGAGAGGTGACATACACATACCAAGACTCAGCAATAATAATAAACATCATTCACAGGAGGACAATCTAGCAGAATTGCCTATATCCCGGTTCATCAATCATCAATCAATAATCATCAATTATCATCAATTGCCATCAACTAGCATCAATATAACATCAAGTAATCAATTAAACAACAAACAACTAAGTTAGATGACAAAGTAGGCCATCCAACTTAACATGCATTAAACACGTAATCTAACCCTAATCTAACCATCAACAACTCACAACTCAATCACGCAAACACCACCCAATCATCTAAATGCTCTATTCAACAATTTAAAGAAAGACAACCTAAACTTCAAATAATCATATCTTACATTCTACTAATCCAAACAACTCCAAATCAGTTTCAAACACTCACCCATTCAATCAACTACATTAGCCCTTTCAAAAACCAACCAAGACACATCAAAATCAAGCCCAACAACCCTCAAACCTCAATGCACCTTGGCTGAAATTTTTGGATTTTCACCCAAACATCGCAATCAAAAATTCGGCATTATAATGGCGTTACCACGTAATTAACAAACTTTTAAAAATTGACGGCAACTGATTCCAACAACAACAACTCAAGATAATCATCAAATGTCTAATTAATCAACTTTTAATACCCGAAAATAAATAATTTCGCTACAATGGTTCAAATCTCGTAGTAATACACATAAATGATCCTTAGCATGCACTGAGCAATAATATAACTTCAAATTAACATTCTAACGGTTCAAAATACAGTTATGAGCAAAAACATAAAAAATGACTTTTGAGATCTAGAATTTTTCTCTCACCTTTGATGTGTTTTGAAGCTACAAAGATGATCAATGGATGCTCAAAAGGTGGAATAAAGCCTTCGTTGATGGAAATTGGCTTTGAATTGCAACTTTTAATGAAAATTTATTTTGAAAAAATGTTGAAAATGCTCTCAAGAAAAGCTATGGAGTTTCGGCCACTTGTGTGTTCTTTGAGTGTGTTTTGTGTTGTTTTAGTAGGTGTTGATGATATATTATACATATAAAGCTTGGTCAAATAAAAAAAATGCAAAGTCAAAGTAGTTTATTTAGTCCTTTAATTGTTTTTCTAGTCTTTTAATTCATTTCTTGAGTATTTCTTGCTCAACTATTAATTTTACACTTAAACTAATTCTAGACATTATATTTTAGGTGACAAAGAATTTTACATTAAAATAGTTTCACCCGAATCGGCTTAAACTCATTTTCTTGCAAAAGAAAGTGTAAAAACCTGTTTTAATCAAACACGGATCTATTAATACTCAAGGACTAGGTTTTAAAACATTTAAAACACCCCTATAAAAATTTTAGCGGACAGGTGTTCAAAAATACTATTCACCAAAACTGACGATAAAATTTCTGATTCCGTTTTTTATGAAAATTTCATGAATGCACACTTAGCATGTATTAGGAGTATTAATCACATAATTATCACATTCTAAGTCATATAGCACATAAACAGGTCAATTCACACAAAGAGAGGTAAAGCACGCAAAACGAGATAAAGCAAAATATGGGGTCTCACATCTAGTATCGTCCTCCAGCCTATCGAAACTCGTGCTTTTATTAACCAACAATACATGCACTTTGTTGGCACTAAAAAAAGGTTATTCAATCCACTAGTGCAATTGAAGGAATTACCTCTTCTGAACTGGAACAAGAAAGAGCTCACAACCACTGCTTGTGAACAACTCTCCTCAATTGAAGGTGCACCTACGCTTACTAGTCTCTCTCAGGTCTAGTTTTGATCTCGAACTAACTTACTTAA
Source organism: Ehretia macrophylla (assembly GCA_037974665.1). Taxonomy (NCBI): domain Eukaryota; kingdom Viridiplantae; phylum Streptophyta; class Magnoliopsida; order Boraginales; family Ehretiaceae; genus Ehretia; species Ehretia macrophylla. The sequence continues at coordinate 39,731,398 of CM075772.1, forward strand.
TAGGCCGGAAGAGAGATATTCAGAAAACCCGATTTAATGTCTTAAGAACCTGACTCAAAAGAAAAAAGAAGACCAGACTAAAAGAGAGATTACTTTCAACGATTGAACTTGACTTTTATATCTAGATTGGAACTGGACCTAAACGTGTTTGGATCCTGCTTAGGGCTGGCTTTCACTCAACTTTTTTTCTATGGACTGCTATTTCAAATAGAATATTGGCCAGCGGTAATGTAATCGGGATTTCATCTCCTAAATTCTTTTTTTCTATGAAAACAAGAGATGGAAAGTGTTGTTATAAATTCTGCCTTATTCCATGAGATCTAGAAGCACTTATGCAACTTTCTCTCTCTCCATTTCCTTAGCACTTTTATTTTTTACTTTTTTTCAAAGGGCAATGAAGGCTTTCCTAAGAAGTTGTCACTCGATCGAAAGGATATAACACATACGAAACCTTAGCTTCGTTGACTTTCTGAGGTATAACCTTCACCACGAGATTAGGGGTTTAGTTAGATCTTCACACTTCCCGCTTCCCGCAAGCTTTTTTTGTAGAGAGAGAGTAAGAGGGGCGGTATGGAAGATTGGTCAGCCCTGAAAAGCTGAGGTTTTTAGTTCGTTTCCCCTATGTGGTTGACTTTCTTACTAGTCTTCCTAATTTGTCTTGATGGAATATATCAATACTCGAGCTCCAGCTTTGCTTGCATTCTTCATTGGTGCTCGCCAGATGTATCATTTATCCCGCTCCTAAGGTTAGGAGCATTATGTGTGTTAGAATCTTTACGGGAATGAATCACATATGTTGGTTGAGAATTGCTCGGGAATTCATTGATAATGACTTTGCCAGGTTATAGGGGGGCTACTCTTCTTTTTTGTCGATCAAGTCGCCCTCCCTTATTCTACTCATCCAGCCCTCTTCACGAACTTGTACAATCAATGCGACAATTTGGCACCAGATATCCGGAGGTGTGGAAAGAACAACTGTGAGAAGTGGAAAAATCATCAAAAAACGACGATTGTTCGTAGAGGTTTCTATAGAAAGACCCCTTGGTTCTAGCAAACAGATCACAATTACAGGTACTTGGAAGCATACCGATGGAATGAACGAAATTTGAACATTTAACATAATATGGTCATAGATCTTAGGTTGTAACTTGATCATGAGCGAATTTGTTGATGTTGTACCCATGAAGTATAGAAAGTGCCAAAGATTGGGAACTACCCTAGGATGAGCTAGGAACAGGAACAAGGAGAAGCGAGAACCACTTAAATGGAAGAATCGATTGTATTTCGTCCTTTGTTCCCTATAGCAACTGGGGATCAAAAAACAACAAATTTGATCACTTATTAAGCGAAAGATGAAGTAAGAGCATGCTATTGAAGACGTTGCAACATATGTCGAGAAGGCCTCCGTTGATTGTGTATGAACAAAATACGAGTCCAATGGCAGGGTAAGAAAGGGTTTCGCTAATGGAGATATTAACTCTTCCGGGAACCATTAACGCGTAAACCATGTCACACCAAGACCAATCAATACCCGAATGGAACAGATTCAAAATTTTCCTAGAATAGTTTTCGGTGCGAAGTGAAATTCATAGGATATATATGAGTAATTCAAAATATAAATATAAATATTTGATATGATTCGATTCATTTTAGTAATGAACAAAACAAATAGGATTGATTATGTATCACAATTTCATCACTACATCGAAGGCTTTTTTGTAAATATATTGATAAGATAGCTTGGTATCCAAACTAAACTGTATCAATAATTATGATCCTTATTGTGTACATAATTCGTGTTAGGATCTACCAAAGAAATTGGGTAGGTATAGGGCATATAACAAAAAAGTGTCCATTTATATCGGTCATAAAATCAAAAAAGAAAAAGCTAACATGAACAGTTTATTCTCTAAACAAGCAGGTTTTGGGTTATTGTTTTAGCACCCAAATTCTATTGTTGGCTTTGATACCATGAAAAAAAGATAGAAAAAGACCTTCAAGAGAATAAATAAAACTATTTTCAAGAGAGAAACTCTAGTAAATCACTTTTCCCTCATGCATTCCCATTTGAATGAAGTAAAAAAAAAAGGATCTAAAGCTCTAGTCTAATTGAAGACTTTCAATGCTCATGCATTTGAAAGAGCTTTCAACATGGAGTAGAGACTCCATAACGTACATAAAGAGTAAGCGATCTATGAATATCATCATAATTTAGGTCTTGTTCCGCACTTAAATGGATAACTAAACCCTTACCTTGACTAGTTTGTAGTGGAAAACTTCGATGACATAATCATTTATAGTCTCTCATTGGGGCTTTGGAACTCTGAGTACAGTCTTCCAGGTATAGCAGGAAAAGAGGCTGTACATGAAAGAGTACTCAGACGAAAGTGCTATTTCTTGGCCATTGAATTAGCAACGGTGTGATTCAGATGGATCAAGAGACGATCAGGTCTGTTGTGGACTAGGAAGTACCGAAGAAGGAGAGATCAGGCAGCAGTGGTGAAGTTGGATGCTCGAAGCCATTTTAGATACGGCAAGATAGCTCAGGAGGAGTAGAAAGTTGCCACAACCTAAGAGGGGTATATAGGAAGACAAAAAATGTGAGCCTTTTTACAAACTTCTTAAAGTGGGAGAGCGCCAGGATGGCTTCAAGGAGAACATCGAGATGCCATCAGTTTGGAGCGCAAGGCCAGCAGAGCTTTCTGCAGAGGAGATCCGGTAACTGTTATGAATGTAGAGGAGTGGGGCATTTTGCTCGTTACTCTTCCAATGTTCAGACAGACGAATGCTGCTGGGGGAGTACATAATAGACCAGCTGAATATGGAAGAGTGAACGTTGTGGAGCCTAGAGCCTGAGAAGCTCTAAAGGTAAGTTCAAGATAGAAACATAGCGGGGGTTCTCAAGCTTAGGAGCGGAGACAGTTTCGCTGTCATTAGATTGTGTGGCAACATGAGCTGAAAAGAGGAGGAGACAGAAGATTGTATTCCAAATCTATGTCAGAATTGGCCAATGCAAAGATAATCATTGATGCTGGGAGTTTGGATAACATAGCGTCCATGGAGATAGTAGGATTGATACGGATACAGCTGCTTATCACCCACCTTAGAATCAACCAGTTCAGTTTGACTATACCTACCTTAATTCCCTTATCAGGGCAGATGAAAACAGGTTATGGATCTGTTCAAGTTGGTTGATCAATCCCTCTTTTCTTTGCCTTGCCTCCAGACACCTTAGAATAGATTTGATTGGAAGGAGGGTGAGGTTTGAAGATTCTTGACCATTCTTTGCAAAAAAAGAGAGCTCAGAATACCTCTTTACGTAAAAACACGACCATTAAAGGAAAGGGTTGATCGGAAGATCCTCTATATGCCTCTTATTGGCTTTTGTGGTAGTAGGGACGAAGCCTTTTGTTTGGTTCAGAGTGGATTAAGTTAGTTTTAGCCTCTCCGCTCACTCACGGGCTACCAAGTCGAGTTCATTCAAGATCACTGATCCCTGGAGCGAAGGCCTTCAATTAAGCTAGTCAAGCAAACAACCAAGGATCCAAGCTACTGCACCCTTACGCATCAACCGAGACTAAAAACAACTGACATTAGATTCTTTCGGACGAAAAAGAAAAACTAATAGCATCAAGTTCTCTTGATTTTGTAATAGAAAGAAGAAGATAGGGAATATCACAGTTTAGGCAGACAAGCACGAACGTAGTTAGCTAGCTTCTCCTAATTTCCCGATAGACCATATTATGAGGATGATGCAGGTGGAAATATGGACCTGGATGGTGCTTACCCAGGAACAGCGGCTTTGCCCCTCCTGCTCCTCAATGAACCGGATAAACCACTTAGGAAGGGTCTACTTCTACTGATGTTGGATTCTCCCTGCATACATCACCATCAACGATTAAAAACCATGCTTAGTAGAGTTTTTTGAATTAAACAAACAAATGAGTGTACGATCGAATACAGAACTAGCTGTTGTAGTCGTAGGTTTAATAGGAATTCCTACCTAGTGCAGGAACTTTAGTAGGTCCATTTCTGGTAGTACATGTAGGGGTTGGAATTGTTTTACCATTTATTGAGTCTTTAGAAAGAGTCTTTCTCTGCGGCAAGCATATCAAGCAGGATCGAGTGGATAAAATAGGTGAGGATAGCATCGAACAGTTGATCGGCTAGGCCTTGAGTGTTTAGACCCTTTATCGCTGACGCGTATAAAGAAGTAAAGGAAGCATGCATGTAAGGGGATAAATCGATTGCTTAACGAGTCTTTCCAGATTTTTTGATATCTTTGCCAATTTCCTCATGTCTTGGATAAGTTGATTCTTTTATTGTGGGGACCCATCTTCCGAAAGTTGTGAACTAGAGAGACCAATAGCACAATAGCGTGCTCCAAAACAAGTTAATAGATTTCTAATAGTTAATAATAGCTAACAAACAATAAAAAAGAACTACTTGAATAAAGATATAATAACTTGAATCTATATAGAATATCAAATTCAGAGATAGATAATCAGTAAGTTATCTTTATTTTTATATAACTCGTTATCTACTTGTAAGGGCGAAGCTACAGTTCTAAAGTTTTTTGGGCAAAAACCCTGCCTGCCGGAAGATTCATTGATTTGATTGAACCTAGCAGGAGAAAGGAGTTTTCAAAACGCTTTTTCCATGGTTCACTTGATCTTTCCCCTATTTCACTAGAAATGGAATGGAGGAGGCAGAGGTGACTGCTAGGGAGGCAGTAGTAGTGCATGTGATACCCTGAACCTGGCATGTATTCAATAGCATTTAAAGTTCATTTAAATTGCATTTTATTGACCTTTCACCTTCTTTGACCAAACAAGTTGACTTTTCATCTACATTGACGAACTAGGACAAGGTGAAAATTTTTGAAATGTTTAATAAAGGGCAAACTTGGGATTAGAAATAAAAAAATGCAATGTTAAGTTAGTCAAATTTTGGGTCAACTTTGGAATTAAATCTGAACCAATTGGGGAAGAGTTAGGTAGCAAATTATATATGGTTGGAAAGCTCTATGAGTCTAGTTTCTGAGGCTTCAAACCGTTCGTGAATTGGAGTTTTCTAGAAGAAGTTATGGCAATTTTCGTAAGGTTGCGCATAGCTGTTTTGATTTAGCGGGTTGACCGAAGCTTTGACCATTTGTCATCTTTTATTTATGTATGAAATACGAAACAAAGAGCAAAAACCAGAAAAATAAAGGCCATGGCTGAAACCATGGAGGAAAAAGAAAAAAAAACATTTCAACTTCAAATCTTCATTTCGTCGCGTGAGCTTGTGCGGGGTGGTTTCCGAGGCATCCAGCGTGGTTTCCCTAGCGTCTAGGAGCATCTAAGGTAAGGGTTTCATCGCTATTTGCGCATTTGAAATATTTGTGTCTAAACTTTGATTTTTGGATTTTATGCGTAGATTGTTATTTTAAATGTTTTGAGGCTTAAAGAATGTTCCCTAGCAATCGTAGAACATGTATTTATAGCTTTTTAACATTTTATGCGGTTGAATATCAAAATTGAAATAAAAATTGTTAATTGAATAGTAAATAGTGAATAGTAAACCCCCGTTTCGATGAAGTTGCTCCGTTACGCGTTCTGTTGATGTAGGAGGGTGCTAGATATGCTAGAATGCCTAAATGTATGGTTTAATTGGATTGTGTAATGGAAAAAATAGAGAAAAAGGCTTAGTGAAAGTTAGGGTCATTTCGGTCAAGTTTGGAAGTTTCTCGATTTGCATGAAGGCATTGTGGAAGTACATCATGGAAGCACTTTTGGTACAATTGTGACATTGGTTGGGTAATCGGTTGAGGTAGTTGTAGTTCAAACGAGCAAAGAGGGAAATCGGGGCTTTGCGTGAATTCTGGGGTTAAGTAGGGTTTCGGGGTCTTTAGACGTGCCTTATAGTGACCTAAGAGGATTGGTGAAGTCGGTTTCCAAAGCTTGTGGCTCGTTTGAAAGTTGTAGTGTTTTGAAGTTAGGGTCATTTTTGTGATTTTGTGTGTTTTCATAGAATATTGCTTATAGTATGTTTATATTGATTATAGAATGCTTATATTGCTCATAGAATGATTATATTGATTATAGTATGCTTATATTGCTTATAGAATGCTGATGTTGCCTATAGAATGCTTATAATGCCTATAGAATGCTTGTTATTGCTTGATAATGTTAGTTGGTGTTGTTCTTGTTACTTGTTTGATTGCAATTGCTTGTTAATGCTTATTACACTTGTTGGAGTTGATTATTGATTGAAATGTTTATCGATTGTTGAGAATGCTTGATATTGCTCGTTTATTGCCTTGTATCGAGTCTTGCATTGCATAGTGTTTCGCGCGTGAGTGATGGGCCTCTCTGGGTAGCCTTGGGTTGCCAGTGTTGGTTGCTCTAGCTCCGCTGCTATTCCCTCTTCTCGCTTGGGTTGCCTCCCAGGGAGTTTTGGGTCGTAGAATTGATGGATACTTCCGGGGTATTCCAAACTTGTGTTATAAGGTGGTTTGGGCCGGCGCGTCATCGTTAATGTCATCGGAATCGTGATCGGTACATTACTCGCTCGAGTGATCCATAGCCTTCAAAGTGTGGTATAGCTTTGATTGGTTGTGTTAATGCTTTTCTTAATTGTTTATTGTATTGTTGTATATATTGAATGCCTTTTATTGATTGTATTGCTTAATTGTACCTATTTGCATTACACGATCTTCTTTCTCTCCACCTCGATATCTGTCTCGCCCTCACTGAGTATACATGTTGTGTATACTCACTCCTTACCACCACATTTCAGGAAATGTCATGTTAGCTGGAAAGTTCGTGATTTCGTTAAAGTTCGTGCCTGAAGAGTTGTCTTGCATGCCTATGTGGCTTGAGTGTCGAAGTTGTAAAGATATATACTTTCATATGTTGTATGTATTTATTGTTAAAAGAAATGTAATCTAAATTAGCTAAATAGTTGAGGTAAATCGATAAGCTAGTTATGTAATCAGTTAGCATAGCTTAACTTCAATGCATGTTTGTAATGTCCCAAGGAAAAGAATTAGAATGGCATGATAGTTTATTTTATGCAGTCGCTTAGTATGGTTTAATTGTCTAGTTTGAATGTACTTGTCAAAAATGAAAAGAGATAGGTTAGCTTTTAAATTGGAAATGTATGTATGCTTGCTGAGTTTAATTGTTGAGAACCGAGGCTCGGATGGCCTTGAGGTAGTTTGTATGGTTGGACAGGGTGTTGGTCCACTTATATGCTGACGCAGGTTTTACATTTCGCCTAGAAAGAGGGAAGACTCCGTCCGTTTTTCCTGAAAATTATGCCGGGGTTTGGTTTGGGTTGTGATTAGATCGATTGATAGAATCTCCGGTCTTGAGGGGGATCAGGGTATTACAGGTGGTATCAGAGCTTGTCTAGCTCATAAGCCGGGACAGGGTCCTCGGTCTGGTGGGTAGTGACCCTTGAATGTATGCTTGTTAAGTGTGTCTTGAAAGTGTATGCTTGTATGTGAGATTGTGTGTTTTGACCTGAATGTGTGCTCCTATGTGATATAGTTATGTGTTATGTGTTAATTGTGTGCTAAGTGAAGTGAAGTGTCTAGTTGTGCATTGAATTGACCTATCGAAATGGCATCGTGAATCAAATTGATCTCGTGGATTGTTATTTGCTTGGAGTATTGCATGTAATGTGTGTATTAGATGTCTTGAATTGGTTATACCGTGATTTGAATTGATTATGTTGTGCTTGAATTGATTGTCATGTTTGAATGACTTTGATGATTAAATTGTTTTTTAAACTCTCTTATAAACTTGCTTGCATAATAGCTTAAGGCATGGGTATAAATATGATATATTGGCATTCATACATGTCCTATGGAAATGGTAAGTAAGTCCTCTTCCTCCCCTGAAGAAAGTGGTTCACCGTTGGCTTTTCAAGGTGTATGGATTGGCAGGAAATGAATGGCATTTGACTAGCCTTTATTTGGGAATTGGTGTTTGCTTTTGGAGCTCAGTTATTGGCAAATCTCTATGGTCCTCCTCTGTGCTTAACAGTTGTGAAAGGGTAGCTTTCTCTTGGGGTTTTATTTGGTTATTCTTTGAAGCATTCTTTGGTTTTCTTAATGGGTATTCTTTGGAGACTTCTGTTGGCATTTCTCGGTGGACTTGGCTATTGGGATCTCAATCAGACTTACTGTATGGTATTATCTATGGCATATGTGTCTCGGTCTTTATTGGTGTGATACTGGCATTCCTGATTGGAAATTCTTCAATGGTATTTTATGGAATTCTCAGTGGCCAATTATTTAGTATTTACTTATTGGGCAAACTTGGCTACTTTCTTATTGGAGCATTGTTTTGGATATCTTTTTTAGTGTTCCTCAGTAGGTTTGGTATTTGGAGTTCCTATCAGACTTATTGTATAATACTACTTATGGTATTCTTTGAAATTCTTATTGGGCGTTCTATTAGTATTTTCCTTTTTAGTAAGGTCGTATGAAGTTCTCACTTGGCAAACAGTGAAGAGGCCTCAGAGTTTGGCTTTGGTGGGAAACTATGTTTGTTATTCAACTTGGTTGTTTTATTGGGCACATTATATTTTCTCTGCTATTTCCTTTGACATTCCTCTCAGCATTTGATAGCAAAACTCGGAATCTAATTGGGTGTCCCATGGGGTTATTATTTGGAAGGCTTCTTTAGAACTTTGAAATATATTTGATTGGGTTCTTAGTATTTTCTTCAGCACTCTTAACAGGGCATTCTTCTATGAAATTCATGACCAGTGGGGTACTTATTTGGACCTTTGGATGGAACCTTTGTTTGAGCCTTTATTTGGCTTCTTGTTTGGGAATTCTCGGGCAGTAATAGTTGAACTTCTACTCGAGATTCGTGTATGGGGTATTCATTCGGTATTCTTCTTATCATTAATATGTGATGTGATTTTATCTACAGTATCTTTGCTTAGGTCTTTATTGGTATTATCTCGGCGCTTTTGGTTGGAATTTTATTCTTCTTCGGTATTCGTGTCAACGGGATTCTTCAACCGATGAAGATTAGTCAGAATTGGATTTCAGATGATGCTGAGTTTTATTGGAAGAAGAATTGCGAGGACGCAATTGTTTTAAGGGGGGAATGATGTGATACCCCGAACCTGGCATGTATTCAATAGCATTTAAAGTTCATTTAAATTGCATTTTATTGACCTTTCACCTTCTTTGACCAAACTAGTTGACTTTTCATCTACATTGACCAACTAGGACAAGGTGAAAATTTTTGAAATGTTTAATAAAGGGCAAACTTGGGATTAGAAATAAAAAAATGCAATGTTAAGTTAGTCAAATTTTGGGTCAACTTTGGAATTAAATCTGAACCAATTGGGGAAGAGTTAGGTAGCAAATTATATATGGTTGGAAAGCTCTATGAGTCTAGTTTCTGAGGCTTCAAACCGTTCGTAAATTGGAGTTTTCTAGAAGAAGTTATGGCCATTTTCATAAGGTTGCGCATAGCTGTTTTGGTTTAGCGGGTTGACCGAAGCTTTGACCATTTGTCATCTTTTATTTATGTATGAAATACGAAACAAAGAGCAAAAACCAGAAAAATAAAGGCCATGGCTGAAACCATGGAGGAAAAAGAAAAAAAAAATTCAACTTCAAATCTTCATTTCGTCGCGTGAGCTTGTGCGCGGTGGTTTCCGAGGCATCTAGCGTGGTTTCCCTAGCGTCTAGGAGCGTCTAAGGTGAGGGTTTCATCGTTATTTGCGCATTTGAAATATTTGTGTCTAAACTTTGATTTTTGGATTTTATGCGTAGATTGTTATTTTAAATGTTTTGAGGCTTAAAGAATGTTCCCTAGCAATCGTAGAACATGTATTTATAGCTTTTTAACATTTTCTGCGGTTGAATATCGAAATTGAAATAAAAATTGTTAATTGAATAGTAAATAATGAATAGTAAATCCCCGTTTCGATGAAGTTGCTCCGTTACGCGTTCTGTTGATGTAGGAGGGTGCTAGATATACTAGAATGCCTAAATGTATGGTTTAATTTGATTGTGTAATGGAAAAAATGGAGAAAAAGGCTTAGTGAAAGTTAGGGTCGTTTCGATCAAGTTTGGAATTTTCTCGATTTGCGTGAAGGCATTGTCGAGGTACGTCATGGAAGCACTTTTGGTACAATTGTGACATTGGTTGGGTAATCGGTTGAGGTAGTTGTAGTTCAAACGAGCAAAGAGGGAAATCGGGCCTTTGCGTGAATTCTGGGGTTAAGTAGGGTTTCGAGGTCTTTAGACGTGCCTTATAGTGACCTAGGAGGATTGGTGAAGTCGGTTTCCAAAGCTTGTGGCTCGTTTGAAAGTTGTAGTGTTTTGAAGTTGGGGTCATTTTTGTGATTTTGTGTGTTTTCATAGAATATTGCTTATAGTATGTTTATATTGATTATAGAATGCTTATATTGCTCATAGAATGATTATATTGATTATAGTATGCTTATATTGCTTATAGAATGCTTATGTTGCCTATAGAATGCTTATAATGCCTATAGAATGCTTGTTATTGCTTGATAATGTTAGTTGGTATTGTTCTTGTTACTTGTTTGATTGCAAATGCTTGTTAATGCTTATTACACTTGTTGGAGTTGATTATTGATTGAAATGTTTATCGATTGTTGAGAATGCTTGATATTACTCGTTTATTGCCTTCTATCGAGTCTTGCATTGCATAGTGTTTCGCGCGTGAGTGATGGGCCTCTCTGGGTAGCCTTGGGTTGCCAGTGTTGGTTGCTCTAGCTCCGCTGCTATTCCCTCTTCTCGCTTGGGTTGCCTCCCAGAGAGTTTTGGGTCGTAGAATTGATGGATACTTCCGGGGTATTCCAAACTGGTGTTATAAGGTGGTTTGGGCCGGCGCGTCATCGTTAATGTCATCGGAATCGTGATCGGTACATTACTCGCTCGAGTGATCCATAGCCTTCAAAGTGTGGTATAGCTTTGATTGGTTGTGTTAATGCTTTTCTTAATTGTTTATTGTATTGTTGTATATATTGAATGCCTTTTATTGATTGTATTGCTTAATTGTACCTATTTGCATTGCACGATCTTCTTTCTCTCCACCTCGATATCTGTCTCGCCCTCACTAAGTATACGTGTTGTGTATACTCACTCCTTACCACCACATTTCAGGAAATGTCATGTTAGCTGGAAAGTTCGTGATTTCGTGAAAGTTCGTCCCTGAAGAGTTGTCTTGCATGCCTATGTGGCTTGAGTGTCGAAGTTGTAAAGATATATACTTTCATATATTGTATGTATTTATTGTTAAAAGAAATGTAATCTAAATTAGCTAAATAGTTGAGGTAAATCGATAAGCTAGTTATGTAATCAGTTAGCATAGCTTAACTTCAATGCATGTTTGTAATGTCCCAAGGAAAAGAATTAGAATGGCATGATAGTTTATTTTATGCAGTAGCTTAGTATGTTTTAATTGTCTAGTTTGAATGTACTTGTCAAAAATGAAAAGAGATAGGTTAGCTTTTAAATTGGAAATGTATGTATGCTTGCTGAGTTTAATTGTTGAGAACCGAGGCTCGGATGGCCTTGAGGTAGTTTGTATGGTTGGACAGGGTGTTGGTCCACTTATATGCTGTCGCAGGTTTTACATTTCGCCTAGAAAGATGGGAGACTCCGTCCGTTTTCCCTGAAAATTATGCCGGGGTTTGGTTTGGGTTGTGATTAGATCGATTGATAGAACCTCCGTTCTCGAGAGGGATGGGGGTGTTACAGTGCATGCAGTTGACTCAGGACCCGTTCCAACATCCATTGATGTCCCTCCAGATTCGCAGCATCATACGAATCCAAATGTGAATGAAGCACCTGCCTCTCTTGAATTGCCGAAACGCGGTCGATAGACAATTGAGATTCTAAATCTAAGCTAGCTTAATTCCATTGCCTTATCTGATTCAGAAGGGGTTGCTCCTCGAAGCCTAACTCGGGCTGCGGATCTTTTTGATGACTGAGAAAGTGAAACCAAATCGATGAGAGAATTGGATCAATAAGCTAGAAGATATCTGAGATCCTGTCCTAACTCATGAATAGACTGTTTTTTATGTTGACATTTACACCGGTGTATACTTTTGTATATTGTCCCTTATGGGTCCGGGCTTTTTTGTTTGAATAGTCCCCGCTATGAGTCAATGCGTTAATGCACAATTCCCTCTGTCGTGAAATGAAATCCCAAGTTAGTAAAGTATTGAATAATTAACACGTACTAATGGAATAGATTGTATTGTTGGACCGCACGCGATTCCAGTAGTCCAATAAGAATGCCCAACGCAATCCAAAATGAAAGTACCACAAGTGAGCTGAGGGCATTAGTCGTTGTCAGACCAATGTCCACATAATACATCCTAATCAGAACAGCCACCCAAAGGGCCTAGCTTTAGTTGCCACAATTCTCTTCCCTCAGAGGTTTCCCAAAGGGTGTCCCCTTTCAATAAGTTATTTCCTTTAATTCATCAAAAGACTTCCTCAGATAGAGGTCCTTCTTTTCTTGTTCTAGGACAATGTTGAAGAAATGAGTTCTCTTTCTAGTACCGTAGTTTCCTTTTTCTCCTTACTGATCTTAGCAGTGGCTATGTTGCATAATCGCACTCCTCATTATAATCACCAAATTGTAGGCACTCCGGCCCGAAGATCTATGAATGAGGAATTGACCGCCGGCGCGCTTTAAAGATATCAAAACTAGAAACTTCCCATTCAATCTCAATTTGCTTCTTTCTTACTTTTGGCTTTTTGAGCAGTATGATCGAAAAGTTCAATAAAGACAGGCTCGACAGGTTGTTAAGGGTGAAAGGGTTTATGCTTCATTGGAAGATGCTCAATGATGACCCCTATTTCCCTATTTTTTTGATAAGACCAACTTCCTGACCCTTTTGACTTTTTGCTAACCGGAGTTTCTGTCTTTTAGATGAATAATGAATCTTGGTTGTAGTTGATGTGGATTTTAGGAGTTGGTGCCTTATCCCCAAAGCTTTGTTCCCGGGTGCTTGAGATACACCTTCCAATCCACCTTTGGATACAAGCATAAAGTGTGGCAATTATCCGTTCTCAGCTAAGTCTGGTATGGTTTTCTTTGCGGTGAGTCTGATAAACTGCCCCTGAAAGGGCCCTCTCCCTCTCACTCTGAGGCTAAGGGGTATCTTGTTTGCTATCATGACTATTGGTACATTGTGCTTCTTGGTCAATACTCTCTCATACTTAGAATCAAGTCAGCACTCCTTCCTATCTTTCACTGGGTGGGGCTTTTGGGGAAGCCTTTCCTTCTTGTGTGCCTTCTGCCTGAAAAGGAAGATTCTGAACTGCTTGGGCCCCGTCTGTGTTTTTGATGTCATTCTACCGGCTAAGACAAAGACAGATGGTCCAATTTTACAATCGTAGATTCAGGTAAAACACAATCAGACGCTAAGCTAAGCCGATGCAGAATTTTCTTGTTATCTTTATTGTTGCTTCCCTAAAAGTGGTTTTCAATCCCTATGGTTGGAATCTTTTTTTTTTTTTCATTTCTCCATTGAAACGATTCCCTCAAATTTCGTTGACTTTTCTTTCCACCCCGTATACCATTGCTTGTCGTCAACCCCATCGGCCTGAAAAGGGTAGTTATCATTAGCTCTGTTTTTTGCTTTGATCTTGGGACAAAGAAAGATCGTCAAATATAGAGTACAATATCGAAGAGCTGGTTTTCCCAGACTTGAGACTGATCTCGTTACTCAATAAAGTGAAATTTTGTCAGAGATGCTCTTTTTGATCTCGTTTCTCAACGCTTAGCTACTACTGATCGGTTAACCAGGTGAGACAACCATTGTAGGGCCCAATCTTCTTCTAACAAGACCAATCGGACTTGAATTTGCATAAATAAGAGAATAGGCTACGCTGCTGAAACTACGAATTCGGCTGTGGCTGGTGGAGAATATGAATCAATCATGAATGCGGTTCTTGCCTGCTTATTCGGAGGGGGAAGACTCGAGAGTTTATCAGATGGAAGTGAGATGACCAAGCCTTGAATGAATGGAATCGACCCTTTCCTATTTCTTTTAGTACACCTGCTTTCAAGCATTGGTTCCATGGATAGGACAAGAGATGGGGATAGAAGTAAAACAAGAGCTTCCAAGCCCAGTACATCTGGTTCCGGCCTATTACGGGGGACCTAAGGTTATCCTTCCTGGGAGAAGGCGTTAGAGTTAGAGGCTGAGGGGGGATCAGGAGATTGAAAAGAAGAAGATAGAGGGTTTCTCATACTCGCTTTCACCTATTAGATGCAGCTACACCAGGTACCGGTGATGAGCTAACTAAAGGACACGAAGAAAGGTTATGCAGGTGGGTGTTCATTTGCAGTTGCTGGTCGGGGCCGTGGGGATGGAAAAAAAGATGAATAGTTTGGTTGGCCTTTGCCTGGCACTGGAACCAGAGATGGAGACAAAGGTGGACTTCTCACCTGAAAGAGGCTGCAACCTTACATTCAAGAAGCGAATTCTGGGCATCAATGCACTAACGCTGTCTTGCTCGCCTTCTTTTTGTTTGACCGGAACAGACTCCTACTCGGACTGACCGATGGCATTTCTTCCCTGGCCTACCATCCAAGGGCAAGGGAACTCAATAGCACTTTCAAGAAGAAATCCACCAAAACTTACTATTCAAGTTGTCTTTATCAATAAGGCCTTACATCTTATTCATCTCTCTTACTCTTCCAAGTTTTCTACTCCTTCCTCCGATCACCACCAACCACAACAAGGTGAACCAGCTCCCGGAGACGAGCATTCTTGCCATACCATTCAACGAGTCTAGTCAAGTTCTTCACACGGTCCAACCTTGCCATTGTGAAGAAGATCGGCATGCTCCGGTCCTTTAGCACACATCAGTGTTCATTGTTCTCAACATGGCTGTAAATTCATTCATCTCCTTAAAGTCGAGTGGCTTTCACTCCTCAATCTAAGGATGGAAGTAAGTCCAACCTCATGTTCTCCTCTGTGTAGGGGAAGTCAAGACTCGTATCAACACCAGGTGAAAAAAGTTTCACTTGGGATAAAAAACATCAATCCCATGAACAACTCGGTAGAGCCCAGTAAGAGTGAAAGCATTATGACTCTCGTCTTGTCCAAGAGTGTCCTTGCTTCCAGCGATTTCTTGAAAAGTGCTGGCGATGATGAAATCTGTATGATGAATCATGGCAATGAGATCAGCAGTTAATTGGCAGGAAAACTCCTCCAACCTTTTTTTAGACACTAGAGAGCCTGAACGTCTTTATTTGACTTTTGCAGGATTATATTCATAGATAATACTCTCTCTACACTTGACACTTCCTTTGTTGCTTTATGTGAGGAGTTAAGGTCAATGAAAGTCTCTGTATCATATTCTCTCTCTATAAACCAATTTTTTCCTCTTGATTGCTTCTTTCATACAGTCGGACAGTCTTTCCTTTCTGACAGCGATGGTACTGATTGATATCGGGCTTTGGTCCCCACTTTCCTATATTCGATCCAGGTATCTGAATCCGAAGTCAGTCTTGGAGTTGGTGGGGGCGGGCATAGCAGCGTATTGTGGTGACTTGGGCTCTAAGGGAATTGCCAGGCAGGGTTTCAGAGCGATAGTCCCTTTCATTTCGTAGGCAATCCATCTCCGGATGTACTGAGATTTGCTTTTCTGATAAGACAGTGCTCATCAATTTCATTCCATAATCTGTTTTTGGAATTTCTCTTAGAGAGATTTAAGGCAAGTGATCCTATGCAGAGTGATATTAGCAAAGCAAGTTCTTTACATGCCTATATCCTTCTATCCCATCTGTAACTCCTGAACTGTACGTGTAATTGCTAAACCGAGGTGAGTTTGACGATTTGGGTTTATGAAGTGAGCTCACTTATTTCGACGAAGAGAAGTTCAACCGGTGGTTTGTACCTTAAAGGACATGTAGGTCGCCTATCATCTCGGGATGTAATCTAGTAAGATTACTTTAGTATCTGAACTGCGTTAGCTGATCCATGGGTAGAACCCCCTTTCTAGTTTTCGTTAGAATCTACCAATAGAATTTGTCACCATAGGAAAAGTTGGAATTACTCTCCTTCCCATGCGCCTCTACTAGTAAGTAGTTTGAACTCATTTCTATGAGCTTTTGGTTGGCATAGATGGACCTCAATATTTTCTACTGATCATGACAAAGACAGGAAAAAAGAATGCCTATAGCCTAGTTGCGATGCGAGGTATACTCCCTTTACGCTTTATAGAATCCAGGTATAGTGGAAGACAAATTAAAGTACGGTAGCAAGTCAAATCAATCTCCTCCTACAGAAGGCTCTGATCTGACCAAAATCAAATCAGTATATTTTTCTGGTTATATAGAGTCTAACACCATAAAGATAATATAAGAAATAATCTCATCGCTTTGAGCCTAGCGAGCTCTTTCCCATCTAGTAGCGTAGCCCTTACGATAAAAGCAGTTACGCATTTTTCTAATCCCGGATAAGTAGCTAAGAGCTTTCAATAGCATAGCAGATCTTGCTAATATTAGAGACTCTACTTAGTGAGTTGTCTACCCTCATTGGTGGACTAGTTTAGTTAGAGAATGGGACAATAGAGCTCAAATGAATCGAATACCGTTCGTGACCTGACCCAGAGCCACTAGGATCAGTTGGTAAGTCTCATCCCGTGCTTGAACTTGGGCATGAGACGATAACTATTCCTTGCATCATTAAGAGTTATGGCTGACTTCTAGGCTTTCGGGGAAGGTAATGTCATTCTCATGTATTCTATATCAATAACAGTATAAGAGGAGATCCCCGGGTAGAAAAGAGAGAAGTTATTCTATCAATGTGCCAAGATAAAGGGCGGAATTGAGCAACTTTAATTATCATATATAGATATACGACTTCCTTCTTTCCATAAGTTAGTTAGACTCTCGTTCGTAGCATACTTGGATCGAAAGGTCATGATAAGAATTTCCGAGTGAGTCAAAGGTCAATTGAGAAATGTAGGGATAAACTTTCTCACCCGTAATTTCTTAGAAACAATCACATTAGCATTAGATCGATCATTCCTTTCGAACGAAAGAAAGAAAGGGCATTTGAACTTCGATTGGGAAAGCCGTATTACGCAAGTACCTGTAATCTGAAAACCCCCTAGTTCTCCACCTAGGACTGACGGGCAAGCTAGCCCTTTTTTCTATACGTACCGTACGTGCTATCAAAGGCACCCGGCTGGGCATCTCTCATGTTCTTTATCCTCAGAAAGTAAATTGAGTGATTTCCACTCTCTCATTATCACTATCACTCGACTCTTTTATTCCCTCAACCACTTTAAATAAATTAAATAGAGAGCAACTCTGCCCAGAGAATTAGCATCTTTGGTTGGTCCTATGCTCCTCTCCCACTTCACTACTCCGTACCCCAATCCCTTTCTGTCCTAATAATATTACCCGACTCCGTTGGAGTCTCTTTCTCTTCCTTTCCGACCAACTACTACCTGGTTCTATGAAACCAGACACTTTCACTTTACATTAGGCATGTAGGACGTCTGCCACCTTTGAGTACTTCTGTCGGGTCATTGTTTCAAGGCCGGAGTCAGGTAACTATCTATCCTACTTATTTACTTTACCGGGCCTTTTCTCATTCCATTCAATAGAATAGAAAGCCAAAACATTGACTGCGAGGGAAAGGAAAAACTACCACTATAGGTGGAGTGCTTTCACCTCCCGGGTGGCTTTGTCAATTCCTTGTTTCTTTTATAGATATGGACGATGGGAGCTGGCATGAAAAAAGAAGGAGACCCTTAGGTTAGTCACTTAGTTCAGGATCAGGATCGCCACCTTCTGATCTTTTGTCAAAAGAGGTTTTGTCGACCCAATCTGCTGACCCAACCCTCTTGTCTTAGGCTTCTTTCCACGAATGGAGCAAAGGTTGCTTGAGAGTGAAAGCGGATTGACAAAGATTGATCAGTCTCAACTATGTTTCTAGGTACGGAGTAAGTCAACCAAAGGGCAAGGATTAAGAAATAAGTTCTCAATGCTGAAATCAAACTCTGCTGGCCATTTCGTCGATAGCTCAAAGAACTTTTTGTTGACCTCTTTATCTCTTAGAAAGGCCTGACAAGGGAAGGAGGAAGAAGAGCGTTCTAGTGCCCTATTTGTCTAATAATTATTATTAAATTACCCCCATTCAATAATTTGTATTCGTAGCCTCTGATTCCATTCCTGACTAGCGGACATAAAGAAAGCCTTAATTCCTCTTGCTCTATAATTAACTGTTCTATTTAAGGGATTAAGGTAGTGAATGTTCGACTCCGGGTGAAAGCTTAAGTTAAGGAACAAAGTCCCGATCGATCTAAAAGATAAGGGACTCCCTGCATCGAGCTTCTTGCCCAACCCTATTCCTAAACTACCAAACGAATGAAAATCTTATATGGATTCTATCGCATCAAAAGTCTCGTATCGACTGACCTTGTATCCTTTAGAATAGGTTTTGGTTAGAAGAGCTTTGGTGATTTAGTTGCTTTGCCAGTCATAATATTTATTGCTCGACTCAATAGGAGTTCCAAGGTAGTAGCAAACAATTCTTTTTATTCTTTTTCACGAGAGCGAATCTCTGCCAACTCAACTCCTGTCTTACCTGCTAACTATTCTCGGTCTCAGTGGGCTTACCCTGATAGGAGATTCGATTCATATATATCACTGACTTCCTAAAATTGGCTTTCTCATTGCTTCTCCGTGATCAAATACTTTTTCTTTCTCGACGATACCGCCCAAGCAGGGGAAGAGTCAAAGTCAAGACAAATGAAGGAGATAGAGAGAATTCCTATTGAGTTACCTTTCTTGGGGTCACTCCCTCTAAGCTGGGGATATGCCGACAACAGTTGAGATAGCAGCGCTTAGGCCTAATCCCAATGCCCTTACACAAGGATTCAGAAAAGAGAAGAGTGAAGGCGTGAACAAGAACAACTTCCTCTTGTGACCATGCTACCATGAGTGAATTCCACTTCTTTTTCCTTCGGACCCTCACCGCTAACGAAGAGCAATTGACAGGAGACAAAGTCTTTCCTTTATGTTGATGGATAGGTGGACTTCACTCTCATTGATCTAACAACATGGGATATGATCACAAGAGCTGATTCAATCGGGTTAACAACATCGACTCACTGCTAGCAATCCAATTAGTTAGGTCTCGTATGCCTATTATACAGTCTTACTAATAGTTCATAGTACCTAATATGATCTAAGAACGGAATTCAAATAAACCATAAAGGTGAACGACGGTCAAACTGTATGCAAGCGACAGCCAAAAGAGAAAAGGTCCAGCTTTACTTATTCCACTTTCTTTAGGAATGAAAGAATTACCAGTTGATGCGGAAGAAGAGGTCTTTGCTGCTATCTTACTTCCTGACTTCCCTAGGGGAGGAAAAAGAAGCTCTTCTTGCTAACGTTGAATCAACTTTTCTTCCTATTGTCGACTCGGGCTTGAATGAGTTGAATTTGGGAAGGTGGTTAAGTCATTGATAGAGATGAATCGAATCACCAAGCATTAGACTAGCTAAACTTCCTTTTCTTGGGTTGCTTGGTTAGATTGGTTTGAATAGCCCTATGTTTTACCCAGAAAGGGAATCGAGCCCACACTTGGATCAAGGCTTTCAATAAGGAATACCGGGCTTAAGGGAATGGGAATCTACTTACCAACTGATCCTACTCTTCCTTAAGGCGCGGGTTTTGCTATCACTAGATTCTCTAAAGCTAAAAAGGTGGTTTACCCGAGGGATAAGCTTTTTCTCTTCTTAGCTACATATCTAGGATTAGGAGTCAAGTAAGGGCATGGCTTAAGCTAGCTCCTAACCTTAGGGTGAGGTATCATAATAGAGTAAAGTAGGAATGAATGATTAGCTTAGCAGTGAACAAAAATCATTCAATCAGCCCCAGAGCTAGGAGTTCTCCTTCTAGATTTTAGAATAGAAGGAAGGAGGCTCCCGGTAGTTTAGTGTCAGTCCTGCTTGATTGTTTTCTTTGGCTAGAAGGGAAGGGAGAAGGGCCGACACCGCTGTTTCCATCGCCGCTTCCACCGCCTTCAATGGAAAGCCATGAAGAACAAGGCCATCTCGATGCAGTCTACTAACCTTTCCACATATAGAATAAAGAAGTCAGCCTCCTTCCAATAAAAAAAGAAACAACTAATGTTGAGTACGGTGATACTGAAAAAGAGTTTTCGAACGGGAAACATGAGTTGGCTTTATCAATATCAATAGAATAAGCACTGTGAACTATCTGCTTCAAAGAGATAGTTGTAAAAAATGAGACTTTGACGAGCCCTTTCGTTTGTGAACATTTTCTTGCCTTAGCCTTTCCTTCCCGCCTTAAGAAAGAAAGATATACCAGTGCTAGCTACTAATAGGCTTACTCCTGCTCTAGGATGGGAGTGGATAAAATAACATACTACTTTACTGGCCAGGAGAAAAAGAATGATTCTCCCAAGTCGAGTGACAGGGCTTGACCTTGACGGATGGCTTAACTGATCTAATTAGAAGTACATCGCTAATAGGTTTGCTTTCAATCTCTTACCTATTTTCCTAAGCAAACTCTCATCGGCTGGCCGAAAACTTGCAATGAAATGCTCCCTCGACATCTCTGATAAGCATGCTTCATAAATAAGGAGGTCCTGGCACGTGAGACCTAGCTCAGGATAGATTATGCATGTAGGGAGGCACAAGGCCCCTTCCCCAGAAATGAATTAGGGAGCCGACTAACGCTCTGCGATCATACTAGAAAGACGGCTTCTTGGAACATTTTAAGCCCTAGAAATGTACCTGTGAACTCATGGAACATTTTAAGCCCTAGAAATTCAAATGTTGCACTAGATCTCATAACTATCTCTAGCTTATGACGATTTAATTGTATTTTATACGTGGTCTACTTTAGTTATCACTTCTCAATCTCAAACCAAATCACAAATCATGTAATAGTTGATCAGGCAACCACAAGCATTAAACTCAGCATAAAATACTCAACGCAAATATGGAATAGTTCATCAATTAATTCAAAACCAAAAACATCAAATATTCATAATCTGGCTACATCGTAGCCCTAAAAAAATAACTTAGAACATCATAATGAAATTAAATAAAATCTCAATTGTAACGTTAAACGTGATAAGAAGATAGAGAAAGCTAGGATTTGGAGAAGATTTGGGGCAGAAGTCCGTCTCTGGATCGTTCCTCCATCTTCAACTCGTGAATCCTCTCTTTCTCTCCCTTTGGAATGTTTCTTGCTCCCTCTTGATGGCTGCCTCCAAAAGCTCTCCTAAACGTTTATTTCCTTCTCTTTTAACATAGGGTTTCTTCTTTTCGTGCATTTTTCCAAAATTACCCTTAAAAATCATGCGATACTGTGCAGCTGCGCTATGACTGTGCTACTTTAATATTCAGCAATTTATCCACAAGTTGCATAAAAGCCAATCCTTTGCAATTTCTCTTCAATCTTTGCCTCAAAACTCAGTTTGTCTCTTCGAAATTACCTACAATGCAAATCGAAGACAAAACCAATCAAATTATTCATAAATTACTCAAAAACTAACAAAGTTTAAGTGAAAAGGTGCTGAAATCATATATCAATAATACACCCAACAAATACCCCTAAACTTAAGCTTTGCTTGTCCTCAAGCAAAAGACATAACTAAAGAAAGAAACAAACTAAAACTAAAGACTCAACACAAAATAACTCGTGAAAGCAATGCTGTAAGATAGTAAGTTTTCACGGCCTCAGTAGCTTTATCCCAATTCAAGAGGTAACTTTCAATCACAAGCATGAGAAATAATAACTTCACATAAGTTCCATTTTACTTCAAATCCCCCATGTGAGTGTGTGAATAGCCTCTATCCTAATCAATTGTCCCCGGATGAGTTTATACAAGTTAAGTGAATTATCAATATGGATCTTTTTTTTTTCAATCACTTAGGACTTCATAAGCTCACTTTTCATGCCACTCTCCACTAATGTAGGTTAATCATAGCATAAAAGATCAGTAGGACTTTACATTTGGTTGTAACGTGTGGCTAGGGTCAAGGTAGGATAATGGATATAACATAAGGCTAAACTACCTGTAAGCACACAACTATTCGAGGATGTTTAATGGAGCACATGCCAACTCTACTTCGTACCACCAAAACTATTCAACATATCTCTTTTCTTTCATCTTTCATTTCACTTCCTCAACAATCATTCACAACATTCGAAAATACATAAAGAGTTCGCACTCCCCCAAACTTGCATTTTGATATTAATTACAAGGAGTGTGGCTCTTCTCATTTTTTTTCATTATCTTCTTTTTCTTTTGTTTTTCTCAATATTTCATGTTTTTTTTTTGAAAAAAAACAACACATCACCAAATCATCAAACCTCCCATCATTCAATACAAAACATGGCTCTATATAATCATCCTAGAATAATCATATGTTATAAGTAGGAAGGTCATTAATTGGGATAATTAATTTGACAAGTTAAGGAAGAATTTGTAGGTTGCACATGAAAGAAAAGGCTAATTAGGCTCAAATTGGTGGACTAGGGATATTCAATTATTACAAAGGTTTGCTTGAAAGGCTCAAACGATCCAAAGATGGCCTAAATCATTTCTCTAATGCTATGCAACCTAGGATTTCGCCTCGAGTGACAATCAACCAAGTTCGAAAGTCTTATACTCATTCATTTTCATTTTTTTTCTTCACTTAAACTCACATAAACCTTCTCTAAGAGACAACATACTAGGCGAGGCTAAGTGCACAAAATGTGAGGATTTTGCGTAAAACAAAACTATGCTTCAGTCAAGTATCCTCGTTACTATCATGTCATTCATACGCTACTCATCATCGGCCTATTTCTTATCTTTTCAGCATTACGTTCAATCTTTTCAATTTTTTTTCTTTTTTTTTAATTTTTTTTAGCACTAAATGAAACAAATAAAAAAAAATAACAAAACTGATGAAAAGAAAACACTTAAAAACAAATATGAAAAGAAAAAGTACACAAACAAACAAGTAAACACCACCCCCAAACTGAGAAAGAAACATTGTCCTCAATGTGAAAACATGAAATTAAAGCAACCAGAGGACTTCCCTGAGTAGTATCGTCGTTGACGTGCGCCCGAGGTAGTACTGCGTCTTTGGCAGCATGGTGATTCCTTTTTTCTTTTTCTTTTTCGTTTTTTTTTTCACGTCACTGTAGACGCCTATGCAACTGCGCCATTTTTTTAGCGCAACAGCGCTATTTCAAAAACATAACATCAAACAGCGTTAGCGCAGCAGCTCTTCTTTTAGCGCAACAGCTCTACTATTTTTTTTTTCGAACGTCAACGCAAAGGACGCCAGCGTAGTAGCGCCATTTTTTAGCGCAACAGTACTATTGTAAAACGTAACTTTTAAGGACGCCAGCGTAGCTGCGCTAAAATTTAGCGTAGCAGCACTACTGCACAACATTATTTCTTCTTTGTTTTCCTCTTCCATGGACGCAACCTCTTCACTCCAAAA
Organism: Ehretia macrophylla; assembly: GCA_037974665.1. NCBI lineage: Eukaryota > Viridiplantae > Streptophyta > Magnoliopsida > Boraginales > Ehretiaceae > Ehretia > Ehretia macrophylla. Next base: position 39,754,901 of record CM075772.1, read on the forward strand.
ATGAATTTCTCCTAATTTTCTCCTCTAAATAACTTGGTAGAACCTCTCTTTGCCTTGGCTTCCCCCAAACTTAGTCTTGAACCTATCATGACAATAAAAATCAACAATTAACTTCAACAACTATAATTTAAAAATTAACAAAAAAAAACTAACTATTGAATCAAGAAAAAGTCAAAAACGTCGGGTTGCCTCTCGAAAAGCGCTTGTTTTAACGTCGACAGCTCGACGGAGCAATTTCTTAGGTTGAGTTGAGGTGAACAACGGACTTTTGCTTATCAAAATCATCATCCCAATAAATCTTCAACTGTTGTCCGTCAACCTTGAATGTTCCTTTCTCTGAATGGTTTACTTCAACAGCTCCATAGGGAAACACCTTCGTTATGACAAAAGGACCTGTCCATCTTGACTTGCGTTTTCCTGGAATCCGTGAGTTATAAAGAAGTATTTGTTGCCCAGGAAAGAAATCTTTTCCCAAAATGGGTTTGTCATGCCACTCTTTTGTCATCTCCTTATAACTTCTTGCATTCTCATCTTCTTTATAACATAATTTTTCCAGCTTATTCAATTGCAACAATTCTTTCTCACCCACTGCTCGCACACCCATATTTAGTTGTTTAATAGACCAATATTCTTTGTGCTCTAATCGTACCGGAACAAAAGAATCATCTTGTAACAAGCTAGCCTCCAAAGGATCCAATTGACCCCCATGGTTAGACACTATAGCTTTAACGGCATCAATGCGAAAACAACTATCACTCGTTTTTGGGTACTTGTAAGCTTTGAACACATTAAAGGTTACCTCTTTGTCTTGTACTCGCAACTAAAGCTCACCATTTCGAACATCAATAAGTGCTTCCCCAGTTGCAAGGAAAGGTCTTCCAAGAATGATAGGAATTTCCTTGTCTTCCTCCATATCGAGCACTATAAAATCTACAAGAAAGATGAATTTATCGACATTGATGAGCACATCTTCAATTACTTCTATAGGGTACTTTAGCGAATGATCAGCTAAATGTAGTGTTACAGTAGTAGGTCTTGCCTCTCCTAAACCAAGCTTCCTGAAAATAGACAAAGGCATCAAATTAATACTAGCACCTAAATCACATAACGCTCGCTTAAAAACAACATTGCCAATTTCACAAGGAATAGTAAAACTCCCCGGATCCTTGAGCTTTTGTGGTAGTTTCTTCTGTAGGATGGCGCTGCACTCCTCAGTAAGTGCAACTGTCTCGTAATCTCTAAGCCTCCTCTTATTTGAAAGAATGTCTTTCATAAACTTCACATAACTTGGCATTTGTTCAAGCGCATCTGCGAATGGAATATTGATGTGATGTTTCTTGAAGACTTCAATAAATTTAGCAAATTGCTTATCAAGCTTATTTTTCTGCAATCGTTGAGGGAATGGCACAACTATATGCGGCTCCTTCATAGGTTGTGGCTGAGCTTCTACTTTCTCTTTATCTTCTGCCTTATTCTTTGCTTCAATTTTTTCAACCTTCTTAGCTCTCACTGGCTCCTCTAACTCTTTGCCGCTTCTCAAAGTGATCACTTTACAATGCTCTATGCCATCTCTTCTGGGATTTACCTCTGAAGTGCTAGGTAAATTCCCTTGTTGTCTTTCTAAAAACATGGTAGCCATTTGGCTAAACTGTGCCTCTAAATTTTTGATTTGTGCAGATTGGTTCTGGAGACTTATCCTAGTTTCGTTCATAAATTGAGTTTGGGAATTAGCCAACTGTGTATGCAAATTCGCCAATTGAGCAATTACCTCCTCCAAGTTCACCTTCTTCTCTGGTGAGGGGTTATTCTGCTCAGGCTGTAACACATTCTGAGTATTCCTCCAGGAAAAATTCAGATGATTACGCCATGCTGGATTATCTCTGTTAGAGTAATGATTGTGCTGCTGCCTATTAAAATTCCCTACATACTGTACTTGTTCTGCTGTGCCTTGCGCAAATGGATTTCTAACCTGACATTCTACACTATGATGTGGACCACAACAAAACTTGTATACCACTGCCGCTTGGATAGCATTAGCAGTCATTTGATTATTTTGCAACTGTTTCGCGAGATTGTTAATTTTCGCTGTCAAGGCAGTTATGGCATCAATCTCATGAATCCCAGTTGTCTTCTTTGGTGCGACTCTCTCACTTGACCACTGCTAGTGGTTCAAAACAAAATCCTCTAGCAACGCATAAGCTTTATCTACTGTCTTGTTCATTAAAGCTCCTCTTGCAGATGCATCTATCAAAGTTCTTGTTGAACTAATTAACCCATTGTAAAAATTATGAACTTGCATCTATCTGGGTACACCATGATTAGGACACTTCCTCAGCAATGCCTTTTACCTTTCCCACACTTCACATAGAGTTTCTCCTTGATGTTGCGCAAAATTATTAATCTCTATGTGCAGCTTCGCTGTCTTTCCTAGTGGAAAAAATCTTGACAAAAACTTGTGCACCAAATCTTCCCAAGTAGTGATTGAATCTGAAGGCAGCGAGTTCAACCATTCCTTAGCTTGATCCCTTAAAGAGAAAGGAAACAAGCGAAGGCGCAAAGCTTTATCAGTGACTCCATTGTACTTAATTGTTCCACAGACTTCTAAAAAATTCACTATATGCTGGTTAGGATCTTCAGAAGGCAGTCCATGGAATGGAATATTCTGAATCAACTGCAGCGTAACTGTCTTCAAGTCAAAATTATTCACCTGAATCGCTGGCCTTCTAATCACAGGTTGAATTCCAGTGGGTGGCAAAGCATACTCTCGTAGTGTTCTAGGCGAATTTTCCTGATTATTTCCTTCTTGTGCTACCACGATGTCAGCCATATTTCCTTGCAAATGATAGGTAGTTGTAGTAGCTCTTTTCCCCTTTTTGTTCTTCTGACAAGTTCGTTCTATCTCAGGATCGAAAGATAACAAATTGCTATCTCCCAACTTTTGCATACACCTAAAGGAATATGTTCCTGAAACACACGTAACGAAAATAAGAGAACAAAACCTAATAAAATAAAATCCAAATTAAAATCAAAGCTATTTGGTATTGATATTAATAATTAACACAGTCCCCGGCAACGACGCCAAAAACTTGTTGTGTGATTTATAACGCAAGTGCACGTATTGTAACAAGTAATAAAATGATGAATAAATATCGTTCCCACGAGGACTGTGATTACTAACTACCGAAATTAATTTAGCTTTAACTTTATTTGGACAATCAAATATGAGAGATTTTGAGTAAAAACAAATAAATAAAGTACTTTTGGAATTAACAACTAAAGCGAATACGAAATTAATAAAGAAGATAAATCAAGGATTAAAATGCTCTAGAGGTTCCGACTTCACCAAGATTAATCCTATTTGAAACTATTGATCTAAATCAATTGAAACCTATTCCTTACATTGCCAGCAATTTCGCTAAGGTAGATATTAATCTTTCTCAAGCATTAATAACCTATCCCAATAAGCAAGCTAACTACATCTCTGTGATAACTGTGAACTCATGGAACGCTTTAAGCCCTAGAAATTCAAATGCTACACTAGATCTCATAACTATCTCTAGCTTATGACGATTTAATAGTATTTTATACGTGGTCTAATTTAGTTATCACTTCTCAGTCTCAAACCAAATCACGAATCATGTAATTGTTGATCAGGGAACCATAAGCATTAAACCCAGCATAAAATACTCAACACAAATATGGAATAGTTCATCAATTAATTCAAAACTAAAAACGTCAAATATTCATAATCTGGCTACATCGTAGCCCTAGAAAAATAACTTAGAACATCATAGTGAAATTAAATAAAATCTCAATTGTAACATAAAACATGATAAGAAAGATAGAGAAAACTAGGATTTGGAGAAGAATTGGGGCAGAAGTCCATCTCCGGATCGTTCCTCCGTCTTCACCTCGCGAATCCTTTCTTTCTCTCCCTCTAAAACGTTTCTTGCTCCCTCTTGATGGCTGCCTCCAAAAGCTCTCCTAAATGTTTATTTCCTTCTCTTTTAACATAGGGTTTCTTCTTTTTGAGCATTTTTATAAAATTACCCTTAAAAATCCTGCGATACTGCACAGCTACGCTATGACTGCGCTACTTTAATTTTCAACAATTTATCCTCAAGTTGCATAAAAGCCAAACCTTTGCAATTTCTCTTCAATCTTTGCCTCAAAACTCAGTTTGTCTCTTGGAAATTACCTACAATGCAAATCAAAGACAAAACCAATCAAATTGCTCATAAATTACTCAAAAACTAACAAAGTTTAAGTGAAAAGGTGCTAAAATCATATATCAATAATACACCCAACAACCTCATGGCAAGCTTATTGAGTGTCCACCATATCCATTTCCAAAGATTCATGTTGATTGGTTTTGCCATGAACTCTCTTGGCAAAGTCAGGATCATCCTACAATCCACCTTATAAGGTAAGTTACCTAACTGAACTTGAAACTTTGGCTCATTTTCTTTAACATGGGTTTGACTTACCAACCTTCAAGTATTCCTCCATCAGGTCATCTTCCGAAGCCAAGCCTTCTGAAAGAAAGCTTATAAGAAAACCCCGTTGACGAGATTTATCCCTTCTTGTGGTCTTTCCCAGCCTTTCCTTCTATTGGGTACTTCACCATCAGACCTCCCTTCGGTCGCCTTCTCTACTTCAGTATGTATTTTCCTCTACGCTGAAGCCTTCTTCCTCATGATCTTCCTTTTTAGGGTCCTTGTCAACTTAGATGATTTCAGTTATGCTGGACTCTCTCCTACAGCCTCCTTCTCAGGTCTCGGTTTATGTGCGGCATGAACCCACTGATCAGTTGGTGGGATAATAGATGGTGTTTGAAATAACCATTGTTTGTTATTAAATCAAAATTTTATAAGAGAATAAAGCAGTTAACGTAGGTCGGCGTGCATAAAAGCTATACGAGTTGAATGATTGAATCGATTCCACTTTTCACTTTGTTGAGATTGGCTTGGTGTGAAGTGTACCAAACCCTGGGTACAAGATCGAAAAGAACCCTATAGGCAGGTAGGCTAAAAGTGTTGTCCGTCTTCATGGCCTCAATAAGACTCAGTATTGTACTGGCTGAATTCATTTCGCAGGATAGAGTATACCTCAATCACCTTTAGTTCCATTTTGGCCTTTTCCCTAACCTTATTAGAGGCAAAACCTTACCATACTACACTTCCACAAAAGAAAGTAGGACTGGGCACTTTGCTTGTCTTGTATCTTCTGGATACGAGTTGGCAGTCTTATTTAAGAGCACTTTTTTCTAATACTCATTATGGATCAACTCGTTGCTGATTTCGTTTCTAGGATGGGTTTGGCTCTACCTATAGCTATTCTTGTAGCCATTAGGGCTAGCCGAATGATCCATCAAATCAATAGTCTGAATATGGAAACAAAGATAACAAATGTTACCACAGAAGTAGTTAAGGAAAAGATCATTGAGCAACTCTCAATTCTTTTGAGAGTCTATAGAGATACTACGAAAGATCTGAACTTACCAACATGAGTCAATCTCCAAGAGCTAAGCGCACATCTATTTTTTGCCGACAAGAGCCTTCTGTACGAAATTTATTGTGATCTTATTTCTCAGGGAATGCAAAGTGAATATTTTCTCCAAGTTATACAATTTCTTGGAGGGTAGTCTTTCCTTTTATGATGGTTCTTGACGTACTAGAGTTATAACATTTGAATTTCTCTTACATTCTATGTTCCCGAAATAGATCCTACAAATATTTCACATTTTCTATGATCATCTCTATTTTAGGTATTCGAGGAATCCTCCTTGATAGACGAAATATTCCTAATATGTCAATGCCAATTGAATCAATGTTATTAGCTGTGAATTCAAACATTTTGGTATTTTTCGTTTCTTCGGATGATATGATGGGTAAATTATTTGCTCCATTGGTTCCAACGGTGGCAGCTGCGGAATTTGCTATTGGGTTAGCTATTTTCATTATTACTTTTCGAGCCCGAGGGAATATTGCCGTAGAATCTATTAATAGCATTCAAGGTTAAACATGACTCCTTCAGAGTTACCAAAATACGAAGTTCTCTTCTCCTTTCGTTCTCTTCTTTCTTTTTGATTTTGACTTGGTTTCCAGGGTCAGGGCCTTTTTCATTGGGTGAGCACATCCGATTCTAAAGTCCTTTCCTAAACCACTTCCCATTCAGCTACTGAAAGATAGAGATAAGGCTTTCTAAATGAGATTGGTTCCACGAATATGCAGGCTAGAAAGATGCTATTTGCTGCTATTCTATCTATTTGTGCATCAAGTTCGAAGAAGATCTCAATCTATAATGAAGAAATGATAGTAGCTCGTTGTTTTATAGGCTTTATCATATTCAGTCGGAAGAGTTTAGGTAACACTTTCAAAGTGACTCTCGACAAGAGAATCCAGTCCATTCAGGAAGAATTGCAGCAATTCCTCAATCCTAACGAAATAGTTCCTCGGGAATCCAATGAACAACAACGTTTACTTAGGATTAGCTTGCGAATTTGTGGCACCGCAGTAGAATCATTACCAATGGCACGCTGTGCGCCTAAGTGTGAAAAAACAGTGCAAATTTGTTATACCGAAACCTAAATGTTAAGTCAGCAACACTTCCAAATGCTACTTCTTCTTGTCGCATCCGTCTTCAGGATGATCTAGTCACAGGTTTTCACTTCTCAATGAGTGAAAGATTTGTCCCCGGGTCTACGTTGAATGCTTCTATAGTAGAACCCATTCGAGAAGGCTTGGTAGTCTTAAGAATAGTTCGGGTGGGGGACCAAGAGTTGTCATGATAGAAAATGCAAAATTGATTTATCAATCTATGGAAATGGATTAAACATTTCTTTTTTATGAATAAAAGCGAGAAGAGATCACCTTATGCCAATGAACAAGTGATTAATGTTCCCAAAGAAAAGATGTGCAGACGTATAGCTGAGATTATTAAAAAAGCTAGCGATAAGAATAAACAAGACGAATAGAATCTAATTCATGTTCATGCTAACAGAGGAGCGGATCTAATACCAAGACGAGTTCTTTCTCAGGAAGTGCAGCAAGTACTTAAGGATTTTTGGGATATTATGCCCTATGAGTTAGTTGTCAAGTTCCTCCTAGGAGGGCAGTCTACCACAAGATCGAGTTGGGGCTTAGGGCCAAAGCCCCTTAACTTACTTAGACTGGGGCTGGGTTTAGTGGATGGCCTCTCCAACTAGCATCTATTAGTCTTGGGGCTCAGTTGAGCTCAGGAAACAATTTAAGGAACTCATTGAGGCCTATTTCTATTCCAGCTAAACATGCAGTTTTTCCCTATCTTGCTGGGGAAAAGGTTGGGAAGCCCCTGTTTTATTCCAGAAAAAGTGGGAGCCTTTGCATTGATTATCAGGCGCTCAACAAGGTAACCTAACCATCAAGAACAAGTATCCACTTTGATTACAGACTTCTTCGCCCTAATCAATATGCGCAAGATACTTCTCGAGGTTGGATTGAGGGTCGGGCTACTATCAGGTGCGTGTCACTGAAGGAGATGAGCCAAAGACAACCTGTGTGACAAGAAAACAACCTTACTAATAAAGGGGTGTTTGATAATTTTTTTGTTATGCCATTTGGACTCACCAATGCCTCTGGGAACACAATCCCACATCAGAAGATTTGGGAGTGAGAGAGCTGGATATAAGGGCTTGGGTCCTTGTATCAGCCACGAGGCCTTTTGCCATGGGAGACCATGGGAAAAACAAAGCCGTGAGGGCCCTGTGCTTGCAGGCCAGGGACTGCCAACAGCGGACAATATCGTGGTAGTGACGGCTCGGTGAGACTCTGCATGGGCTCCACGTGGGGAGTCAGGTCGTTACAAATGGTATCAGAGCCAGTCTTCCCTTGTGCTCGTGCCCGCAAGGGTGCGGGGCTCCTTAAGAGGGGTAGAATATGGTAACACAATCCCACATCAGAAGATTTGGAAGTGAGAGAGCTGGATATAAGGGCTTGGGTCCTTGTATCAGCCACGAGGCCTTTTCCCGTGGGAGACCATGGGAGAAACAAAGTTGTGAGGGCCCTATGCCTACGGGCCAGGGACTGTCAATAGCGGACAATATCGTGGTAGTGATGGCTCGGTGAGACTCTACGTGGGCTCCATGTGGGGAGTTGGGTCGTTACAATGCCCCTGCCACGTTCTGCACCCTCTACAATGAGCTATTCGACCCGTACTTAGACGATTGGTGGTATACTTTGATCGTGGGCTATAGCCATTCGTTAAATGACCATGTTAGCTACCTCTGGACCGTTAAGGAAGAATCACCTCTATGTAAATAAAAAGAAATGCTCCTTTGGATAGATGGAGATCCTTTTCCTAAGGCATTGGACGGGCATCAGAGCCCTCAAGGAGTGGCAAGCACCTCCTACCAAGGTGAGTGAGCTAAGATCATTTTTAAGGCTCGTGAACTATATTACCGAAGATTAATTGTAAGTAACTCGAAGAGGGCTTCTCAACTCAAAAACCTCCTAAAGAAGGCCGTACGGACCGATCACGGCATTGCACTTTTCGGAATAGTGTCAAAGCGCTTTTAAGGACCTAAAGTAGGCAGTGATTGATGACCTCGTATTGCAGTTGCCAAATTACATTAAGCCATTTGAAGTACACATGGATGCGTCAGACTATGCCAAAGGCGGTATGATAGTACAATAAGGTGACCCTATCGCATATAAGAGCCGAAAGATCAATGAGACCAAGAGGCGCGGTCCAAGAGAAAGAGATGACAGTAATAGTGCACTACTTGAAAACATAGAGGCAGGTCACGATTCGTGACAGATAATGTGGCAACGAGTGACTTTCTGACCCAGAAGAAGTTCACGCCAAAACAGGGATGATGGCAGCAAGACAAACTTCCCCAGTTTGATTGATATGGTGCTAGAGTATAAGCTTGGATGGACCAACCAAATCGCGGATGCCTTAAGTAAAAAGATGAAGATGGTAGCATTTAAGTATGAGGTAGTGGCAGCCACCAGCAGGGTCATGAGGACCCTACCGTATCGTATTCGAGATGGGCTTAGTATTCCAGATAAATGAAAAGCTTATTTCTTTGTTATATCATTCTTCGATTGCCAAACATATGAGATGTCCAGTTTTCTTCCCTTCGTTGTTTTGGATCTCGACGGTTACCAGTAGCTCTTTTGGATCAAAGTGTGTTACAGGCCATAGAAATAGCTTTCTCAAGTGACGATGATTATTTATCTGGTGTGCTCACTATTCTATCGTAGCGTTATAAGTTGGGGTGATAACGAATTCGTAACCAAGAATGGTGGGGTTCCTAAAGTGTGAGCGGCATTTGAGAGATGACTGTAAAACTCATTTTCACGGATTTTCGTAGTCAGACTGAAAATAACAAACAAGAAGCAAAAAACAACAAAAGAAAAGAAGAGAAAATGAACCTACCTTACTATCTTACTCAAGGAAGGAATAAAGCGATGAGAGAGAACTATTTCTTCAATCAACTGTAAGAAGTGCGAATAGGAATTCTAATAACTCTAATAAACCCATCCCCCGACTTTATCTCTTTCTATACAAATACTACTTGCTTGCTTGAACTCAGTCTTACAATCGGCTAAATGAAGCCTAAAAGGCCAAAAGGTCGTTAAAGCTGTCTCTAGCCCACGCTAAAAACCCCCCGATCGTGAACTAGAGCTGGAAATGAGCCCTTGCCATAGAAACGGGAGTTTAAAGGAATAACTAGAGATTGAGTTCTATCTTCAGAGGATGGGGATATTATAAATACCAATATTAGACTATTTGCCAATTCGGAGAATAGTCTTATTTCTGTAATTAGTTTAGGAAGAAGAAAAGTTGATATACTGTAGGCCGGTAAGGGGGATGCCACTGCTTTGATGAAAGCAGTGCTGTATGGGCCCTAGGGAACGGATAACCTTGTGTTGGAGGTGCTACATAGCCTTGCTGAAGGAATTGCTGTGGAGTGTGGGAGCAGATAAACTGATAATGGATCCCATGCTACTTCAAGTAATCATCAAACTCTTGCAACGTGTATTCTTCACTTGACGGAACAGAATAAAACTTAAAGGGAACCCTCATTCTTTAGTGCCAACCAGGGGATCCAATAGAGATGCCCCTGTCAAATGACTCCAATCGTATCTGAATCTCTTTTAATGATAGAAAGGTAACCCCAAAGATTAGTAGTTTGCTGTGTTGAACGTAACTATAGGGTCTCTACCTTGAACTGAATGTCCAATCCCTGTTTCTCGGTCCCCTTCCCTCTCCCCTAAACCTCGTCCTTTCCTCTTGCGGGTAAATAGTAGTAAAAAAGAACTGTTGGTAAGCGGATCAGCTTCTAGCTCAAGTTCAGTCTCAAGCTAAGTCTTAGGCTCCAGCTAGCATGACTCCTGGCATCACTTTTCCAGTAAGAATAAGTGCTAGGCTAAAAGATTGGAATTGAGCTACCCAACTTACTGAATACAACTATGGACCTGAAACGATATCTTTCAACTATTCGTGGTAAGAAAATATAACCTTCTTCTACTTAGGTAGTGGGAACGAAAACTATTCCTTTCTGTGCTGGTAGTTTTATAAGGCTAGTGAAAGCAGTATTCTATAGGTAGTTACTACTTATCCTATGCTTATCTGCTTGTAGATCTTAGTTGTAATTCATTTGATTTGAATCCTTACTACACAAAGGAGGAATATAAGAGCAAGAGGGCAAACTACTATCCTGGTCTACTATAAAGGCTTTGTTCCATTAGGTCTTCTGCCATATCGAAAAATAGAGGGAGAAAATGACTGAACGGGGGAGTTGGATCCAGGCTAAGAACTAAGGATAGTTATATGCTTAACACATGCAAGTCGTAGAAATACCACTAATAAGGACAGTGAGGTTTTGATCCCTATTATTAGCTTTTAGTAATCCAGTAGACGGAAAGCTAGCAGCAGTCTCAATTAGAGAAGTTAGAACTCTGATACAAGCATGTGTACCAACGAATACCAACAAGTGGAGTTAACGCTATATCTCATCATTTCCTTAGTAGGGGTTATTCCTAAACAAAATACCGATTCAAGCCCCTTTACTAGGTTGGGCCAGTCTCACGATTCTCAATTTCAAAATATCTTAATTAAGAGATGAGAGAACAATGACTGAACTTCGTCAACTCTTTTTCGAATAAGAAAGCTTGTCTGTCTCTAATGCGAATGAGGAATGCAAGATAGCAGAGTAGTTTACGCCCAAAGGGTCCTCTACTGGACAGGTCCTCGGGGATGAAGTCAACTTGCTACTGATTGATTGAGCATCAAGACAATCTGCTTTGAACATGAATGAGACATGCTATTAGAGTAGAGAATGGATAAATTGTTCAAGCTACCACTTATGTGAACATGTGAATGAACATATGAACATCTTATACACGTATATATGACACATGTGTAGCATTATGGTTGTTAACGAGAGAAGGCTTCTTGGTTACAGAAGGGGGTAGCTAGGATCCTGCTGATGGGCTAAAGAAGGAGTTCCCTCCCGGGGTTGTCAACTAGAAGGAAGATGTTAGGCATCCAGGTGTGCTATCTGAAAGAGGGCTAGAAAAGTTTGATCTTACTAGCCCATGTGGGAGAGCTTGTTCAGTTTTAACATCTTTGTAAGGTGGTAGAGCAAGTTTAGTTTTCATTTACTTGTTGCAAGCAAGCAATCTTTTCCCTTCATATCCTGCCGGTCGAGAAAAGAAGTTGAATCATCTAAGATAAGAGAAAAAATTTCATATAGAGAGAAAATGGCGTATACAGAGAGAGAGAATAAGATATATGCTTAACAACATGCAAGTCGAAGAACTTAGACCAAAAGGAGCTTTCCCTCAAGTAAAGGGAAAATTTTGATTTATGCAATTTCAATCTCATTCATTTCTTATAGCCGCTAAGTCGTCTCGTTCTTGAGTGGGGGTTCATGGCAAAGAATTGGGTTCAATTCCCATAGCCCCCTTGTGGCGAAATAACATGATCTGGCCTGGAAAGCTCGAATGTTAACTAACGACGTATTGTTATAACATCCAGCGTTCAGAACCAGCTACTACAATTGGAATCTCTATCATGAAAAAGCTCTTGTCGGGCATACTACGAATTTCTTTGATTAAATTCTTTGTCAGTATCTCCTTCGTCTTCTTAAGTAGTGTACTGTGGGACTGGTGCTTGTCTTGGTGTGGCCCTTTATATATTGACTTTCTCGATCTGCTCTCTCAAATGGAGAACCTACGTCTTTCTGTTGGAGGCGACGGAAGCAATGCTGGCCCTTTGAGACGCCCGGTTCTCGATCTTAACCTCTCCCCTGAACCGGAGTAGATCTCAACGAACCTCCGGCTCAAGAGCCGGAGCAGCAACCTGACCCTTCTCCCGGGTTATCAAGGGAGCCTATTAGAGCTGAATTGCAAAAGAACGTAAAAGGTCTCCGCATTGCTCAGGGGCTTCTCAATTATTGGGAGGATCTTATGCGAATAGAACTTCGTAAGGAACGTGCTAGTCGGGAAATGAGGAAGGTTTTTTGCGAATTGTGTGAATCCTGGCAGAGGCGCAAATAAAATCAAAAAAGTGTCTTCGTCTAAGTCCTGATTCTGGGATGGAGCCGTTTGAGGTGAAAGCCCCACGTATGATTTTGAAGCTGAGCCTTTCCAGCAATGTATCTTATCTATTTAGTGATCAGTCTGCTAGTTTCATTGACTCCTTTCTTTTTCAGTATGCCGCTCCGCGAGCAAGGAATGCCATGCACGAGCGGAGCGAAAAGAAAGCAAAGGGAATTCTTCGATTTTTGTCGGAGAAATCCTTTGATTGCGTATTGAATATAGATTCATATCTTTCTTGTTCCACTAGCTAGGACCAAATTTGCAGATGTCCCTTTCGTTATTACAACCTTCTTTTTTGATGGCAAAGACCAGAAGCTACATGCAAATTCTCATTGGATCTCGGTTGTTCTTAACATCGATGGCTATTCATTTAAGTCTTCGGGTAGCACCACTAGATCTTCAACAAGGTGGAAATTCTCGTATTCTGTATGTACATGTTCCTGCGGCTCGGATGAGTATTCTTGTTTATATCACTACGACTATAAACACTTTCTTGTTCCTATTAACGAAATATCCATTTTTTCTTCACTCTTCCGGAATCGGTACATAAATAGGTGCTTTTTCCACGTCGTTTACCTTAGTTACTTGGGGGTTTTGGGGAAGACCTATGTGGGGCACCTTTTGGGTGTGAGATGCTTGTTTAACCTCTATATTCATCTCATTCCTTATTTACCTGGGTGCACTGCGTTTTCAAAAGCTTCCTATCGAACCAGCTCCTATTTCAATCCGTGTTGGACTGATCTATATACCAATAATCAAGTCTTCAGTCAACTGGTGGAATACATCGCATCAACCTGGAAGCATTAGCCGATCTGGTACATCATTACATATTCCTATGCCCATTCCAATCTTGTCTAACTTTGCTAACTCCCCCTTCTCAACCCGTATCTTGGTCGTTCTGGAAACACGTCTTCCTATTCCATCTTTTCTCGAATCTTCCTTAACGGAAGAAATAGAAGCTCGAAAAGGAATACCAAAACCTAGTTCACTCGCTGAGTCTCTTTGTATCCATGGCTGAATGGTTAAAGCGCTCAACCTAGTAAAGGGGCAAATTCGTAGGTTTGATTCCCGTTGGATACACTTGGAACGTTCACTTCAATCGCTGCTCACAAAATTTATACATATGGCTCGCCCTTATAGCTTATGGGGCACTTCACTCGCTCAATACTCATTCAAAACATCCACTCGTTCTTCACTCACTAGGGAAAGAAAAAGGATAGATGACTGAAAATCCCGCTTAGAGATCACAATTCTAGTAAGAGTAGGAGTTCCCATCCATCATCTCCATCGAGGCCTCGTTTTACCAGCCAATTACAATTGATTCATCGGATTGAAAGCTCTATTAGATTCGGCAACTAAGGATGAGATTACCTGAGTATCAACTTTGATGTCCTGAATGTTCTCTTTAATAGGGTCACCTTGACCGGGCTCTTCACCGAAGAACTTTTACCCATTCAACTGGAGCACAGCTATACTTTCATCGCTTTCACTAGAACGTCAGTCATAGGGGCACTTTTTCTTCCTTCCTTATTAAGTCCAGGGACGACCCCTATGTTTTTTCGTGGAGCGCATAATTTTCCTTAATCGGCGAGAGTATATATAATCTATTCCATTGGGAAGAGCATGATTGAGGGCTTTATACTATAGTCTCTAACTCTTCGGCTCTACCTTCAGCCCCTTCTTATTATGTATCCTACTGCTTCTTTGCTTGTTTTTCACGATCAAGCATTCATGTGCTTAGCAAAGAGGTAGTAGCATTAAGGGTAACAAGAATTTCATTTTCTGAATAAGCTGACGCAGCTCTTGCTTGCTGTCTGTATGTGGTAGGGCCTGGTTAACTGCCCGGCCACCTCTTTAGCTCATCTCTTGTTAATGCTAGAACTTTGGAATATTTAATAAATGATGCCATTCCCGACTCGCGAAGTGAAACTCAATCTCTATTCATTAATTCAGCGCTAAGATGTAGAACTTAATTATATATGGGTCAAGAGATCTTCAATATGGAATTCTCTTTTTTATATTGCAATCCTTCTTAGTGAAAAATGACTCTAAATACTATGTAGGGGAATGACTGAACTATGGGGACTCAATAAAAGACATTATCTGAGACTTAGGAAATGAAACTTCCATTCAACTTCGAGAGGAAATAAGTCTCAGCAGGCACTAAGGGGGAAGATTAGAGACAAAATTCGAATATAAGAATAGAGGAGTACGTGGGGGTGAAGTAAACATAACTAACGCAATATAGACCGGGCTTCATTTCCATTCATTCTTTTATAAGGATGCTCTTCTACTGGGCAATAGGGCACATTGTTTTCGTTTCTGTAATAGGCGCGCTTGGCTAACGAATAAAAACCTTGTTCCACTTTCATTGGTCTAGTCCAGTTATTGCTTATCTCTTTCTTCTCTATCGGTGAATTGGGGGAAAGAGTGCACCAATAAGAGGAGGTGAAAAAGCAAGAAATAAGAAAGTAGAATAGTTGGCACATGCTAGTCAATCTAGTACGTACGTCGCCTTCGTTCTTTCCATTCAATATGTCCTCCAGCCCATCTTGCTCATCTGGAAACTCTCGCAAAGTTTCATCCCACTTGGATAGTGAAGTGAGTAAAGAACAAATCTGACTTTATGGTCGGTGCAAACAATAAAAGGAAAATTATTCCCATCAGTAAAGGAATAGTTCTTCTCTTAATGATATATCAAAATATCTATTTTTTCATTCAAGGTTATGGAAGTTTAGTCAAGTCTTCTGTCAAGGTAGCATTTGCTTTCCCGGGAATCAATCTCTTTTGGAATCGGGTAAAGCTCCACTCTTAACTGGCAAGGCCTAAGTCCAATAGCACTTCGTGTCTTTTTCAAAATCTCTCTCGTAGCAGCAGCGGCACTCGAGTTCTTAGTGCCTGGTGCAATAAGTACGGCATTTCCAAGCCTCATTGTTTAAATTGAAGGCATCTCAACAATTTCATTGCCTAAGGCCTCTCTGACCATGGTTTAGTCTGATTTTACGCGAACTAGCTATGGCTGGTTCAGGTGTCGCTCTTCTTTCTGATGCAGGAGCCCTTTTTTTCGTAAGTGAGAGCAATAGCACCGTCCGACACCACTGGTATTATTCATATATATATGGAACACTCATGCTTTTTCCCCAATGGAATGATCTGGACTCTTGCGAAAGAAAGGACCTCTAAATTCGACGACCTTGACTGAAAAACTCCCAATTAAGTTAGTAGCTAGCCAAGTAGCTGAGAGACCAAATAAGCACAGTAGCTGTTTGGAGCCGAATGAGCTCTATTTGGGATTCTATAGCCTACGCACTTGCTTTTAGGGGATCGAAGTTGGATGAATTTCTAGTGGTTCCTTCCATCGGCATCATCGAACCATGTTAGCAATCCAAAAGAACTGGAAGCTCGAAACGACCAGTCAAAGGAATTGATCCATTTAGTTATGTTCTTCTCCAAGTTTTATAGCACACCCATGTAGAGCGGCACTAAGCGCGCTGCATTTCCTGTCCAAGTAAAGAATATCTTGACCAAGCCCTTTCAGCTTGCATCCTTCTTTTGCCATTGGGAATCGAACATCTCTCAACTTGTAAGTGGTAGAAATTCAAAATGTTGGACTCTATTGCAGGCTTTGGTTGATTAAAGAATCCTCTCGTGTATACTAGTCAAAGATGTGACTTTCACAAGTTCGATTGATCTTTGACTGGTGTGCCTGAGAATATGATTGATAAATGGGCTTTTGAAACTCGATTTGTCGCAACAAGAGGTATTGTCTACGCCTTTTCAAGTAGGGATAATCTCTCAATTGTTATGATCCTCTATTGTTCCTCGGTAGTGGCCTAAGGCTCAATGCAATGATTGATCTTCTGTGCTAAGGCTAGTATCTCATCCCATCTTTCATCTTATTATTTTGAGCTCCTTTCAAAAAAGTGTCAAAGTGTAACCTGTTGCTCCTTGATTTCACATAAACAACTAAGTGTCGTCTGATCCTTTTGGTCTTCTCTTTCTGTGTCTATTGATCTCCTGCCCACTCACATTCTCTTTATCGAATCCTTCTAGGTAGATAGGACTACTCATGTTTGCTCTCGGCCTTGGCTGCTTAGAGACATCCCTTTAGTTCGTCTTAGAGAACGGAAAACAAAATTATATTTTCGTCCTATTGTAGGTCGGTCATCTGTTCAATCTGGAATTCCATCCCTTGTTTACTTTCTAGTACCAGTTTAAGTTCCTTTGTTCAAATCAATATATATGTCAGGCTTCCCTTTCTAAAGAAGTTTTTATCTATTGCGAGAAGTTCCTCCATCCGTTGACTCTCTCTTTGGCAATGACAAAAATGAATCTGGGTCTTGATCGTTAGAAGAAGTCAATATAGGCTCTGGTGAATCAGTCAAATCGAGTCATCCAGCCCTACTGTAAAATTCCACAAGATTTGTTAATGATTCCCACTCTGCTAAATCTTCCTAAAAATGGATTGCGAAAGCCCTGTCTCCTATTGGCGGAGAAGCAAAATTGGAATCAAAATTTGAATTTTTTACCATGCCTCAGACTGGAATACAGAACATAGTCACTTACTGAATGAGCACCTTGTTGGAGAAGATGCAGATCCTGAGCTACTAAGCTCAACGGATTCTTCCCTCACATTGTCAACATCAATGAAGGTTTTCTTGAACTTTGGGGTAGAGAAAACTTGCCCGCTCGAAGAAAGGTGCAGCGGGCAATCATTTGTATTGGTGACTCTTAGTTTCTTCCCCTTCCTAGCAACATAGGGCAATTCAACCCCTATTCCACTAGTTCTGATGTTACTATGCAAAAAGACTCCTCTGGTCACCTTCTTATTTATATTATAGCATGCACTCTCTCATCAATCGGGCTGTCCATTCCTCCTTCTTCCATCTGCCTCTACTCTTGCTACCGAATCCGAGTGCACTTTTGAGGTCTTCAGTCTGGGGCAAAGGCGAATCCCTCATACTGTATACGGTCGAGCCGGCTTGGCTGGTACATCAAGCATATCGGCATATTCTTTGTTCAATCTGGTACACATATCTGTTAATGTCAATCAAGTAATAGAATTCATTCCCACTGTCTGAGGAAAATATGAAGAATTTCCATTTTATGAGCTTGTAAGGCCCGAATAAAGGGGAAAATAGGGCTATAAGTAGGTCGTTTGCTATTGCTATAAAGGCTGCTCGCCTTTCTACAGTTTGGCTTCGCTATCGCTCCTATGTAGTGGTCGACCTAAAAAGTAGTATTCATGCCATACTAGAATGCCTATTATCTAGTGCCAGAAGCAACCAAGATGAGGTCGCTCTACTTCGAAGACAAGGCTCGTTCCGTATTTTACTTACGAGCTCGTGTAGTATTCACCCATATCTCTAAAGGGGCTTATGCACTCCACTCGCTGTCTACTCAACGAGCTTTAGAGCGAGTGAAGCCTTCAATTTAATGGCTTCCCCCCTTTTCCCTCACCCTACTCTTTCAGATCTGTTTAAGCTTCCCTGATTTGGGGGATTAATTGATTAGATACCCGAGAACTATAATCTTTCCTAGGAACAGCTTCTACGATGATAGATAGGGGTCAGGTTTGTTTGGCATCTATGCCTTCTGCCCTCCAAATAGTATGAGAGACTTTCAGCTTGTACTGCTCATACTCCTAGATCTTCACGGCACCTCTTCCACCATAGTGCAAGCTGGGAGTTGCTTTGAAAAGCGAGGCCTACTTCAAAACTCGCTTTCAACAAATATCAACAACACCACAAAAAAAGTCAACTATGGTTGCCCACTGATCTGATCATAGGTCAAATCCAATCCCTTCGCTTCGCGCTAGGCTTGGAAATCGTAAGTCAGGCCCCCTTCGCCTCTCGACAGCGAGAAAGCGAGTAGCAAGCTGAAAAAGCCAAGTCCCTTTTCAATAATAATAAGGTAAGCTTCATAGCTCCAACCTATCGAAGGGGAAAATGCAAAACTAGCTGAAGGAAGGGCTTCATAGCCTTACCTTTTTCCTTATTAAAGGGAGAGCTTTTTCTTATTATTCTTCAATTTTAGTATTTTATGAATATAAGAATAAGCTAAGAGGGATGGGAATCATAAGAATTGAGAAGTCCTTCATTGAATTGAATAGGGTAAAAAAGACAGGTTCAGAAATGGCCGGATTAGCAGGAGGAAGTGCAGCCCCACCCTAAAACAAAAGTGTACGTATATAAAAAAAGAGATTGGTTATGTCCTTTACTTCATAAGCTCCTTCCCATCTATCTTGACAGGGAAGAGGGTCAGTTGTCTCTGCCATTGCAGGTCCTTCTTCTTCTGCTGAGACGGCCCTCGTTTTCATTTTTGTTTGTTCACCATGGCACGAAATCATAAAGAAGCTGGAATAACTCAGAAAGAGAGTGGCGCTTAGCGATACCATCTCTTGTCTTTGTAGAGGAACAGTACGATCTTGGACTGGCCCCCTTCGCATGACCTAGAAAGAAAAAGAATTTCGTGCTACTATAAGGCCTCTAAACTCATCCCTTAGGACATTATTGCGTTGCCCATGGGGATGGGGTAGTCCCGATTTCCATAGGTCCTTGGTTCGACCTCCTAATAAGAATTGAGGTCCTTGCACGGGCGTCTCTTCCCTAAGACTTGCTTGCTCTGTATGGAGTGCCCCGTGGTTCCTCGAGTGTCAACCGTAGACAGGAATGCCATCAACTAGGGCGCTATTGGCCACTAACCACTCGCTCACTGGCTGCTTGGGCTCTGTGTTTCAAGTTCGTTATCCTAACCGTCTCATCTGCTCTACCGAGAGCCTAGCCCCTTCTTCTATCTTATCTACTGCCTTGTTCCTTAACTCCATACTTCTCCAGCCGCTCTCTGTAATAGCTTGCTTCTCGGGTGGCTCGTACCCTTGGCAGTACGGCTAAGCTAGAGTGGGCTCAGCAGTCGACCTGTATTTCCAGGCGCATGCATAAAGGAATGATTAGTTCCACAAATCTCACTACACTAACCATAGAAAACTCCCTCTCGTTGGACTGAAATAGAGGTTTGATTTAACCGACCAAGTACAACATAACATTTGACACCTAAGGAAGGTACAACCCAACTATAAAGTACATTAGCAGATGTTAAAATAATACGTAAATACATTTTGGCTGGTACAACCACTCTATTGTCCACTTCTGATAAACGTGATTGACCCAATTTCGAATCATCTTCTGGAATCGTATAATTGTTAAAAGTGAGTGACTGTTCATTGGAACTGTTATAGTCCGAATACTCATAAGGTTGGGTCGACGCCCACCTCCTCCCAAACTGTACTTGCAAGTTTCCCCGCAAAAAGCTCTCCACGCCTACTCTTAGAAAGAACACTATTTTTCTTTAGTTATGTAGTTCTCCAAACCGTAAGACCCTATATAAGTAAGGGTAATCGAAGGTGGGGGAAAGTAGATTGGCAACAGGGAACCATTTCTCACCCAACCCTACCTACCGAATATATTCGAGGGGGAAGCTGGAATCGAAAAAGACTTGGTTCCACACATATTGTAACACCCCGATCCCTCTCGAGATCGGGAGTTCTATCAATCAATCTAATCACAACCCAAATCCAAACCCGGGCATAATTTTCAGGGAAAACGGACGGAGTCTCCCCTGTTTCTAGGCAAAATATAAAACCTGCAATAGCATTTAAATGGACCAACGCCGTGTCCAACCATACAAAACTTCCTCAAGGCCATCCGAGCCTCGGTTTTCAACAATTAAACTCAGCAGGTATACATACATTTCCAATTTAAAAGCTAACCTATCTCTTTTCATTTTTGACCAGTACATTCAAACTAGACAATTAAATCATACTAAGCTACTGCATAAAATAAACTATCGTGCCATTCTAACTCTTTTCCTTTGGACATTACAAACATGCATTGAAGATAAGCTATGCTAACTGATTACATAAACTAGCTTATCAATTCACCTCAACTGCTTAGCTAAATTTAAATTACATTTCTTTTAGCAATAAATACCTACAACATATGAAAACATATATCTTTACAACTTCAACACTCAAGCCACATAGGCACGCAAGACAACTCTTCAGGCAACGAACTTTCACGAAATCACGAACTTTCCAGCTAACATGACATTTCCTGAAATGTGGTGGTGAGGAGTGAGTATACACAACACGTATACTCAGTGAGGGCGAGACAGATATCGAGTTGGAGAGAAAGAAAGTCGTGCAATGCTAATAAGGCAGTTAAGCAATATAACTGATAAATAAGCAATCAAGACAAACAATCAATACAATAAGCAATTACTGAAAGCATTAACACAACCATTCAAAGCTATACCACACTCTGAAGGCTATGGTTCACTCATACGAGCAATGTACTATTTCACGAGCGATACATCAATCTCGAGCTTGATGTTGACAACAATGACAACAATGACAATAATGACAATAAACGCGCAACCACCTTATAATACCAGTTTGGAATACCCCGGAAGTATTCATCAATTCTACGACCCAAATCTCCCTGGGAGGCAACCCAAGCGAGAAAGGGAAAAGCAGCGGAGCTAGAGCAACCAACACTGGCAACACGAGGCTACCCAGAGAGGCCCATCACTCACGCGCGAGACACTATGTAATGCAAGACTCGATACAAGGCAATAAACGAGCGATAGCACAACAATACAAACTAGTGACAACAAACGAGATAGCAAGCAATCATAATCAATACTAGCATTCAACTAACTTTTCAAGCATAACAAGCAATAATAAGCAACAATGACACAAATTAAACAAGTATATCAAGCAACCCTAAGCATTCTATAGGCATAATATCAAGATAACAAGCAAAATCACAAATCGGCCCCAACTATCAAAACACTACCATTTCCAAACGAGCCACGAGTTCTGGAAACCGACTTCGCCAATCCTCCTAGGTCACCATAAGGCACGTCTAAGGACCCCGAAACCCTACTTTACCCTAGAATTTGCGCAAAGCCCCGATTTCCCCATTTGCTCGTTTGAACTACAACTATACTAACCAAACATCCAACCAACGCCATAATCGCACCAAAAGTGCTTCCATGGCCTCCTGAAACAATGCCATCACGCAAAACGAGAAAACGCTAAACTCGACCTAAATGACCCCGACTTTCACCAAGGTATAATTCCCATTTTTTCCATTATGCAACCCAAACAAACCATGCATTTAGGCATTCTAGTATACCTAGCACATTTCTACATCAACGGTCAGCATAACAGAGCAACTTCATCGTTTCAAGGGTTTACTATTCACAAAACACTATTCATTAATCAATTTAAATTGCAATCTCAACATTTAACCGCAGAAAATGTTAAAAAGCTATAAATATATGTTCTACAATCAACAAGGAACATTCTTTAAGCAACAAAACGATTAAAACAACAATCTACGCATAAAATCCAAAAATCAAAGTTTAGATACAAAATTTTCAAATGCGCAAATAACGATGAAACCCTCACCTTAGACGCTCCTAGACGCTAGGAAAACCTCGTAGAGTGCCTCGGAAACCACCCCGTGCAAGCTCACGCAAAGATTTGGTGATTTGTAGTTGAAATTTTCTTTTTTTTTTCTCCTTCTTTTTCCCATGGTTTCAAGCCTTTGTTCTCTATTTTTTTTTCGTGTGCAATTCTGCTTATTTAGGAAAAAAAATGACAAGTCAAAGGTCAAAGATTTGGTCAACCCGCTAAACCAAAACAACTATGCGCGACTTTACGAAAACGGCCATAACTTCTTCTAGAAAACTCCAATTCACGAAAGGTTTGAAGCTTCAGAAACTAGACTCATAGAGCTTTCCAACCATATATAATTTGCTACCTAAATCCTCCCCAATTGGTTCAGATTTAATTCCAAAGTTGACCCAAAATTTCACTAACTTAACATTGCATTTTTTTATTTCTAATCCCAAGTTTGCCCTTTATTAAACATTTCAAAAATTTTCACCTTGTCCTAGTTGGTCAATGTAGATGAAAAGTCAACTAATTTGGTCAAAGAAGGTGAAAGGTCAATAAAATGCAATTTAAATGAACTTTAAATGCTATTGAATACATGCCAGGTTCGGGGTATCACACATATGAGACACGCAGACGATATGGGATGACCAGTTCACAATGGGAAGGGAATTTGATCCTATAGTCGTCTTCTTTGTTCAAAAAATGCACAGTGGAAAGGGATGCTAGTCGGCTTTGCGAAGTTGTAGGCCCCAATAAATCAGATCCAGAGTAATTCCTCACCTATCCTGTCAGGGGCCTAGTTGAACGCTCGAGTATAGATTCCCTATGCTCATGTGAATGACCGGGGCTCGTAGATTAAAAAGGATCTATCCATAGGCCTGATCGGATATCCTTTGTCCACAAACAAAAACAAAGTCGGTTTTTAGTAGTAGTTCATGAGACCTCGAATTCCCACGTTCCAGCGTGCATTTTGCCAAGAGGTCCCAACCCCAACTCTAGCTGAGAAGTTGAGTTACCCTTCTTTTTTTTCATTGCAGCAAGTTGGTTGCGAGGTCCTCCAGACCTGGACCTGTTCGGACGTGAGCTGAGATTCCAACAATAAGATCCCACTACTGCTCATTCCAGTGGATGGGACGCTTTCCCTAGCTTTTGATTTTCACGTATTTTTTTTTCAGAAAAAGAATAGAATAAAGAAAGAGATAGTCTATATCCTGTATCGATCATAGGATCAACCTATGAATAGGTAAATTCTCTGTGACCTCCCACCGTTCAAGACATTCCTTGCTTCTCGCTTCGAACGACTCATTGGTGGAGGAGTTGAAGCGCTGGTCCTCTTCGGGCAAGTTGCTTGTGCCTGTTGTTACCTACCGTAGGACCTCCGTCCCCGAAGTGAAGAAATAGGAGCAGGAACTGAAAGGTGCTAGCCAACATAAGATATCATGTCATTACATAATCATAAGTTGGATTCAACATCTAGAATGTCATGCATGGACACCTTGACATAGCCGAAAACTACATAGGCTATCTTCAAAATTTTTGCAAGTTTCATAACAAGGATCAACATGCTAACATCTCATTATACCCATTGATTACCAACACATGTATATATCAACTATATATTCATAAACAAAAGGAGGTTCATAGGTATACCTCACTAGTAGATCACTTTGGAGAAGATGTAGATAGTAGACAAGCCTTTAAATCCTTCTAACTTGAAGGCTCTAGTCAGTCCACCAAGCATCCAAAGTCCTACCCCACCTTGAAGATATAATGTGCTAGTATATCTTCAATGTACGAAACTATGAATATGTGGTTTTGATAAAAAAGGCAAAAGCTTCATGAACTTCAAGCTATGGTCGAAAGTTCAAGCTCAAAGATGAAGAAGATAAAGTTCTCTCTACTCTCCTCGTATGCCTTGGCCGAATTGTATGTGCATGTATGTGTAGTTGTCACATGATGAGAGAGAGTGTTGTCATCTAATATAAGCTAATAATAAATTAAGTGACCAATCACTATTGTCACCTTTTCATGACAAGCCATGCAAGCCATTTGATTTCAATCATTAGCGTTCGATGATGAAAGATGATCATCTTCTCTCTCCTCTATCCCTTGGCCGAAATTACAAGTGGGTGGTGAGAGAAGATTGTCATCTTTTATTATATATATAAAACATACTCATATAATTATATATATAATGTTACTTTATTAGTTAGCCAATCTCAATTGTTTCCTTCTAAAGTAAAAGCCATGGAAGCCTTAAGATTGTAATCATTACAATCTAAAGGTAACTTTATTCTCTCTCCTGACACTTGTCAAAAAGGCTTTATCAACAAAAGCAATGGTCAAGATCCTTTTGTTTTTATTCAAAAATGAATCATATCCATTCATTTTAAATTCAAATGACTAGGATTGATGACATGGACTATCCTAGTCATCAACCTCTACATGCAAATGCCAGATGTAATTATCTAGTCATTAAATTGCAATTTCACCTTTTGACAACTAAGACGATGACGTGGCATTTCACAAATTACATCATTATTACACATATACATATATATATATATATATATATATATATATATATATATATATATATATATATATATAATATTTTTGCCAATTCTAATCTCTATTAGAATAAACATATTGAAACTACTTTTCAATAATTACAGTTTGGCCCCAAAAGTTTTAGTAATTACAATTTGACTACAAAACTTTTTAAAATTACACTTTTGGCCCAAATACCAACATTGATTACTCTTAACACCTTAAAGCCACCGACCACAAAATACAAGCTTCCGGCGAACTTATTCATGATACTTTTTAGTGTGTGACCTTCTAAATTCATAATCGCGTACCGATGAGGGACCTGATAAACCTCCTTGTCTAATTCAGAAATGTCTCCGTCATTTACCGAAATACCCTCATGCTCATGAGTGACGCACTAGCAACGAACGTATCATGAGAATGTATACGATAATGAAGACGACGTCTTTCATGAATCCATTTAACCGTCAAGAATTAGCGTGCAGTCCGATCCTTCTGTTATAAGTGCCCCGTTCGAGAAAGGACCATGAAATGGTTAAGCCCACATCCGATACTACCTATAAATCTGAATCGGTGAAATGAGATATGACTACCATGGAAAAACTCCTTTCCATCACTTCATACTCGCATTGGCCAAGGACTTGCTCGTTTACCAACTGATCTCAGATATCATAGGACATCGCCTCTCGTCGGAGGTTAACAGATCCTATCTTGACAATTACCTATCGGTTCATACCACAAGACTAAAACGAGAAAGGCCGTAACCCACCTTAGAAGACAGGCATTCTCCAGACGCAGTATTTAGCCCTTGATATAACAGGCAGTCGTAATCTCTCAAGTCTGAGGTTTAATTTGCACAATTCTCAACAAAATAGTAAACTATTAACCTGAAATCATGTAGTTCACTATTTATTGTCACATTCAACGATTCGTACATAGACGATCACTCATATGTTTATTAGTCCACATCATCATGTTGTTCTGGCATTTCGTACGCCATTCTTTATCACGAACATCACTATGTTAATCAAAGGTAATAACATATGATAGCCCGTACTCAATTATTCTAGTCCCAGTTGAATAATATGAAGGGCTATGAATCGTTTCTTAATGCTTATCATATCGAAGAGAAAGTGTGAAATATCCTAAACTCTTTTAGAACATTTCTCTTCTCGGATAAGCATTAGGGACATATTCATATCGAAGCGGAGAATATGAACATCCTTCAAATAACATTGTATATAAAACCCAAAAGCATAATCTTATTAAATCCTAATAAGGTCATCTCAAACTTTAACATTATGGCATATCCCTAACAATCTCCCACTTGCACTAATGCTATCAACCATAGGATCTAGTGCATTTTACATTCGTATCTCTATACTCATCTTCCCAAAGAGAGTGATTAACTGTAACTGATTTTACAGGATCAGTGGGTCATCTATAGAAATAACTATAGGATCTTTATTTGTTAATTCATTTTCTTATCAAGAAAGAAACTCTAGAATTGACTATTTACAGGTTTGGACTCTTGATGAGATCGGGTCCTTTTAAGCTTGTGCAAAAAGCCTCTATGATAGCTACCATATTGCATCTGCTACTATCAATAGACAGAACCATATATTATCCAAACATCATAAAAGTCAAGCATCATCTAGGCTCAAATAATAACATAACTATTATTTATCATGTAACTCATTGCTTTATATCGTGCCAAGTACTTGTCATTGCATTTTAAAGGAGTAGGCAAATAGAGTAAGGATTAGGTACAAAAACCATTTGCGACCTTTCCTTAATAATCGGAAAGAAATCTACAAGAAAAGAGGGATACCCTGCCTTTGAGACTAGAGACCAAAATTTCTTAGATTCCTCCATCTTAAAGAGAACTGTAAGATTGTGACCTGGTGTACAGGAAATGAGAAAACAAATAATCATATCACTTTACTTCATAGACATGACAGTTACAAGACATGATTGGTTTACCCAAGAAAAATAACATGATATAAAATTCAATTGGACTTTGACGAACAAAGGTATCATAAATTCACAAGACTTGTTAAGGGAATTAACTCCAACTAACTTTTCTTATAAATTTAGATATCACCCTCATTTAATGAAAACGATCTCTATGTTTTTCATTTTAACCATTTCATTATAGTTACCTTTCTCTAAAGAAACTATGCATGAATGAGTTTAAATTCTATACAGCTACAGAATTAAAACATGGTATAAGTTTAAAATCAATTTGAAAGATTATGGTGATAAAAGATGCATTCTCTAATCTTCTTTTATAACCCAACATATTCTGGACAAGTCTCATAAACTCCATTTCATTCAATTATTTATTTTGAACAAACTCTTTTGTCAAAAAGAATAATTAATCTATCAAACTCATTTAGATAGATAAATACAAGAATTCTAGTCTTTAACTCTTAACCATTTCAAAGTTCAAGACGATATATGTATGATTTGGTATTTAGCCATTTCTTCAAATGCAAACCAATGAAATATAAATGTTTGAGTTTGAAGACATCGTTTCTTCCGACACACATTCCGATCATTTTATTACTATTAATGAAGGACATACAAAATGCCAAACATTTCTTACAAAGGATCAATTCCAAAATTACCCATAGTAAGAAAAGATTGATAATAGTCACTACTATTGTCACGCCCCGACCCGACCCCGCGAAAGGCCAAGCCTGGACCCGACACACGGACGGAGTCTCCTCTATACCGCGGACGATCCGAAAACCCTAAAAACAATATAATACTTGCGAAAGCCATAAAATAATCAAAACAAGCCAACTTTCTATAAAACATACATTCTCTTACTAACCAACTTTCCAAACCAAAAATGCCATGCATACTACACATGTATTTATGCCACTAAACCGTTAGCTATTAGCATGCATTTCTTCACTAGATACAAGAGTGTAAGTTACAACTTTACAAACTTTAATCCATTACAACATAAGACCATTAAAGGTCTCAAAATAGGAAAATACATACAAGGCTACAAGCCTCAAAATTAAGCGTCCTTCACGCAATATACATAACAAACAAGGTTTGCACAAAACTGGTAACCAACCACCAGCAAAGCAGAGAAGTGCTATCACGGAAACACCTCCTCCTCAATTACCTCGAGAGGGTCTGCCTCAACTACTCCTGTAAAAACATAGTATAGAGAGGAATGAGTAAAAACTATTGCTCAGCGAGGGCAATTGGTCTCAAGGACGGAGATGAGAGGAGTATGCAATGCAATTAGCCAAGCAATACATACAAATCATATAAAGATACAACCAAAGCCAACAATAAAGCAAGGCAAGTATTTAAAGCTGCAAACACTCATTCAAAGGATACGATACTCTTTTCACGAGCAACTTTCAAACACGAATTCGATGACGACGCGCCGGCCCAAACCACCTTATAACACCAGTTTGGAATACCCCGGAAGTATCCATCAACCTACGACCCAAATCCCCTTGGGAGGCAACCCAAGCGAGAAAGGGAATAGCAGCGGAGCTAGAGCAACCAACACTGGCAACCCAAGGCTACCCAGAGAGGCCCATCACTCACGCGCGAGACACTATGCAATGCAAGACTCGATACAAGACGATAAACAAGCGATAAAGCCACACGTGGGAGAATAACAAAGTAGGTTACTCTCGCACGCAATAGCAGCAATTTGATAAGCAATTCAATCAAAAACAACTCAAACAAGTAATTCTAAGCATTCTATAAGCATAAAGACAAGAAAACACACAAAAACACAAATCGGCCCCAACTATCAAAACACTACCATTTCCAAACGAGCCACGGGTTCTGGAAACCGACTTCGCCAACCTTCCTAGGTCACCATAAGGCACGTCTAAAGACCTCGAAACCTTACTTTACCCTAGAACTCGCGCAAAGCCCCGATTTCCCCCTTTCTCGTTTGAACTACAACTACATCAACCAAACACCCAACCAATGCCATAATCGTACCAAAAGTGCTTCCATGGCTTCCCGAAGCAATGCCAACACGCAAAACGAGAAAACGCTAAAGTCGACCTAAACGACCCCGACTTTCCCAAAGGCTTAATTCTTGTTTTTTTCCTCTACGCAACCCCAAAAAACCACACATTTTAGCATTCTAGCATACCTAGCACGTTTCTACATCAACGGAAAGCATAACAGCGCAACTTCAACATTTCAAGGTTTTACTATTTACAAAACACTATTCATTTCACAATTCAAGTTTCAATCACAACATTTAACCACAGAAAATGTTACAAAGCTATAAATACATATTCTACAAATGCTAAGGAACATTCTAGAAGCATCAAATCGCTTTAAATAACGATCTACGGATAAATCTAAAAATTGACAAAGTTAACAAACACAACGTATAAATACGCAAATAACATGCTTCCCTCACCTTAGGTACTCCTAGTCGCTAGGAAAACAACGTTGGTTGCCTCGGAAATCACCCCGCACGAGCACACGGGAAGATTGATCGTTTGGTAGGTGAAAGGTTTTTTTTTTTTCTCTAAGGAACTCATGGCCTGCTACTGTCTGTTCAGCTGCTGTTTTCTTTTTATTTTGATTAGTTTTAGCTTATTTAAGTAACAAATGGTCAAAGGTCAAAGGTCAAGGTCAACAACTTAAAAAAACTTGGTCAAAGGCCCCTATTTTGCGCGTTTTAAAGCCGTTTCAACTAAGGTAAGTTCAATTAAAGCTAGCAACATTTAAAATATAAAATTTAAGTCATCTAAATACTAGTTTCACTATTTGCTGAGGACTGGAACTCGTTATCTAGCTATCGCTCCTTAAATGCAATGCACGTTGCGTCGGCGAGAAAGTAACAGTTAATTCACAAAGAATTTAAGGAAATAAAATTTTCAAAATAATAAACAAAGAAAATTCACATTCCAGGCTCGGGTATTACACCCTCTCTCCCTTAAAACAATTGCGCCCACGCAATTCTTACCTGGTCAACAAACAACTCCGGATACTGATCCCGAACTTGGTCCTCTCTTTCCCAAGTTGCTTCCTCAAACCCATGATGATTCCATAGAACCTTTACTAACGGAATACTCTTTCTGCGAAGCTCCTGAACTTTCCGATCCACAATTCTAATCGGCTTCTCTTCATAAGACAACTTTTCTTCAATCTGCAAAGGCTCTGGTTCAAGTACATGTGAAGGGTCTGGATGATACTTCTTCAACATAGACACGTGGAACACATCGTGCAGTCTCGACAAGCTCGGAGGCAAAGCTAACCGATAAGCCAAAGGACCTACCTTTTCGGTGATCTCATACGGACCCACATACCTGGGACTAAGCTTCCCACTCTTACCGTGCCGAATCAAACCCTTATGTGGAGAAATCTTAAGAGACACCCAATCTCCCAAATCAAACTTAAGATCCCGACGATGCTTATCTGCATAACTCTTCTGACGACTCTGAGCTGTAAGCATACGCTGGCGAATAAGGTGAACATTATCTACCATCTTAATCATCTCAGGTAACACAGTCGGATCAACTGTTCTCATCTCTCCAACCTCTTCCCAATATAACGGGGATCTACATTTACGACCATACAACACCTCGTAGGGAGCCATACCTATAGTAGATTGATAACTATTGTTGTAGGCGAACTCTGCTAAAGGCAAATACTTCTCCCAATTCTTCCCAAAGTCAAGCCCACATGCCCGAAGCATGTCTTCCAAGATTCTAATGGTTCTCTCAGACTGGCCATCAGTTTGCGGATGATATGCAGTACTGAAGCTTAACTTAGTTCCCATGGCCTCTTGCAACTTCTGCCAAAAACGAGATCTGAATCTGGGATCCCTATCTGACACTATACTCTGTGGTACACCATGCAATCTCCCGATATTAGCAACATACAATTCAGCTAGCTTATCAAGGCTATCCTGTTTGTTTACAGGAATATAATGTGTAACTTTAGTCAAGCGGTCCACAACAACCCAAACAGAATCACATCCCCTCGGAGATCTAGGAAGATCGGTCACAAGGTCCATTGTTATATGTACCCACTTCCATTGCGGAATCGACAACGGCTGTAGAAGTCCGGCTGGCCTCTGATGCTCAACTTTAACCCTCTGACAAGTCAAACATCTGGATACATACCCAGCAATCTCCCTCTTCATATTGTTCCACCAGAAGTGTTGCTTCAAATCTCTATACATCTTAGTACTGCCCGGGTGAATCGTATACCTCGAATTATGTGCCTCGAACAGGATCTCATTCTTCAAAGTCGGATCATCAGGAACACATACTCTATCCCTGAATCTGAAGATGCCATCTGCATGTAATTTAAACTCCGACTCTCCCCCTTTAGCTTTCTCTTGGATCTTCAAGATGTGAGGATCAGTCTTCTGAGCCTCTCTGATCTGGCTAGCAACCCTGACTGAATCTGTAAACTAGCAAACCGAATCTCTACCTCAGTAGCTTCTGGTTTCCATGAACAAATTTCTTCCAAAGTTTCCCAGTCCTTGATAATCAAGCTTGCAATAGTAGCCTTTCAGCTCAAAGCATCAGCAACAACATTTGCCTTACCTGGCACATAGTTAATAGAACAGTTATAACCACCCAATAGCTCTAGCCATCTCCGCTACCTCATATTTAGATCCTTCTGTGAAAACAAATACTTGAGACTCTTGTGGTCAGTAAATATTTCAAATCTGCAACCCCACAAGTAATGACGCCACTTCTTCAATGCAAACACAACTGCAGCTAACTCAAGATCATGTGTAGGGTAATTGACTTCATAAGGTTTCAATTTCCTAGAAGCATAGGCAATCACCTTACCATTCTGCATTAAAACACAGCCCAATCCTTCTTTAGATGCATCACTGTAGACAACGAAGTTCTCTGTTCCCTCAGGTAAAGCTAGTATGGGAGCTGTAGTTAGTCTCTTCTTCAATTCTTGGAAACTGGATTCACATTTAGCATCCCAGTTGTAAGCAACTTTCTTCCGAGTCAACTGGCTCAAAGGTCCAGAAATTTTAGAAAAGTCTTTAACAAATCTCCGGTAGTAACCTGCCAATCCAAGAAAACTCCGAATCTCTGGCACCGTCTCAGGTCTCTTCCAAGCTGAAACAACTTCAATCTTAGCTGGCTCCACTAAAATTCCTCGATCTGAAATGATATGTCGTAGAAAAGATATCTGGTTCAACCAGAACTCACACTTGCTGAATTTAGCAAAAAGCTTGTTTTCCTGCAAAGTTTGAAGCACAATCCTCAAGTGTTGCTCATGTTCAGCCTCGTTCTTCGAATACACTAAAATGTCGTCAATGAAGATCACGACAAACTGATTAAGGTAAGGCCGAAAAACCCTCTGCATCAAGTCCATGAATGCGGCTGGTGCATTCGTCAATCCAAACGGCAAAATAACAAATTCATAGTGGCCATATCTGGTCCTGAATGCCGTCTTTGGTATATCGTCACTCCGAATCCTAAGTTGATAGTAACCCTGCCTCAAGTCAAATTTGGAATAAACACTCGCACCCTGCAACTGGTCAAACAATTCTTCAATCAACGGCAAGGGGTATTTGTTCTTAATCGTGACTTGATTAAGTCCCCTGTAATCAATGCATAACCGTAGCGTGCCGTCTTTCTTTCTCACAAACAACACAGGTGCGCCCCACGGTGAAGAACTAGGTTGTATAAACCCTTTCTCAAGCAAGTTCTGAAGCTGAATTTTTAACTCCTGAAGTTCGGCCGATGCCATCCTGTAAGGACTCCTAGAAATTGGCGCAGTGCTTGGTACAAGATCAATCACGAACTCAATCTCCCTATCCGGTGGTAAACCCGGTAATTCCTCTGGAAATATACCAGGGAAGTCTCTAACAATTGGAACCTCATTCAAACTCAACTTATCAGCAGGCTGATTGATCAAATAGGCTAAGTAAGCTTCACAACCCCTATTCAACAACTTAGAAGTCTTGATCGCTGATAAAAGTGGAATGCGGGCAGCCCTGCAGTTCCCAACAATCTCTAGTACCGGTAGGTCAGGAACCTTAAGATAAACGATCTTTGTTCTACAATCCAACTGAGCATAATACTTTTCGAACCAGTCCATTCCCAAAATGATTTCAAAGTCACGGAATGGTAATATAATTAAATCAGCAGGAAATTTACGGTTCTCAATACATATATCACAAGATTTGCAAATAGACTCAGCAACAAATTTTGCACCCAAATGAGTGCTAACTTCAACTTCATGAGGCAAATTATCAATGCAAACATTCACAGATCGTGCACATGCAGGAGTTATAAATGAATGTGTAGCTCCAGGATCAATCAAAACTTTAACTGGCTGAGTATTGAGAAGAAAGGTACCTTCCACTATAGCTGTATTATCGGGCAGCTCCTCTGCATCCAGTGCAAAGACCCTAGCCTGTACTCTCTGTGCTGGTCGTGCACCTGCAGCCCTATTCTGAACACCTCCGCCTCCACCATGGCCCTGACCATTATTATATTTAGGGCAATCCCTCACCCTGTGATCATCACCGCCACAACCCGTACATTTTCCACTCTTTCTCTAGCAGTTAGCCTCAATATGCCCTGGTCGATTACAATAATCACACTGCTGATTTTGCCTAACCGCAGTGTTTCCTGTAGGTGCTGGGGCTCTGGCAGGGGTAGGAACTGTAGCTCCCTGCTGAGGTCTAGTCACAGCTGGCCTAGCCTGAATCTGCTGCTGCTGATACGGACGCTGCTGAGGACCCTGTGCAGAAGCCTGATATTGCCTCGGTTGACTCTGGCTACTCTGGCCCAAAAACTGCTTCTTACTCGGCTGACATCTTAGCCTTCCGTTTCTCAAACTTCGAGGCTGCCTGAAATGCCTCGGGAAAAGTAGTGTAGGTCTGTCCAGTCAAATGCAACTGTATGTCCATTCTCAACCCACGGACAAACCTATGTATCATCCTCCTAGCTGGCCGTACCAACTTGGGCATATACCTCGACAGGCTAACAAACCTAGCCTCATATTATGCAACAGTCATATTTCCCTGCTTCAGGGCCACAAACTCATCTTCCCGTCTTTCCATAGCCATCTCGGGAATATATTTGTCCCGGAACTCACTTACAAAATCATCCCATAAGTGTGGAACATCCTCACAATCCCACCTCAGTCTAACAGTATTCCACCACTGCTCTGCATCACCCTCAAATAAAAATGATGCATAATCTATTCTTGCCTCATCAGTATACCTCAAAGCAGCGAAAATTTTCTCGACACGATTAATCCATCTCTCGGCCGCCTCATCATCAGGCTCTCCGAAGAACTTTCCCGGCTCGTGCCTCAGAAATTTCTCTAACTGGTTATTCTCAACTCTGTACCCCTGTCCACCAGGATTAGCTTGATTACCCTGGGGATTAATCTGGTCCTGCCTCTGCTCATGTAGTACCTGTGTGATCCGGTCTACTGCAGTAGTCATGGTAGCCATAAACTGCTCAGGCAACGGCTGCTGACCCTGTTCTGCTGCCTCTTCATCTGATCCTATACCTTGAGTACCACGACGTGGCGGCATAGTAGCAACTCACAATAGCTGGCAACATTTAAAAGCAGTTTATAGACATAAATATAGCACATAAGATTAGATAACACTCAAGTCAATAACAATCCAATATTCTATCACACAATTCACATAAGACAAGTTTAACTTGCCAAACTATTTCACTTAAACACATAAACATTCAAAGTTCACAAAGTCATGCTAGAACATTTTCTTTTCACTTAGCAATCATACATAAACACTTTAGCATTTTAGACCTTTACCCCACAGACCGAGAATCATATCCCAGCTCATGCAAGACTATCATGCTCTGAAACCACCTAAAGATGTCACGCCCCGACCCGACCCCGCGAAAGGCCAAGCCCGGACCCGACACACGGACGGAGTCTCCTCTATACCGCGGACGATCCGAAAACCCTAAAAACAATATAATACTTGCGAAAGCCATAAAATAATCAAAACAAGCCAACTTTCTATAAAACATACATTCTCTTACTAACCAACTTTCCAAACCAAAAATGCCATGCATACTACACAGGTATTTATGCCACTAAACCGTTAGCTATTAGCATGCATTTCTTCACTAGATACAAGAGTGTATGTTATAACTTTACAAACTTTAATCCATTACAACATAAGACCATTAAAGGTCTCAAAATAGGAAAATAAATACAAGGCTACAAGCCTCAAAATTAAGCGTCCTTCATGCAATATACATAACAAACAAGGTTTGCACAAAACTGGTAACCAACCACCAGCAAAGCAGAGAAGTGCTATCACGGAAACACCTCCACCTGCTCCTCCTCCTCAATTACCTCGAGAGGGTCTGCCTCAACTACTCCTGTAAAAACATAGTATAGAGAGGAATGAGTAAAAACTATTGCTCAGCGAGGGCAATTGGTCTCAAGGACGGAGATGAGAGGAGTATGCAATGCAATTAGCCAAGCAATACATACAAATCATATAAAGATACAACCAAAGCCAACAATAAAGCAAGGCAAGTATTTAAAGCTGCAAACACTCATTCAAAGGATACGATACTCTTTTCACGAGCAACTTTCAAACACGAATTCGATGACGACGCGCCGGCCCAAACCACCTTATAACACCAGTTTGGAATACCCCGGAAGTATCCATCAACCTACGACCCAAATCCCCTTGGGAGGCAACCCAAGCGAGAAAGGGAATAGCAGCGGAGCTAGAGCAACCAACACTGGCAACCCAAGGCTACCCAGAGAGGCCCATCACTCACGCGCGAGACACTATGCAATGCAAGACTCGATACAAGACGATAAACAAGCGATAAAGCCACACGTGGGAGAATAACAAAGTAGGTTACTCTCGCACGCAATAGCAGCAATTTGATAAGCAATTCAATCAAAAACAACTCAAACAAGTAATTCTAAGCATTCTATAAGCATAAAGACAAGAAAACACACAAAAACACAAATCGGCCCCAACTATCAAAACACTACCATTTCCAAACGAGCCACGGGTTCTAGAAACCGACTTCGCCAACCTTCCTAGGTCACCATAAGGCACGTCTAAAGACCTCGAAACCTTACTTTACCCTAGAACTCGCGCAAAGCCCCGATTTCCCCCTTTCTCGTTTGAACTACAACTACATCAACCAAACACCCAACCAATGCCATAATCGTACCAAAAGTGCTTCCATGGCTTCCCGAAGCAATGCCAACACGCAAAACGAGAAAACGCTAAAGTCGACCTAAACGACCCCGACTTTCCCAAAGGCTTAATTCTTGTTTTTTTCCTCTACGCAACCCCAAAAAACCACACATTTTAGCATTCTAGCATACCTAGCACGTTTCTACATCAACGGAAAGCATAACAGCGCAACTTCAACATTTCAAGGTTTTACTATTTACAAAACACTATTCATTTCACAATTCAAGTTTCAATCACAACATTTAACCACAGAAAATGTTACAAAGCTATAAATACATATTCTACAAATGCTAAGGAACATTCTAGAAGCATCAAATCGCTTTAAATAACGATCTACGGATAAATCTAAAAATTGACAAAGTTAACAAACACAACGTATAAATACGCAAATAACATGCTTCCCTCACCTTAGGTACTCCTAGTCGCTAGGAAAACAACGTTGGTTGCCTCGGAAATCACCCCGCACGAGCACACGGGAAGATTGATCGTTTGGTAGGTGAAAGGTTTTTTTTTTCTCTAAGGAACTCATGGCCTGCTACTGTCTGTTCAGCTGCTGTTTTCTTTTTATTTTGATTAGTTTTAGCTTATTTAAGTAACAAATGGTCAAAGGTCAAAGGTCAAGGTCAACAACTTAAAAAAACTTGGTCAAAGGCCCCTATTTTGCGCGTTTTAAAGCCGTTTCAACTAAGGTAAGTTCAATTAAAGCTAGCAACATTTAAAATATAAAATTTAAGTCATCTAAATACTAGTTTCACTATTTGCTGAGGACTGGAACTCGTTATCTAGCTATCGCTCCTTAAATGCAATGCACGTTGCGTCGGCGAGAAAGTAACAGTTAATTCACAAAGAATTTAAGGAAATAAAATTTTCAAAATAATAAACAAAGAAAATTCACATTCCAGGCTCGGGTATTACACCCTATCCCCCTTAAAACAATTGCACCCACGCAATTCTTACCTGGTCAACAAACAACTCCGGATACTGATCCCGAACTTGGTCCTCTCTTTCCCAAGTTGCTTCCTCAAACCCATGATGATTCCACAGAACCTTTACTAACGGAATACTCTTTCTGCGAAGCTCCTGAACTTTCCGATCCACAATTCTAATCGGTTTCTCTTCATAAGACAACTTTTCTTCAATCTGCAAAGGCTCTGGTTCAAGTACATGTGAAGGGTCTGGATGATACTTCTTCAACATAGACACGTGGAACACATCGTGCAGTCTCGACAAGCTCGGAGGCAAAGCTAACCGATAAGCCAAAGGACCTACCTTTTCGGTGATCTCATACGGACCCACATACCTGGGACTAAGCTTCCCACTCTTACCGTGCCGAATCAAACCCTTATGTGGAGAAATCTTAAGAGACACCCAATCTCCCAAATCAAACTTAAGATCCCGACGATGCTTATCTGCATAACTCTTCTGACGACTCTGAGCTGTAAGCATACGCTGGCGAATAAGGTGAACATTATCTACCATCTTAATCATCTCAGGTAACACAGTCGGATCAACTGTTCTCATCTCTCCAACCTCTTCCCAATATAACGGGGATCTACATTTACGACCATACAACGCCTCGTAGGGAGCCATACCTATAGTAGATTGATAACTATTGTTGTAGGCGAACTCCGCTAAAGGCAAAAACTTCTCCCAATTCTTCCCAAAGTCAAGCACACATGCCCGAAGCATGTCTTCCAAGATTCTAATGGTTCTCTCAGACTGGCCATCAGTTTGCGGATGATATGCAGTACTGAAGCTTAACTTAGTTCCCATGGCCTCTTGCAACTTCTGCCAAAAACGAGATCTGAATCTGGGATCCCTATCTGACACTATACTCTGTGGTACACCATGCAATCTCACGATATTAGCAACATACAATTAAGCTAGCTTATCAAGGCTATCCTGTTTGTTTACAGGAATAAAATGTGTAACTTTAGTCAAGCGGTCCACAACAACCCAAACAGAATCACATCCCCTCGGAGATCTAGGAAGATCGGTCACAAGGTCCATTGTTATATGTACCCACTTCCATTGCGGAATCGACAACGGCTGTAGAAGTCCGGCTGGCCTCTGATGCTCAACTTTAACCCTCTGACAAGTCAAACATCTGGATACATACCCAGCAATCTCCCTCTTCATATTGTTCCACCAGAAGTGTTGCTTCAAATCTCTATACATCTTAGTACTGCCCGGGTGAATCGTATACCTCGAATTATGTGCCTCGAACAGGATCTCATTCTTCAAAGTCGGATCATCAGGAACACATACTCTATCCCTGAATCTGAAGATGCCATCTGCATGTAATTTAAACTCCGACTCTCCCCCTTTAGCTTTCTCTTGGATCTTCAAGATGTGAGGATCAGTCTTCTGAGCCTCTCTGATCTGGCTAGCAACCCTGACTGAATCTGTAAACTAGCAAACCGAATCCCTACCTCAGTAGCTTCTGGTTTCCATGAACAAATTTCTTCCAAAGTTTCCCAGTCCTTGATAATCAAGCTTGCAACAGTAGCCTTTCAGCTCAAAGCATCAGCAACAACATTTGCCTTACCTGGCACATAGTTAATAGAACAGTTATAACCACCCAATAGCTCTAGCCATCTCCGCTGCCTCATATTTAAATCCTTCTGTGAAAACAAATACTTGAGACTCTTGTGGTCAGTAAATATTTCAAATCTGCAACCCCACAAGTAATGACGCCACTTCTTCAATGCAAACACAACTGCAGCTAACTCAAGATCATGTGTAGGGTAATTGACTTCATAAGGTTTCAATTTCCTAGAAGCATAGGCAATCACCTTACCATTCTGCATTAAAACACAGCCCAATCCTTCTTTAGATGCATCACTGTAGACAACGAAGTTCTCTGTTCCCTCAGGTAAAGCTAGTATGGGAGCTGTAGTTAGTCTCTTCTTCAATTCTTGGAAACTGGATTCACATTTAGCATCCCAGTTGTAAGCAACTTTCTTCCGAGTCAACTGGCTCAAAGGTCCAAAAATTTTAGAAAAGTCTTTAACAAATCTCCGGTAGTAACCTGCCAATCCAAGAAAACTCCGAATCTCTGGCACCGTCTCAGGTCTCTTCCAAGCTGAAACAACTTCAATCTTAGCTGGCTCCACTAAAATTCCTCGATCTGAAATGATATGTCGTAGAAAAGATATCTGGTTCAACCAGAACTCACACTTGCTGAATTTAGCAAAAAGCTTGTTTTCCTGCAAAGTTTGAAGCACAATCCTCAAGTGTTGCTCATGTTCAGCCTCGTTCTTCGAATACACTAAAATGTCGTCAATGAAGATCACGACAAACTGATTAAGGTAAGGCCGAA
This sequence comes from Ehretia macrophylla, assembly GCA_037974665.1. NCBI lineage: Eukaryota > Viridiplantae > Streptophyta > Magnoliopsida > Boraginales > Ehretiaceae > Ehretia > Ehretia macrophylla. The sequence continues at coordinate 39,794,038 of CM075772.1, forward strand.
AAACCCTCTGCATCAAGTCCATGAATGCGGCTGGTGCATTCGTCAATCCAAACGGCAAAATAACAAATTCATAGTGGCCATATCTGGTCCTGAATGCCGTCTTTGGTATATCGTCACTCCGAATCCTAAGTTGATAGTAACCCTGCCTCAAGTCAAATTTGGAATAAACACTCGCACCCTGCAACTGGTCAAACAATTCTTCAATCAACGGCAAGGGGTATTTGTTCTTAATCGTGACTTGATTAAGTCCCCTGTAATCAATGCATAACCGTAGCGTGCCGTCTTTCTTTCTCACAAACAACACAGGTGCGCCCCACGGTGAAGAACTAGGTTGTATAAACCCTTTCTCAAGCAAGTTCTGAAGCTGAATTTTTAACTCCTGAAGTTCGGCCGATGCCATCCTGTAAGGACTCCTAGAAATTGGCGCAGTGCTTGGTACAAGATCAATCACGAACTCAATCTCCCTATCCGGTGGTAAACCCGGTAATTCCTCTGGAAATATACCAGGGAAGTCTCTAACAATTGGAACCTCATTCAAACTCAACTTATCAGCAGGCTGATTGATCAAATAGGCTAAGTAAGCTTCACAACCCCTATTCAACAACTTAGAAGTCTTGATCGCTGATAAAAGTGGAATGCGGGCAGCCCTGCAGTTCCCAACAATCTCTAGTACCGGTAGGTCAGGAACCTTAAGATAAACGATCTTTGTTCTACAATCCAACTGAGCATAATACTTTTCGAACCAGTCCATTCCCAAAATGATTTCAAAGTCACGGAATGGTAATATAATTAAATCAGCAGGAAATTTACGGTTCTCAATACATATATCACAAGATTTGCAAATAGACTCAGCAACAAATTTTGCACCCAAATGAGTGCTAACTTCAACTTCATGAGGCAAATTATCAATGCAAACATTCACAGATCGTGCACATGCAGGAGTTATAAACGAATGTGTAGCTCCAGGATCAATCAAAACTTTAACTGGCTGAGTATTGAGAAGAAAGGTACCTTCCACTATAGCTGTATTATCGGGCAGCTCCTCTGCATCCAGTGCAAAGACCCTAGCCTGTACTCTCTGTGCTGGTCGTGCACCTGCAGCCCTATTCTGAACACCTCGGCCTCCACCATGGCCCTGAACATTATTATATTTAGGGCAATCCCTCACCCTGTGATCATCACCGCCACAACCCGTACATTTTCCACTCTTCCTCCAGCAGTTAGCCTCAATATGCCCTGGTCGATTACAATAATCACACTGCTGATTTTGCCTAACCGCAGTGTTTCCTGTAGGTGCTGGGGCTCTGGCAGGGGTAGGAACTGTAGCTCCCTGCTGAGGTCTAGTCACAGCTGGCCTAGCCTGAATCTGCTGCTGCTGATACGGACGCTGCTGAGGACCCTGTGCAGAAGCCTGATATTGCCTCGGTTGACTCTGGCTACTCTGGCCCAAAAACTGCTTCTTACTCGGCTGACATCTTAGCCTTCCGTTTCTCAAACTTCGAGGCTGCCTGAAATGCCTCGGGAAAAGTAGTGTAGGTCTGTCCAGTCAAATGCAACTGTATGTCCATTCTCAACCCACGGACAAACCTATGTATCATCCTCCTAGCTGGCCGTACCAACTTGGGCATATACCTCGACAGGCTAACAAACCTAGCCTCATATTATGCAACAGTCATATTTCCCTGCTTCAGGGCCACAAACTCATCTTCCCGTCTTTCCATAGCCATCTCGGGAATATATTTGTCCCGGAACTCACTTACAAAATCATCCCATAAGTGTGGAACATCCTCACAATCCCACCTCAGTCTAACAGTATTCCACCACTGCTCTGCATCACCCTCAAATAAAAATGATGCATAATCTATTCTTGCCTCATCAGTATACCTCAAAGCAGCGAAAATTTTCTCGACACGATTAATCCATCTCTCGGCCGCCTCATCATCAGGCTCTCCGAAGAACTTTCCCGGCTCGTGCCTCAGAAATTTCTCTAACTGGTTATTCTCAACTCTGTACCCCTGTCCACCAGGATTAGCTTGATTACCCTGGGGATTAATCTGGTCCTGCCTCTTCTCATGTAGTACCTGTGTGATCCGGTCTACTGCAGTAGTCATGGTAGCCATAAACTGCTCAGGCAACGGCTGCGACCCTGTTCTGCTGCCTCTTCATCTGATCCTATACCTTGAGTACCACGACGTGGCAGCATAGTAGCAACTCACAATAGCTGGCAACATTTAAAAGCAGTTTATAGACAGAAATATAGCACATAAGATTAGATAACACTCAAGTCAATAACAATCCAATATTCTATCACACAATTCACATAAGACAAGTTTAACTTGCCAAACTATTTCACTTAAACACATAAACATTCAAAGTTCACAAAGTCATGCTAGAACATTTTCTTTTCACTTAGCAATCATACATAAACACTTTAGCATTTTAGACCTTTACCCCACAGACCGAGAATCATATCCCAGCTCATGCAAGACTATCATGCTCTGAAACCACCTAAAGATGTCACGCCCCGACCCGACCCCGCGAAAGGCCAAGCCCGGACCCGACACACGGACGGAGTCTCCTCTATACCGCGGACGATCCGAAAACCCTAAAAACAATATAATACTTGCGAAAGCCATAAAATAATCAAAACAAGCCAACTTTCTATAAAACATACATTCTCTTACTAACCAACTTTCCAAACCAAAAATGCCATGCATACTACACAGGTATTTATGCCACTAAACCGTTAGCTATTAGCATGCATTTCTTCACTAGATACAAGAGTGTAAGTTACAACTTTACAAACTTTAATCCATTACAACATAAGACCATTAAAGGTCTCAAAATAGGAAAATACATACAAGGCTACAAGCCTCAAAATTAAGCGTCCTTCACGCAATATACATAACAAACAAGGTTTGCACAAAACTGGTAACCAACCACCAGCAAAGCAGAGAAGTGCTATCACGGAAACACCTCCACCTGCTCCTCCTCCTCAATTACCTCGAGAGGGTCTGCCTCAACTATTCCTGTAAAAACATAGTATAGAGAGGAATGAGCAAAAACTATTGCTCAGCGAGGGCAATTGGTCTCAAGGACGGAGATGAGAGGAGTATGCAATGAAATTAGCCAAGCAATACATACAAATCATATAAAGATACAACCAAAGCCAACAATAAAGCAAGGCAAGTATTTAAAGCTGCAAACACTCATTCAAAGGATACGATACTCTTTTCACGAGCAACTTTCAAACACGAATTCGATGACGACGCGCCGGCCCAAACCACCTTATAACACCAGTTTGGAATACCCCAGAAGTATCCATCAACCTACGACCCAAATCCCCCTGGGAGGCAACCCAAGCGAGAAAGGGAATAGCAGCGGAGCTAGAGCAACCAACACTGGCAACCCAAGGCTACCCAGAGAGGCCCATCACTCACGCGCGAGACACTATGCAATGCAAGACTCGATACAAGACGATAAACAAGCGATAAAGCCACACGTGGGAGAATAACAAAGTAGGTTACTCTCGCACGCAATAGCAGCAATTTGATAAGCAATTCAATCCAAAACAACTCAAACAAGTAATTCTAAGCATTCTATAAGCATAAAGACAAGAAAACACACAAAAACACAAATCGGCCCCAACTATCAAAACACTACCATTTCCAAACGAGCCACGGGTTCTGGAAACCGACTTCGCCAACCCTCCTAGGTCACCATAAGGCACGTCTAAAGACCCCGAAACCTTACTTTACCCTAGAACTCGCGCAAAGCCCCGATTTCCCCCTTTCTCGTTTGAACTACAACTACATCAACCAAACACCCAACCAATGCCATAATCGTACCAAAAGTGCTTCCATGGCTTCCCGAAGCAATGCCAACACGCAAAACGAAAAAACGCTAAAGTCGACCTAAACGACCCCGACTTTCCCAAAGGCTTAATTCTCGTTTTTTTCCTCTACGCAACCCAAACAAACCACACATTTTAGCATTCTAGCACACCTAGCACGTTTCTACATCAACGGAAAGCATAACAGCGCAACTTCAACATTTCAAGGTTTTACTATTCACAAAACACTATTCATTTCACAATTCAAGTTGCAATCATAACATTTAACCGCAGAAAATGTTACAAAGCCTTTGTGGCTATGTTGACCATTAGATTTTGGCAGACAACCACATCACTATGTTTCATTCTAGCGATTTTAATAAACTTACTTTGAAACATATCCTCTACCTTTGGGTAAGAAGGATCGTATTCACTTGGGTCTTATTAAATATCCTAGGTTGGCGGAGGACAACGATAAAACCCCTTTTACTGTTTGAAAATCTAATATTCGTTTGCACGTAGGGAGTAAACACAATCTCATCAAAATAATAAGCATTCTACATACTATTAATCTAATAATCACAATTATAGCACTTTAAATAGTATGAATTCAAAGATTAATAAATGGTGGATCATGGGCTTGGCTTTTGGGCTTAAATAAATAAAACTATTTACTTTAAAAGATCTTCAACTCCTTGAAATCTCCATTGGGCCTCTAACTCCTTGGAAAAGTCCATTGGGCTTCCAACTCCTTGGAAAAGTCCATTGGGCCTTTGTCAAGTTATCTCTTGAAGAATTACATAAAAGTCCTCACTACATAATTCTCTCAAATGACAAGAAATAAATTGAGACTTACATCTCATATTACAACCCAACATCTTTTGATCCTAAAGCCCAAGTCCGTGATCAAATTCATCATTCTCAAAATAATAAATATGCATGATTTTTCATATCAAAGTATAATAACCAACATATTAATTTCTAGCATTCAAGTTTAATCTACTCATCAATTATGAAAGAATAAACTAAATCAATGCCCTTTTGCATAATTATAAAACTCCTTTTATATATATGCAAGTCATAATGGCCCATTAATTCATAACTCCTTATAATTAATTATATTCACATCTAAGTCCAAAACTTTAAAGAAAAACACAAGTCCAAGGCCCGTTAACACAAAGTGGCCCATTAGGTTAAAATCGAGCACAAGTAGATGTATACATGGCCCAAGCCCAAATCAACATGTCTCTAAAGGCCCACATACATTAACTATAGCCCAATAGTCCTTTGAAAGTATTATATCATTAGATGATCAACTTTCAACTTTCTCAAATTTAGAAATATCTCAATACTACTTATTAGATAATTTCTAATTTCAAGATTAAAACATATAGGCCAACTATGTAACATATATTTTGCCATATTCAAGACACATAGATAAGTTGCAATCTTGACTATTAAACACTTTTAATCACCAAGTAGTCCCCATATGCATGATCATATAAAATAAGCTAAAACTATCTTTTAAACTTTTATTCCAACACATGCATATAATAGAAATAATCTTTTGAGGACTTCAAGGCAACTACTATCATCTTGTCACATACAACAAAACAAAATCAATCTCCTAAAACAAAGAGAATTTCGGCCAACACCATATAAATGGAAAACTTGTCTTTTCTAAAACTTTGACTTTATACATGCTAGAGAAAACCCCTTTTTAATATGACTCTTTTAAACATAGACTTTTATCCAAAGTCTAATATTAACATGCAGAGACCGAATCCATCATTGTCTTTTCATTTAAGTTCATATATCAAGAAGGCAAAACATCTCAAGCATCCTAATGATGTTCGGCCATCACTACAAATAGGTATAGCATGCAAGTTCAAGCTAAGACATATACACACAAATATATATTCAAGATCTACATTATCAATCAAAGATCTAAACTAGACATGAACATGCATGTGTGTAGACTAAAGTCTTAACATCAAAAACTTGTAAATCAACAAGGACATTTTCGGCCATAGGGTTAAAAAACACATGACCAACATTTGATAATCAATGGACATAACAACATGCTCTGATACCACTTGAAAGGTGCTAGCCAACATAAGATATCATGTCATCACATAATCATAAGTTGGATTTAGGATCTAGAATATCATGCATGGACACCTTGACATAGCCAAAAATTACATAGGCTATCTACAAAAATTTTGCAAGTTTCGTAACAAGGATCAACATGCTAACATCTTATTATACCCATTGATTATCAACACATGTATATATCAACTATACATTCGTAAACAAAAGGAGGTTCATAGGTATACCTCTAGTAGATCACTTTGGAGAAGATGTAGATAGTAGACAAGCCTTTGAATCCTTCTAACTTGAAGGCTCTAGTTAGTCCACCAAGCATCCAAAGTCCTACCCCACCTTGAAGATAGAATATACTAGTATATCTTCAATGTAGGAAACTATGAATATGTGGTTTTGATAAAAAAGGCAAAAGCTTCATGAACTTCTAGCTATGGCCGAAAGTTCAAGCTCAAAGATGAAGAAGATGAACTTCTCAGTCCTCTCCTTGTATGCCTCGGCCGAATAGTATGTGCATGTATGTGTAGTTGTCACATGATGATAGAGAGTGTTGTCATCTAATATAAGCTAATAATAAATTAAGTGACCAATCACTATTGTCACCTTTTCATGACAAGCCATGCAAGCCATGAAACACCCCGATCCCTCTCGAGACCGGGAGTTCTATGTGTGAAACCCCACTTTCTTGCTTATCTCGTTTTACGTGTTTTACCTCGTTTTGCGTGCATATGATCTGTTTATGTGCTATAGGACCTAGAAAGTTATAATTTTGATTTCAATACTTCTAATACGTGCTAAATGTGCATTCATGAAATTTTCATCAAAAACGGAGTCAGAAATTTTATCGTCGATTTTCAGTGAATAGTGTTTTCGAAACACATCCGCTATAATTTTGAAACTGGTCTTTTTAACCCTTCTAGACCTAGTCCACGGACTTTAATAGACCTGTGTTTGATGAAAACGGTTTTAAAATCGGCTTAAGAATTTATTAGGGTTTTTACACCGACTTTTGCGAAAATCGAGTTTTAAGCCGACTCGGGTGAAATTTTTGGATTGTAAAACTTCTTGTCACCTAAAAATAATCCACTTGAGATATCTTGGGGGTTGCATATTTATTTTTAACTTGGTGAGCAATAAAATGCAATTAAAGTCATTAAAAATACAAAAATACCTATTAAAATAACTTTGACTTTAATTAATTAATTGACCATATAAGCTAATGTCCTCAACACACACTCACACAACACAAAAACACCATCACACACACACACATTTCCGTGAGTTTGAGGAGAGAAAAAGAGAAGAGAAAACTCAAGCTTTTCAATCAATTTTTCAAAGAAAAACCTAGTTTTTGTCCGTGAAACTTCGCACCGACTTGGATTCTGCTTGTTGGGCACGCATAGCACGCATTCCTAGGCTTATATCGCATCTAAGGTGAGAGAAAAATTCTAGATCTCAAAATGTCATTTTTGTGTTTTTGCGTATAAATGAAGATTGAACCGTTAGAATTGAAATATGATGATAGATTATTGCTCCTTGCATGCTAGGGATCATTATATACTAATACTACGAGTTTCTGTCGGATATAGCATAATTTTTATTTTCCGGGTATTTAATTTTGATTAAAATGTTCAAAGTTGATTTAATTGAGTTGTGTTGGTCGAAATCGATTGCCGTCGATTTCTAAATACTTGATAATTACGTATTAGCGTTGTTGTAATGCCGAATTTTTGATTACATTGTTTGTGTGAAAATCCAGAAAATCCAGCCATGACGTCATAGGGTTTTAGGGTTATCGGGCATGATTTAGAGGTGTTATGGTGGATTTCCGAGAGGGCTAATGTAGTAGGTTGAATGGGTGAGTGATAGGAACTGATTTGGCAATGTTTGGATTAGTAGATTATAAGTTATGAATTTTAGAAGTTTAGGTTGTCATTCTTTAATTTCTTGAACGATGCCTTAGATGGTTGGGTAGTGTTCGAGTGATGAATGGTGAGTTGTTGTTGAGTAATTTAGAGTTTAATTATGTATATTATGCATGTCCGGTTAGATGGCCTACTTTGTCATCTAACTACGTTGCTTGTTGTTTAATTTAATATTGATGTTATATTGATGTTATTGATTGATTATTACTGAATGCGGGAATCGGGCACTCTTGTTGCTGATCTCCCAATTGATTGATTGATTTATGCTTGTGTGATTGATGAATATGGAGTCTTGGTATGTGTGTGCCACCTCTCGGGCAGCATCGGGCTGTCGGGTTGATAACGGCATGACTGCCATAGGCTACCCCCAGCTCGCATGACGGAGGTGTCATGGAGGGAGGGGCTAGTGAGGTACCTCGGGTGCGTGAGTAATGGGGAGTTATAAGAAGAACGGTTGAGATCGTGATGGCGTTTGGAGCTACACCAAATAGAGTATCCTTATTGATTGGTTATATAGTTATGTGATGATAGCTTTATTTATGTTATTATTGTTGTTGTGTGTTTACTTGCTCAAAGGACTAAATCCAAGGAGCGTAGTGAATACTGTCGAGATCTATCGGATCCTCACTGGGCTTATGTATATAAGCTCACTCTCTATTAATGCATGTTTCAGGTGTACTTTCACAAGATTACGGGTACGTGCCTCCTGAAGAGGAGAATGTGGAAAACGTGCCTTTCGTGGATGAGTCATATGTCCCTGAGTCTTATCCATGATTCTATGTTGTTAAATGTCTTGTATATTAGTTTAATAGACTTTATATGCCTTATGGTTTTTAATGTAATAGTTGTTGAAAAGATGATGATCCAAATGATGTTAATTTAGTGGCTTTCTTTCGTCTATGGTTAAATTGTAGTTGTGTCTCAACTTACTTTTGAAATGTATGATAAAGTTGAGGTATTGTATGTCATGTTGGAACGGAGGTGTATAACGAGGATGTTTTATTGTATAATATGGTTGTGTTGTATGTTGTTGTTTGTATTAAGGAATTACTGGATGTATGATGTTTAATGAGGTTGGTTTAGAACCTCGGAAATCTGTTTACTGTCGTTATGCCGCCGAAATTCCGTTGCGTCCTGACTGATCGTAGGTGGGGTCGAGTTGGGGCGTGACACTATGAATCAATCTAATCACAACCTAAACCAAACCCGGGCATAAATTTTCAGGGAAAACGGACGGAGTCTCCCCTGTTTCTAGGCGAAATGTAATAACCTGCGACAGCATATAAATGGACCAATACCATGTCCAAACATTCAACCACTTAAGGCCATCCGAGCCTTGGTTCTCAACAACTAAACACAGCATATAAATATACATTTCCAGTTTAAAACTAACCTATCTCTTTACATCTTTTACAAGAACATTCAAGCTTGACATTTAATCCATACTAATCTACTGAACAAAATATACTATCATACCATTCTCACTCTTTTCTTTTAGATAATTACAAACATGCATCAAGGTTAACTATACTACTGAATACATAACTAACTTATCAATCACCTCAACTACTTAGCTAGATTAAATTACATTTCTTTTAACAATAAATACATACAACATATGAACATACATCTTTACATCTTTGACAGCTCAAGCCACAAAGCACGCAAGACAACTCTTCAGGCCCGAACTAACACATAATCACGAACTTTCCAGCTAACATGACATTTCCTGAAATGTGGTGGTGAGGAGTGAGTATACACAACACGTATACTTAGTGAGGGCGAGACAAATATCGAGTTGGAGAGAAAGAAGATCGTGCAATGCAAATAAACATAGTTAAGCAATAAGGACAATAAGGAAACATTCAATACAAACAACAATACTATAAACAATCAAGAAAGCATTAACACAGCCCTTTAAAGCTATACCACACTATGAAGGCTGTGGTTCACTCATACGAGCAATGTACCATTTCACGAGCGATACATCAATCTCGAGCTTGATGTTGACAACGATGACAATAAGCGCGCATCCACCTTATAACACCAGTTTGGAATACCCGGAAGTATCCATCAATCTACGACCCAAATCTCCCTGGGAGGTAACCCAAGGCAACCAACACTGGCAACCCGAGGCTACCCAGAGAGGCCCATCACTCACGCGCGAGACACTATGCAATGCAAGACTCGATACAAGGCAATAAACGAGCGATAGCACAACAATACAAACTAGTGACAACAAACGAGATAACAAGCAATCACAATCAATACTAGCATTCAACTAACTTTTCAAGCATAACAAGCAATAATAAGCAACAATAACAACATTTAAACAAGTAACGGCAGTTCAAACACGAAAACAACAAATATCACTATTCAACCCCAACTTCCAAGGACAATTACGAGCAAACGAGCTACGGGATTAGGAAACCGATTTCACTACATTCACTCAGGCACTACAAGGCACGTTTCTATGTCTCTAAACTTCACTTTCTCACCCAAGACCCGAAAGTCCACCTACTGCGTTTGAACTACAACTATGCTAACCGGTCATTCAATCAACGCCACAACAGCGCCAAAAGTGCTTCCATGCCCTCAATTACGAAACCCCTAACTCAATTCGAGCTCGGTCAACTTTTGGTCAAACGGCCCCTTTACGTATCTTTGTCTAATTTCCAATTTTAACAAAGGCCGATCTGTTTTTATTTCACATTTTATCTTTCTATCACTAATGGCACCTATCCAAATCAATCAATCGCAATTCGGATCGAAATCCAAAATTCTAGGGTTTACTATTCATAATTCACTATTCATGTTTTTTCCCAATTTCAAATACGCGTTTTCAACCGTAAAAATTGCTAAATAACTATCAAACAATGCTCTACGAACCCTACCTAAGCAAGCTATTTCAAGCAATAACAGGCATTATAACGCGATAAATATCGAATCTGAAAAATTGACTCAAAAATCAAATTCATATTAAAATGCACAAAAGCGTGAAATCCCTCACAGAGATTGAAGACCAAGACCCGCAAGGACCCGAGCCACGACCCCCGAGCAATTCCACGCGCAATTGTAGAAGAAAATGCAAGAAAAATCATCTTTTTTTCTTCCTTGTGATTTTCGGCCATGGCTAGGACATAGGAGGCATTTTGCAAATTGTTTTTTTTTTATTTTAGCCTTGTTTTATTATTTATTAGGTGACAAAGGGCATTTTGGTCTTTTGCAAAATCAAACTTTAGTTAAAAATAATCGAATAAGCTTATTTTGATGCCATTAAATCTAATTCAAGTTAAAACAATGCAATTAAATGAAAAACAACTAAAACTAGTTAAATTAAGCTAAAAACATTTTTCACTAAATCCGAAAAATATTTCTCTAACTCTTATTTTTGAAATTCTACGATCGAACGGTCACTAATCGATCGCTAATAAAGTGATGAACAATAATATAAAACTCTAATTCTTTGAAAAGTAGAATAGTTTAAAATTAACTCCGGCTCGGAGTTACTTTTCTCATTTAATTGAAAACCGAGTAATTTAATGCAAGAAAATTAAAACCAATTTTTAAAATAATCAAAATAGTCAAAGTAATCAATATTCATTTAAAATCAATTAATTTAACTATTCCTAGAATATTTTAAAGAATTATGAAGTTAATGTTAAGTTACAAATGAACAAATAATATAAACATGTAATCAAGTGTAATTAAATATTAACATTTAAGACGACACTTAATTAATCACAAGAGAATAAGTTTAATTACTACAATGATTAGAAATAGGTAATAATCTTTTAATCAAATAATATAAATCCTTTTCGAATTCTTCTAAAAGAAATAGCAAAACAGTGAAAATTAGTTGATTTAACTAATTAAACATTTAATCAAATGCAGTCAAGTGCTAATAAATGCATGCCGGGTTCGGGTTATCACAAGCCACTTGATTTCAATCATTAGCTTTAGATGATGAAAGATGATCATCTTCTCTCTCCTCTATCCCTTGGCCGAAATTACAAGTGGGTGGTGAGAAAAGATTGTCATCTTTTATTATATATATAAAACATACTCATATAATTATATATATAATGTTACTTTATTAGTTAGCCAATCACAATTGCTTCCTTCTAAAGTAAAAGCCATGGAAGCCTTAAGATTGTAATCATTACAATCTAAAGGTAACTTTATTCTATCTACTGACACTTGTCAAAAATGCTTTATCAACAAAAGCAATGGTCAAGATCCTTTTGTTTTTATTCAAAAATGAATCATATCCATTCATTTTAAATTCAAATGACTAGGATTGATGAAATGGACTATCCTAGTCATCAACCTCTACATGCAAATGCCACATGTAATTATCTAGTCATTAAATTGCCATTTCACCTTTTGACAACAAAGACGATAACGTGGCATTTCACAAATTACCTCATCATTACACATATACACACATACACACACACACACACACATATATATATATATATATATATAATATTTTTGCCAATTCTAATCTCTATTAGAATAAACATATTGAAACTACTTTTCAATAATTATAGTTTGGCCCCAAAAGTTTTAGTAATTACAATTTGAGTCCAAAACTTTTCAAAATTACACTTTTGGCCCAAATACCAACATTGATTACTATTAACACCTTAAAGCCACCGACCACAAAATACAAGCTTCCGGCGAACTTATTCATGATACTTTTTAGTGTGTGACCTTCTAAATTCATAATCGCGTACCGATGAGGGACCTGATAAACCTCCTTGTCTAATTCAGAAATGTCTCCGTCATTTACCGAAATACCCTCATGCTCATGAGTGACGCACTAGCAATGAATGTATCATGAGAATGTATACGATAATGAAGACGACGTCTTTCATGAATCCATTTAACCGTCAAGAATTAGCGTGCAGTCCGATCATTCTATTATAAGTGCCCCGATCGAGAAAGGACCATGAAATGGTTAAGCCCACATCCGATACTATGTATAAATATGAATCGGTGAAATGAGAGATGACTACCATAGAAAAACTCATTTCCATCACTTCATACTCGTATTGGCCAAGGACTTGCTCGTTTACCAACTGATCTCAGATATCATAGGACATCGCCTCTCGTCGGAGGTTAACAGATCCTATCTTGACAATTACCTATCGGTTCATACCACAAGACTAAAATGCGAAAGGCCGTAACCCACCTTAGAAGACAGGCATTGTCCAGACGCAGTATTTAGCCCTTGATATAACCGGCAGCCGTAATCTCTCAAGTCTGAGGTTTAATTTGCACAATTCTCAACAAAATAGTAAACTATTAACTTGAAATCATGTAGTTCACTATTTATTGTCACATTTAACGATCCGTACATAGACGATCACTCATATGTTTATTAGTCCACATCATCATGTTGTTCTGGCATTTCGTACGCCATCCTTTATCACGAACATCACTATGTTAATCAAAGGTAATAACATATGATAACCCGTACTCAATTATTCTAGTCCTGGTTGAATAATTTGAAGGGCTATGAATCGTTTCTTAATGCTTATCATATCGAAGAGAAAGTGTGAAATATCCTAAACCCTTTTAGAACATTTCTCTTCTCGAATAGGCAATAGGGACATATTCATATCGATGCGGAAAATATGAACATCCTTCAAATAACATTGTGTATAAAACACAAAAGAATAATCTTATTAAATCCTAATAAGGTCATCTCAAACTTTAACATTATGGCATATCCCTAACAATCTCCCACTTGCCCTAATGCTATCAACCATAAGATCTTGTGCATTTTACATTTGTATCTCTATACTCATCTTCCCAAAGAGAGTGATCAACTGTAACTGATTTTACAGGATCAATGGGTCATCTATAGAAATAACTATAGGATCTTTATTTATTAATTCATTTTCTTATCAAGAAAGAAACTCTTGAATTGACTCTTTACAGGTTTGGACTCTTGATGAGATCGGGTCCTTTTAAGCTTGCGCAAAAAGCCTCTATGATAGCTACCATATTGCATCTACTACTATCAATAGACAAAACCATATATTATCCAAACATCATAAAAGTCAAGCATCATCTAGGCTCAAATAATAACATAACTATTATTTATCATTATTCAGAACTTTTTCCAATAATTCACAAATCCACTAAATACATTTTTATCCTTTTAAGTGAAGTATTCACTAAGAATTTCACTATAACCATAAACCTTAAAATTATGGGTTAAAGTTCATATAGAGATCATTATAACAATAAGATCACTAGAAATTATATGTATTCTCTCCGATATCTATCATGTAACTCATTACATTATATCGTGCCAAGTACTTGTCATTGCATTTTAAAGGAGAATGCAAATAGAGTAAGGATTAGGTACAAAAACCATTCGCGACCTTTCCTTAATAGTCGGAAAGAAATCTACAAGAAAAGAGGGATACCCTGCCTTTGAGACTGGAGACCAAAATTTTTTAGATTCCTTCATCTTAAAGAGAACTGTAAGATTGTGACTTGGTGTACAGGAAATGAGAAAACAAATAATCATATCACTTTACGTCATAGACATGACACATACAAGACATGATTGGTTTATCCAAGAAAAATAACATGATATAAAATTCAATTGGACTTTGACGAACAAAGGTATCATAAATTCACAAGACTTGTTAAGGGCATTAACTCCCACTAACTTTTCTTATAAATTTAGATATCACCCTCATTTAATGAAAACGATCTCTATGTTTTTCATTTTAACCATTTCATTATAGTTAACTTTCTCTAAAGAAACTATGCATGAATGAGTTTAAATTCTATACAGCTACATAATTAAAACATGGTATAAGTTTAAAATCAATTTGAAAGATTATGGTGATAAAAGATGCATTCTCTGATCTTCTTTTAGAACCCAACATATTCTGGACAAGTCTCATAAGCTCCATTTCATTCAATTATTTATTTTGAACAAACGCTTTTGTCAAAAAGAATAATTAATCTATCAAACTCATTTAGATAGATAAATACAAGAATTCTAGTCTTTAACTCTTGACCATTTCAAAGTTCAAGACGATATATGTATGATTTGGTATTTAGCCATTTCTTCAAATGCAAACCAATGAAATATAAATGTTTGAGTTTGAAGACATCGTTTCTTCCGACACAAATTCTTATCATTTCATTACTATTAATGAAGGACATACAAAATGCCAATCATTTCTTACAAGGAATCAATTCCAAAATTACCCATAGTAAGAAAAGATTGATAATAGTCACTACTATTTAAAGAAATGTTCAAACTAATCTAAAACATTTATAAACATATTTCAAAATTGGGATCGCATACCAAGCCTATCCAAAAGAACCAAATCATGCATAAACAGTGTCAATTACTCAATGCCCTCTTGATGAGAGATCTCCTGTTAAGAATGCCACAACCCGGC
The DNA here is from genome assembly GCA_037974665.1 of Ehretia macrophylla. Taxonomy (NCBI): domain Eukaryota; kingdom Viridiplantae; phylum Streptophyta; class Magnoliopsida; order Boraginales; family Ehretiaceae; genus Ehretia; species Ehretia macrophylla. The sequence goes on from CM075772.1 coordinate 39,809,340, forward strand.
TTCTCCTATGTCTCCTCCTCCTCCTTCTTCTGTTTATGTTTTGGCTGGGCGCAGCTACAGAAGGAGAAGACTCAACATGGTGATCGGGCCCTGCATCCAAATGAAGGTTCTGCTAGCTAGTCAAAATATATGGCAACTCAATCAGTGTGATCTCGATTCTGTGCACGTGAAAGTCCAAGATCAAAGGATAGTAGGATAGTGGAAGAGACTGCAAGATCAAGTCTACCTGAAGTCGGGGATCCATGACAAAACCAAATGCCTCCAATTGAGTTACCAAGTAAATAATTCTGAGGCAGTGCTAGCTCACGTCATCCCCTTCCTCAAGTCTCATACTAAAAAGCTCACAGGTCAACTGGAATCTCATAGACTAACTGCGCTCGCCAAAGGATTCTTCCAAACAACGAATGATATCTACGGAATGAGGCAACCCCTCATAGAATCGACGCACATCATCGCTCATTGATGAAATAATGTATCCCCTAGCACGCATGTCATCCTGGACCCACTTATAGTAAGTGACTTTGTTGCTCTCGGAAGCAGTCTCATTAACAGGAGCAAATGTCGGGACATCCAAAATATACTCAACTCTTTCAAATCAGAGGACTACCCTTAAACTTTTGTACCATTTTTCAAAGTTTGGTCCAACTAAATAATCATGATTAGGGATGGACAAAATATGATTTATGAACGAAGCCATTAAACTGCAGAAAAAGTAAATATATTAGAAATTAAGATTGCAGGCTAATAAGAATATATGTAAAGCTATTAAATTGCAAGATATAATAACTACTCCAACTATTTATTTTAAATTTGATACTCCCTTAATGAGAAAACATGAATCTATGAAAAGACTATAAGTGGGATGACCAAGTTCATATGATCAGAAACATTCCAAAACCCTTGTGGCTATAATTGGAACATGAATACCAAAGGTCAACAACTCCTTGTTGTCTATTTCTCTAAATAGGGTATGGTCTACTTTAATCCCTAAATCACTTGATCTCAAACCTTTGCGGTTATAATTGATTAGGTGATCTAGTTAGATTGTACCTGCCATCACTTAGTTATCCCATAAATCGAATCAATAGTCTCAAGCCTTTGTGGCTATGTTGATCGTTAGATTTTGGCAGACAACCACATCACTATGTTTCATTCTGGTGATTTTAATAAACTTACTTTGAAACATATCCTCTACCTTTGGGTAAGAAGGAACGTATTCATTTGGTCTTATTAAATATCCTAGGATGGTGGAGGACAACGATAAAACCCCTTTTACTGTTTGAAAATCTAATATTCGTTTGCACGTAGGGAGTAAACACAATCTCATCAAAATAATAAGCATTCTACATACTATTAAGCTAATAATCAAAACTATAGCAATTTAAATAGTATGAATGCAAAGATAAATAAATGGTGGATCATGGGCTTGGTTTTGGGCTTAAATAAATAAAACTATTTACTTTAAAAGATCTTCAACTCCTTGAAATCTCCATTGGGCCTCCAACTCCTTGGAAAAGTCCATTGGGCTTCCAACTCCTTGGAAAAGTCCATTGGGCCTTTGTCAAGTTATCTCTTGAAGAATTACATAAAAGTCCTCACTACATAATTCTCTCAAATGACAAGAAATAAATTAAGACTTACATCTCATATTACAACCCAACATTTTTTGATCCTAAAGCCCAAGTCCATGATCAAATTCACCATTCGCAAAATAATAAATATGCATGATTTTTCATATCAAAGTATAATAACCAACATATTAATTTGTAGCATTCAAGTTTAATCTACTCATCAATTATGAAAGAATAAACTAAATCAATGCCCTTTTCCATAATTATAAAACTCCTTTTATATATATATGCAAGTCATAATGGCCCATTAATTCATAACTCCTTATAATTAATTATATTCACATCTAAGTCCAAAACTTTAAAGAAAAACACAAGTCCAAGGTGTCACGCCCCGACCCGACCCCGCAAAAGGCCAAGCCCGGACCCGACACACGGACGGAGTCTCCTCTGCACCGCGGACGATCCGAAAACCCTAAAATCAATATAATACATGCGAAATCCATAAAATAATCAAAACAAGCCGACTTTCTTTAAAACATACATTTCTTATTAACCAACTTTGCAACACAAAAATGATATGCATACTACACAAGTATTTATGCCACTAATCAATTCCATTAGCATGCATTTCCTTACTAGTCACAAGGATATAAGTTTACAACTTTACATTCTTCCAACTTATACAACATAAGACCGTAGAGGCCTCAAACCAGAAAGTACATACAAGGCTACAAGCCTCAAAATTAAGCGACATCCAAGCAATATACATAACAAGCAAGGCTCGCACAAAATCTGGTAACCAACCACTAGCAAAGTAGAGAAGTGCTATCACGGAAACACCCCAACCTGCTCCTCCTCCTCTATTACCTCGATAGGGTCTGCTTTAACTACTCTTGTAAAAAATATAGTATAGAGAGGAATGAGCAAAAACTATTGCTCAGCGAGGGCAATTGGTCTCAAGGACGGAGATAAGAGGAGTATGCAATGCAATTAGTCAAGCAATACATACAAATATCATATAGAGGTACAACAAAGCCAACAATAAAGCAAGGCAAGTATTTAAAGCTGCAAACACTCATTCAAAGGATACGATACTCTTTTCACGAGCAACTTTCAAACACAAATTCGATGACGACGCGCCGGCCCAAACCACCTTATAACACCAGTTTGGAATACCCCGGAAGTATCCATCAACCTACGACCCAAAACTCCCTGGGAGGCAACCCAAGCGAGAAGAGGGAATAGCAGCGGAGCTAGAGCAACCAACACTGGCAACCCGAGGCTACCCAGAGAGGCCCATCACTCACGCGCGAGACACTATGCAATGCAAGACTCGATACAAGGCGATAAACAAGCGATAAAGCCACACGTGGGAGAATAACAAAGTAGGTTACTCTCGCACGCAATAGCAACAATTGATAAGCATTTCAATCCAAATCAATTCAAACAAGTATTTCAAGCAACCCTAAGCATTCTATAGGCATAAAATCAAGAAAACAAGCAAAAAACACAAATCGGCCCCAACTATCAAAACCCTACCATTTCCAAACGAGCCACGAGTTCTGGAAACCAACTTCGCGAATCCTCCTAGGTCACCATAAGGCACGTCTAAAGACCCCGAAACCTTACTTTACCCTAGAACTCGCGCAAAGCCCCGATTTCCTCCTTTCTCGTTTGAACTACAACTATACCAACCAAACACCCAACCAATGCCATAATCACACCAAAAGTGCTTCCATGGCCTCCCAAAACAATGCCAACACGCAAAACGAAAAAATAATAAACTCGACCTAAACGACCCCGACTTTCAACAAGGCTTAATTCTCATTTTTTCCATTACGCAACCCAAACAAACCATGCATTTAGGCATTCTAACACACCTAGCACAATTCTACATCAACGGACAGCATAACGGAACAACCTCATCGTTCCAAGGGTTTACTATTCACAAAACACTATTCAACAACTAGTTTAAACTACATTCTCAACATTTAAATGCAGAAAATGTTAAAAAGCTATAAATATACGTTCTACAATTGCCAAGGAACATTCTAGAAGCATCAAAATGATTTAAACAACAATCTACGGATAAATTCTAAAAATCATAAAATTGATACACTAAACATTTAAATGCGCAAATAACATGATTCCCTCACCTTAGGCACTCCTAGTCGCTAGGAAAACAACGCTAGTCACCTCGAAAACTACCCCGCACGAGCTCACGCGAAGATTGATCGATTGAAAGGTTGGAATCTTTTTTTTTCCTTCTTGGTTTCGGCCTGGTCTTCTCTATTTCAGCTGCTATTTTTTTTATTTTCCTTTGTTTTAAGCTTATTTAAGTGCTAAGTCAAATGGTCAAAGGTCAAGCCTTGGTCAACTACTTAAATCTTGGTCAAAAGGCCTTATTTTGTGCATTTTAAAGCCATTCTAACTAGAGAAAAATTAATTATAGTTAGCAACAATTAAAATATAAAATTTAAGTCATCTAAATACTAGTTTCACTATTTGCTGAGGACTAGAAACCGTTCTCTAGCTATCGCTCCCTAAATGCAATGCACGTTGCGACGGCAAGAAAGTAACAATTAATTCTCAAAGAAATTAAGGAAATATAATTTTCAAAATAATAAACAAGGAATTTTCACATTCCGGGCTCGGGTATTACACAAGGCCCGTTAACACAAAGTGGCCCATTAGGTTAAAATCGAGCACAAGTAGATGTATACAAGGCCCAAGCCCAAATCAACATGTCTCTAAAGGCCCACATACATTAACTATAGCCCAATAGTCCTTTGAAAGTATTATATCATTAGATGATCAACTTTCAATTTTCTCAAATTTAGAAATATCTCAATACTACTTATTAGATAATTTCTAATTTCAAGATTAAAACATATAGGTCAACTATGTAACATATATTTTGCCATATTCAAGACACATAGAGAAGTTGCAATCTTGACTATTAAACACTTTTAATCACCAAGTAGTCCCCATATGCATGATCATATAAAATAAGCTAAAACTGTCTTTTAAACTTTTATTCCAACACATGCATATAATAGAAATAATCTTTTGAGGACTTCAAGGCAACTACTATCATCTTGTCACATACAACAAAACAAAATCAATCTCCTAAAACAAATAGAATTTCGGCCAACACCATATAAATGGAAAACTTGTCTTTTCTAAAACTTTGACTTTATACATGCTAGAGAAAACCCCTTTTTAATATGACTCTTTTAAACATAGACTTTTATCCAAAGTCTAATATTAACATGAAGAGACCGAATCCATCATTGTCTTTTCATTTAAGTTCATATATCAAGAAGGCAAAACATCTCAAGCATCCTAGTGATTTTCGGCCATCACTACAAATAGGTATAGCACGCAAGTTCAAGCTAAGACATATACACACAAATATATTTATTCAAGATCTACATTATCAATCAAAGATCTAAACTAGACATGAACATGCATGTGTGTAGACTAAAGTCTTAACATAAAAAACTTGTAAATCAACAAGGACATTTTCGGCCATAGGGTTAAAAAACACATGACCAACATTTGATAATCAATGGACATAACAACATGGCTCTGATACCACTTGAAAGATGCTAGCCAACATAAGATATCATGTCATTACATAATCATAAGTTGGATTCAAGATCTAGAATGTCATGCATGGACACCTTGACATAGCCAAAAACTACATAGGCTATCTACAAAAATTTTGCAATTTTCGTAACAAGGATCAACATGCTAACATCTCATTATACCCATTGATTATCAACACATGTATATATCAACTATATATTCATAAACAAAAAGAGGTTCATAGGTATACCTCACTAGTAGATCACTTTGGAGAAGATGTAGATAGTAGACAAGCCTTTGAATCCTTCTAACTTGAAGGCTCTAGTTAGTCCACCAAGCATCCAAAGTCCTACCCCACCTTGAAGATAGAATGTGCTAGTATATCTTCAATGTATGAAACTATGAATATGTGGTTTTGATCAAAAAGGCAAAAGCTTCATGAACTTCTAGCTATGGCCAAAAGTTCAAGCTCAAAGATGAAGAACATGAACTTCTCTCTCATCTCCTTGTATGCCCCGGCCGAATAGTATGTGCATGTATGTGTAGTTGTCACATGATGATAGAGAGTGTTGTCGTCTAATATAAGCTAATAATAAATTACGTGACCAATCACTATTGTCACCTTTTCATGACAAGCCATGCAAGCTACTTGATTTTAATCATTAGCTTTAGATGATGAAAGATGATCATCTTCTCTCTCCTCTACCCCTTGGACGAAATTGCAAGTGGGTGGTGAGAGAAGATTGTCATCTTTTATTATATATATAAAACATACTCATATAATTATATATATAATGTTACTTTATTACTTAACCAAACACAATTGCTTCATTCTAAAGTAAAAGCCATGCAAGCCTTAGGATTGTAATCATTACAATCTAAAGCTAACTTTATTCTCTCTCCTGACACTTGTCAAAAAGGCTTTATCAATAAAAGCAATGGTCAAGATCCTTTTGTCTTTATTCAAAAATGAATCCTATCTGTTCATTTTAAATTCAAATGACTAGGATTGATGACATGCACTATCCTAGTCATCAACCTCTACACGCAAATGCCACATGTAATTATCTAGTCATTAAATTGCAATTTCACCTTTTGACAACTAAGACGATGACGTAGCATTTCACATATTACATCATCATTACACATATACATATATATAAACACCTTTATATATATATAATATTTTTGCCAGTTCTAATCTCTATTAGAATAAACATATTGAAACAACTTTTTAATAATTACAGTTTGGCCTCAAAAGTTTTAGTAATTACAATTTGACCTCAAAACTTTTCAAAATTACACTTTTGGCCCAAATCCCAACATTGATGACTCTTAACACCTTAAAGCCACCAACCACAAAATACAAGCTTCCGGCAAACTTATTCATGATACTTATTAGTGTGTGACCTTCTAGATTCATAATCGCGTATCAATGAGGGACCTGATAAACCTCCTTATCTATTTCAGAAATATCTCAATCATTTACCGAAATACCCTTATACTCGTGAGTGACGTACTAGCAACGAACGTGTCATGAGAATATATACGATAATGAAGATGACGTCTTTCATGAATCCATTTAACTGTCAAGAATTAGCGTACAATCCGATCCTTCTATTATAAATGCCCCGATCGGGAAAGGACCCTGAAATGGTTAAGCCCATATTCGATACTATGTATAAATCTGAATCGGTGAAACGAGAGATGACTACCATGGAAAAAATCCTTTCCATCACTTCATACTCGCCTTGGCCAAGGACTTTCTTGTTTACTAACCGATCTCAGATATCATAGGACTTCGCCTCTCGTCGGAGGTTAACAGATCCTATCTTGATAATTACCTGTCGGTTTATACCACACGACTAAAATACGAAAGGCCGTAACCTACCTTAGAAGATAGGCATTGTCCAGACGCAGTATTTAGCCCCTTATATAACTGGCAGCCGTAATCTCTCAGGTTTGAGGATTAATTTGCACAATTCTAAACTAAATAGTAAACTATTAACCTAAAATCATGTAGTTCACAATTTATTATCACATTCAATGATACGTTCACAGACGATCACTCATATGTTTATTAATCTACATCATCATGTTATTCTAGCATTTTGCACGCCATCCTTTATCATTAACATCACTATGTTAATCAAAGGTAATAACATATGATAACCCGTACTCGATTATTCTAGTCCCGGTTGAATAACTTGAAGGGCTATGAATCGTTTCTTAATGCTTATCATATCAAAGAGAAAGTGTGAAATATCCTAAACCTTTTTAGAACATTTATCATCCCGGATAGGCATTAGGGACATATTCATATCGAAGCAGAGAATATGAACATCCTACAAATAACATTGTGTATAAAACACAGAAGCATAATCTTATTAAACCCTAATAAGGTCATCTCAAACTTTAGCATTATGGCATATCCCCAATAGGAACAACAGGTTGTCCTCTCCCGGCCTAATAGTTCCGCAACTGCTACTGAGGTTGTTGCCAATGGGGATCCCCCATTCTGAAAGCTTACTAGGCCGACCCTTAGCTCCGAAGTTGTATGCCATTGTTATGGTGCTGATAGATTTACTACTTCAGCACCGTTATCGGACATTGCTGGCTGAGCATCTATTTTTCATATATCGTTCCACACCAAGAAGAGGGATGTGTACTTCCAGCAACAACAAGAATGAAACTATAGGCTCCTATGTTGGGAACATTTCGGGGTATATGTCTAACCACCTCAACTCCTTGTTTTTAGGATGCTATATTTATTAAAGTCTCTCGACGGCGGGAATGGAAGATTACATGTAAGCCAGATGCTTCACGAATCATATTCCACTTTACGGTATTTCGTTTCACTTAAATCACCCTCGTGAAGAGGCACACTCCGATACCATTGATGTTCAATAGCTTTGATAGTAATGGCTAGATCTACTACTACCTCGTCCATTGAGTATAACAGAGCAAATGATGGTATAGCAGTGAACATCGGGATGATACTAAGAAATATGGTCTGAAGAATCTCGATAGTAATTCCATGAACAATCCTTTGCGGGATTGGATTTTTTTTATAGTGGAAATGCCATAAACTGCGAACCAAGATCCATGATACGAAAACCAAAATCAGAATGAGAAAGAAAAAGATATCGTGATGTAAGTCTATTATTCCTGGCATCATAGGTGTTGCTGCGTCTTGAGATCCTAATTGCCATGGTTCCGCTGCATCATAAGGAGCAATTGTGAGGAATAGCCATTTTAGAACAATCATTTGGTTTGGTTCATTCTTTGACTGCTCTGCTCCCCCCAAAACAAAGAAAGACTTGTTCTTGCTCTCCCAATTCAGGAAAGACTTGTTGGAAATCGCCGGTTGCCTTGGAAAACCCAAGAAAGACATGGGATTTTTTGGGCATCGAAGTGGCTTTCTTATCTTAAGATATCTCTAGTTGGATGAAAATGGTGCCTGATGTATTTATATTTTTAGGCCTATTTCTTTACTTTTTAGAATTAATTGTGCACATTAATTATAATATTTAATCATTTTAATTGTGTTTTGTGCATGTAAGAATTGAATGATGGAAGAGTATTTGGAGCCGAATTGATAGAAAATTGGATGAAGAAAAGATTGATAAAAATTTGTTCATAAACGACAAAGCATGATGAAAGAAATTGTAAAGGAAAAAAAGAAAAGAAAAAAATATAATTTGACCAAGGCTTATAAGCCTTGGCCGTACAACCCAAGTTCAATTGGACTTAGGTTAATAAATAAAAAAAAAAGCCATGTGCTTGCAAGATTACAAGAAAAGTCAATAGCCAATTTCAGCCACGTAGGTCAAAAGCCCATTGTATCAGGGCGGTCATATGCAGCTATAAAAATGAAGCAATAGTCCACGTTAAGGAGAAAGGCAGGTGACGCAAGGAAAAAAAAGCACCGAGGAGAAAAAGAAGGAGTGCGGCGCAGAGGAAAGAAAAGGAAAAAACAGAGAGCAAAACAGCAAGCAACGAAGGAAAAAAAGATTTGGCGACGAGGAAAAAACAGCAGCAAGTTCGGTTTATTTCTTTTCGTAAATTCTTCTTCAATTTTCAGTTGGGATTCAAATTAAATTATTATTTTCAACAGATTCGAATTAATTTATGGAGAAGTTTAATTTACTTTCTTTTTATAATATTGATTCAGTTTTGTTGAACATGAATAATTAATTCATTGTTTAGGGTAGGATTACTATGTAATAATTTAATTTTATGGTCTTGAACTTGGTTGGATTATTTTGATGCTATTTTTATATTTTTGATTTACATGCTTTATTATTTATTCTATTAATTTATTATGCTTGTAGCTAGTAATTAATAGGAATTCATATGGTAGATCAAATATATAAATTGGGATTGATTGTGAAAACTATAGGTTGTACCATAGTTTTCCTCCACTTAATTAGTTAATGTGTTTGCCTAGGATTTTAGGACAAATCTACACTCCGGCTAGATAAAGGACTTGGAGATAGCGTTGCACCTCTAAACTAGGTCTAACCCGTTAATTAGTTAACTTTAGGTGATTATTTAATTAATTAGGCTTGTAGTCTAATTTTGCATCCAAATAGGAAATCCTAAGTTCGAGCCTAGAATTTAACTTTGCATAGGAATCCAATCCCTAAACCTTTCCCAATAGTGATCAAACTTCAATTTCAACTTTCATATTTAATTTTAGTTTTTGCATTTAATTTCACTTTTATTTTATTTTTAGTTAACTTTTATTCAAATCACTCAATTTACAATTTAATTTAGTTTAATTACTTAGGCACTTTACTTATACTTTTCTACAAACTTTCAAATTGTCTCCCTGTGGATTCGACATCGCACTAGCACACTACACTACAATCACTCGTGCACTTGCGAGTTAAAACTTGGCTTAGAATTGACATTAATTTTACCCTAAGCTAAGCACCTATCAAGTTTTTGGCACCGTTGCCGGGGAAGGCACAGTATTATTTTTGGACTAGTGTAGTATTTTGTTTAAGTGTTAGATTTTAGTTAATTAGTTATTTTTGTAAAAAAAAAAAATTTATTTTTCTTGTTTTACATTAATATTTTTAGATTACTTTATTAGTTGTTTTAGTTTAAATAGTTATCTTGAATTTTTTATTTTATTTTTATTTTATTTTTATTTTTTATTTTTATTTATTTTATTTGCTTTCTCTATTATCTTAGTGATTTTATTGCTTTTTATTCATTTATTAATTCATTTATTTTATTTATTTATTTATCTAGTTTTCTAGTTGATTATTTTTCTTAAATAGTTTATTTCTAGTTTTAGGTTTTTATTTCAATTTAGTAATTTCTCATTAGCTAGGCTTCTTGTGTATGCTTGGACGTCGTTCTTTAGGATTGCCTTTAGAACCCTTTGACCCCGAGCCACAAAGAATCCCACACCGTAGGAATCAGAAGGGCTTAACTACAATCATGGCGGAGCATGAAGGAAATCTGAATGTGCCTCAAAATGTTAATAATCCTCAAATTCCCCATCTTCCCATTGTCCCCAATAATCCTGATCCTGATGATATACCTCTTAGGCAGCATTTTCTCCCGACCAAATATCAGCCGAATATTGCTATCTGACCACCTGCCATCCATAATGTGGACTTTGACATGAAACCTGGTACGATAGCAATACTTCCATCATTTTACGGGAAAAGCAATGAAATTCCACATGCGCATATTCGTGATTTTCTTGAGATATGTACCACTGTGCATGTTCCAAATGTTACTCAAGAAAATATCCAAATGCGTTTCTTCCCACTTTCTCTTAAGGACAAAGCTAAAGAATGGCTTCATTCCCTTGAAGAGGGAACCATTACTTCTTGGGAAGAACTGTTGACTCAATTTCTGTTTAGATTTTTTCCGATGGCCCAGACCTCATCTCTTCAAGAGAACATCATGACTTTTTCCCAGTCTGATTTAGAGTCATTTCATGAAACTTGGGATAAGTTTAATGGACTCATTCGTCACTGCCCACAACATGGGTTCGATAGGCCTAGGTTGCTTCAGTATTTCTATAGAGGTTTGACACCACAGTAGAAAACGATGGTGAATTCAATGAGTAATGGAGGGTTTTATAACCTCACCCCAAATGAGGCATGGGCCCGACTTGACAGTATTGCCAAAGACTCATTTCAAGACTCAACAATGGATAGAATGGGTAAGCCCTCTTCTAGGAGGACACTATATGAGGTGAGCACAAATGAGGACTTAAACTCACAAGTGGTAGCTTTGACCAAGAAATTTGATCAGTTTATATCTTTAGGGTCTACTTCTTCACCTGCCCTACCAAATGTTCAATGTTGTGCCTTATGTTCTGCAGTGGACCACCCCACACTAGGGTGTCCTCTTTACTCTCAGTTCCCTGAATTTATTCAGGAACAAGTTTGTGCTGCCCAGGGTTATTCTCGCAATTACAATCCATATTCGAATACATATAATCCTGGTTGGCGAGATCATCCAGCTTTGTCATGGCGTCAAGGGAATCCTGGCCCTTCATTTTCACAGGATCAAGTGCAAAAGCCTCAATCTAATCCTCCTGGATACTATCATGTGTCTAATGGGCCTCACTTTAAATCGCAACCAGGGAATCAATTTCAGCCTAGCCCTCATCTTCCTCCTAACAAGCCTGATGATAAGTTTGACAAGTTACTTCAAGTAATTCATGCTCACCAGCAATCTATTGCTAAGTTGGAAACTCAAGTTGGGAAACTGGCCCAACAAATTACTAGGAGGGATGAGGGTAAGCTCCCTGCTCAGACTGTTGAGAATCCACGTGGCCAGTGTAGCAATGTCCACAATGAGACCACCCATGAGCAAGCCAAAGCTGTTATCACCCTTCGGAGTGGTTACCAATTAGATAATCAGGTGGATGAGTCTAATGGAACAAAGAGAGTGAGTGACAAGAGTAGGGATACAAGAGAGGTTGAGGAAAAGGTTGAGAGAGTAGGAAGTGAGTCGGGAGATGAGATAGAGAATAGTAGAGAAAATACCATTCCTTCGCAGAGAGATGAGAAGCAGGTTGTAGATCACAGTGATGATAGTCCTTCTAGGGTGCCTTATCCTGCTACTTTGGAGTGACCTAGGAAAGATGATAAGCAGTCTAGGGTATTAGACCACTTGAAGGATATTAAGATAAACCTACCTCTTATTGAAGTTATCCAACATATACCTTCTTATGCCAAATTCCTCAAAGACTTGTGCATTAGGAAGAGGCAATCCACCCACATTCCAAAGAAGGTGAGGCTCACAGAGAAAGTGAGTAGCATATACACTAGGGGCCTTCAGCCCAAGTTTAATGACCCCAGAGCCTTCACCATTCTTTGCATCATTCAAGATCAACAAGTGGATCATGCCCTCCTTGACTTAGGGTCTAGTGTGAATCTCATTCCATTTGCAGTATATGAGCGTTTAGGTTTGGGGGAGTTGACTCCAACAAATGTTACACTTCAGTTGGCAGATCGATCTGAGAGACGACCTAGAGGGATAATTGAGGATGTCTTAGTTAAAGTTGGTGAATTTCTTTTCCCAGTTGACTTCATTGTCTTAGACATAAACTCAGGTCTAGACACTAGGCATGTGACACCAGTTCTTCTAGGGAGACCTTTTATGGCCACAGCTAATGCGGTGATATATTGTAGGACAGGGATGATTGAGTTAACCTTTGGGAATATGAGAGTTAAGGTGAGCGTCGCAGAGGCGGCCAATCGAGTAAGTAGACATTCTAAGGATGAGTGCTTCATGGTTGATATCATTGACCCTTGTATTGAGGGATATGCCCATTCGACGTTGACTGCCGATGATGAGCTTGCAGAGCTTGAGGCAATCTTGACTCAATTTGACTCTGATTCATTTGTGAAAGAGCTAGTAGCTTCTACTTATGCAGTGTCTGATCCTAGCCCTGACAAGGCTAATGATAGTCGTAGTTCCCTTCCATCCAAAGTTTGTCCTGATCCCCCTCTGGTTGAGTCTCTTCCAGCTTTAGAGCTTAAACCTTTGCCTGCGCATCTTAAATATGTGTACTTAGGACCTAATGATACCTTCCCAGTAATTATCGCATCAGACTTGACCACTGAGCATGAGGAAAAATTGTTAGGAGTCCTTCATGATCATCAAAAGGCTATAGGGTGGACCATTTCTGACTTACGAGGTATAGACCCTTCGTTGTGTATGCATCGGATTCACTTAGAAGATGGTGCTACTCCTTCCCGCGAGATGCAAAGGAGGCTGAACCCAAACATGAGTGAGGTTGTTTATAAGGAAGTCATTAAACTTCTCGATGCAGGTATCATTTACCCGATTTCTGATAGTTCATGGGTCAGTCTGGTGCAGGTGGTACCAAAGAAGTCTGGGATCACAGTAGTCCCTAATGATAAGGGTGAGCTTATTCCTACACACACCACTACTGGGTGGCGTGTCTGTATTGACTATAGAAAGCTTAATGCCAAGACCCGAAAAGACCATTTCCCTCTACCCTTTCTTGACCAAATATTAGATAGAGTAGCTGGACAGGGCTACTACTGCTTCTTAGATGGGTATTCCGGGTATAATCAGATCCCAGTCTTCCCCGAGGACCAAGAGAAGACCACCTTCACTTGTCCATATGGGACCTTTGCTTATCGTCGTATTCCATTCGGTTTATGCAATGCACCAGCGACTTTTCAGAGGTGTATGATGGCCATTTTTTCTGATATGATTGAGAAGTTTCCAGAGGTCTTTATGGATTATTTTTCAGTTTTTGGAGCTACATTTGATGAGTGTCTCATACACCTTTCCCTAGTGTTAGAGCGTTGTGTTAAGATGAATTTGGTGCTTAGTTGGGAGAAAAGTCACTTCATGGTTAGACGGGGGATAGTACTTGGTCATGTTGTATCTCAGGATGGTATCCATGTGGACCCAGCCAAGGTTGAGTTGATAGAGAAACTCCCAGCACCAAAAACGGTGCGTGACGTTAGATCATTCCTTGGTCATGCCGGTTTTTACCGGCGTTTCATCAAAGACTTTAGCCATATTGCTCGACCTCTCTCCAGCCTCCTGGCACATGATATTCCATTTCATTTTGATGACGAGTATGCCAAGGCATTTGAGAAGCTGAAGTCTTTACTGTCCTCCACACCTATCATCCAACCTCCTGATTATAGCCTCTCTTTTGAGATTATGTGTGATGCATCTGACTACGCAGTGGGGGCTATTTTGGGATAATGTAGGGATAAGTTGCCATGTGTGATCTACTACGCTAGTAAGACCTTAGATGATACTCAAAAGAATTACACTACCACAGAAAAGGAATTGCTAGCTGTAGTTTTCTCCCTTGATAAGTTTAGATCATACATCCTAGGGTCAAAGGTGATAGTCTACACAAATCATGCGGCCTTGCGTTACCTACTTGCTAAACGGGATGCTAAGCCCCGTATGATTCGGTGGTTACTATTACTTCAGGAATTTGATTTGGATATTAGAGATGAAAAGGGGAGTGAGAATTCTGTCACAGACCATTTGTCACGTTTAGTCCTTGAATCTCCCACCGACTCCCTTCCTTTTAATGATACCTTCCCTAATGAGCAACTCTTTGCTGTCTCACATAAGATCCCCTGGTATGCCCATTTTGTTAATTATTTGGCAGCGAGAGAGTTGCCTGCTCACTGGGGGTGGGGAGAGAAGGATCGTTTCATGGCTCGAGTAAAACATTTTATTTGGGAGGATCCCTATCTCTTTAAGGTGTATGCTGATCAGGTTATCTGACGATGTGTGCCAGAAGAGGAGTTTGATAGCATCCTTAGCTTTTGTCATGGGGAGGCATGTGGTGGTCATTTTGGAGGTAAGAGGACAGCTACTAAAGTCCTCCAGTGTGGGTTCTTTTGGCCTACTTTGTTCAGAGATGCCTAACAATTCTGTAAGAAATGTCATCAATGTCAACAATTTGGGTCTATCTCTAGGAGAGACATGATGCCCTTATCACCCATTTTAGTTCGTGAGATATTTGATGTGTGGGGCATTGATTTCATAGGTCCTTTTCCTCCTTCGTATGGGTACACTTATATTCTTGTGGCTGTAGACTATGTGTCCAAGTGGGTGGAGGCGGTGGCAACTTGAACCAATGACTACAAAGTTGTGGTCAAGTTCATTAAAGAGCACATCTTTTCTAGGTTTGGGGTACCACGTGTGCTTTTGAGTGATGGAGGACAACATTTTCGCCATAGGACACTTGAGTCATTATTGAGAAAATATTTAGTCCGGCATAAGATTGCAACTCCTTATCATCCTCAGACGAGTGGGCAAGTGGAGGTGTCAAATAGGGAGATAAAATCCATTTTACATAAAACAGTTAGGCCCAATCGCAAGGATTGGTCATGTCGTTTACACGATGCGTTATGGGCCTATCGCACAGCTTTTAAGACTCCCATAGGCATGTCTCCATATAGATTAGTTTACGGTAAGGCTTGCCACCTCCCTGTTGAGCTAGAGCATAAAGCTTATTGGGCTATTAAAGCCCTGAACTTTGACATGCAACAGGCAGGTGAGAGTATAAAATTGGCCTTGAGTGAGTTGGAGGAACTTCATTATGAAGCATATGAGAATGCCAAACTTTATAAGGAGAGGATGAAGAGAATTCAAGATAAATCTATTTTGCGCAAAACCTTCGCCCCTTCAGATAAGGTTTGGTTGTTCAACTCTAAATTGAAGTTCTTTCTAGGAAAATTGAGGACTAGATGGGATGGACCCTACGAGGTGCTTGAGGCATACCCTTCAGAGGCTATTAAAATTAAACACCTCAAAGATGGGCGAGTCCTCACAGTTAATGGCCAGCGTTTGAAACATGCCCTTGATCCGAGTTCGATCCCTCACGAAGTTGAATCTGTAGAGCTACGGGATACTTCTGACCTTACATGAACAATGACATTCGCCTGGCTGTCGGCGTTAAATGCAGCGCTTCTATGAGGCACCCTAGGAATAATTACTTTATTTTACTTTCTTTAATTATGTTTCTCAACTTTTCGGTTGGAACTCCACTGGGTTATAGTGGGCTTTACCATTTTCTCGAAAATGGATTATCTTGTGTAATGGAAGTCTTGGGGTTAATTAGGATGGATACTATGAAAGTAAAATCACTGGCCTAAAGCGTAATGCCTGGCCTTCCCTCTTAAGTATGGGAAGATGTCTGGGGTTTGAGTACGTTGGTGGTTTGAAATTAATGGCCTCTCATCCGCATTTTTAATGTACTTAGTTAACTCCATTTCTGAAGTTTCACAAGATTTATCTTACTGGCTGACATTAAATGGATTCAGGTATTTGCATTCTAGCTATCTTTATTGTTTCATTGTGCTTATTTATTTTTAGTGAGTCGGCTTTAGTGCCCCCAGAATTCGGAGCCTTTGTATGGGGATGTAAATATGGTCGGCCAACAAAAAAATATAAAAAAATGAAAAAGTAAAAAATATTTTTATTATTTTATTGTATTTTCATTTTATTTTGCCTTATCCTCTATTGTTTTTCTCTTGAGCTTAATTACAAGTTGTAGATGTGAAGGGTTAACTTTCTTTTCATTATCAATGACTTCAGGTATGTCCATCTACTCCCTCTATTTCTCTTAATTGTTTTCTATTCATGCATTTTTACTATTGGGTTCTCATTATCTGATTTTTTCCCCTTCGCATACCCCTAGCATATTTTAATTTTATTTGCTTGAGGACAAGCAAACTTTAGGTTTGGGGGTGTGGGTGTTTAATTGTGTCTATTATTGTTTTGGGGAAAATCTAAACGAAATGTGAAGATTTTTGAAAAAGTTTTTGATCTTTATGTTTATTTGTGGATTTGTGGTGGATTTTCTGGTAATTGAAGAGTTGTGATGATGTATTGATTAACTCTTATGAAGTGATTGAGGAGAGAGGTTCTTGATTTTATGAGGTGGTCTTGACTTGAACTGTTAGGATTAATTTTGATGAAGCCGATGCGTGGGGACTGTGAGATTACGCTTAGACTATTGTGGTCCCATAGCTTGGTGGTAAGATAATGAGATATGGTGTGGTTGTGATATAAGTGTTATCGCTTGAGTAGTCTTGTTTACGTGCCTGAGCCTTTATAGTCAAAAAAAAAAAAAAACAACAAAAAAAAAACAAAAAAACAAAAAACAAAACAAAAAAAAAAGAAAAATTATTTACTTCTATCTCTTAGCACCACTATCCTTGTATTCATTGTCTATCTTTAGGGATATGTTCTTAAGGTGTGCGGTGTTTCGGTGTTCAACACTTCGAGCAAGTAGGGTACGTATGAGGCTTTTCAAAGCTTATCAACCTAAGCCTTAAGTGGCTGGGATTGATGACCTCGAAAGCTCGTTACATGGGGTGTTAGGTGTTACCGTTAGGGACCAATCATCTAATAAAAAGAGATGAAGTGTGTTTACTTTTATGTTTTAGAATGAATAAAAGGGTGAAAGGCATGTTTGGAGGATTATGAAGGCAATGGGGGTGCGAGTATTATAATCTAATTGTATTAAGTTGTCTTGTTGCTTAGTTACGTGGAGACTTGATAGTGTTTGTTGTAGTCTTGTAGTAAACATGTTTTGCCTTTAAAGAGATAGATCCGAATGAGTTCGCTTAACTACTACACCATAAGATCAATCATTCCTCGAACCTTGTCCTTTTGTTAGAGTTGATTGATTCGTTAGAGTAACTTTTTGATAACTTGGAGATTTGCTTAGATCATAGTCTTGCTTGAGGACAAGCAAGAGGTAGGTCTGGGGGTGTTGATGTATTTATATTTTAGGCCTATTTCTTTACTTTTTAGAATTAATTGTGCACATTAATTATAATATTTAATCATTTTAATTGTGTTTTTGTGCATGTAAGAATTGAATGATGGAAGAGTATTTGGAGCCGAATTGATAGAAAATTGGATGAAGAAAAGATTGATAAAAATTTGTTCATAAACGACAAAGCATGATGAAAGAAATTGTAAAGGAGAAAAAGAAAAGAAAAAAATATAATTTGACCAAGGCTTATAAGCCTTGGCCGTACAACCCAAGTTCAATTGGACTTAGGTTAATAAAAAATAAAAAAAGCCATGTGCTTGCAAGATTACAAGAAAAGTCAATAGCCAATTTCAGCCACGTAGGTCAAAAGCCCATTGTATCAGGGCAGTCATATGCAGCTATAAAAACGAAGCAATAGTCCACGTTAAGGAGGAAGGCAGGTGGCGCAAGGAAAAAAAAGCACTGAGGAGAAAAAGAAGAAGTGCGGCGCAGAGGAAAGAAAAGGAAAAAACAGAGAGCAAAACAACAAGCAACGAAGGAAAAAAAGCTTTGGCGACGAGGAAAAAACAGCAGCAAGTTCGGTTTATTTCTTTTTGTAAATTCTTCTTCAATTTTCAGTTGGGATTCAAATTAAATTATTATTTTCAACAGATTCGAATTAATTTATGGAGAAGTTTAATTTACTTTCTTTTTATAATATTGATTCAATTTTGTTGAACATGAATAATTAATTCATTGTTTAGGGTAGGATTACTATGTAATAATTTAATTTTATGGTCTTGAACTTGGTTGGATTATTTTGATGCTATTTTTATATTTTTGATTTACATGCTTTATTATTTATCCTATTAATTTATTATGCTTGTAGCTAGTAATTAATAGGAATTCATATGGTAGATCAAATATATAAATTGGGCTTGATTGTGAAAACTATAGGTTGTACCATAGTTTTCCTCCACTTAATTAGTTAATGTGTTTGCCTAGGATTTTAGGACAAATCTATACTCCGGCTAGATAAAGGACTTGGAGATAGCATTGCACCTCTAAACTAGGTCTAACCCATTAATTAGTTAACTTTAGGTGATTATTTAATTAATTAGGCTTGTAGTCTAATTTTGCATCAAAATAGGAAATCCTAAGTTCGAGCCTAGAATTCAACTTTGCATAGGAATCCGATCCCTAAACCTTTCCCAATAGTGATCAAACATCAATTTCAACTTTCATATTTAATTTTAGTTTTTGCATTTAATTTCACTTTTATTTTTTTTTAGTTAACTTTCATTCAAATGACTCAATTTACAATTTAATTTAGTTTAATTACTTAGGCACTTTACTTACACTTTTCTACAAACTTTCAAATTGTCTCCTTGTGGATTCGACCTCGCACTAGCACACTACACTACAATCACTCGTGCACTTGCGAGTTAAAACTTGGCTTAGAATTGACATTAATTTTACCCTAAGCTAAGCACCCATCAGCGCCCCTAAAGGTTCTTATTGAGATGTATCTTTAATAGCGGAAATGTCGACATCTACTCGGAAAATAATAGTGTCAGAGTGAAGACCGGTGATATCCCCTTCCCTTGCTATGCTCTTGCAGTCGTGTCGATAAAGGAAGATTCCCTTTTTGATATTCAATATCCTTCCAGGTGATTGATTCTTTCGGATTCCTCCTATAGAGTAAGGCATTAAGCCTATTTGATGGAGTGACAAGGAAAGTAAGTAAGCTCTTTCTTGCATCCTACTAAGAGCGCATTCTTGTCATGTACATATGAGAAATGTGCCATTTGAATTTTTCCTTTCCTCGTCCATGCTAAGAGTAATCAGGGGCTAAGGTAAACCTTAGATGGGGCCTTCAAGAGCCCTTTTAGGGACATCATTGGCTTCATCCATCCTATCCCAAAAGTGGATTCCGTGCATTCATGTGCAGCCTTTCTCTTATTAGATGATGCATACCCCTTCCTCATTAACTTTGTCAGGCTTCCATTTCTAAAGAAGTTTTTATCTATTGTGAGAAGTTCCTCCAGATAACTAATACAAAGAAATAAGGATAAGAATGAATGTCACGTACGGCGCTGCCGAAGGACAAGAGCCCACCTCGAATAATTAAGAAAGGAGTGGCTAGACAGGCAATCAAAGGATGAGGAGTCATGTAGGTAAAAAGAATAAAATAAAGAAAAAAACATTAACCTTAACCACAATATATGTTGTTTACGGCACGGCAGAGCCAGAAAAAGAGCTAGCTCTAAGAAGCTACCTTTTTCAAAACACTAGTCAAAGGCAACTCACTAGAAGTTTTTCCTCCTTTACGTTTAGGGGATCTCTAAAAAGCAACATCTATCTCATTCTTCCACCCCTTCGATCTCGGTAAACTAGGGACGCTCACTGCTATTGTAATACCCCGATCCTTCTCGAGACCGGGAGTTCTATCAACCGATCTAAACACAACCCAAACCAAACCCGGGCATAAATTTTCAGGGAAAACGGACGGAGTCTCCCCTGTTCCTAGGCGAAAAGTAAAACCTACGACAGCATATAAGTGGACCAATACCATGTCCAAACATTCAACCACCTCAAGGCCATCCGAGCCTTGGTTCACAACAAGCAAAACACAAGTAAATATACATTCAAGCTTAGCAATTAAACTACACCAACCTATATCATAAGCTAGATTATTATACATTTCTATCTCTTTTCCTTTATCATTACAAATATACATTGAAGTTAAGCTACATTAACTAAATACATAATCTAGTGAAACTTAAATTACATCCCCTTTAACATTAAATACATATAATACATAAAAACATACAACTTTACAACTTTGACAACTCAAGTCACATAGGCACGCAGGACAACTCTTCAAGCACGGACTTTCACGAAATCACGAACTTTCCAGCTAACATGGCATTTCCTGAAATGTGGTGGTCAGGAGTGAGTATACACAACACGTATACTCAGTGAGGGCGAGACATATATCGAATTGGAGAGAAAGAAAGTCGTGCAATGCAAATAAGACAGTTAAGCAATATAATTGATAAATAAGCAATCAAAACAAATAATCAATACAATAAGCAATTACTGAAAGCATTAACATAACCATTCAAAGCTATACCACACTCTGAAGGCTATGGTTCACTCATACGAGCAAAGTACCATTTCACGAGCGATACATCAATCTCGAGCTTGATGTTGACAATGATGACAATAAGCGCGCATCCACCTTATAACACCCGTTTGGAATACCCTGGAAGTATCCATCAATCTACGACCCAAATCTCCCTGGGAGGCAGCCCAAGCGAGAAGAGGGAATAACTACGGAGCTAGAGCAACCAACACTGGCAACCCGAGGCTACCCAGAGAGGCCCATCACTCACGTGCTGACACTATGCAATGCAAGACTCGATACAAGGCAATAAACGAGCGATAGCACAACAATACAAACTAGTGACAACAAACGAGATAACAAGCAATCACAATCAATACTAGCATTCAACTAACTTTTCAAGCATAACAAGCAATAATAAGAACAATAACACCAATTAAACAAGTATATCAAGCAACCCTAAGCATTCTATAGGCATAATATCAAGATAACAAGCAAAATCACAAATCGACCCCAACTATCAAAACACTACCATTTCCAAACGATCCACGAGTTCTGGAAACCGACTTCGCCAATCCTCCTAGGTCACCATAAGGCACGTCCAAGGACCCCGAAACCCTACTTTACCCTAGAATTCGCGCAAAGCCCCGATTTCCCACTTTGCTCGTTTGAACTACAACTATACCAACCAAACACCCAACCAATGCCATAATCGTACCAAAAGTGCTTCCATGGCCTCCCGAAACAATGCCAACACGCAAAATGAGAAAATGCCAAACTCGACCTAAACGACCCCGACTTTTACTAAGCCATTTTTCTCCGTTTTTCCATTACACATTCCAATTAAACCACACATTTAGGCATTCTAGCATATCTAGCATCTTCCTACATCAACAGAACGCGTAACAGAGCAACTTCATCGAAACGGGGGTTTACTATTCACAATTTAGTATTCATCACACAATTTATATTTCAATTCCAATATTTAACCGCAGAAAATGTTAAAAAGCTATAAATACATGTTCTACAATCAACAAGGAACATTCTTTAAGCAACAAAATGATTAAAACAACAATCTACGCATAAAATCCAAAAATCAAAGTTTAGATACAAATATTTCAAATGCGCAAATAACGATGAAACCCTCACCTTAGACGCTCCTAGACGCTAGGAAAACCTCGTAGAGTGCCTCAGAAACCACCCCGTGCAAGCTCACGCAAAGATTTGGTGATTTGTAGTTGAAGTTTTCTTTTTTTTTCTCCTTCTTTTCCTCATGTTTTCAAGTCTTTCTTCTCTGTTTTTTCGTGTGCAATTCTGCTTATTTAGAAAAAAAAAAAGACAAGTCAAAGGTCAAAGTTTCGGTCAACCCGCTAAACCAAAATAGCTATGCGCGACCTTACGAAAACGGCCATAACTTCTTCTAGAAAACTCCAATTCACGAACGGTTTGAAGCCTCATAAACTAGACTCATAGAGCTTTCCAACCATATATAATTTGCTACCTAACTCTTCCCCAATTGGTTCAGATTTAATTTCAAAGTTGACCCAAAATTTGACTAACTTAACATTGCATTTTTTTATTTCTAATCCCAAGTTTGCCCTTTATTAAACATTTCAAAAATTTTCACATTGTCCTAGTTGGTCAATGTAGATGAAAAGTCAACTAGTTTGGTCAAAGAAGGTGAAAGGTCAATAAAATGCAATTTAAATGAACTTTAAATGCTATTGAATACATGTCAGGTTCGGGGTATCACATCCTTCCCCCCTTAAAACAATTGCGTCCTCGCAATTCTTCTTCCAATGGGATTCTGCATCATCTACAATCCAACTCTGACTAGTCTTCATTAGCTACTGAAAAAGTATTTAATCAAGATGACCAATAGGAAAGTTCAAGTAGAAATGCCAAGTAGTAACGCCAAATAGAAGCTCAAATGCAGATACCGTACAAGAATCCCGTTGACACGAATACCGAAGAAGAATAAATTCCAACCAGAAACGCCGAGCTAATACCAATAAAGACTAAAGCAAAGATACTGTAGATGTCATTAATACCACACAATAACGACAAGAGGAATACCTCATGCACGAATCTCCAATAGAAGTCTAACTGTTACTGCCCGAGAATTCCCAAGCAAGAAGCCAAATAAAAGCTCAAACAAAGGTTCTATCTAGAGGTCCAAAGAAGTACCCCACTGGTCATGAATTTCATAGAAGAATACCCAGTTAAGAGTGCTGAAGAAAATACTAAGAACCCAATCAAATATATTTCAAAGTTCTAAAGAAGCCATCCAAATAATAACCCCATGGGACACCCAATTAGATTCCGAGTTTTGCTATCAAATGCTGAGAGGAATGTCAAAGGAAATAGCAGAGAAAATATAATGTGCCTAATAAAACAACCAAGTTGAATAACAAACATAGTTTCCCACCAAAGCCAAACTCTGAGGCCTATTCACTATTTGCCAAGTGAAAACTTCATGAAACCTTGCCAATAAGGAAAATACCAATAGAACGCCCAATAAGAATTTCAAAGAATACCCTAAGTAGTATTATACAATAAGTCTGATAGGAACTCCAAATACCAAACCTACTGAGGAACACTGAAGAAGATATCCGAAACAATGCTCCAATAAGAAAGTAGCCAAGTTTGCTTAATAAGTAAATATTAAATAATTGGCCACTGAGAATTCCAGAAAATACCATTGAAGAATTTCCAATCAGGGATGCCAGTATCACACCAATAAAGACCGAGACACATATACCATAGATATTACTGTGCAGTAAGGCCAATTAAAATCCCAATAGCCAAATCCACCGAGAAATGCCAACAAAAGTCTCCAAAGAATACCCATTAAAAAAACCAAAGAATGCTCCAAAGAATAACCAAATAAACCCCAAGAGAAAGCTATTCTTTCACAACCGTTAAGCACAGAGGAAGACCATAGAGATTCGCCAATAACCGAGCTCCAAAAGCAAACACCAATTCCCAAATAAAGGCTAGTCAAATGCCATTCATTTCCTGCCAATCCATACACCTTGAAAAGCCAGCGGTGAACCACTTTATTCAGGGGAGGAAGATGACTTACTTACCATTTCAATAGGACATGTATGAATGCCAATATATCACAGTTATACATATGCCTTAAGCTATTATGCCAGCAAGTTTACAAAATAGTTTATTCAACAAGGTCACTCAAGCATAACAATCAAGTCAAGCACATCATAATCAATTCAAATCACAGCATAGCTAATTCAAGACATTTCAGTACACACATTACAAGCAATACTTCAAGCAAATAACAATCCACGAGGTCGATTCAATAGGTCAATTCAATGCACAACTAGACACTTTACTTCACTTAGCACACAATTAACACATAACACATAACTATATCACATAGGAGCACACATTCATGTCAAGACACATAATCTCACATACAAGCATACACTTTCAAGACACACTTAGCAAGCACACATTCAAGGACCACTACCCACCAGACCGAGGACCCTGTCCCGGCTTATGAGCTAAACAAGCTCTGATACCACCTGTAATACCCCGATCCCTCTCGAGACCGGGAGTTCTATCAACCGATCTAAACACAACCCAAACCAAACCCGGGCATAAATTTTCAGGGAAAACGGACGGAGTCTCCCCTGTTCCTAGGCAAAAAGTAAAACCTGCGACAGCATATAAGTAGACCAATACCATGTCCAAACATTCAACCACCTCAAGGCCATCCGAGCCTTGGTTCACAACAAGCAAAACACAAGTAAATATACATTCAAGCTTAGCAATTAAACTACACCAACCTATATCATAAGCTAGACTATCATACCTTTCTATCACTTTTCCTTTGTCATTACAAATATACATTGAAGTTAAGCTACATTAACTAAATACATAATCTAGTGAAACTTAAATTACATCCCCTTTAACATTAAATACATAAAAGCATACAACTTTACAACTTTGACAACTCAAGTCACATAGGCACGCAGGACAACTCTTCAAGAACGGACTTTCACGAAATCAAGAACTTTCCAACTAACATGGCATTTCCTGAAATGTGGTGGTGAGGAGTGAGTATACACAACACATATACTCAGTGAGGGCGAGACAGATATCGAATTGGAGAAAAAGAAAGTCGTGCAATGCAAATAAGACAGTTAAGCAATATAATTGATAAATAAGCAATCAAAACAAATAATCAATACAATAAGCAATTACTGAAAGCATTAACACAACCATTCAAAGCTATACCACACTCTGAAGGCTATGGTTCACTCATACGAGCAAAGTACCATTTCACGAGCGATACATCAATCTCGAGCTTGATGTTGACAACGATGACAATAAGCGCGCATCCACCTTATAACACCAGTTTGGAATACCCCGGAAGTATCCATCAATCTACGACCCAAATCTCCCTGGGAGGCAGCCCAAGCGAGAAGAGGGAATAGCTACGGAGCTAGAGCAACCAACACTGGCAACCCGAGGCTACCCAGAGAGGCCCATCACTCACGTGCTGACACTATGCAATGCAAGACTCGATACAAGGCAATAAACGAGCGATAGCACAACAATACAAACTAGTGACAACAAACGAGATAACAAGCAATCACAATCAATACTAGCATTCAACTAACTTTTCAAGCATAACAAGCAATAATAAGCAACAATAACACCAATTAAACAAGTATATCAAGCAACCCTAAGCATTCTATAGGCATAATATCAAGATAACAAGCAAAATCACAAATCGACCCCAACTATCAAAACACTACCATTTCCAAACGAGCCACGAGTTCTGCAAACCAACTTCGCCAATCCTCCTAGGTCACCATAAGGCACGTCCAAGGACCCCGAAACCCTACTTTACCCTAGAATTCGCGCAAAGCCCCGATTTCCCCCTTTGCTCGTTTCAACTACAACTATACCAACCAAACACCCAACCAATGCCATAATCGCACCAAAAGTGCTTCCATGGCCTCCCGAAACAATGCCAACACGCAAAACGAGAAAATTCCAAACTCGACCTAAACGACCCCGACTTTCACTAAGCCATTTTTCTCCGTTTTTCCATTACACATTCCAATTAAACCACACATTTAGGCATTCTAGCATATCTAGCATCTTCGTACATCAACAGAACGCGTAACGGAGCAACTTCATCAAAACGGGGGTTTACTATTCACAATTTACTATTCATCACACAATTTATATTTCAATTCCAATATTTAACCGTAGAAAATGTTAAAAAGCTATAAACACATGTTCTACAATCAACAAGGAACATTCTTTAGGCAACAAAATGATTAAAACAACAATCTACGCATAAAATCCAAAAATCAAAGTTTAGATACAAATATTTCAAATGCGCAAATAATGATGAAACCCTCACCTTAGATGCTCCTAGACGCTAGGAAAACCTCGTAGAGTGCCTCGGAAACCACCCCGTGCAAGCTCACGCAAAGATTTGGTGATTTGTAGTTGAAGTTTTCTTTTTTTTTTCTCCTTCTTTTCCTCATGTTTTCAAGTCTTTCTTCTCTGTTTTTTCGTGTGCAATTCTGCTTATTTAGAAAAAAAAAAAAATGACAAGTCAAAGGTCAAAGTTTCGGTCAACCCGCTAAACCAAAACAGCTATGCGCGACCTTACGAAAACGGCCATAACTTCTTCTAGAAAACTCCAATTCACGAACGGTTTGAAGCCTCAGAAACTAGACTCATAGAGCTTTCCAACCATATATAATTTGCTACCTAACTCTTCCCCAATTGGTTCAGATTTAATTTCAAATTTGACCCAAAATTTGACTAACTTAACATTGCATTTTTTTATTTCTAATCCCAAGTTTGCCCTTTATTAAACATTTCAAAAATTTTCACATTGTCCTAGTTGGTCAATGTAGATGAAAAGTCAACTAGTTTGGTCAAAGAAGGTGAAAGGTCAATAAAATGCAATTTAAATGAACTTTAAATGCTATTGAATACATGTCAGGTTCGGGGTATCACAGCTATGGCTAAGGAAAGGAAGAGACTCTATAAACAAAAATACGTAGTCGCACGAGCGGACGAGAGAGCTACTCACAACTCATATACAAAAGAGAGGAATGGTATCGCATCCCTTTCCTAAGGTAAAGCATTTTTCAACTCAGATCTTCTTTCATGTACAAGGGTTTCGGCAACTCTTTATAGATGTTATTTCTTCCTGGACTCAAGAAATGAATTCACAAATGACTAAGCTACTATATCATAGGAATATTCCACTGCTGAACGGTGAGAACTTGGCTAAGCCCATTGAGAACAGCTTACTATAGTATCAAAATTCCATCATATACTTTTATTCTCTAGGAAGTCTCGAGGCAAAATAGAGAAAGTAGGAATCGGCATAGGGCGCTGTAAAGGCCATTCTTTAAAAGATAAAGGTGAAGTCCTCTGTTGGTCTCTTTTCACTTCCAAGAAGTGCTTTGAAGAAACTTTGGATGTACAAGAGCTTGTTTACAATTTCTCATATTTGAGCATGCAACTCTTTTAGTCTCATCTTTGGGGCAAAGTCATTTGCTTAACCTTACCAATATAGGTTAGGGTAGGTGTGACTAATCAGTAATCTAATCCCAATAACTAAATTCCCCATCCTGGCATTCTAATATGTGACTCGCTGCCCGAAAAACTCTTTTTTTATGCTAGCAGGGGTGGGTAATAGACTGACTGCCAAGGAGCGGAACAGCTCGACCAAAGGGAGAGGAGCAGTATACTGAGAAAATAAGGATACCAATGAGACCATTAATGACTAATTCGAACACCAAGAACGTCTTCTCTGCGCTTGGGATTAGTACAAAGAGTGTCTATGAGTACTCATACTAAATAAAAGACCGGTAAGACCGACAGTAGTGGCAAGAGCCTTTGAATTGTGGTGTATTCTCTATCTACATCAATTTCTTCTTTGGTAGCTGTCTTTTTTTTGCTTGGTTCCTGACTGACTATCCACCACGTCCTCTTCTCTTCCAATGCCTCTACCTGCTTTGCTTAGGCCTAAAAGTAGCCTTTTAATCGCCTTTCCCTTTCGCCTTGGGAGGACAGGTTCTATTAATAAAAAGATTCCTAGGTCTGGGATCGATTTCAACTCAGAGATAGTCAGGTCAAGAGTAAGAGCTGTTTTGTGAACAACATCCAATAACATAGCAAAGGTAGCCGCAATAGAGCTACTATGCCTTAAGCCCGAAACTCTTCTTTCTAGTCTACCTACGTCATTCTTTGCTTTTGAAAGAGAAATTCACTGCGTGAAAACTGCTGCCAGATATGGATTCAATCAATAACTGCGGTTACGCCTTCAAACATCTGCGCAGCAGATTCGCTAACACTAACAGGAATTGTAAAAAAAGAAAGATCACTCAACTCTAGAGAAAGGGAACTTCTTAGGTTAGGGCATTTCTTATTCCTATTGCCCGTACTAAACCTAAAGCACCAACAGCGGATAAAAAAACTGTGACAAGAGACCAATTCTTGCCTCTTCGAATTGCACTATCTGGCAGCCTACATTCTTCTTTCTATTCAAAAAGACATAGAAAGAGAAGCCCTTTAAGTGACTTTTCAAGGATCTTCTACTTAAAGTACGAGACCACCAAAGGCAATTTCTTCAACGTTGGTAATTCTTGGTCACAACTAAACAAGAGAAAGAACATCTATCCTAGCTGCGGTAATACTGATTCCAAGACTTGGTTCAAACTTTTAAGCAGTCAATCATGCAGCACTGACCGCTATTCCATAGATAGCATAGAGCTCTTACACATCGTTGAATAGGCTAGCTTCACTATAAAGGCTTGATTTCCCCGTGGGAGAAGTTGAATCGGAATCTCTGTTACTCAAAGCTTCGTTTTCCCTCTGACTATGCTTTCTAGGGCTTTGAATAGCTTTACCAGGAAAGAGAAAGAAGATGTGACCAAGAAGGGCTTGAGTTGAAAGAATGGCTTCTACTGAATTAGCCGAGAGTTCAACAGATAAGGATTCAGATTCGGATTAACTTCTTGAAGAGGTAATAGCAGGCACAAGGGAAATACTTTCTTTAGGAGTGAGTACCAGGTTTGTGATACCCCGAACCTAGCATGTATTCAATAGCATTTAAAGTTCATTTAAATTGCATTTTATTGACCTTTCACCTTCTTTGACCAAACTAGATGACTTTTTATCTACAATGACCAACTAGGACAAGGTGGGAATTTTTGAAATGTTTAATAAAGGGCAACTTGGGATTAGAAATATAAAAAAATGCAATGTTAAGTTAGTCAAATTTTGGGTCAATTTTGGAATTAAATCTGAACCAATTGGAGAAGAGTTAGGTAGCAAATTATATATGGTTGGAAAGCTCTATGAGTCTAGTTTCTGAGGCTTTAAACCGTTCGTGGATTGGAGTTTTCTAGAAGAAGTTATGGCCGTTTTCGCAAAGTCGCACATAGCTATTTTGGTTTAACGAGTTGATAGAATCTTTGACCTTTGACTTCTTGTCATCTTTTCCTAAATAAGCAAAATACAAACGAAAAAACAAAGAGAAGAAAGGCTTGAAGCCATGAGGAAAAGAAAGAGAAAAAGAAAGAAAAAAAATTTCAAAACAAATCAACAAATCTTCACTTGAGCTTGCTTAGGATCATTTTCGGGCCATTCAACGTTGTCTTTCTAGCGTCTAGTAGTGGCTAAGGTGAGGGTTTCATCGTTATTTGTGCATTTGAAAATTTTATGTCTAAACTTTAATTTTTGGAAATTATGCGTAGATTATTATTTTAACCGTTTTGTTGTTTAAAGAATATTCCTTGTTGATTGTAGAACATGTATTTATAGTTTTTTAGCATTTTCTGCGGTTGAATATTGAAATTATAATTTAAATTGATAAATGAATAGTAAATTATGAATAGTAAACCCCCGTTTCGATGAAGTTGCTCCGTTATGCATTCTATTGATGTAGGAAGGTGCTAGATATGCTAGAATACCTAAATGTGTGGTTTAACTAGATTGTGTAATGGAAAAATGGAGAAAAATGGCTTAGTAAAAGTTGGGGTCGTTTAGGTCGAGTTTGGCGTTTTATCGTTTTGCGTGATGGCATTGTCTCGGGAGGCCATGGAAGCACTTTTGGTGTGATTATGGCGTTGGTTGGGTGTTTGGTTAGGGTAGCGGTAGTTCAAACGAGCAAAGGGGAAAATCGGCGCTTTGCGCTTTGCGTGAATCCTAGGAGGATTGGTGAAGTCGGTTTCGAAAACTCGTGGCTCGTTTGAAAATAGTAGCGTTTTGAAAGTTGGGGTCATTTTGTAATTTTGTGTGTTTTCATAGTATAATGCCTATAGAATGCTTAATAATGCTTGTTATGCTTGTTAAAGTTGATTATGATTGAATTTGTATATCAATTGTTGATAATGCTTGCTAGTGTTATTCTTGTTACTTAATTGATTGTAATTGCTTATTGTATTGCATGTTGTTACTGACTTGCACTTCAGTGCCTTGCTCGATTATCGTTAAATAGCTTGTATTGCATTGCATAAGTGTCAGGCGTGTGAGTGATGGGCCTCTCTGGGTAGCCTCGGGTGGCCAATGTTGGTTGCTCTAGCTCCGTGTCCTATTCCCTTTCAAGCTTGGGTTGCCGCCTAGGGAGTTTTGGGTCGTAGAATTGACAAAGTATGTCCGGAGTACTCTAACGGAAGTTATAAGGTGGGTGAGCCGGCGCGTCATCGTTAAAGTCATCGAAATCGTGATCGGTACATTTCTCGCTCGAGTGAACCATAGCCTTCAGAGTGTGGTATAGCTTTGAATGGTTGTGTTAATGCTTTTATTAATTGGTTATTGTATTGATTGTTTATATTGAGTGCTTGCTTGTCAATTATATTGCTTAGTTGTACCTATTTGCATTGCACGAACTTCTTTCTCTCCACCTCGATATCTGTCTTGCCCTCACTGAGTATACGTGTTGTGTATACTCACTCCTCACCACCACATTTCAGGAAATACCATGTTAGCTGGAAAGTTCGTGATTTCGTGAAAGTTCGTGCTTGAAGAGTTATCTTACGTGCTATGTGGCTTGAGTTGTCAAAGATGTAAAGATGTATGTTCATGTGTTGTATATATTTATTTTTAAAAGGAATGTAATTTAAATTCAACTAGGTAATTGAGGTAGAATGAAAAGCTAGTTATGTATTCAGATAGAATAGTTTAATTTTAATGTATGTTTGTAATGCCAAGGGAAAAGAGCTAGAATGGTATGATAGTCTACTTTATATAATGGGTTAGTATAGTTTAATTGCCTAGCATGAATGTTTTTGTCAAAGATGAAAAGAGATAGGTTAGCTTTTAAATTGGAAATGTATACTTGTTGTGTTTAATTGTTGAGAAACAAGGCTCGGATGGCCTTGAGGTGTTTGTATGGTTGGACACGGTGTTGGTCCACTTATATGCTATTACAGGTTTTACATTTTTCCTAGAAACAGGGGAGACTCTGTCCATCTTTCCCTAAAATTTTGCCCGAGTTTGGAATTGGGTTGTGATTAGATTGATTGATAGAACTCCCGGTCTCGAGAGGGATCAGGGTGTTACAAGGTTCAAGTCTTCTTAGGATTCTGCTGGAACTATCTTTTATTAATCAAAAGGGATTTCACCGAGAACAAGAGTCATTCATGCTCTGTAGCCAGAATAGATAGATTCCAGGGACGAAGGGAAAGCGAACCAGTCAACCTCACCACATAAAAGATTTGAACTCACAAGTGAGCGGGAAGAGTCGATTTGAACAAGAAGAGCTTATTCCATTCTGAACAAGCGCTAAAGAAGTGACTCTATGTGGGATCGATTGCCCTACCTCTTTATTCTTTACTGTATTGGGCCGGGATCAAAATGACTTAAAAAAAAGGATACCACCAAACCAGACTGAACCCACCTTTACCCAAAAGACGATACCGCTTAAGAAGAGCAAGAATCATACTTTTTCTACTTCGCTTGCCGGACAGGAATTCTTTGATACAAGATTCCCTTGCTTTACGCCCTGCCCTGAAACTGGAGTTCAAGTAATCATCTACCTTTCTGCAAGACAAAGATTTCATTGAGCCTTGATCGCCCAAGAGTACTTTCAGAGAGTTGACTGAATCCCTTCAATATGCTCTGAAGCAGGATGGACTTTCAAGTCAAGCGGAACTCTTTTTTTTACATAAGGTGAAAAGCGCTATCGTTGCGAAAGCCCTTTCTATTATATTAGATAGCCTAAACAAGAAAGCAAATGGATTCGTGTTAGTGCAACGGCTTTCGCGGCTCTTGCTTGTTCCCAAAGACCGTGTTACTTGGCTTGAGCGGTACCTCATAGGGCTATTACTGGACATGGAGGCCAGTGGAGCGATCGGCGGGTTCTCGCTTTGCCTCGGCCCTCTTCTTCCTTGGTCCAAACAAAAAATCTAAGGATGCCTGGTTCGGCATTTTCCAGTTATATTTTCTTTATTATAGATTTCCAAGCCCAAGGGAAAGGTGTTTACAAGCTCGTTTGATAGAACAAGTATGAAGTAACTCGACCGATATGGAAAGTAATGGAAAGAAAAAAACCTTGTCAACCTGCCTTGTTTACTTGTCTAAAGTAGTACCCCCAGTCTAGGGCAAATGGTACGGCATACCCTGTCACGCCCCGACCAAACCCCCAACTAAAGGTTAAGTCCGGACCCGACACACGGACAGAGTCTCCCCTGTACCGTGGACTTTTTGAAAACCTGTAAACTTGCAAATAAGATAACTCCAAGGTAAACAAACTTTTCATGACTATATATATAAAGATTCAAGGCCATGCAAGCCTTGAAGCAAATAACAGTACCAAAACCACACAAGCATGCAAGAACTTTGTTTACAACATAGTCTGGTAGCCATGACATCTAGGATAACAATAAAACATACTTAGAAGATAACACATTCTACATTAAGCCATTCACTCCCAAGCATGCAAAGTGAATAAAAGCAGAAACATAAGTTATTACAAGACATAGGCTTCCAACTCTACACCACAATCTACTATCCTTCAACTTTACACAACAAGCATATACATAGCCCGTAGGCCACAAAATAGGACATAAGATAACACATTCTACATTAAGCCATTCACTCCCAAGCATGCAAAGTGAATAAAAGCAGAAACATAAGTTATTACAAGACATAGGCTTCCAACTCTACACCACAATCTACTATCCTTCAACTTTTCACATAACCCCTATACACCAATCTTCACTGGTCTTCATTCACGATCCACGAACCACGAGCACGATCACGATAAGCCGGCATAATCCCCAAACACTCCAGTGGGTGTACTCTGGATGTACCCCGATATTCCTACGACCCAACATCCCCTGGCAATCTCCGGACCAGGCGAATGAGGGACTAGGGCACGGAGTTTGAATATCCACCGGCAAGCCTTCTACCGCCCAGCCGATATTCAACACATCCGCCCCTGACACTATGGTTGCGCAACCACTATGCAATGCACATTACAATGGCAAGTTAATAGCAATAATATAAGCATTAACACATAGGAGGATCAACAAAGTAGGTTGACCTCGAGGCAGTTAGAATAGAAGCAATTATATAAGCTAATAAGCAGTTTTACAAAGGGATATATACAAAATAAGCATAGCATCATACCACAAGCTCCAAATCAACTTGAAACCACATATAAACACTCAAGAAGTCGTGCCATGGATTTAGAAGTGTGAGTCAACCGAAATTGCACCTAAACCCCTTTGTTTTTCAAACTATTTCTCTTCCAAACCAAAGTTAATGATTCCATTTTCAAAGGAAACTCTCCCAACCTTCTAACTAACCCTCAAGGAACCCTCTCAACCCTCTAACTCATTCAAACGCCCACGTTTACCCTGAAAGCCCCAAATTCACTCTTATGGCTTTAAACTACACATACCTTATCCGGGCTTCAAACAAGGGTTATCAAAGCTTCTATAGCACCTAGGTAGCCTAAGAATACTAGAAGTGATACCTGAATCCACCCGGATTCGCATTAACCCCGAAAGCCCTTTGTTAAAGTCGACTATTTTACGTTTTATGCTATTTTAGGACAATGCAAGTGCACGGGGCTATTAGACAACCTTCACTAGCACCTAAGGCATATATTAGAAGCATTGAATCAAGTTAAAACGCTCGATTTCACAAAACCCTAGAATTTCTGTCACTATTCACTCCAAAAATCAAACTAACGATTCTAACCGTTTAAAAAGTGAAACGATGGCTCAAATGTGTTCTATAGCATTCATATACTTGGTATAATAGCATAGATAATCAATACAATAGCATTTGAACACATTTTCAACAAATCAAGAAAATAGCAACTATTTAGAAATGCGAAAATAAACCGTGAAATCTCTCACCAATGCGCGTAGGAGCACCTAGGAAGCTTGCAAACACCCTACACTAGTTGCTCAACGCTTGGCTAGGCTTGGATTGAAGAGTTGATGATGAAAATTTTCTTCCAAAAAGCAAGAAGGGCTGTCGGGTTTCTGCCCTGTTTTTTTCAGCTTTTATTTTTTTTTCTTTTGCATTTTATGAGCTTTAGTTGATATTTAAGTTGCATGGTTGGGTGGGGTCAAGTTTGGGTGTTTAAGTGGTCAATTATAATGCGCGTAGTAAGCTTAAAACGAGCCTAAAGTGGAACATGTGTGCTAGTTAATTAAAACTCTAAGTTAGTTACGTAATACTATTCATTAAACTACTAAAATCATTTTCTAAACGAGCTCTCCTATCTCTTCTAGCTCAATTGCTCATTTTTTCTACTACTCTAACAATTAATATGATTTAATAAAAATGTTAATTCGTTAATAGTATGAAGTTTAAAAATGGAGTGAATAGTAATTTAAGAAGGCAGTTAATAATGCACAGAAGGAAATGCGAAAACAATGGATGCAACAGTAATCGAATGCATGGCTAAATCTCGGGCATCACATCCTTTCCCCTTAAACTAATTGCGTCCACGCAATTCTTACATGATTTGGCGAATAACTCTGGATACCGCTCCCGCATCTGATCCTCTCTCTCCCACGTCACATCCTCTACTCCGTGATGATCCCACATAACTTTAACCATCGGAATGATTTTAGTCCTCAGCTCCTGAACCTTCTGATCAACAATTCGAAGAGGTTTCTCTATGTAGGTCAAAGTTTCACTCATCTCTAGCAGTTCTGGCTCAAGTATGTGAGAGGGATCTGGCTGATACTTCTGAAGCATAGAAACATGGAATACATCATGAATTCTGCCCAGACTGGGAGGTAAAGCTAGACGGTAAGCCAATTCACCAACAGTTTCAGTTATCTCAAATGGTCCCACATAACGAGGACTGAGTTTACCTCCTTTACCATGCCGAATCAAACCCTTGCGAGGAGAAATTTTCAGAAATACTCGATCCCCCACGGCAAATTTTAGATCACGACGGCGTCTATCTATATAACTCTTTTGCCGGCTGTGTGCTGTAAGCATTCTTTTTCTGATAAGCTGCACATGATCAATCATTTTGTTCATTTTAGGTAAGAGAGTAGGGTCGACCGTCTTCATTTCACCAACTTCATCCCATATAGAGGAGACCGGCATTTACGCCCATAAAGTGCCTCATAAGATGCCATACCAATAGTAGCTTGATAACTATTGTTGTAGGCGAACTCTGCTAGTGGTAAATACTTCTCCCAACTCTTACCGAAGTCCAGAATACAAGCCCGTAACATATCCTCGAGGATTAAGATAGTTCTCTCGGATTGACCATCCGTCTGAGGATGATAAGCTGTACTGAAACTCAAAGTCGTGCCCAAAGCTTTCTGAATCTTCTGCCAGAACTGAGATGTGAATCTGGGATCTCTATCTAACACAATACTCTTTGGAATTCCATGAAGTCGGACAACATTCTCAATATACAACTCTACCAGTTTATCAAGAGAATCAGACTTCTTTTTAGCAATAAAATGAGAAGTCTTGGTCAGTCTATCCACAATAACCCAAACTGAGTCATTACCCTTCGAGGACCTCGGTAAATCTGATACGAAATCCATGGTAATATGATCCCATTTCCAAACAGGAATAGCCAAAGGCTGCAATAATCCGGCAGGCCCCTGATGCTCTGCTTTAACTTTCTGACAAGTAAGACATCGAGCAACATAGTCAGCAATTTCTCTCTTCATATTATTCCACCAGAAGTTTTGCTTTAAATCTTTATACATTTTTGTACTGCCTGGATGGATAGTATATCTGGAACTGTGTGCCTCAGCAAGAATATCCTTCTTCAGAGTTGGATCATTTGGAATACAGATTCTACCTTTGAATTTGAGAATACCATCGTCCTGCAGTTTGAAATCCGACTCTCCCCCTTTAGAATTCTCTAAGACTTTCAACAATTGAAGATCAGCCTGTTCAGCTTCTCGAATCCTGGATAATAACAGAGATTGAATCTGCAAACTTGCGAATTGAATACCAGAATTTGAAGTACTAGGCTTCCACAAGCATAATTCTTCCATGAATTCCCAATTCTTGATAATCAAGCTAGCAACAGTAGCCTTTCGGCTCAAAGCATCAGCAACAATATTGGCCTTACCCGGAAGATAGTTAATATTGCAGTTATAGTCCTCAAGTAATTCCAGCCAACGCCTCTGCCTCATGTTCAACTCTTTATGTGAAAATAGATATTTCAAACTCTTATGATCTGTAAAGATTTCAAACTTGTTGCCCCAGAGATAATGACGCAATTTCTTTAATGCAAGAATGATAGCGGCAAGCTTAAGATCATGAGTCGGATAGTTGAGTTCATAAGGCTTCAGTTTCCTGGAAGCATAAGCAATAACCCTGCCATTCTGCTTCAATATACAACCCAGACCTTCCTTCGAAGCATCACTATAGATCACCAGATTATCATAACCCTCAGGTAAAACAAGAATAAGAGCTATAGTCAATCTCTTCTTCAATTCCTGGAAGCTGGCCTCGCATTTATCACTCCAGTCAAATACTGTTTTCTTCTGAGTAAGTTGAGTTAAAGGCCCTGCAATCTTAGAGAAGTCCTTGACAAACCTCCGATAATACCCAGCTAAACCAAGGAAGCTACGAATCTCCGTGACAGTTTTAGGTCATTTCCAAGATAACACAACTTCAATCTTCGCTGGATCAACAGAAATACCATCCTGCGAGATAATATGGCCAAGAAATGCAACTTGCTTAAGCCAGAATTCACATTTGCTAAATTTTGCGAATAACTGATGCTCCTGAAGAGTCTGCAACACAATTCTGAGATGTTGTTCATGTTCCGCCTCAGATTTAGAATAGACAAGAATATCATCAATGAATATGACCACAAATTGGTCCAGATAAGGACGGAATACCCTCTGCATTAAATCCATGAATGCGGCAGGAGCATTAGTAAGACCAAACGGCAAGACAACAAACTTATAATGGCCATATCGAGTTCTAAAAGCAGTTTTAGGAACATCATCTTTCTTAATCCTTAGCTGATAATAGCCTTGCCTCAGATCAAATTTAGAGAATAGTCTGGCGCCTTGCAACTGATCAAATAACTCTTCAATTAAAGGCAAAGGATATTTATTTTTGATTGTTACCTGATTAAGACCCCGATAATCAATGCATAAGCGAAGAGATCCGTCTTTCTTTTTAACAAATAGGACTGGCGCACCCCAAGGTAAAGAACTCGGCTGAATGAATCCCTTCTCAAGCAAGCCCTGCAATTGAACTTTCAATTCCTGCAACTCAGGTGGAGCCATTCTATACAGAGTCCTAGAGATAGGTGAAGTCCCCGGCAATAAATCAATCATGAACTCTATCTCTCTATCAGGCGGTAACCCAGGTAATTCCTCCGGAAAGACCCCCGGAAACTCCCTCACGATAAGTACATCATTCAATTTCAATTGATCCCCAGGTTGATTAATCAAATATGCAAGATAAGCCTCACAACCCTTGTTCAATAATTTAGATGCTCTAATAGAAGAAATAATAGGAGTTCCAGTAGATTTTCTACTGCCAACTATTTTAAGTACAGGCTGGTCAGGCATTTCTAGATACACAATCTTCTTTCTACAATCAAGCTGGGCATAATATTTACTTAACTAGTCCATCCCCAATATAATTTCAAAGTCAATGAAGGGTAGGATAATCAAATCAGCAGGAAAAACACGACCCTCAATAAAAATACTACATGCTCTGCAAATAGATCTAGTAACAAACTTCGGACCCGTAGGAGTATAAACCACAATCTCATGCAACAGTTTATCATGTTTCAGTTTAGCATTTTGTGCACAAGTAGGAGTAATAAAAGAATGCGAAGCCCTAGAATCAATTAAAACCTTAACTGATTGATCATTAAGAAGAAAAATACCTTCTACCACAGCGGTCATATCCAGAATCTCCTCAGCATCCAAAGCAAATACACGGGCCTGTCCTCGTGGTAGTGGTGCTATAGTTGGTGCCCTGGTCTGAGAGTTCTGAGCTGACGTCTGACCCCTAGGGTTCTTAAATTTTTGACAGTCCTTAACCCGGTGCTGATCACTGCCGCAGCCTGTACACTTGTTCTGTTTCTTCCAACAAACATCCTCAGTGTGGCCCTGACGCTGACAGAAGCTGCAC
Organism: Ehretia macrophylla; assembly: GCA_037974665.1. Lineage (NCBI taxonomy): Eukaryota > Viridiplantae > Streptophyta > Magnoliopsida > Boraginales > Ehretiaceae > Ehretia > Ehretia macrophylla. The sequence goes on from CM075772.1 coordinate 39,847,999, forward strand.
TGCTGGTGACGTCTTAGAGCAGTGCCTCCCGAAGGAGCTCTGTAAGTAGAGGTAGCTGAACTAGCCTGCTGTGAACGGGATACTGCTGGACGAAATTGACTCTGAGTCTGACTCTGAACCGGTTGTGTCTGAGTCTGAGTAGGCCCTGTATAACTCTGAGTCTGCCTCGGTTGTGTGCTCTGCCCAACTAATATAGCCTGTCCCTAGTACCCTTGACACTGAAACTGAAACCGCTTACTCGATTGACTGGTCTCACTAACACATCAGCCTTTCGTTTCTCATATCTCGAGGCGGCTCGGACTACTGCAGCATAATTAGGAAAATCATTTGCAGACAAATTTAGCATAATAACCCTCCTCAAACCTAGGATGAATCTCTGGATCTTCATGTCCTCCAGCTGTATCAAAGCTAGCGCATAATGGGAAAGCCTGGTAAAAGTAGCCTCATATTGATCCACTGACATACTTCCCCGTTTCAAGTTTATGAACTCAGATTGACACCTCTCGCAGGCAACCACCGATATGTACTTGTCTCGGAATTCTCGGACAAAGTCGGCCCACGAATGATGAATCCTTTCGGCTTCCCATTTCTCACTGACGGTACGCCACCAATCTTCAGCGTCACCCTCTAGAAGGAATATGGCATAAGTGATCTTTCTATCATCATGGCACTCAAGTATTGCTGCCACTCTTTCGAACTTCCTCAGCCATATCTCAGCCTTCATATCGTCCAGTTCTCCAAAGAAAGTATAGGCCCCATGATGAATGAACCGGTCATACAGATTACCTCCGGTAGGGCCACTACCTCCGGCTCTCGTAGCCTGATTACCTCCAACAACCCCCGGCTGACCCTGCTGTGTCACAAATTGGGCGATGGTGTTCATAGCAGTGGCCATCGTGGCCAAGATCTGTGCAGTGCTCGGTTCTTGAACCTGCGGTGCATTTTCTGCCACATTAGCTTCTTGCCCATGAACCCCTTCTGGTTCTTCACCAACATTCTGATTCTCAGTACGACGACGGGGCCCCATCTCGAATAGCTAGAATGCAAAGTGTTATGACAGGTATACATATGTATATATGCAATTTATAAGTAAACACATAAAGAAAAGTCCAAATAAATTCACATAAAGTCAAGTACATAGAAGTTCAAATAAATATTGCACATTCTTGAAGTACACATAAGTCATTAGATCATATTTGACATTCTAGACTCTTGATATTCTATTTCCATGCTAGCATGTTCATTCCTAATTCAAATTTCACTTAGGCACATCAAAATCAAAGACTCATACATTCACAAAGTCATATAACAAATCTCTACCCACAGACCGAGAAATTTAACCTGGCTTCATGCAATCTATAGCTCTGATACCACTTAAATGTCACGCCCCGACCCAACCCCCAACTAAAGGTTAAGTCCGGACCCGACACACGGACAGAGTCTCCCCTATACCGTGGACTTTCTGAAAACCTGTAAACTTGCAAATAAGGTAACTCCGAGGTAAACAAACTTTTCGTGGCTATATATATAAAGATTCAAGGCCATCCGAGCCTTGAAGCAAATAACAGTACCAAAACCACACAAGCATGCAAGAACTTTGTTTACAACATAGTCTATTAGCCATGACATCTAGGATAACAAAAAAACATACTTAGAAGATAACACATTCTACATTAAGCCATTCACTCCCAAGCATGCAAAGTGAATAAAAGTAGAAACATAAGTTATTACAAGACATAGGCTTCCAACTCTACACCACAATCTACTATCCTTCAACTTTACACAACAAGCATATACATAGCCCGTAGGCCACAAAATAGGACATAAGATAAACAGTTGAGCCTTCCACATAGCAGCAAGAATTTAAACCACCTCAAGCTATCAGGCACAGCAACTAAGGTAAAGGATCAGTCTGAATTTCCTCCTCCTCAACTAACTCAACAAGCTGGGGATCACCCTCAGCGTCTCCTGAAACATATATTGAGGTATGAGCAACCACTGTTACCCATTGAGGGATATAGTCCAGGGACGTGCAATGCAACAGGTAATATAGTTAAACAATAATAACAATTAGATAATTAAAGAAACAATGATAGCTTAAATAACCACACATTTAAAAGGATATATTTCACATAACCCCTATACACCAATCTTCACTGGTCTTCATTCACGATCCACGAACCACGAGCACGATCACGATAAGCCGGCATAATCCCCAAACACTCCAGTGGGTGTACTCCGGATGTACCCCGATATTCCTACGACCCAACATCCCCTGGCAATCTCCGGACCAGGCGAATGAGGGACTAGGGCACGGAGTTTGAATATCCACCGGCAAGCCCTCTACCGCCCAGTCGATATTCAACATATCTGCCCCTGACACTATGGTTGCGCAACCACTATGCAATGCACATTACAATGGCAAGTTAATAGCAATAATATAAACATTAACACATAGGAGGATCAACAAAGTAGGTTGACCTCGAGGCAGTTAGAATAGAAGCAATTATATAAGCTAATAAGCAGTTTTACAAAGGGATATATACAAAATAAGCATAGCATCATACCACAAGCTCCAAATCAACTTGAAACCACATATAAACACTCAAGAAGTCATGACATGGATTTAGAAGTGTGAGTCAACCGAAATTGCACCTAAACCCCTTTGTTTTTCAAACTATTTCTCTTCCAAACCAAAGTTAATGATTCCATTTTCAACGAAAACTCTCCCAACCTCCTAACTAACCCTCAAGGAACCCTCTCAACCCTCTAACTCATTCAAACGCCCACGTTTACCCCGAAAGCCCCAAATTCACTCTTATGGCTTTAAACTACGCATACCTTATCCGGGCTTCAAACAAGGGTTATCAAAGCTTCTATAGAACCTAGGTAGCCTGAGAATACTAGAAGTGAAGCCTGAATCCACCCGGATTCGCATTAACCCCGAAAGCCCTTTGTTAAAGTCGACTATTTTACGTTTTATGCGATTTTAGGACAATGCAAGTGCACGGGGCTATTAGAATACCTTCACTAGCACCTAAGGAATCTATTAGAAGCATTGAATCAAGTTAAAACGCGCGATTTCACAAAACCCTAGAATTTCTGTCACTATTCACTCCAAAAATCAAACTAACGATTCTAACCGTTTAAAAAGTGAAACGATGGCTCAAATGTGTTCTCTAGCATTCATATACATGGTATAATAGCATAGATAATCAATACAATAGCATTTGAACACATTTTCAACAAATCAAGAAAATAGCAACTATTTAGAAATGCGAAAATAAACCGTGAAATCCCTCACCAATGCGCGTAGGAGCACCTAGGAAGCTTGAAAACACCCTACACTAGTTACTCAATGCTTGGCTAGGCTTGGATTGAAGAGTTGATGATGAAAAATTTCTTCCAAAGAGCAAGAAGGGCTGTCGGGTTTCTGCCCTATTTTTTCAGCTTTTATATTTTTTTTCTTTTGCATTTTATGAGCTTTAGTTGATATTTAAGGTGCATGGTTGGGTGGGGTCAAGTTTGGGTGTTTAAGTGGTCAATTATAATGCGCGTAGTAATCTTGAAACGAGCCTAAAGTGGAACATGTGTGCTAGTTAATTAAAACTCTAAGTTAGTTACATAACACTATTCATTGAACTGCTAAAATCATTTTCAAAACGAGCTCTCCTATCACTTCTAGCTCAATTGCTCATTTTTTCCACTACTCTAACAATTAATATGATTTAATAAAAATTCTAATTCGTTAATAGTATGAAGTTTAAAAATGGAGTGAATAGTAATTTAAGAAGGCAGTTAATAATGTACAGAAGGAAATGCGCAAACAAGGGATGCAACAGTAATCGAATGCATAGCTAAATCTCGGGCGTCACATACCCTCAACAATGTGAATGAGCGGCGGACACCACCACATCTTAACCTGTCTCCACTTCACAAAGAAGGATAGATAAAATTTGGTTCCAGAAGTAATTACTCTGGGCTATATATATAATAGTAAACCTAGGCTTTCAGCAGACACATCTACATCCGAAGCCGAAGAAGAACCGGTGGAGAATTCGCAACTGGAGAAGAAGGCCTTATCCCCTGTGGGTGTTGGCCAGGCGAAAGGACCGACCCGAGAGTGCGGTTTCGTAACCAAGGGCGGGGAAGATAAGAAATGGCCCTTATACATCTATAATTATCTACCACTATATACGTCTTCTTTACTGCTCGGTCTAGCGAGCTTAGACCCGAGAATGTCTAGGAGAAAACACTTCCTAACAGAGCAGTCTAATTGTTGTATTCGGTGGCAGGACTGTGATAACAACCTTATATTCGACTTGCCTAAAGGCGAGATCAGATCACCTCATGAACTCAAATAAAAGTGACGAAAACCGGTATTCTACTAGTAGTAGTAGGAAAATGCACTTTCTTAGGCAACCCCGCTTTCAAAGGAGACCAGCAATTTCTGCTTATTAGATCCAGAACCCTCCCTGGCGGTAAGATGTTCTATGTGTGTATGCATGAGCCAATTCAAGCTTTTCCTTCCAAGAAAAGAAAACCGCTGGACGGTTAGAATCTTCTAAAGTGGAGTCAGTCCTTGTCCCTATTCTTAGTAGTGCCTCTAGATGCCAACCTTCCTTCAAGTAGAAAGGCATTCACTTCCATTCTATACTTTATACTTTCAGATTCCCCCTTCCATGAAAGATGGCTAGTGTAATAAGACTTGGTTAAAAAATGGAACGAGCTCTTTGTGTGCCCTATGGCTACATAGGTTTTTTCTCTTTCTTCGGATATACTCTCAACTACCTCTGCTATCCTATCAGCAGGTCAGTCACTGTTAGTAGTGGAGGAGGAAGAGTAGTCTCTTGGTCATCAGTTAGTAGTTGAATAATCCCAGTAGTGGTCCTTTTGCCTAGCGGAGTCAGCCTTTAATGGACAATCAATGATAGGCAGACCGAAGATTGCACATCGTAATTCTAAGGGTGCTTCCTTTGGCACCAGCGCAGCAAAATTTGAATCCACCGGCACAGATGAGTGGCTCTTGGTTTACTTCCTAGAGAAGGGCTTTCTATAACTAATAAATGAGAATTGTTAACCCATATGATTCAGGTCAGTCACATAAAAATGATGAAACTTACAATTTCAGAGTTAGAGATTGAGCTTGTCAATGATCTTTTCCATGGTATCTAGAGAAAGCAGCTTTGACCATGACCTTCGAACCCAAGGCAATAAAATTGCAAGCATTACTGTGATCTTGAAGCCCTTGCTAGGAGCTACTCTGTACGGCTTACTACTAAAGAAGGTTCAGGCATGCTTCGACTTAGACCTATGATCCGCTAATTCATCGCTTGATCTGGTATTCAGCAAAGGAGGTAGAAAGAAGAAAATATGAATGGTTTGGAATTCATAACTGTCAAGGTGACTCTATGGTGCACATTTTCCTAGCCTGGGCTTCTCATTGAAGATTTGTAGGTCTTCCTAAGTTTTCAGGAAACTCGGCTTTTTCCATAACTGTATGGGGAATGTCGGATTTAATAAAGTCAGGCATGACAACACTGACGGTTGATACCGGGCGCTGTGTGATGTAAATCCGAGCTAACTAATTGGAGTTAATTAGACTTTGTTGGCTCGTTAGTAAGGCGATGCCCTAGAGACCTAAAGATACTAAACTTGTTCATACTTTTAGTGTCATGGATCTTTCGGTAAAGAAATCGAAAATCACTCCTATTACATGGCCAAGACCGTTTTCAATACTAGGGGATTTAATAAGAGCTAGGAGAATAGCAGATTCATGCCAAAGAGCTAACATCCAATTTGTGAACATATCGGCTTGGGACAGACTTGCTTGAGCAGATATGCGAACAAAAGATATGATTACAGTAGCAGCTACTTCTTCCTAAGAGGAGAAAGAGAGAACTGAAGGGCTGGACAACCTGATAGTGCGAGGTACGGGATGTAGTACTTTCAATACGGATGTAGGGAAAGATGAGAAGTACAGTCCCCTCTCTCCTGGGGTGGGTTAGTTTATTACACATTCCCTGAGGACTGAATCGAAGATTGCAAAGACTAGAAGCCAGGCATAGAGGAGCATATCCGCCTTGGAAGTTTTAATGCCCAGATGCTCACATGACATAGATGTGAAGTCATGCTCAGTAATTAAATGGCTAGTTTAACTGGACTCCAAGTGGTCCATCTTTTTTTCGCATCGGTGAAGAGAAACTACAACCTTTGGTCGTTTGTGTGCTATTCCAGACCCGCATCGTTGGCTACTTTTGATAAGCAACATGGAAAAGAAAGTTATAGTAACTAAGGTAAACAACTTCACTCACGATTACACCTATTCGGCAAATATAATTACGGCTGCCAAAACCCTATGTAACAGGGGATAGGGGTTCCTCCCGTTCGGGAATGTGATCAGGCATCCATTTGTGCCACGGCCGTCTGTTGGATAAAATGGTGCCCTCTCTTGGTATGTCCTTTCTACGAAAAAGGCAAGACGCAATGGTATATCCATTTCTTATTTCATTCTTATTTAGGAGATGAGAGCTACGATCATGCTCCTTAGATGTCCATAACACAGAAGAGTGGGAAGATGGGATCTTAATACATTCTAAGAGTCAAGAAGCCAACTCTTTGCCGAAGGCTAGTACAACTGACCCTACCTTCGGGCACAGTGAAGTTAACCCGTTAGGTCTGTCTGCCGGGAAGTCAAAGCTCCGTTTTTGAAGTAACAAGGGAATGGGGGTTGATTTCCAATTGTCATTTCCCCATTATTGATGGGAAGACTAAGAAAAAGAATATAAAAAATAAGAAATAAGGTGATCTCTTCCTCCAACTACTGCTTGTCATTCATTCCCAAGCTTTAGAATATGGTTACGACCTGATCGGTGTTTATCAATAGACCGAACACTTAACTGACAAGGAAGGCATTGCCGGTTTCAGAGTACCTTGAAAGGCGGTATCCTCGTAGCTCTTAAGCTTGAGGAACGGGTTTAGCCCCAGTTTCAAACTTTGAATTAAAAGGAATTCATTTCCTTAAGCCGCCAACAATGGTACCCCAACTCAGCTTCAGACTTTTTCTTTGTCTACCTATTCTTCAGCTGATTATTCTTACTTTAATTAGGCAGAGGATTTTTCTGAGATGAATTTGAATGCCGCCTATGATTCATAGGATTCAAAGATTGAGACTGATGAAATAACTTATTCAGATGCAGAGGGATCAGGATTCGAGCGATCGAAATCCGTAGTTTTGGGTGAAACAGGAAAAGTGGCTTACGATTTATGAGGAGGACCCTCTCAGGACTGCCTTACCTGTCCGAGCTAATCTTCTTTGTTGATGAATCTCTTGTATCGTTGGCTTCTGCCGATTCGTATGTTTATTTTTATCCCCCTGTTCATTTGGGTGTCTCTGTTCAAGATGCCTTATACATGACGAGATCAACAAACAAGTCTTGCTTCAAGCTTTGGAGGAAGAGCTGTTAGGGCAACAACTTCAGTTAAATTAGCTTTTTTTACCCTAACCAATTAATTCATTCGGCTAATCTGGAAAGAGTTATCCAACTGGCTGAATGAAATAAGGAGCAAAATCCGGATCTTCAAACATAAAAGCAGAGAAAACCTACTTCCTTTAGTACGGGATAGAGCTGCTCTTGGTGCTTTAGGTGCAGCCACTAAGGGCCTTAGTAATAAGATTAGGAATGGGCCTATGGGAAGGGAGCAGGGAGAATGCAACGAAGGCTTGAAGAAAGTAGCAAGAGAAGAAGCATCTCTTCTTGTCTTGGTAGAATAGGGAGAACGAAAGTCAGCTAGTTGAAATATGCTTTTGCCTTGGCTTGAAAGCCTGACTTGCTTGCTATTGAATCGACTATGGGAATTAGAGAGCCAACCGAAAGGAAGAAAAGAGCCCAAGGGCGATAGGCAGGAGGAGCGAGAGTCTGATTCGGGTTTCGCTTTCATTGGATTACCTATTCTATGGTCAGTGAGCCGAGGATAGGTTGGATGGAAGCTATAAATTAAAAAAAAAAAAGACTAAAAATAGATCTCTAATAGGCTTTCTTTCATTCCTGCTTTTATCTAAACAGTAGCTCGCGACCCGATATAGCGAAAAAATGGCTTCTCTTGGCCCCGCTATGCTTTGGACAAAAAGAAGAAGTAGGAAGGAAGATTGAGATTCACTTTAACAAGGAAAATGGGATTTCCCCGATACGACATAGGTAACATACCGATAGATAGGAATGAAGACCTCCTTCTCCGAGGATATTACCACCAGCATCACCATGAACTGAGAAAAGAAAATCATTCCAGATTCGGATTTGTACTGTAGAATTCTGATTCGATAGGTGTGGACTAGCATTTCATTCCATCATATATATAATATATTATTCTAATATAAAGTAGCAGGCCATCTCTCATCACCAATTGCATTACATAAAAATATTTCTATGGGCTCTATCTTAGACACCTCCTTCAGCTTGGAAGGTAACGAAGTACTATTTTTCTACCTTTTTTAGGCCAACCCTTGAACCCCTCTTGGTGAATTAAGTCCGCGCTTCAATTAAAATGTCTGCTTCGAGTCGAGGTAGAATTGATCGAACAAGTGAAAAAGGCTTGCGCTCCTATAGGGCACATCTCAAGGGGCAAGATCCTTCCATGATTGACTGAGAGCGGGCAAATATTGTATGATAATGCACTCTCTCTCCTTTCTTTCCCTGGTTCATTTGCTTCATTCTTTCCTCATTCGCACAGCACGAAATTATGTTCCTCGGCCACTAGATAAGGGGAGGAACTATATGCATGGACAAGGAGAAGGTCTGTGCTATCACTGAGTGGCAGGACCCGACCAAGGTAAAGGAGCTTCAACCATTCTTTGGGCTTGCCAATTATTATCGCCCTTTCATCATTATCTCTTTCTTTCTCAGCGCGACGAGGGCTTTAGTGGGTATACTCATTGCACCCACGTAGTGTAGCTCTTTGTACCTGGACGCCAAATAATTAATAACATAGTTATTATGCAGGAGGTGATTCATTCTATGCGAAGGAAAAGGGGAAAAAGAAGAAGACACTAATGCCAAACGGATAAGAATTAATATTGAGAGATATTTTTCATAGCGTAGTTAAGCTAAAGTAGCCAAGCAAGGGAATCACCTTTTGTCCTTCTAAGATGGGAGGGCGAGGACTTCTATCTTCCTTACTCGCTAAAACGCTTTCTTTATTTAATTTTCTTTTTAGCTTATTCCTTTTCTCTTACCCCTAACATCTTCACTCCGGGGGAAGAGGAGATGAGGAAGCCCTACCATCAGTGCTATTTCCCCGGCTATGTACTCTAAGTCATCGCTTCGCACCTTGTCTTTCTTATTGCTTGAATCTAAATTGAAAGTTTACACTCTATGGAGAATCTCTTTTGTTATGCACCTAATACAAGAGCAATCAAGTCTTTCTTTGATTCTACTACTACTGGTTAAGAAGGGCTATACCTGAACTTATTCTCGGGGAAAGGAATGAGCGTTAAGCCACTCAATTGCTTGTAAAATTGAGGTAAAAGATCTATAGCATATGAAAGTAGTTAAGAGGCTAGTCCTGTGATAACCCGAACCCGGCATGCATTTAATGGCATTCAATTGCATTTAACAAAGTGACATTTTAAATGTTGGCATTGAATTTGTGTTTATTTTTAGTTAAACGCTTATTTGTAGCTTTACTTTCATATTTCTTTTAAAAGTAATTAGAATAATACCTGAGCTAATCATGTTAACGGAATATCAACTACTTTTCATATCTGTGTCAATCGGTTTTATTTTTCTTGCACTTAAATGCTCGAATTTCACTTAAATAAAAAGTAGCTCCGAGCCGGAGTAAATTTTAAACTATAATGCTTTTCAAAATGATATATTTCTTAGATTCTTCGAGATTTAATTGTTATTCTTTTGTTGTCACAACGTACATTGCATTTCAGGAGCGATAGCTGGAGAACGATTTCCAGTCCTCAGCAAATAGTGAAACTAGTGTTTAGATGACTTAAATTTTATATTTTAAATGTTGCTAGCTTTAATTGATCTTACCTTAGCTAAAATGGCTTTAAAATGCACAAAATTAGGCTCTTTGACCAAGTTTTAAGTTGTTTGACTTGGACCTTTGACCCTTTGACCATTTAACTCTCAAATAAGCTAAAACTAAGCAAAATAAAAAGAATTAGCAGCTGAAAAAAAATAGAGTGCAGGCCGTGAGCTTCATAGAGGAAAAAAAAAACCTTTCAACTTCCAATCATTCAATCTTCGCGTGAGCTCGTGCGGGGTGATTTTCGAGGCAACTAGTGAGGGAAGCATGTTATTTGCGCATTTATACGTTGTGTATGTTAACTTTGTCAATTTTTAGATTTATCCGTAGATCGTTATTTAAAGCGATTTGATGCTTCTAGAATGTTCCTTGGCATTTGTAGAACATGTATTTATAGCTTTGTAACATTTTTTGCAGTTAAATGTTGTGATTGCAAATTAAATTGTTAATTGAATAGTGTTTTGTGAATAGTAAAACCTTGAAATGTTGAAGTTGCGCTGTTATGCTTTATGTTGATGTAGAAATGTGCTAGAAATGCTAGAATGCCTAAATGTGTGGTTTGTTTGGGTTGCGTAGTGGAAAAAATGAGAATTATGCCTTTGGGAAAGTTGGGGTTGTTTAGGTTGACTTTAGCGTTTTCTCATTTTGCGTGTTGGCATTGCTTCGGGAAGCCATGGAAGCACTTTTGGTGCGATTATGGCGTTGGTTGGGTGTTTGGTTGATATAGTTGTAGTTCAAATGAGAAAGGGGGAAATCGGGGCTTTGCACGAGTTCTAGGGTAAAGTAAGGTTTCGGGGTCTTTAGACGTGCCTTATGGTGACCTAGGAGGGTTGGCGAAGTCGGTTTCCAGAACTCGTGGCTCGTTTGGAAATGGTAGCGTTTTGATAGTTGGGGCCGATTTGTGTTTTTGTGTGTTTTCTTGTCTTTATGCCTATAGAATGCTTAGAATTACTTGAAATACTTGTTTGAGTTGTTTTGGATTGAATTGCTTATCAATTGCTACTATTGCGTGCGAGAATAACCTACTTTGTTATTCTTTCACGTGTGGCTTTATCGCTTGTTTATCGCCTTGTATCGAGTCTTGCATTGCATGGTGTCTCACGCGTGAGTGATGGGCCTCTCTGGGTAGCCTTGGGTTGCCAGTGTTGGTTGCTCTAGCTCCGCTGCTATTCCCATTCTCGCTTGGGTTGCCTCCCAGGGAGATTTAGGTCGTAGATTGATGGATACTTCCGGGGTATTCCAAACTGGTGTTATAAGGTGGTTTGGGCCAGCGCGTTATCGTTAAAGTCATCGGAATCGTGATCGGTACATTACTCGCTCGAGTGAACCATAGCCTTCAAAGTGGGGTATAGCTTTGATTGGTTGGGTTAATGCTTTCTTTAGTTGTTTAATTGTATTGTTGTTTATATTGTATACCTTTTATTGATTGTATTGCTTAACTGTACCTTTTTGCATTGCACGATCTTCTTTCTTTCCACTTCGATATCTGTCTCGCCCTCACTGAGTATACGTGTTGTGTATACTTACTCCTCACTACCACATTTCAGGAAATGCCCTGTTAGCTGGAAAGTTCGTGATTTCGTGAAAGTCCGTGCTTGAAGAGTTGTCTTGAGTGCCTATGTAACTTGAGTTGTCAAAGTTGTCAAGTTGTATGCTTTTATGTTGTATGTAATTATTGTTAAAAGAAATGTAATATAAATCTAGCTATGTAGTTGGAATGGTTTGATAAGTTAGATTATGTATATAGTTAATGTAGCTTAACTTCAATGCATGGCTATAATGTCCAAAGGAAAAGAATTAGAATGGCATGATAGTTTATTTTATGCAGTAGCTTTGTATGGTTTAATTGCCTAAATTGAATGTACTTGTCAAAATGAAAAGATAGGTTAGTTTTTAAATTGGAAATGTATGTATACTTGCTGAGCTTAAATTGTTGAGAACCGAGGCTCGGATGGCCTTGAGGAAGTTTTGTATGGTTAGACACGGTGGTGGTCCATTTATATGCTATTACAGGTTTTACATTTCGCCTATAAACAGGGGAGACTCCGTCCGTTTTTCCTGAAAATTTTGCCCGGGTTTGGTTTGGGTTGTGATTAGTTTGATTGATAGAACTCTCGGTCTCGAGAGGGATCGGGGTGTCACAGGTGGTATCAGATCTTGTCCAGCTCATAAGCCGGGACAGGGTCCTCAGTCTGGTGGGTAGTGATCCTTGAATGTGTGCTTGTTAAGTGTGTCTTGAAAGTGTATGCTTGTATGTGAGATTGTGTGTCTTGACTTGAATGTATGCACTTATGTGATATAGTTATGTGTTATGTGTTATTTGTTATGTGTTAAATGTTTCTCAAGAAAGGTGAAATATCTAGTTGTCTATCGAATTGACTTATTGAATTGGCATCGTGAATCGAATCGACCTCATGAATTGTTATTTGCTTGAAGTATTCCTTGTAATGTATGTATTGAAATGTCTTGAATTGGTTATGCTGTGATTTAAATTGATTATGTTGTGCTTGACTTGATTATCGTGATTGAGTAACTTTGTTGAATAAACTCTTTTGTGAACTTGCTTGCATAATAGTATAAGGCATGTGTATAACTGCGATATATTGGCATTCATACATGTCCTATTGAAATGGTAAGTAAGTCCTCTTCCTCCCCTGAAGAAAGTGGTTCACAGCTAGCCACTCAAGGTGTATGGGTTGGTAGGAAATGAATGGTATTTGACTAGTCTTTATTTAGGAGTTGGTGTTTGCTTTTGGAGCTCGGTTATTGGCAAATCTCTATGGTCTTTCTCTGTGCTTAACAGTTGTGAAAAAGATAACTTTCTTTGGGGTTTCGGTATGATGGCTCTTGGTAGCATTCTTTGGCTTCCTTATTGGGTATTCTTTGGAACTTCTGTTGGCACTTCTTGGTAGACTTGGCTGTTGGGTTTCCTCTAAGATTATCTCCTATGCTTAGTAAAAATGACTTTCTTTGGAGTTCTACATGATAACTCTTTGGAGGATTTTCTTGATATTTCCTTGTTGGACATTCATCGAGTTTTTCTATAATGGCATTCATGGAAGACTAAGTTGGGATTTTAATCAACCTTTGGTGTTCTTTCCCCATTCTTATGGGGAACTTTGATTTGAGTCTACTTACAATGATTAGCTTTGCGTGAGGCATACTATTTTGGTATTCTTTGTGGACATTTCTCAGTGGATTTGACAATCGGAGTTCTTATTGGATTTGCTGTATAATATTGTCTACAATATCTTTGTTCTGGTCTTTCTTGATATTTTATTGGAAGTCGTGATTGGAAATCTTCAATAGCATATGGTGTACCTGCACAGCATTTCCTCTGGTATTTTACCCAATATTCGATAGCAATATTATTTTGGGAATCTACTTGGTTATTCAGCTTGGTGTTCATTCATGGACTTTTGATAAGTATATATATATGTTGGTGTACATTTTGGATTTCCTAATCAGATGCTTCTTGAGCTATATATTGAAAGACTTCCTTGAAACTTCTGTAATATGATTGACTGGATTTCTTGTTTGGAGTCTTCCCGAGTGGTACTTGAGATTCTTGGTTAGACTCTGCCTCAGATTGTTTATTGGTATGTTCTAGGCTGTATAAAGGTTGCACTCGGCAAATGGCGAAGAGGTCTTGGAGCTTGGTCTTATATGTGCTGCATCTATTTTGGCCATCTTTTGACTTCCTTATTTGATACTTGTTGGATTTTTATAGAGGATTCGTATATTGGTAATATCTACAGTATCTTCGTTTTAGTCCTTATTGGCATCTTCTCAGCACTCTTAGTGGGGAATTCTCTTATGATATTCTTGACCAGCGGAATTCTTATTTGGATTTCAAGAGGGTATTTTTAATTAAACTTTTATTTGGCCTTATTGTTTTGGAGTTTCCAGTCAGTACTATTGGGGCTTCTTAGCAAGGTGTTCTTTGAGTGTTCTTATTCGGTGTCTTGTTCAGCAACCAATGAAGAGTGGTCAGAGTTGGATTTCAGATGATGCAGAGTTCTATCGGAAGAAGAATTGCGAGGACGCAATTGTTTTAAGGGGGGGAAGGATGTGATAACCCGAACCCGGCATGCATTTAATGGCATTCAATTGCATTTAACTAAGTGACATTTTAAATGTTGGCATTGAATTTGTGTTTATTTTTAGTTAAACGCTTATTTGTAGCTTTACTTTCATATTTCTTTTAAAAGTAATTAGAATAATACCTGAGCTAATCATGTTAACGGAATATCAACTACTTTTCATATCTGTGTCAATCGGTTTTATTTTTCTTGTACTTAAATGCTCGAATTTCACTTAAATAAAAAGTAGCTCCGAGCAGGAGTAAATTTTAAACTATAATACTTTTCAAAATGATATATTTCTTAGATTCTTCGATATTTAATTGTTATTCTTTTGTTGTCGCAACGTACATTGCATTTCAGGAGCGATAGCTAGAGAACGATTTCCAGTCCTCAGCAAATAGTGAAACTAGTGTTTAGATGACTTAAATTTTATATTTTAAATGTTGCTAGCTTTAATTGATCTTACCTTAGCTAAAATGGCTTTAAAATGCACAAAATTAGGCTCTTTGACCAAGTTTTAAGTTGTTTGACTTGGACCTTTGACCCTTTGACCATTTAACTCTCAAATAAGCTAAAACTAAGCAAAATAAAAAGAATTAGCAGCTGAAAAAAAATAGAGTGCAGGCCGTGAGCTTCATAGAGGAAAAAAAAAACCTTTCAACTTCCAATCATTCAATCTTCGCGTGAGCTCGTGCGGGGTGATTTTCGAGGCAACTAGCGTTGTTTTCCTAGCGACTAGGAGTACCTGAGGTGAGGGAAGCTTGTTATTTGCGCATTTATACGTTGTGTATGTTAACTTTGTCAATTTTTAGATTTATCCGTAGATCGTTATTTAAAGCGATTTGATGCTTCTAGAATGTTCCTTGGCATTTGTAGAACATGTATTTATAGCTTTGTAACATTTTCTGCGGTTAAATGTTGTGATTGTAAATTAAATTGTTAATTGAATAGTGTTTTGTGAATAATAAAACCTTGAAACGTTGAAGTTGCGCTGTTATGCTTTATGTTGATGTAGAAATGTGCTAGATATGCTAGAATGCCTAAATGTGTGGTTTGTTTGGGTTGCATAGTGGAAAAACCGAGAATTATGCCTTTGGGAAAGTCAGGGTTGTTTAGGTCTACTTTAGCGTTTTCTCGTTTTGCATGTTGGCATTACTTCGGGAAGCCATGGAAGCACTTTTGGTGCGATTATGGCGTTGGTTGGGTGTTTGGTTGATATAGTTGTAGTTCAAACGAGAAAGGGGGAAATCGGGGCTTTGCGCGAGTTCTAGGGTAAAGTAAGGTTTCGGGGTCTTTAGACGTGCCTTATGGTGACCTAGGAGGGTTGGCGAAGTCGGTTTCCAGAACTCGTGGCTCGTTTGAAAATGGTAGCGTTTTGATAGTTGGGGCCGATTTGTGTTTTTGTGTGTTTTCTTGTCTTTATGCCTATAGAATGCTTAGAATTACTTGAAATACTTGTTTGAGTTGTTTTGGATTGAATTGCTTATCAATTGCTGCTATTGCGTGTGAGAATAACCTACTTTGTTATTCTTTCACGTGTGGCTTTATCGCTTGTTTATCGCCTTGTATCGAGTCTTGCATTGCATGGTGTCTCGCACGTGAGTGATGGGCCTCTCTGGGTAGCCTTGGGTTGCCAGTGTTGGTTGCTCTAGCTCCGCTGCTATTCCCATTCTCGCTTGGGTTGCCTCCCAGGGAGATTTGGGTCATAGATTGATGGATACTTCCGGGGTATTCCAAACTGGTGTTATAAGGTGGTTTGGGCCGGCGCGTCATCGTTAAAGTCATCGGAATCGTGATCGGTACATTACTCGCTCGAGTGAACCATAGCCTTCAATGTGGGGTATAGCTTTGATTGGTTGTGTTAATGCTTTCTTTAGTTGTTTAATTGTATTGTTGTTTATATTGTATGCCTTTTATTGATTGCATTGCTTAACTGTACCTTTTTGCATTGCACGATCTTCTTTCTTTCCACTTTGATATCTGTCTCGCCCTCACTGAGTATACGTGTTGTGTATACTCACTCCTCACCACCACATTTCAGGAAATGCCCTGTTAGCTGGAAAGTTCGTGATTTCGTGAAAGTTCGTGCTTGAAAAGTTGTCCTGAGTGCCTATGTAACTTGAGTTGTCAAAGTTGTCAAGTTGTATGCTTTTATGTTGTATGTAATTATTGTTAAAAGAAATGTAATATAAATCTAGCTATGTAGTTGGAATGGTTTGATAAGTTAGATTATGTATATAGTTAATGTAGCTTAACTTCAATGCATGGCTGTATTGTCCAAAGGAAAAGAATTAGAATGGCATGATAGTTTATTTTATGCAGTAGCTTTGTATGGTTTAATTGCCTAAATTGAATGTACTTGTCAAAATGAAAAGATAGGTTAGTTTTTAAATTGGAAATGTATGTATACTTGCTGAGTTTAAATTGTTGAGAACCGAGGCTCGGATGGCCTTGAGGAAGTTTTGTATGGTTGGACACGGTGGTGGTCCATTTATATGCTATTACAGGTTTTACATTTCGCCTATAAACAGGGGAGACTCCGTCCGTTTTCCCTGAAAATTTTGCCCGGGTTTGGTTTGGGTTGTGATTAGTTTGATTGATAGAACTCTCGGTCTCGAGAGGGATCAAGGTGTCACAAGTCCCATGGCCGAGGGAAAGGAAAAAACCCGATTAAGATAGGATGAATCATCTAAGTTCACTATGGCCGGTTGGAGACACGAAATGGGGAAAACGTGAAGGAATGAAATCCGCCAGCAAGTCGGTCTAACCAGTAACAATGGCGATTGTTAAAAACATGGATGAACCTTCTATTCTTTATTCCCCAATCACTTGACTTGAGCTGAGAGTCGAGCAAGCCCAATCGATTAGCGCAAGAGAATACTCAGCGGAAAGGGGAGTTCGGCTTTAGAGAGAGATGCTAAAAACATTCAATGAGATGCATCCCCCGAGACCCGATAGATATGGAGTTGTTGCAGCTACTGCTATCAGAAAGCAAGTAGCAAAGCCATCAAAGTGCACTAAGAGAAGGTAAGCAAAGGAGAAGCAATATCGAACATCTCTTTCTTTATCTTACATACGATGATAGGGAGTTTGAACAGCTAAAAGCCATCCCCTTCGCCCTTCGTACGCCCTATCTAGCCCAGTTCTGGTAGCTAATTTTAGGAAACAATCGGCATCTAATTGAATTGAAGATTTTTCCCCGTCTTGAATAGAAAAAGTAGAAGCTGCTTGATCGAGATGTTCCAAAGCTGATAGCATTTTCTTTTCTTAGGTTGGGATCCCATTCTCTTTATCTATGAGGTCTACCAGGCTGAACCTTTACACCGACCAATATGAGAAAGCAAAGTGCATTCAAGGACCTTATGTACTAACTTCAATAAAGAAGAAAGGGTAGCTTCAAGCCGCCATACCAATAGCGAGAGCAGCCGAAGAAAGCCATGACTATGGCTAGAAATCTCACTATTCCTTTTTAGTTCAGGCCGGTTCATTCAAGGCCATTAGTTCAACCACTTCTTGCCCTACTACGCTTTCATTCATGTCAACAGAATCAGAGAAGCTTTTAGAGAAGGCAGGGGCTAATCTTCCCTTTTATGCTGGGTTCAGGTAAAGAATGGACTCCAGGGAAAAAGAAGGCAGAGTAGCACTAGCAGGAAGGGACATGACAGCTGAAAGGGAGAGCAAACATCATAGCCGCATCGAGGTCAGTAGCATCAAATCAAAGGGACTCGCCCCATTCTTGAGTTCGAACCGGATCTCATGGAGTAGCAAGATGAGCTGTTAGGCATGAAAGCAAGCCCATCTATTGGATACGAGAGGAAAACAATTGCTAAATTCTTTTAACATTCAATATGCCCATCAAACAACAAAAGAAAGCCAGTTGAGGTCTCAAAGTTAGATGCAAGAGCCATTATAGATTCTCCAATTAGCCCTTTTTCCAGCTTTTCATACTCGGACTCAGATCTGGCACTAGCCGTCTTGTAGTGATTAGGGGGACATGCCCCATTGAGGATTTCGACCCTAATCTGTCTACGCCATGAATTAATGGAATTGATTTCGGGTATAACAGTAGATGGCCACACCAACCGTAACCTGATCTCCTTGGGAAACACTTGGAGTTCGAGATGGAACACTTCTTAAGAATATTTTGATCCCCAGGGAAGGAGCGCACAATGCAATGTATTGACTGATGCCAACGTAGGAAAAAACAACTACCACTAGAGTGGTTGAAACCTTGTAGACGAGATTTTCAGATACCAATCAGTCCGTTCGGGGTCATGCCCCGATCAGGGAAGATAGAAGAAATAGGGGCTACAAGAAACTTTCCCTTACCGATCAGCTCAGGATCGATAGTCCAATTGACTAGATAGAGAACGAGTGAACCCGTTGTTCCAAGAGCAAAAGTAGGCGCGTAAGCCACTTTATCTTCATTTACAGATTACGAAACATAGAAACTCTCTAATCTAATAGGGGCATGAGAAAGGGGAAGTCCGCATCTAAGACAGCCAGTACTACTATTATCGGATTGAGCAATTAGTTTAGCTGCTAAAACATCGGGAAATCCGATAGTAACTATCGATTATCCAACAACTGGGCCAAAGGCATAACATGACTAAAACTCAAGCACTCAAATATCAGTAGATTAGTGTCATGCCAACGCAACTCTTAAACCATCGGCGAGAGGAGAGGGAAGACCTACTCTCATCTTTCCCAACCCAGAAGAAAGAAGATGAGGCAAAAGTTGGCCGAGGGGTGACGGGAAGAGTCAGGCTGTGGAAAGGAACTTCACTTTATGAAACCCCAGAGAACAAGATCTTCCAGACAGCCCACTGAAAAGAAGGAATTGGGGATCCCAGTATATTGAATTCCTCATCTCAAATTGAACTTAGTCTCAGTACGTAATGGAGTTATTCTTGGGAAAAACATTTATAGCTATCTATAGCTGCATCGAAGTCAATTGATGATTTTTAACCTTCATCCCCGTCAACCTCTATTTCATCAACCGAAAAAGAAAAGTCAAATACAAATGAAGGAGAAGCAACTTGGCCAACGAGATGAGGAAGCTTTCTAAGCAACTCAACCAAGATGAACTGATTACCAAACCATTGAGGGAGTGGAAAAAAGTAGCGTGGTTAAAGATGCACCAGCTCCGAATTCAAAGACAGCGAAAAATGAGAAGTTAGGATATTCACCTAGGCGGACTGTATCACCAACTTCCAAACCCCAAGCCCTATTGTATGCCCAGATCAAGGAGTAACCAACCCAACCTGAAGTAAACTACTGAATCTGGGGAATAGGCATATGTAGAATCAGACGGGAATGAAAAAGAGAGGGTTTGTCCCAGCCGGTATAATGACAAAAAAGAGGGGAAGTCTCTCAGTGATTACACCTTCACCAAGTACTCCATTTAAGAGGTGAGGAGTGAAACTTCTTAATAGCAAGCAGAAGCGGCCACTCAACACCCAATTTCACTCGAGTGACTACGCCTATACAGTGGCATAGCGGGGAGGAACATTCTCTTATAGATTAGATTAGGAGAGAGGGGGTTGTACCAGCTAGAAGCAATCAAGAAGTTGACTTCCTAGACTACCTGACCTACTAGACCTTCCTGCAATTCAATTCCCTTAAGCCCTTCATGTATGTTGGCTATCCCCCTTAAACCAATACTTTCGACAATAGTTCTTCCTCCCTAGAGGTCGGCTCCTTTGCTGTAGTAGGACCGCTACACCCACGCTTTCTCCGCAACACCTCCCTCTCAATCCGGAGTATTTGATTGATCGCTTAGCTACATGCTACCTTACTTTAGATTCAACCTAAAATGAAAGGGAATCAAAGAGACGTTTCATCCACTTCTACTACCTGGGCAGGGCTGGCGCGGCAAACTGATAATTAGAGGAGAGCTCGAAGATTCTATGGGATTAGCCTTTGCCTTTTTTGATATATTCAACTCAACATGGAGATGTAAAGCCTGAATTGCTCGTTAGTAAAAGGCCCTTTCTCTATTGAATAGGTGGAGTCGTGTCAATGCATCCCACCTGTTCGCCGATAAAATAAATAGATGAAGCTTGAATGAAGGGATGAAGCGAATTCAATGGAAAGAGACTCAACTGCTAACAGGAAAAGAAAGTTGAACCCTATTGTGGTTAAAGAAAAGAGGAAGTCCCCTTTGTCTGATGTCTGATAAGCCGATGTTCATTTTCGAAGTCTCTTCTTTGTCTCGAGATCAGGTTCGCCCACAGGCCTACTTCATGCTATGCATCCAAGCCCTTTCTTTCGACTCCAGTTTGGTATTATTCTCAGTCTTTTGACTTTCCTTGGGCTAGTCTTGAATGTTTCTGTCTCTAAGCATGCGATAGATTGATTCTCAAAAGGCTTGAAAAATCCATCTATTCCAATCTCTCATGTTCTGGCGAATCAATAATCATCTTCATAGTTGTAACTTCTTCACCTCCTTTAGTTTAGGCAAGCCGCTTATGCTTTTCATTCTATTGCTTGCTTCTTGATTTCTTGTTGAGCTTGCATCTTTCTGTTCCTTATTCCATTCTATCTCGTATAAAGAAGGCTTACTGGCTTTCTTGAAGGGAAGAAAGCTATGAGTACGCCTTCCTTTCATAGCTACTAAGGAATAAGGATCCTCTTTTTTGGCACAAAGTTGTGCTTCGCCCGTTCTACATCAGAATAAGCCTCCCTATACTAGATTTAAGCAATTTTGGCATGGATCCATCAATGGCTAGACACACTTAACTTTCTATCGGACGTCCGATCGGTGGTAGGAATTACTAAAAAGGCCTTCTTGTTCTCATTTGACGAGCTAGCTTCGCCCGAGGCTCTTGTGGCTCTTGCTTCGGTCAATCGAAGAAAGATGGTGCCAGTGACCGAAGGTCCCTCTTTCTTTAGAGAATGACCGTGGTCATGAAGCTTTCTTTTCATTGTGACACTATGTTCCTCATCCTTACGTCAACTTCAACCTTCGTCATCCTGTCGAACTAAGCAATTAACGTCACTTTATCCCTTTATAAAAGTGCAAGACAAGAAAAAATCAATGGATAGACTTGAGCGCTTTCTTTGGTATAGGCGATGAGTAGCCGCATAGGACTACATGAATTTTATTATCTTCAGTCTCCAAGCTTGAAGACTATCACAGGGTTCAAACTTGTGATTTTGATAGCTTGAAAAGCTTCTACAACGTCAGGGCCGGTCTAGCAGAAAATGAGGATCTCGCAAGAGCTAAATCACTATCTCCGGGCATTAACATGAGGCTTCCTCTTTTCAATGCTGGGAGTGAAGTTAGCCTTGCAGGAGCTATCTTTTCCATCAGGGAGATGGCAAGCGGAACCCACCCAAGCTCATAGGCAATGACCTTTCCGAGCTACCACATTCACGCATACCGCGGGAGATTCTACACAGTCTCCCCATTCTACCTATTCAACCGAGCGCTTGCAAGTGGCCAGGACGTACATCGTACAAGATTTTGTTCACTTCCTTTAGGAGGAGGGACCGGAGTCAACCTTACTCCCCTCAATTGAGTTGGAGGTCTTACGCCTTTACCACTATGCATAGGGTCTTACCTCCCCTTGACGAAAAATTGAGAAAGGTATATTTTCCCCTCCCCCGCCCATTTGGAGGTGCATACCCATTTAGGAACATATGCAAGGGGGTAAAGAGAGAAGTCAATGGAGAACTACCAAATCCAATGACTTTGATTTGTTCGTACCATTCTGTCATCAATCACTACTGGGTCGATTGGTGAGTCACCCAAAAAAAAAACATCAAGAAAGGTCAAGCATATATGCTTTATGAAATGATCAGTGGTTTCATTTATGCTATGCCTTGCATCGTATTCGTCTATGTTTATTGAGCTTTCTTCACTTCAACGCCATGCACTTTGCTTCGCTTTATAGAAGAAAGAGACCCTTTGAGAGTGAAAATCAAGGGCAAGCGATAGAAATGATAGTCCATCGCGCGTTCACGTGAACTACTAGAAAATGGTGAGATTATTAGTGAAACAAGGACCAACGACGATCATATCCTAAAGGAGAAGGAAGAGTAGGAGGAATCAGTTTTCTTTGAAGATCGACGAATGTAGTGTCGGACAATTATGCCATTCGGAAGAAGTCTTCTACAAAAGAAAAGCCTGTTACGAGTAAGTGGAGAGGAAAGATCTCTAGAGATTCTTCTCTCATTCCATTCCAGTGGCTCAACCAGTAACCAATGGCGAAAACTCAAAAATCCATGGTTTCCCGGTAGAACCCTAGTTCGCCCAAGTTTTTTCGGAATCAGAAAAAGAAGTAGTTTTTCGCACAGCTTGCTCATAGTGCAGGTCCTACTTGTATATCATATTTGGCCGAAGAAGTATCGGACATGTTGGAGTTCTTACCTTCTAGGGACTCCATGGACCAAGATCTGCTTTTATTATATGGTCAATACTGATCTATATTAGTAGATCATATGGATGTAGAAAAAGCTTCTACTTTTGATGAATTGGAAACATCTCTTTTACATTTCTATTTACCCAGTTCATATCATTGTTTTGTGTGTTCTCGAGAGGAATTCGATCTCTTCAATCTCGGAATACCACCTAAATAACTGCTGCCAGAGAGTCAAATAAGTCGGGAAGAAAGAGTTTGAGGTCGGGTCGGACGACATACATCTTGGTTGGTCCCACCACCACTAGAGTTTGACATATATAGCTTCTTTCTTCTAAAAAAGAGATTCTTAGATTTTGATTTTTAAATAGCTGCAAGACCAAAACGGGGTGCAAAAACTAAAAGGCCTTATTTTTTTATGTTCCTCCCAGATATATGGCTTACATACCCGACTCAACATTCTTGGAAAACAATTGAATCGAGGGCCCGGAAGAGAATTAGCCATTCAATCTTGTGAACTAATCGAGACCAAAATTGGAAAAACTGATACGAACGGATAGGAATAACCAATCGATGAAAGAACATGAAACCATTCTATTTTAATAGAGGTACGAGAAATGGTTGGGGGCAATGAAGTAGATGAAGTAGTTGGATTTTGCAAGTTGTTCCAACCACTGCTGGATGTGATTCCAAGAGCCGAATGAGAATAAATACCACACAAAAGAGTCAAGACCAGGCTTCCTAATGGAATGTTTAACCGATCCAATCTGGACGACCGAATTGGTACGGAAGTTGTAACATGGGAAAACCATGGAAAACACGACTTATTTGAATATCCCGGCGACCTACCAAATGTAGAAGTATGATTTTTGGCAAATAATAAGCACTTAAATGATACAATTCAAGTGTACCACCTTCTTGCTCATTTTGAGGAAAAGGTGCGGAAGGAAAAGGAAACAACAGAGGGATCCGAATCGAACCTAAATGGGAATGAAATGAAAAGTCTTTTTCAAAACCTAGCATTAAGGGCGTTACGACGATATACGGGAGGAATAGAGAAAATCTTGTGATTGGTGTGGAGGGGAAGATTTGTTTATGATATAGCTCAAGAAAAAGTCGTCTCATTTCCTTACTTCTTCGTTCTTTGTAATTCATTCACTTCAAGACTGGTTCTGAACGCCGCGTAAGATCATCTTCAACCAACCTCCACTGAACATACCTTTCGGTGCGACCACTAAAGAATTGCTTATACACTAAACAGCTGCTTATATATGCTTACTAAAAGACTGACTTTCATTCAAACTCATTAGGCCAGCGTAAAACTAAGAAAGAGAGATGTGCCTAAGGTGGCATGTAAGCAAACTACGCACGCTAAGAGAAGATGATAGATGTTCGAAATTACTACCACAAGAAAGCCGCCCCCTATGGGGCCCATCACTTCGTTCGTACCTTCTTGGCTTAGGCTTCCAGTTGAACAGGATGGTCTTGCCGCCCCGCCGCTAGAAGAAGCTAAGCATTGAAAAAACGTGCCTTGCTTTTGTCGGCCTTTCTGTGCAACAGTCCACCAGTAGTGAAAGAGAGGGTTACCGTACATACAAGAGTCTTCCATTTCTTACGGAAGCTCTTTCTTACCAGTCAAGTAGTACAAAAGCTGTATTTTATCTTATAGCTCGGTGGGTCACCTTTTGAATTAGGTAGATAGAAGTTTCTATTAAATAGATAAGGAGTAGGCGAGTGAGTGAATCCTCACTGACTTGAGCAATTTCGATGACCTAGCAGGCCTTTTATTTGGTAGGTAACATCGCCAAAGGGTATCATCATATTTGACTCTGAAGGAAGGAACTCGAAGTGAAATAGCACCGTCTTGTGCAAAGCAACGATAGTTGGCCCTCTATCATCTTCTATCTGGTAGACATGGTAAAAGGGCCTCGACTTATTTCTAGAATTAGAGTTCGACTGCAGCTCCCCCTTTTTTTGGGGGGGGGGGGGATCAAGTTCCTTGCCAACTACCAACTATCGACCCCGATCTATTTTCATTTTTTTTGGGTATTACCAAACCTAGCCTAGCCTTCGTCAATCACACTAAAACAAAGCACCCAACTATGGAAAAGCCTCCTTAAGGGTGGGTTAGGTTAGTCAGTCTGGCCCGAGATGCATTTGTTGACAAAACCGGCATAGGAATTTTGACTTTTCAATAGAGTGGAGGTGAACTAATCAACAAGAAAAAGGCCTTACTCAAACCAAACGAATACACCACAAGATCGGAACTGCACTCATGCCTCTCCCGTATCAAGTTGACCGCCCTCCCTACATAGTGATTCTATCAATCATGTACGTACGTAGGACCTTCCATTATGATTGGTATATCATGAAAAAGAAAAAAGAAAGCCATTTGCACCAGGCGCACTGCGCTTTCCCTTGCCCAGATGTTCGCCTTTCTAAGTCAAGAAATGGTGACCTGACCCACCAAAGACTAGAGCTTCGTAGCATGTTGACGAAGACCTCTGAATTGAGGGTTCAGTCAGTAGAAGGGACGACTTTGTCTCCCTAGAAGAAGAATAGCCCCGCTCTCTAGCCAATTGATCCCCTTGATCATTTAATTGGGAGGGAATGTGTCACATTAGAGGGGAACGATCAGAGGTGTCCTCTAATCACCACGATGAGGCTGGTCCCTCTTTTAGTAGACTTAGCTATGAATATTCATGAGAAAATGAATGCTGGGCTCTTTCTTTCACTACTAACCCCAAGAAGTTTCTTAATGTTGATACTTTCTGTTTGGTCGAGCCCCGAGCTTGTGGTCCTCCTTTGAGTGTGGGTTTAATTGGATGAATCTGTCAAGTCAAGGAAAATGTACGTAGTAGCAAGCATGGTGCGTCACCTATTTATCATTCTCGCTTGGGAGCCAAAACGAACATGCCTGCTACCTACTGTACTGGACCTTCGACTAGGCATTCTACCTTTGTCGAATCGGAACCAAGACCACAGCATTGCGCTCGAACAGTTGAACGGCCGGCGGCCAGCAACTTCGGTGCACAGATATAGATTCATTCTTCGTACCTGGTCCAGCCTCACTGTAACACCCCGATCCCTCTCGAGACCGGGAGTTCTGTCAATCAATTTAATCACAACCCAATTCCAAACCCGGGCAAAATTTTAGCGAATGATGGACGGAGTCTCCCATGTTTCTAGGCAAAATGTAAATCTTGTAATAGCATATAAGTGGACCAGCACCGTGTCCAACCATACAAACACCTCAAGGCCATCCGAGCCTTGTTTCTCAACAAATAAACACAACAATTATATATATACATTTCCAGTTTAAAAACTAACCTATCTCTTTTCATCTTTGACAAGAACATTCATGCTAGGCAATTAAACTATTCTAACCCATTGCATAAAATAGACTATCATACCATTCTAACTCTTTTTCTTTGGACAATTACATACATGCAATGAAATTAAACTATTCTATCTGATTACATAAACTAGCTTTTCACTCTACCTCAATTACCTAGTTGAATTTAAATTACATTCCTTTTAAAAATAAATACATACAACACATGAACATACATCTTTGCATCTTTGACAACTCAAGCCACATAGCACGCAAGACAACCCTTCAAGCATGATCTTTCACGTAACCACGAACTTTCCAGCTAACAAGGCATTTCCTGAAGTGTGGTGGTAAGGAGTGAGTATACTCAACACGTATACTCAGTAAGGGCGAGATAGATATCGAGGTGGAGAGAAAGAAAGTCGTGCAATGCAAATAGGTACAGCTAAGCAATATAATTGACAAGCAAGCATTCAATATAAACAATCAATACAATAACCAATTAATAAAAGCATTAACACAACCATTCAAAGCTATACCACACTCTGAAGGCTATGGTTCACTCGAGCAAGAAATGTACCGATCATGACTTCGATGACTTTAACGATGACGCGCCGACTCACCCACCTTATAACTTCCGTTTAGAGTACTCCGGACATACTCTGTCAATTCTATGACCCAAAACTCCCTGGGCGGCAACCCAAGCGAGAAAGGGAATAGGACACGGAGATAGAGCAACCAACACTGGCAAGCCGAGGCTACCCAGAGAGGCCCATCACTCACGCGCCTGACACTTAAGCAATGCAATACAAGCTATTTAACGATAATCGAGCAAGGCACTAAAGTGCAAGTCAGTAACAACATGAGATACAATAAGCACACAATAAGCAACTACAATCAAATAAGTAACAAGAACAACACCAACAAGCATTGTCACGCCGCAACTCGACCCCACCTACGATCAGTCAGGACGCAACGGAATTTCGGCGGCATAACGACAGTAAACAGATTTCCGAGGTTCTAAACCAACCTCATTAAACATCATACATCCAGTAATTCCTCAATACAAACAACAACATACAACACAACCATATTATACGATAAAACATCTTCGTTATACGCCTCCGTTCCAACATGACATACAATACCTCAACTTTATCATACATTTCAAAAGTAAGTTGAGACACATTTACAACTTAACCATAACAAAAGAAAACCGCTAAGTTAACATCATTTGGTTCATCATCTTTTCAATATCTATTACATTAAGAACCATAAGGCATATAAAGTCTAATAAACTAATATACAAGACATTTAAACAACATAAAGTCATGGATAAGACTCGGGAACATATGACTCTTCCACGAAAGGCACATTTTCCACATTCTCCTCTTCAGGAGGCACGTACCCGTAATCTTGTGAAAGTACACCTGAAACATGCATTAATAGAGAGTGAGCTTATATACATAAGCCCAGTGAGGATCCGATAGATCTCGAGCAAGGTCTACTAAACTCCTTGGAATAATCCTTTGAGTCAGTAAACACACAACCACATAAATAATGCTATCATCACATAACTATATAACCAATCAATAAGGATACTCTATTTGGTGTAGCTCCAAACGCCATCACGATCTCAACCGTTCTTCTTATAACTCCCCATTACTCACGCACCCGAGGTACCTCACTAGCCCCTCCCTCCATGACACCTCCGTCATGCGAGCTGGGGGTAGCCTATGGCAGTCATGCCGTTATCAACCCGACAGCCCGACGCTGCCCGAGAGGTGGCACACACATACCAAGACTCCATAATCATCAATCACACATCAATCAATCAATCAATTGGGAGATCAGCAACAAGAGTGCCCGATTCCCGCATTCAATAATAATCAATCAATAACATCAATATTAAATTAAACAACAAACAACGTAGTTAGATGACAAAGTAGGCCATCTACCCGGACATGCATAATATACATAATTAACCTCTAAATTACTCAAGAACAACTCACCATTCATCACTCGAACACTACCAAACCATCTAAGGCATCGTTCAAGAAATTAAAGAATGACAACCTAAACTTCTAAAATTCATAACTTACAATCTACTAATCCAAACATTGCCAAATCAGTTCCTATCACTCACCCATTCAACCTACTACATTAGCACTCTCGGAAATCCACCATAACACCTCTAAATCATGCCCAATAACCCTAAAATCCTATGACGTCATGGCTGGATTTTCCGGATTTTCACACAAACAATGTAATCGAAAATTCGGCATTACAACAGCGCTAACACGTAATTATCAAGTATTTAGAAATCGACGGCAATCGATTTCGAGCAACGCAACTCAATTAAATCAACTTTGAACATTTAAATCAAAATTAAATACCCGGAAAATAAAAATTATGCTATATCCGACAAAAACTCGTAGTATTAGTATATAATGATCCCTAGCATGCAAGGAGCAATAATCTAACATCAGATTTCAATTCTAACGGTTCAATCTTCATTTATACGCAAAAACACAAAAATGACATTTTGAGATCTAGAATTTTTCTCTCACCTTAGATGCGATATAAGCCTAGGAATGCGTGCTATGCGTGCCCAACAAGCAGAATCCAAGTCGGTGCGAAGTTTCACGGACAAAAACTAGGTTTTTCTTTGAAAAATTGGATTGAAAAGCTTGAGTTTTCTCTTCTCTTTTCTCCCTCTTCTCTCTCGGCAATGTGTGTGTGTGTGATGGTGTTTTTGTGTTGTGTGAGTGTGTGTTGAGGACATTAGCTTATATGGTCAATTAATTAATTAAAGTCAAAGTTATTTTAATAGGTATTTTTGTGTTTTTAATGACTTTAATTGCATTTTAGTACTCACCAAGTTAAAAATAAATATGCAACCCCCAAGTTATCTCAAGTGGATTATTTTTAGGTGACAAGAACTTTTACAATCCAATAATTTCACCCGAGTCGGCTTAAAACTCGATTTTCGCAAAAGTCGGTGTAAAAACCCTAATAAATTCTTAAGCCGATTTTAAAACCGTTTTCATCAAACACAGGTCTATTAAAGTCCGTGGACTAGGTCTAGAAGGGTTAAAAAGACCAGTTTCAAAATTATAGCGGACGTGTTTCGAAAACACTATTCACTGAAAATCGACGATAAAATTTCTGACTCCGTTTTTGATGAAAATTTCATGAATGCACATTTAGCACGTATTAGAAGTATTGACATCAAAATTATAACTTTCTAGGTCCTATAGCACATAAACAGATCATATGCACGCAAAACGAGGTAAAGCACGTAAAACGAGATAAGCAAGAAAGTGGGGTTTCGCAAGCATTATCAACAATTGATATACAAATTCAATCATAATCAACTTTAACAAGCATTATTAAGCATTCTATAGGCATTATACTATGAACACACACAAAATCACAAAATGACCCCATCTTTCAAAACGCTACTACTTTTAAATGAGCCACGAGTTTTGGAAACCGACTTCACCAATCCTCTTA
Source organism: Ehretia macrophylla (assembly GCA_037974665.1). Classification (NCBI taxonomy): domain Eukaryota; kingdom Viridiplantae; phylum Streptophyta; class Magnoliopsida; order Boraginales; family Ehretiaceae; genus Ehretia; species Ehretia macrophylla. Next base: position 39,877,335 of record CM075772.1, read on the forward strand.
GGTCACCATAAGGCACGTCTAAAGACCCCAAAACCCTACTTAACCCTAGAATTCACGCAAAGCCTCGATTTTTCCCTTTGCTTGTTTGAACTACCGCTACCCTAACCAAGCACCCAACCAACGCCATAATCACACCAAAAGTACTTCCATGGCCTCCCGAGACAATGCCATTATGCAAAATGATAAAATGCCAAACTCGACCTAAACGACCCCAACTATCACCAATGCATTTTTCTCCGTTTTTCCATTACGCAACCCAAACAAACCATGCATTTAGGCATTCTAACATATCTAGCACCTTCCTACATCAATAGAACGCATAACGGAGCAATTTCATCGAAACGGGGGTTTACTATTCATAATTACTATTCAATTATCAATCTAAATTGAAATTTCGATATTTAACAGCCGAAAATGCTAAAAAACTATAAATACATGTTCTACAATTTCTAGGGAACATTCTTCAAGTATCAAAATGATTAAAATAACAATATACGAATAAAATCCAAAAATTAAAGTTAATACATAAAATATTCAAATGCACAAATAAACATGAAACCCTCACCTTAGACGCTCCTAGACGCTAGGAAAACCACGCTGGATGCCTCGGAAACCACCCCGCACAAGCTCTCGCGAAGAAATTGAAGTTTGAAGTTGAACTGTTTTTTTTTCTTTTCCTCCATGGTTTCGGCCTGCTCACTATTTTTTCAGCTTTGTTTTCATTTTTTTGCCTTCTAAATTGCTTAATAAAAGATGACAAGCAAGTCAATGGTCAAAGCCTTGGTCAACCCACTTAAAAATTGGTCAAAAAAGCTTGTTTTATGCATTTTAAAGCTAAAACAACTATCACAAATCCAATTCCAGTTAATAACAATTAAACTACTAAAATTAAAACACCAAACACTAGTTTTCACTATTTGCTGAGGACTAGAAATCATTTCCTAACTATCGCTCTCGATATGCTATGCACTTTGCGACAATAAAAGAATAACAATTAAATCTCAAAGAATTTTAAAAAATATAATTTTCGAAAAACAACATAGTTCAAAATTTACTCCGGCTCGGAGCTACTTTTCATTTAATTGAAAGCTGAGAATTAAGATGCAAGAAAAATAAAACCGATTAACATAAGTATGAAAATAAAGCTACAAATGAATGTTTAACTAAAAATAAACACATAATTCAATGCTAACATTGAAGATAACTCTTAATTAAATGCCATTAAATGCATGCCAGGTCCGGGTTATCACATTCTTCCCCCCTTAAAACAATTGTGTCCTTGCAATTCTTCTTCCAATAGAACTCAGCATCATTTGAAATCCAACTCTGACTAATCTTCATCGGTTGCTGAGCAAGATAGTGAATAAGAATGTTTGTAGGAAATCCAGAATAAAAATCCCAACCAAGAATGCCGAGAAAATACCAACTAAAGACTAAAGCAGAGATACTGTAAATATTACCAATTCCACATATTATTAACAAGAAGAATACCGAAGGAATATTCTATATATGAATCTTCAATAGAAGTCCAACAAGTATCAAACAAGGAAGTCAAAAGATAGCCAGAGTAGATGCAGCACATATAAGACCAACTCCAAGATTTCATCATCTTTTGCCGAGTGCAAACTTTATACTAATTACCACCAAGAAAACCCAAAGTATTCCACAGCTAACCGTAAACAATGTGAGATAACAAGTCCGAACAGGATTCCAAGTGTAAGACGTCCAATAAGTGCTAATAAGAAAAATACTAGTAGAATGTCCAATAAGAATTCCAAAGAATACCGTAAGTAATATTACACAATAAGTCCGATAGGAATTCCAATTACCAAACCAACTAAGGGATGCCAAAGAAAATACCCGAACAATGCTCCAGTAAGAAAATACCAAGAATTGCCCAATAAGACAATCAAGTTGAATAACAAATATAGTTTCCCAGCTAGACGAAAACTCTAAGGAAAAATACCAAGCTGGTGCACAATATACAAAACCGAACTCCGAGGCCCCTGCACTGTTTGCCAAGTAAGTACTTCATACAACCTTGCCAATAAGGAAACCCAATAAGAATTCCACAAGAATGCTACCAAGAGCCATCATATAAAAACCCCAATGAAAGTTATCTTTTTATGATTGCCAACCACAAAGAAGAGTCTTAGAAGTATGCCAATAACCGAGCTCCAAAGACAAACACCAACTCCCAAATAAAGGCTAATTAAATGCCATTCATTTCCTGCGAATCCATACACCTTGAAAGGCCAGCTGTGAACCACTTTCTTCAGGGTGGGGGGGAGAAATCTTTCTTACCATTTCTATAGGACATGTATGAATGCCAAAATATCACATTTATACACATGCCTTAAACTACTATGCAAGCAAATTTAATAAACAGTTTATTGAACAAAATCACTCAAGCATGACAATCAAGTCAAGCACAACATAATCAATTCAAATCACGGCATAACCAACTCAAGACATTTCAATACACACATTACAAGCAATACTTCAAGAAAATAACAATTCACGAGGTCGATTCGATTCACGATGCCAATTCAATAGGTCAATTCAATGCACAACTAGACACTTCACTCCACTTAGCACACAATTAACACATAACACATAACTATCTCACATAGGAGCACACATTCAGGTCAAGACACACAATCTCACATGCAAGCATACACTTTCAAAACACACTTAACAAACACACATTCAAGGATCACTACCCACTAGACCGAGGACCCTGTCCCAGCTTATGAGTTAAACAAGCTCTGATACCACCTGTGATACCCCGATCCCTCTCGAGACCGGGAGTTCTATCAATCAATCTAATCACAACCCAATTCCAAACCGGGGCAAAATTTTATGGAATGACGGACAGAGTCTCCCCTGTTTCTAGGCAAAATGTAAATCCTGTAATAGCATATAAGTGGACCAGCACCGTGTCCAACCATACAAATACCTCAAGGCCATCCGAACCTTGTTTCTCAACAAATAAACACAACAATTATATATATACATTTCCTGTTTAAAAACTAACCTATCTCTTTTCATCTTTGACAAGAACATTCATGCTAGGCAATTAAACTATTCTAACCCATTGCATAAAATAGACTATCATACCATTCTAACTCTTTTTCTTTGGACAATTACATACATGCAATGAAATTAAACTATTCTATCTGAATACATAAACTAGCTTTTCATTCTACCTTAATTACCTAGTTGAATTTAAATTACATTCCTTTTAAAAATAAATACATACAACACAGAACATACATCTTTGCATCTTTGACAACTCAAGCCACATAGCACGCAAGACAACCTTTCAAGCATGATCTTTCACGTAACCACGAACTTTCCAACTAACAAGGCATTTCCTGAAGTGTGGTGGTAAGGAGTGAGTATACTCAGTGAGGGCGAGACAAATATCGAGGTGGAGAGAAAGAAAGTCGTGCAATGCAAATAGGTACAGCTAAGCAATATAATTGACAAGCAAGCATTCAATATAAACAATCAATACAATAACCAATTAATAAAAGCATTAACACAACCATTCAAAGCTATACCACACTCTGAAGGTTATGGTTCACTCGAGCGAGAAATGTACCGATCATGACTTCGATGACTTTAACGATGACGAGCCAGCTCACCCACCTTATAACTTCTGTTTAGAGTACTCCAGACATACTCTGTCAATTCTACGACCCAAAACTCCTTGGGCGGCAACCCAAGCGAGAAAGGGAATAGGACACGGAGCTAGAGCAACCAACACTGGCAACCCGAGGCTACCCAGAGAGGCCCATCACTCACGCGCCTGACACTTATGCAATGCAATACAAGCTATTTAACGATAATCGAGCAAGGCACTAAAGTGCAAGTCAGTAACAACATGAGATACAATAAGCACACAATAAGCAACTACAATCAAATAAGTAACAAGAACAACACCAACAAGCATTATCAACAATTGATATACAAATTCAATTATAATCAACTTTAACAAGAATTATTAAGCATTCTATAGGCATTATACTATGAACACACACAAAATCACAAAATGACCCCATCTTTCAAAACGCTACTACTTTCAAACGAGCCACAAGTTTTGGAAACCGACTTCACCAATCCTCTTAGGTATCCATAAGGCACGTCTAAAGACCCCGAAACCCTACTTAACCCTAGAATTCACGCAAAGCCCAGATTTTCCCCTTTGCTCATTTGAACTACCGCTACCCTAACCAAACACCCAACCAACGCCATAATCACACCAAAAGTGCTTCCATGGCCTCCCGAGACAATGCCATCACGCAAAACGATAAAATTCCAAACTCGACCTAAATGACCCCAAATTTCACCAATGCATTTTTCGCCATTTTTCCATTACGCAACCCAAACAAACCATGCATTTAGGCGTTCTAACATATCTAGTACCTTCCTACATCAACAGAACGCATAATGGAGCAACTTCATCGAAACGGGGGTTTACTATTCATAATTACTATTCAATTATCAATCTAAATTGCAATTTCGATATTCAACCACAGAAAATGCTAAAAAACTATAAATACATGTTCTACAATTGCTAGGGAACATTCTGCAAGCATCAAAACGATTAAAATAACAATATACGAATAAAATCCAAAAATTAAAGTTAATACATAAATTATTCAAATGCGCAAATAAACATGAAACCCTCACCTTAGACGCTCCTAGATGCTAGGAAAACCACGCTGGATGCCTCGGAAACCACCCCGCACAAGCTCTTGCGAACAAATTGAAGTTTGAAGTTGAAAAGTTTTTTTTTCTTTTCCTCCATGGTTTCGGCCTGCTCACTATTTTTTCAGCTTTGTTTTTCATTTTTTTGCGATCTAAATTGCTTAATAAAAGATGACAAGCAAGTCAATGGTCAAAGCCTTGGTCAACCCACTTAAAAATTGATCAAATAAGCTTGTTTTATGCATTTTAAAGCTAAAACAACTATCACAAATCCAATTCCAGTTAATAACAATTAAACTACTAAAATTAAAACACCAAACACTAGTTTTCACTATTTGCTAAGGACTATAAATCATTTCCTAACTATCGCTCTCGATATGCTATGCACTTTGCGACAATAAAAGAATAACAATTAAATCTCAAAGAATTTAAGAAAACATAATTTTTGAAAAACAACATAGTTCAAAATTTACTCCGGCTCGGAGCTACTTTTTATTTATTGAAAACCGAGCATTAAGATGCAAGAAAAATAAAACCGATTAACATAAGTATGAAAATAAAGCTACAAATGAATGTTTAACTAAAAATAAACACATAATTCAATGCTAACATTTAAGATAACACTTAATTAAATGCAATTAAATGCCATTAAATGCATGCCAGGTCCGAGTTATCACACTCACAACCCTTCGCGGGTTGGTAAAAAATAAGTCTTGTTTGGTAAGACGGAATTGGACAAAGAAAAGAGAGTGCTCGACAGGAACAATGGCCAACAAAGACTGTAATTACATAGATAACTACTCATCCCCTTCTTCGTCTTTAAGGCTTTAAGGCGAACTGTATGGCGGCTGAAAAGCACAGTGCGCCTTGCCTTCTCGTAAATGATATTAGTGCGAGCCATTTTAGTATCCCCTGTTGACCTTCTTTTGTAGATAGAATCTTCAATGAGTGGAAACAAGCAACCTTACTAATAAAGTTCTTGTTGAGTAGGCCGGCTTTCGAGCCCAAGCCCCTTGTATGGATTGCTTGGATGCTTTCGCGCATCTTTCTCATATCGGGCTTTCCATGAGTTTTTAATAAAGGGTACAAAAGCTGTTGCGCTAACGCGCATCCATTTTATTGCAGGAGTGGTAACACGCGCCCTTATATTTTCTTCGTTTGCTCTGCAGTACGAGCCTCATACAGAGCCGCGCTCCTTTAATATGATGAGAAAAAGGGGGGCTGCCTTCTTTTCCGCACCAATCCTTATTTACTACTACATCTTTTTTTGGGTGTATAGCTCAGTTGGTAGAGCATTGGGCTTATAACCAAATGGTCGTAGGTTCAAGTCCTGTCATACCCAAACCTACCTTACAGTCTACAATGAGTAAGGAGGCGTAGTAGCCTTCAAAGATTACACTTTGGCCTTTAGACTCGTTTTGGCGACTTCGCCCTTTTGTATTCATTCCTATTCTCAGGCGAGCTCCCTTAAGTTATCTTCAATTGGAGTCAAAGACTCCTATGCTTAAAGACTTAACTTAAAGAGGAGTGAGTGGTGCCCCTACTTTAGCAATGGAAGTCTCTTTATCTTCAATTTTCTATTCAGTACCAGTGCCTTGTAGCAGTCCCTATCTCAGTTTACGCCCTTGCCCCTGGAGTCTAAATACTAGTTCGTAGGGCTCGTCAGTACCAGTTTAAAAGCCAGTTTTAGTAGTAGCATTCCTAGCAGTCTATCTTTATCTGGAAGTCCCATTATTTTATGCAAAAGAAAAGGAGAGCCTTCTTAATTGATTTCTCTATTTAAGATAAGAGTAGGCAAGAGCTAAGTCAAAGGTTAGGCTAACGCTAAGTATTAAGGAGAATACTTTCTTAAATTCAAAAAATAAGAAAGAATTTAGAATTAGGAGGACTCTTATATCTCTCCAGAGAAACAAGGGCAAAAAGAAGGAAGCAGGCCAACCAAGGGGAGTTATCTGAGTAAGAAGGTAATGGAGTAAGCCAATCCTTCTCTTTCATTTCGAGGAAATATTTTCCCTTGGCTGAACCGATGCTAGTCTTTTCACCTTCTGCCTTTGCTGCTGGTCAAAATGAAAGAATCTGATTCCTACCAGAATCAGTTTGCTGTCGATCTAGGCGCCGACAAAGATAAATGATCCAGGGAAAAGACACTTTTTTGTCAATCCAGTAGTCAAAGCATAAGGGGTGGCCAATAATGGCATCAGAGACTATTTTGTTATTAGTATTTACTCCAACTCATCCATACCATTTTTATACAAGGAATTTTAACTGAGAATGACACCTTATTTGCTCTGTTACAACGAATGAACTAAATGGCAGACCATCGAGGGTAAGTGAACGGCTAGCCAAAGCTTATTGTTTAGATCAAAATCGTGGAGGAAATGCTGTTGAAAGTAGATGATTGATCACTCTATAGTATGATGTGTTGACTTTAATTAAAGATTTTGTTAGTCATCAGCCTCGTTCAGTTTCTTTGTTTTGAATAGTGATGAAAAACCGAAAGAAATCCTTTCCCTTTGTCTTTACTACTCGATCGGAGGTCTTTGATAAAGGTGTCAAGAGAATAGCTCAGAAAGAGCTGACAAAGATGAGATTGAGATGAATGCTCAGGCTTTACTAGTTGCTTGCACCCTGGTGACCCTATGGGCAAATAGTCTCCTCTTCATTCAAAGAGGTTGGGTGGCGGTGGAGAGAACATTTTTCGATACTTCCAGAAAGGAGCGGTGGGCGGGTCTACAACATATTTCGATCAATGAAAGACAATATGATTTTCATAACCATTAGCCAAAAGCTGTCAGTGATTCTAGAACAATAGAATTCTACATTAGTAGAGGATGCAGCAGAGGTTGTAGTTTCTCTTCCAGTTGTTCCAGGGACTGATTCTGGAACAAAAGTTGGCACTGTAGAATCAACATTTGAAGAAGCAGACGAATCATAGGCTTGCCAATAAGCAACTGAACTATCTGCCTTTAACTCTTCTGTGGCTCTATAGCCGGCAAGGAAGAAGGAGAGAGAGGGGATTTGACAATTCAAAGCCAAACTTACAAGTGAGAGCCCGATGCCGGTGAGTCAGGTAATGCAGAAGAAATGAATTCGACAATTCCATGAGCGGTGGTTGAAGCGGACCTTTCTGTAAGGGAAGGTGTGGATCCTCAATCCAAGTCTCATCTTTTGAGTGAGGATGTTCTTTCTTTTCTAGAAGCTAAAGTCAAATGTTAAGCAATAGATACCACCAGAGAAAATGCAGATGAAATATATGCTTAAACAAAATAATCCGATCTTTTATCCACTGAATCATACATAACATACGCATTTAAATCCACAGAATCATAGGAAACAGAAAAAGCAGCCACTAACACTTCTGTAGAAGCAGACAAGGGTTTTACGTTGAAAAGAGTAAGTTCAAGCTTGAGTGCCCCTTTTTAGGATGGGGTTTCATTGTAGTAAATAATTTTATTTTTTTTATGGTTTCGTGGAATGATGAAGGAAGACCATTCTCACACCCCAACTCGACCCCACCTACAATCAGTCAGGACGCAACGGAATTTCGGTAGTATAACGATAATAATTAAGACACCGAGGCTCTAAGCCAACCTCTTTAGAATATCATACAACCAACTCCACAAACCATTCAACAATCAACTCATCAATTAAATTAACAACATACAACATCACCATATTATACAATAATCATTCCTTCAACAATCCACTCATAGTTATACGCCTCCGTTCCAACTTAGTACATAGGTTATACATACATTTCAAAATAGGTTATAATCAACTTAGTAATCTATTCATGATCAAAATAAAGACTACTAAATCAACATACACATGTCTTTATATTAAGATAGGTTATACATTACATTGTTTTACAACAACTAAGATAATCTCATGGCAATGACTCCTGCACATAAGACTCATCCACATATGGCACATTTCCCTCTTCAAGAGGCACGTACCTGTACTCAGAATCAGTAACACCTACAAGCATGCAATAATTGAGAGTGAGCTTATATAAAACAAGCCCAGTGAGGATCCAATAGATCTCTAACAGTATTTACTATACTCCTTAAAAATGATCATTTGAGTAGTAAACACACAATAAACATCAATAACAATATAAAAACATAAACTATAATGACCATTCAATAAAGGATACTCTAGTTGGTGTAGCTCCAAACGCCATCATGATCTCAACCAACTTCTTATCACCCCCATGACACACATACCCGAGGTACCTCACTAGTCCTGCCCTCCATGGCATCTCTGCCCATGCGAGATGAGGGTAGCCTCTGATAGCCATGTCGTTTTCAACCCGACGGCCCGATATCGCCCAAGACATGGCACACGCATATCAAGACTCAACAATAAGAATAAACATTCAATCATAGGAGGACAACCTTTTCCGTTCACTATCTCTCGGTTCATCAATACTCAATAATGCATCAATCAATTAATAACATTACAACAACACAACATCAATTAATCAATTAACAACTTAACAACTAAGTTAGTTGGCAAAGTAGGCCACCCAACATAACATGCATTAGACACACAACCAAACCCTAAACAACTCACAATTCAATCACTCAAACACCATCCGATCATCTAAAGGCATATATCAACATTTTAAAGAATGACAACCTAAACTTCTAATAATCACAACTTACATTCAACTAATCCAAACAACTCCAAACCAGTTCCAATCACTCACTCACTCAATCAACTACATTAGCCCCCTTGGAAACCAACCAAAATACATCCAAATCAAGCCCAACAACCCTAAAACCTCAATGCACCTAGGCTGAAATTTCTGGATTTTCGCATTGACATCACAATCAAAATTTCAGCATTACAACGGCACTACCCCGTATTTAACAAACTTTTACAAATCGACGACAATCGATTCCAAGCACTACAACTCAAAATATTCAACAAATAGCCAACAACTCAACTTTTAATACCCGAAAATAAAAATTCATGCTACAACGGTTCAAATCTTATATAAATGCATATGAACGATCCTTAGCATGCACTGGGCAATAATATAACATCAATTCAATTTTATAACGGTTCAAAATTCAATTATATGCAAAAATATAAAAAATGACATTTTGAGATCTAGAATTTTTCTCTCACCTTTGATTCTAAACAAGCCTAGATATACATGCAATGCGTGCCCAACAAGCAGAATCCAACTCGGTTTGAAAAGCTATGGACAAAAACTAGGTTTTTCTATGAAATTTTGCTTTGAAAAATGTTGAAAAAACTCTCTTTTTCTCTCCTATGGCTCATGGCAATGCGAGTGTTTTTGAGTGTAAAATTGTGCTATTTTAGTGTGTGCTTATGCTTATAAGCTCAAAGGTCAACAAAACAAATGAAAGTCAAAGTTGACACTTAGTTAATTTTAGTCTTTTAATCTTATTTTTGACTATTTCTTGCTCAACTATTAAATTGACACCTAAATTAATTCTAGACAATATGTTTTAGGTGACAAAGAGTTTTAAATTTAAACATTTTCACCCGAGTCGGCATAAAATTCGATTTCTTGCAAAAGAAAGTGTAAAAACCTTTAAAATTTCAAAACCGATTCCAAATCCATTTTAATCAAACACGGGTCTATTAATATTCGAGAGCTAGGTTTTAAAATGTTTAAAACACCCCTGTAAAAATTTTAGCGGACAAGTGTTCAAAATACTATTCACTAAAACCGGCGATAAATTTCTGATTCTGTTTTTTATGAAAATTTCATGAAGGCACACATAGCATGTATTAGGAATATAAATGACATATTTAGCACATTCTAACTCATATAATACATAAACAGGTCAAAGCACGCAAAACGTGGCAAAACACGCAAATTGAGGTAAAAGCAAAATATGGGGTCTCACATTCTCCCCCCTTTAAAGAAATTTCATCCCTGAAATTCTTACTTGTTGAACGGAAAATATCTGGGTGCTACTGCTGCATCTGATCTCGTCTCTCCCAAGTAGCTTCCTCAATACCGTGATGCTTCTAAAACACCTTGACCATCGGAATCTTCTTCGATCTCAGTTCCCGTTCCATCTAATCAAGAATGCTGATCGGCCTCTCATCATAAGTCAGATTCTCACGAAGTTGGAACGGCTCTGGCACTAGAATATGAGAAGGATCCGGATTATACTTTCACAAATTGGACACGTGAAAGACATCATGAACATTAGAGAAATTCTCCGGTAAAGCCAACCGATATGCCAACTTGCCAACTCTACCGGTAATCTCAAACGACCCTACAAACCTCGGACTCAACTTTCAACCTTTACCATAACGAGCAAACCCCTTACGAGGAGACAATCTCAACAAAACCCGATCCCCGACTGTAAACTCCAAGTCCCGACGACGCTTATCAGCATAACTCTTGAATCTGCTCTGTGTTGTAAGCATTCTCTACATGATCAACTGAACATTCTCAATCTTCTCTAGAATCTATGGCATAATAGTTGGATCAATAGTCTTCAACTCCTCTACTTCATCCTAATACAAAGGTGAACGACACTTATGACTGTAAAGAGATGCAAAAGGTTCCATCCCAATAGTAGCTTGATAACTATTGTTATAGGCAAACTCGGCAAGTGGTAGATGTTTCTCCTAGTTCTTCCCGAAGTCCAGAACACAAGCCCTGAACATATCCTCCAGAATCTGAATAGTCATCTCAGACTGACCGTCGGTCTGTGGATGACACGTTGTACTGAAATTAAGCTGAGTACCCAAAGTCTCCTGAAGTTTCTCCCACAAGCGAGAAGTAAATCGAGGATCTCGATCTAAGACAATACTAGATGGAATTTCGTGAAGTCTAACAATCTGATCCAAATAAAGATCCGTCAACTTTGTAACTTCATCTCCTATCCTCATTGAAATAAAGTGAGCTGTCTTCGTCAAATGATCCACGATAACCCAAACTGCAAAATTACATCTCGGTGTTCTAGGCAAACCAGTGACGAAATCCATTGTAATATGCTCACATTTCCACTCTGTTATAGCCAACGGCTGAAACAAACCTGCAGGTCATTGATGCTCGGCTTTTACTCGCTGACAAGTCAAACATCTAGATACAAACTGAGCAACTTCCCTCTTCATGTTATTCCACCAATAATGTTGCTTCAAATCCCGAAACATCTTGTTTCCTCCAGGATGAATGGTGTACTTAGAATTATGAACCTCCTCCAGAATACCTCGCCTCAATCCCAGTTCATCGGGAACACAAACCCTGTTCTGAAATCGAAGAATACCATCCTCATGTAATTTGGAGTCAGACTGATCATCCGTGATATGATCCTTGATCTTCTGAAGTTTAACATCAAGTTGTTGAGCTTCTCTGATCTGAGACAACAATACAGGTTGAATACGGAGATGTGAACACATCACCCCAACATGAGTTAACTCCGGTCTCCAATAAGTGAATTCCTCAAGAACCTCCCACTTTTTGACAGCCAAACAAGAAACACTCGCCTTACGGCTAGGAGCGTCTGCCACAACATTTGCCTTCCCAGGAAGATAACTGATAGAACAATTATAATCTCCAAGAAGTTTCATCCATCTCCGTTGACGCATATTCAACTCCTTCTGTGAGAACAAATACTTAAGACTCTTATAATCAGTGAAAATCTTGAATTTACTGACCCACAGATAATGATGCCACTTTTTAGTGCGAAAACAACTGCTGCCAAGTCAAGATCATGAGTTGGATAATTCACCTCATACGAATTCAACTTTCTAGAAGCATAAGCAATAACCCGGCCATTGTGCATAAGTACACAACCCAAGCCCTCCTTGGATGCATCACTGTAGATAACTATATTATCGGTCCCCTCTGGTAGAGCAAGTATTGGAGCATAGTCAATCTCTTTTTCAACTCCTGAAACCCACTCTCACATTTCTCATCCAAAGTAAAGCTAGTCCGTTTCTGAGTTAACTTAGAAAGCGGCCCAGCAATCTTAGAAAAGTCCTTGACAAATCTACGGTAATAACCCGCCAAGCCAAGAAAGCTACGAACCTCCAAAACATTCTCTGGCCTTTTCCAAGACATCACCACTCCAATCTTAGTGGGATCTACAGAAATACCGGTCTGTGTGATAACATGGCCAAGAAAAGATATGCGTTGTAGCCAAAATTCACATTTGCTGAACTTTGCAAACAACTGATGCTCCTGCAGCTTCTATAAGACAAGCCGTAGATGTTGCTCGTGCTCCGATTCAGACTTAGAATAAACCAAGATATCATCAATAAAGATCACCACAAACTTGTCCAAGTACGGCTGAAAACCCCGATGCATAAGATCCATAACTACTGCCGGTGCATTAGTTAATCCAAAGGGCATGACTACAAACTCATAATGCCTGTACCGAGTCCTGAAGGCAGACTTCGGAACATCCTCTTTGTGAATCCGAATCTGATAATACCCTTGCCTCAAGTCAAACTTAGAGTAGACTTTGGCTCCCGAAAGTTGATCAAACAACTCGTCAATCAATGACAAAGGATACTTGTTCTTGATGGTCACTTGATTCAAACCACGATAGTCAATGCATAATCCCAAGGTACCATCATTTTCTTCACAAATAAAACTGGTACTCCCTACAGTGAAGAACTCTGCTGAATGAAACCCTTCTCTATTAACTCCTGCAACTGAGTTTTTAACTCCTTCAACTCAGCTGGTGCCATCCGGTACGCTGATTTAGAAATAGGTTGAGTACCGGGAATAAGATTGATCACAAACTCCACATCTCTCTCTGGCGGTAACCCTGACAACTCCTCGGGAAATACATTGGGATATTCCCGGATAATAGGTACTTCCTCCAACTGTAGCTTATCAGATGGCTTGTTGATCAAATAAGCTAGATAACCCGAACATCCCTTACTCACCAACTTAACGGCTTTAGTTGCTGAGATAATAAAACTCGTCTTAGCACCCCAATTCCCTGCTACCTCTACTACTGGCAGATCTGGTAACCGAAATTGTACTACCTTCGTTCTACAATTTAACTGGGCATCATACTTAGAAAGCCAATCCATACCCAAGATAACATGATACCCCCGGATAGGAAATAAGATAAGGTCCGAAGGAAAATTATACCCCTTAACATGTATTTTATAATCCTTACATACTAAGCCAGTCACATACATATCAGTCAAAGAGGTACTAATCTCAACCACATAAGGCAGTCTTTTAGGTTGCATATTAACATGTTGCACACAAGTAGGAGTAATGAAAGAATGCATAGCACCAGAATCAATCAACACTTTAACAAGTTGATCAAGTATAAGGAAGTTACCTTCCACAACTGCAATCTCCTCAGGAATCTCCTCCAAACCAACTGTGTAGGCCCGAGCCTGAACCCGTTGCTGTTGAGGTGCACCACCAGTAAGTCGACCCTGATAACCCTGGGTCGCTGCCCGACCCTCAGTTCCCCGATATCTATAGCAATCCTTCACCCTATGCTGATTGCTACCGCAACCCAAACACATTCCTACCTTCGTCCTGCAGTCGACCTCCACATGGCCCTGACACTTGCAGTAAGTACACTGCGGTGATGAAACACTGCCACTGCCCCTAGAAGAACTAGAAGCCGAGAAAGAAGCTGTACCAGCCTGCTACTGAGATCTCATAACACTAGGCCTATATTGACCCTGAGACTGGGCCTGCCTAAACTGCGCCTGAGCCTGATAAGACCCCTGTTGAAACTGGGGCTGATAGTAGCCCTGCTAACCCTGCGGTCTGAAAGAACCCTGCTACACTGCAGGCCTATAACCACCCTATTGTACCTAAGGTCTATACATACCCTGCTGACCCTGCGGCTGAAAGGGCCTCTTTCTAGGCTGACTAGGTCCGGTCTGTTCCCCTTTTCTCTTCTTTAACCTAGAAGTTGTATCAAAGACCTCAGTAAGTATATCATACTGATTCAAGGCCATCACATCCTGAATCTCGGGCCTCAAACCCAACATAAACCTATGAGTCTTGCGCTCCTCATCAACCACAAACTCCGGTGCATACCGGGATAGTCTAGTAAATGTGGCCTCATACTGAGCCACTAAAGCATCCCTCTGAACTAGAGACAGAAACTCAGCCTCTCTCATCTCCCATGCAATCCTAGGGAAATACTTCACCCGGAAAGCTCTTAGAAAGGTATCCCAGACATACGGAATATCTTGGGTCTCCCAACTAGATTTCACCATGCGCCACCACTCCTCTGCCTCATCATCAGACAAATAAACGGTAAATGTGATTTTTCTTTCATCAGTATAATCCATAGGGTCAAATATTTTCTCTACTTTATTAATCTATGCCTCGGCTTTCCGATCATCTAGCTCCCCCTGAAACCTTGGTGGATAGTACCCCAAGAACTCATTCAGTGTACCACACCCGTGGTATCCACCCTGTACATTCAGTAACTGTGCTTGCAAAGTTTGAGCTTGGGCAGCCTGCCCTGCTAGCAACTGTGCCTGACCGGCCATAACCTCTGCAATCCTATCCATGGCTGCTTCAAAATGATCATCACACCTTTCTCAGCCCGGTGCCACATTACCCAAAACCTCGTCAACTGCTTTGGGCCTACCTCTCATTCTCGGTCTACCAGTCATTCTACTAATCAAAGAGTTAGCGCAGGTTATAGCACGTAAACAGGCTATAAACAATTATTAGCACATAAACAAAAAACCCATATAAAGCACATAAATCACTTAAGTATCAATCACATAAACAAATTGATCACATAATCACATAAACACTAAATCACATAATCACATAATCATTTAATCATATTAACACATAGTTCAGTTTTCTTTCACTTCATACATACTTTCATGCCAAGACCATTACCCAAATTCCGAGAATACCCCGACTGACAACTAACATGCGCTCTAATACCACTTAATGTCACGCCTTAACTCGAGCCCACCTACAATCAGTCAGGACGCAACAGAATTTCGGCAGTATAACGACAATAATTAAGACATCGAGGCTCTAAACCAACATCTTTAGAATATCATACAACCAACTCCACAAACCATTCAACAATCAACTCCTCAATTAAATTAACAACATACAACATAACCATATTATACAATAATCATTCCTTCAACAGTCCACTCATAGTTATACGTCTCCGTTCCAACTTAGTACATAGGCTATACATACATTTCAAAATAGGTTATAATCAACTTAGTAATCTAGTCATGATCAAAATAAAGACTACTAAATAAACATACATATGTCTTTATATTAAGATAGGTTATACAATACATTGTTTTACAATAATTAAGATAATCTCATGGCAATGACTCCTGCACATAAGACTCATCCATATATGGCACATTTTCCTTTTCAAGAGGCATGCACCCGTAGTCAGAATTAGTAATACCTACATGCATGCAATAATTGAGAGTGAGCTTATATAAAACAAGCCCAGTGAGGATCCGATAGATCTCTAACAGTTTTTACTATACTCCTTAGAAATGATCCTTTGAGCAGTATATACACAATAAACATCAATAACAATAGAAACACATAAACTATAATGACCATTCAATAAAGGATACTCTAGTTCGTGTAGCTCCAAACGCCATCACGATCTAGTTGGTCTAACCATGGACGGATGGAAAGACCAGATGAAAATATCATTTTTTGTTGAAAAGACAGAGATGAATGTGGACAGAGCACAGACCTCAGACCGATCGATTAAACCAATTATTGTAGAGTTTCAAGGGGAAGTATTGAATTAAAGTCATTCATGTGTACCGATTTCCTTATGGTTGACTTAACAATTGGGATACAGGTTTCACTGTACAACTAATTCATTATATGAATATTACAGTCTATAAGTTCATAGTGATGCTCAGCTGGAGGGAAAGTCTAACATACACAGTATGTAGGGCTTATACACACTTTTAGTAGTTTCCTCCAAATCCCCTATTCTGCCTACCGACCAAGACTTTTCTTTCCAACCCCTTTACGCTTACCAAGGTCTTCATTCCTTTTATTACTTGTTGTATTCCTTCTACCATATTCTTTTGTCTTTTCACCTCAATCCCGGATCGACTATAAGTCTTCTTTGCTATAGCTTGAATCCGCGTGATTTATCTATATTATTAAAAGCGCTGAATCCCTACTTCTTGTTGCTAGAAATAGGGAAAAAAACTACTCCTTGGACTGTGGCCGACACCTGAGAAACTAATTAGAGATTTGCTAAGCGAAAAGGCTTGAAAGCACTTCTCCTAGCTTGATCTAAGTCTTTTACATTAATGGTGCAACCTGATTTATATGCTCCTCTTCCCTTGCTTTATTACACCGATTACTACAGATGAAGCCAAGGACATCAATTATCTATAATGAATATTCAACATCGACGGATAGGCCTTCTACTGCACCATCTCTTAGCCTTTATCCTCCTCTATTGCCGGTAAGAAAGGGGACAAGGACTTCCATAAACTAAAGAAAGTGCGAAATCTCCTTCGATTGCTGCTTGCGGGACTATTGTATATATTTATATAGTTTTAACACTATAATTAACTGACAAAGCGTCTATTCACGGAGGTTGTTGTAGTTTTCATAGTTGCGAGAATTTCTTTTTTGAGATTGGCTTGGTGTGAAGTGTACCGCATCGACCAAGCAAGGGGCGCGAAGGCCGTTACACTAACGCGCATCCATTTTCTTGCTGGATACAAGATCGAAAAGAATGAATTGGATGAACATTGAGATGTCCAAGATAAAAGGAACGAGGGGAAGAATCGACGAGGAATCTATAACATAAAATCGTGAATAAAAAAGCGTGACGAGAATTCTCAACTCGAGATGTTAGAAGGTGCAAAATCAATGGGTGTCGGAGCTGCTACAATTGCTTCAGCAAGAGCTGCTGTCAGTATTGGAAACATCCTTAGTTCCTTGATTCATTCTGTTGTGTGAAATCCATCATTGGCTAAACAATTATTTGGTTATGCCAGTTTCGGCTTTGCTCTAACCGAAGCTATTGCATTGTTTGCCCCAATGATGGCCTTTCTTATCTCATCCATATTCCAATCGAAGAAAGTAGGTTGAAGTTTCATAAAGCAAGCACCTCTTTCCTGCCTTAATCCATCAAACAAGAGATGGGGCACAATTCTTAAATAGAAGAATGGGGATAAAAAGGAAGTGAAAAAAAAAAGTTGAATTGGAAGCCAAGTAAGAAGGAAGAGGCTAGTCACCGAAAATGCTCCCCCCATAGGTTCGTTTGTCGTTGGGGCTTACAATTCACCTTGTGACTCATTCCTTCGGTCGAGCCTTCTTCGACCGTCGATCAATCACAGGCCGCTCTGTCATTGTCTGATTTTTGATTGCCTGATCACACTCAAAATTATGTATCTACTTATTGTATTTTTTCCCCTGCTCGGTAGTTTTGTAACAGGTTTTTTAGATGTTTTCTAGGATTAGAAAGAACTGCTATAATGACCACTACGTGCGTTTCATTCTCTTCGATCTTATCTTTGATTTCTTTTTATGAAGTCGCATAGAGAGCGAGTGCTTGCTATCTAAGAATTGTTCCATGGATCTTATCGGAAATGTTTGATGCTTCTTGGGGCTTCTTTGGCGACCGTGAAGTCACAAGATGAATTGCCGAGTAAATAGATCAGATCCGGACATGGTTGTTGCTCTGCGGCAATATGGACTTGACCCGTTCCTACGTACCCTGGAGCACCATAGGATATCGGGAATAAGGGGGGACATACTGGACGTAATCACTCCCTTGGTTAGGGGTTGTACCGCCCTGCTTTTCGATCGATACACAATTGAGAAGGCCGATCACGAATGCTACAGGTGTGGGAGCGATCCTAGTCAGGGAAGGCTAAGAGGGTGTCTCGCATATGGGTAGCAAAAGGGCGCTTATGCCCCAATGATGAGGCTTTATCGAGAAGGGCCCAGCCCAATAGGGGCAGTACACCCACCACTTCAAGCGCACCTCTGTATCGACTGAATCACTCTTTTGGTCTAGTCGGTGGAACCGGTGAACCAGGCAAGCTGGTTAGATGCATGTGGTAGAGGGCTCGTAGTACCCCATTTTCTTGACCCAGTCTTTTCTTCGCTTTGGTAGTGAATCACCTACTAAAAAAAGGGGCAGGCCTACACGCCTTATTTGAGAATACTAAGGCAGGTGGTGAACTCTTTCATTAGGGAAGGGGCCTAAGTGTGGTAACACAATCCCACATCGGAAGATTTGGAAGTGAGAGAGCTGGATATAAGAGTTAGTCTCTTATATCAGCCCAGGGCCCTTTTGAGAAGAGATTCTCGAGAGGACAAAACTGTGAGGGACCTGTGCCTGCGGGCCAGGGACTGCCACTAGCGGACAATTCCTGGGTAGTGGCGGCTCGGTGAGACTCTGCGTGGGCTCCACGTGGGGAGTCGGGTCGTTACAAAAATGTGGTAACACAATCCCACATCGGAAGATTTGGAAGTGAGAGAGCTGGATATAAGAGTTAGTCTCTTATATCAGCCCAGGGCCCTTTTGAGAAGAGATTCTCGAGAGGACAAAATCGTGAGAGACCTGTGCCTGTGGGCCAGGGACTGCCAATAGCGGACAATTCCTGGGTAGTGGCGGCTCGGTGAGACTCTGTGTGGGCTCCACGTGGGGAGTCGGGTCGTTACAAATGGTATCAGAGCCAGTCTTTTCTTGTGCTCGTGCCCACGAGGGTGCGGGGCCTCTTAAGGGGGGTGGAATGTGGTAACACAATCCCACATCGGAAGATTTAGAAGTGAGAGAGCTGGATATAAGAGTTAGTCTCTTATATCAGCCTAGGGCCCTTTTGAGAAGAGATTCTCGAGAGGACAAAACCGTGAGGGACCTGTGCCTGCGGGCCAGGGACTACCAATAACGGACAATTCCTGGGTAGTGGCGGCTCTGTGAGACTCTGCATGGGCTCCACGTGGGGAGTCGGGTCGTTACACTAAGCACGCCAGATACCGTACACTTAAGGGGAAAAGGAAAGCGAGACCTTATCTTTTTTTTTCCAGGCCTGTTCAGACATACAATTCTAGCAAAATATCAAGTTGGTGAGCCGTGTGATGGGAAACCTTCCTACACGGATCGAAGAACACTGAATTTGAATGAGAGGTCCACCACCACATTATTGCATGCAAGGGGAGCTCGCTCGATTCGCAGATTGGTCTGACTAGTAATTCAATTCTGACCCCGTGTTCGATAGCCCGACCGTAGTAATGTTAATTGTGGTTACATTCATAAGTAGCTTGGTCCATCTTTATTCTATTTCATATATGTCTGAGGATCCGTATAGCCGTCAATTTATGTGTTATTTATCCATTCCTACTTTTTTTATGCCATTGTTAGTGACTAGAGATAACTCTCTTCAATTATTCCTGGGATAGGAAGGAGTAGGTCTTACTTCATATTTGTTAATTCATTTCTGGTTTACACGACTTCAGGCAGATAAAGCAGCTATAAAGGGTATGCCTACTAATCGAGTAGGTGATTTTGGATTAGCTCGTGGAATTTTCGATTGTTTTACTCTCTTTCAAACAGTAGACTTTTCAACCATTTTTGCTTGTGCTAGTGCCCCCATAAATTCTTGGATTTCTTGCAATATGAGATTGAATGCGATAACTCTTATCTGTATTTTACTTCTTATTGGTGTTGTTGGGAAATCTGCACATATAGGATCGCATACTTGGTCACCCGATGCTATGGAGGGTCCTACTCCAGTATCCGCTTTGATTCATGAAGCTACTATGGTAACAACTGGCATTTTCATGATAGCAAGGTATTCCCCTTTATTTGAATACCTACCTACGACTTTGATTGTTATTACTTTTACAGGAGCTATGACGTTATTCCTTGCAGCAACCACTAGAATATTACCAAACGATCTAAAAAGGGTCATAACTTATTCAACTTGCAGTCAATTAGGCTATATGATATTTTCTTGCGGTATCTCTAACTATTCAGTTAGCGTCTTTCACTTAATGAATCACGCTTTTTTCAAAGCATTACTATTCTTGAGTGCAGGTTCAATGATTCATGCCATGTTGGATGAGTAAGATATGCGGAAGATGGGGGGGGGGGGGGGCTTGCCTCCTCGTTCCGTTTTACCTATGTCATGATGCTTATGGGCAGCTTATCTCTAATTGGATTTCATTTTCTAATTGGATTTTATTCCAAAGATGTAATCTTAGAGCTCGCTTACACTAAGTATACAATCAGTGGGAACTTTGCTTTCTGGTTGGGAAGTGTCTCGGTTCTTTTCACTTTTTATTACTTTTTTCGTTCACTTTTTCTAACATTTCTAGTACCAACTAATTCATTCGGGTGTGACATCTTACGAAGTCATGATGCACCCATTCCTATCACCATTCCTTTAATACTTCTGGCTCTCGGGAGTCTCTATGAAGGATACTTGGCCAAAGTGTGACTTGTTAGCCCATAAGTAAGTACTGTGACGAAGCGACTCTTGCTTACCAGACACAATCGTACGAGGTTACTATTCACCCAACATGATCATCCGTGGTGAACAAGAATTGGGGATCAAATGCGGGCGAAATTCCAGCCAAAGGCTGAGATGTTCAGTCGACTCCCTCCCCCTTTGTTAGGGTCCAGACCCCTATGAGTGAGTAGAAAAGGGATGAGGAAAGAGGCCCTGGTGAACTGTCATAATTTGCAAACAAGTGTAAGCTTCGCTGCTCGATAGTATGGAGTACTGACCACACCGAGGAACAGGCCCTGAAGCGAAGGATGGGAACGAGTGAAATCAATATGTTCCAATTTCTGGCCTTGCACCGACCATCCAATGGACCATGGACTAAACGGCTACTACTTGAAAGGACTATGCACAGGGGACCGCTGCGCCCCTCTCCCCCTCCCCCACAAGGTACATCTTGTGCATATGGGCCGCTATAACTATCCAAGAAGACACTCGAAACTGGAAAGATAAACAAACCTACCCAGTGGACTACCGAGCTACAAGTCCTACAACACAAGAGTGGGATTCTCTAAAAAGCCAAGGGCGTGGGTGGCCAAGAGGGCCTACTTGGAGACTTGGGATCTCAGGAGGAAATGCGAAGGTTGCTTAAAGCCAGCCAGCCGATAGGCGAAAGAGAATCAACTAGTTTAGTTCTGATCTGAGTAGGCTCATAATAGGGAATACCCTAACCCCAGGAACTGAGGCCTAGCCATCTTTTGTTTGCGGTTGATGTTCCGGCTTTGTCCGTTGATAGCTAAATGTTTTGATCTAGTTTGATTCATGATCGCATTTGCAAACCTTATCCCGTGGGCCTTAGCGGACGTTTTTCATTCTTCACTCGGTCCTTAATAGCGTTGACTTTGTCAACCTAACCACTTACCTTTGGAAACGTGCTAAACAGGCCTATAGGTACGCCTTTACGCCTTTCTAATAGAAGAAAATTAGATAAAAGTATATAGAATTAGCCAAATCGTCTGAAGCATGAACAGAATCATCTTTGTTCTAAAGGCCTAGCGAGTTCCTTTTTTTTCCAAAGGTGGTCCTTTTCTTTCCCTGGATCGATGACTCACTTGTTCAGTACTGCTAACTATTATTGGAGGATGCCATCCCCTCGGGACTACCAGTAGCTTCGATTCTTGAATCTCGTGCAAGTTAGGTTGTGGTTATATTGGCTGCAAGCGGAACGTAGGCGCTTTAGATGTGTGTTGACCACGCACTCTCAATTCATGTAATGTCGTATGTATGATAGAGGTGGTGTAGTGATTGACCTCAATGCTAATGGTTATCCCCAAGGTCCAACGTGTGATAACCCGAACCCGGCATGCATTTAATGATATTTAATTGCATTTAATTAAGTGTTATCTTAAATGTTAGCATTGAATTTTGTGTTTATTTTTAAACATCCATTTCTAGCATTATTTCATATTTCTTTTAGAAGTAATTAAATAATACTTGAGTTAATTATTTTAACGAAATATCAACTACTTTCATATTTATGTTAATCGGTTTTATTTTTCTTGCACCTTAAAGCTCGGTTTTCAATAAATTGAAAAGTAGCTCTGAGCTGGAGTAAATTTTGAACTATGTTACTTTTCAAAAATTATATTTTTTAAAATTCTTTGAGATTTAATTGTTATTCTTTTATTGTCGTAAAGTGCATAGCATATCGAGGGCGATAGTTAGGAAGTGATTTTTAGTCCTCAACAAATAGTGAAAACTAGAGTTTAGTGTTTTAATTTTAGTAGTTTAATTGTTATTAACTGGAATTGGATTTGTGATAGTTGTTTTAGCTTTAAAATGCATAAAATAAGCTTATTTGGCCAACTTAAGTTAGCTTTGACCAAGGCTTGACCAATTGACTAAGTGTCATCATTTATTTAAAGCTTGAAATAAGAGAACAAAGAAGCAAAAAATAAGGAAAAAAAAGAAGAAGCCATGGCCGACACCATGGAGGAAAAAGAAAAAAAAAATTTCAACTTCAAACTTCAATTTCATTGCGAGAGCTTGTGCGGGGTGGTTTCCGAGGCTTCTAGCGTGGTTTTCCTTGCGTCTAGGAGCGTTTAAGGTGAGGGTTTCATCGTTATTTGCGCATTTGAAAATTTTATGTCTAAACTTTAATTTTCGGAAATTATGCGTAGATTGTTATTTTAACCGTTTTGTTGCTTAAAGAATGTTCCTTGTTGATTGTAGAACATGTATTTATAGTTTTTTAGCATTTTCTGCGGTTGAATATTGAAATTGCAATTTAAATTGATAAATGAATAGTAAATTGTGAATAGTAAACCCCCGTTTCGATGAAGTTGCTCCGTTATACGTTCTGTTGATGTGAAAAGATGCTAGATATGTTAGAATGCCTAAATGCATGGTTTGTTTGGGTTGCGTAATGAAAAAACGGAGAAAAATACATTGGTGAAAGTTGGGATCGTTTAGGTCGAGATTAGCGTTTCCCCGATTTGTGTGATGGCATTATCTCGGGAGGCCATGGAAGCACTTTTGGTGTAGTTATAACATTGGTTGGGTGTTTGGTTAGGGTAGCGGTAGTTCAAACGAGCAAAGGGAGAAATCGGGGCTTTGCAGGAATTCTAGGGTAAAGTAGGGTTTCGGGGTCTTTAGTCGTGCCTTATAGTGACCTAGGAGGATTGGTGAAGTCAGTTTCTAAAACTCGTGGCTCGTTTCAAAGTAGTAGCGTTTTGAAAGTTGGGGTCATTTTGTGATTTTGTGTGTTTTCATAGTATAATGCCTATAGAATGCTTGTTATGCTTGTTAAAGTTGATTATGATTGAATTTGTATGTCAATTGTTGATAATGCTAGCTAGTGTTGTTCTTGTTACTTAATTGATTGTAATTGCTTATTGTGTGCTTATTGTATTGCATGTTGTACTGACTTGCACTTAAGTGCCTTGCTCGATTATCGTTAAATAGCTTGTATTGCATTGCATAAGTGTCTGGCACGTGAGTGATGGGCCTCTCTGGGTAGCCTCGGGTTGCAAGTGTTGGTTGCTCTAGCTCCGAGTCCTATTCCCTTTTCTCGCTTGGGTTGCCGCCCAGGGAGTTTTGGGTCATTGAATTGACAGAGTATGTCCGGAGTACTCTAAACGGAAGTTATAAGGTGGGTGAGCCGGCGCATCATCGTTAAAGTCATCGAAGTCATGATCGGTACATTTCTCGCTTGAGTGAACCATAGCCTTCAGAGTGTGGTATAGCTTTGAATGGTTGTGTTAATGCTTTTATTAATTGGTTATTGTATTGATTGTTTATATTGAATGCTTGCTTGTCAATTATATTGCTTAGCTGTACCTATTTGCATTGCACGAACTTCTTTCTCTCCACCTAGATATCTGTCTCGCCCTCACTGAGTATACGTGTTGTGTATACTCACTCCTTACCACCACATTTCAGGAAAAGCTATGTTAGCTGGAAAGTTCGTGGATATGTGAAAGATCATGCTTGAAGAGTTGTCTTGCGTGCCTATGTGGCTTGAGTTGTTGAAGTTGTAAAGATGTATGTTCATGTATTGTATGAATTTAATGTCAAAAGGAATGTAATTTAAGTTTTATTAGATTATTGAAGTGGTTTGATAAGTTAGCTTATGTATCTAGTTAGTATAGCTTAACTTCAAAGCAAGTTTGTAATGTCCAAAGGAAAAGAGATTGAATAGTATGATGGATTAACTTATGTAATGGGTCAGGGTAGTTTAATTGCCTAGCATGAATGTTCTTGTCTAAAATGAAAAGAGATATGTTAGCTTTTAAATTGGAAATGTATATTTGGTTGTGTTCGCTTGTTGAGAACCGAGGCTCGGATGGCCTTGAGGGTTTGTATGTTTGGACATAGTATTGGTCCACTTAAATGCTATTGCAGGTTTTACATTTTGCCTAGAAACAAGGGAGACTCCGTCCGTCTTTCCCTAAAATTTTGCTCGGGTTTGGAATTGGGTTGTGATTAGATTGATTGATAGAACCTCCAGTCTCGAGAGGGATTGGGGTGTTACAGGTGGTATCAGAGCTTGTTTAGCTCATAAGCTGGGACAGGGTCCTCGGTCTGGTGGGTAGTGATCCTTGAATGTGTGCTTGTTAAGTGTGTCTTGAAAGTGTATGCTTGTATGTGAGATTGTGTGTCTTGACCTGAATGTGTGCTCCTATGTGATATAGTTATGTGTTATGTGTTAATTGTGTGCTAAGTGAAGTGAAGTGTCTAGTTGTGCATTGAATTGACCTATTGAATTGGCATCGTGAATCGAACCAACCTCGTGAATTGTTATTTGCTTGAAGTATTACTTTTAATATGTGTATTGAAATGTCTTGAATTGGTTGTACTGTGATTTGAATTGATTATGTTGTGCTTGACTTGATTGTCGTGCTTGAGTGGCTTTGTTGAATAAACTGTTTTATAAACTTGCTTGCATAGTAGTTTAAGGCATGTGTATAAATATGATATCTTGGCATTCATACATGTCCTATTGAAATGGTAAGAAAGACTTTCCCCTCCCCTGAAGAAAGTGGTTCACAGCTAGCCTCTTAAGGTGTATGGATTGGCAGGAAATGAATGGCATTTAATTAGCCTTTATTTGGGAGTTGGTGTTTGCCTTTGGAGCTCGGTTATTGGCGAATCTCTAGGGTCCTCCTCTGTGCTTAACAGTTGTGAAATAGTAGGTTTCTTTTGAGGTTCTATTTGGCTGTTCTTTGGAGCATTCTTTGGTTTTCTTATTTGGTATTCTTTGGAAACTTTTGTTGGCACTTCTTGGTAGACTTGGCTATTGGGTATTCAATCGGACTTACTGCACAGTATTATCTATGGTATATGTGTCTCGGTTTTTATTGGAGTGCTACCGACATTCCTTATTGGAAATTCTTCAATGGCATTCTATAGAATTCTTGGTGGTCATTTATTTGGTACCTACTTATTGGGCAATCCTTGGTATTTTCTCACTGGAGCATTGTTTCGGGAATTTTCTTTAGTGTTCCTCAATAGGTTTGGTATTTGGAATTCTTATTAGGCATTCTATTGGTATTTTCCTTATTGGCAAGGTTGTATGAAGTTCTCACTTGGCAAACAGTGCAGAGGCCTCGGAGTTTGGTTTTGTATATTGTGCACCAGCTCGGTATTTTCCTTAGAGTTTTCGTCTATCTGGGAAACTATATTGTTGTTCAACTTGATTGTCTTATTGGGCACATTATATTATCTCTGCTATTCCCTTTGACATTCTTCTCAAGCATTTGATAGCGATACTCGGAATCTAATTGGTTGTCCTATGGGGTTATTATTTGGAAGGCTTCTTTGGAACTTTTGAAGTATATTTGATTGAGTTTCTTAGTATTTTCTTCAGCACTCTTAACAAAGAATTATTCTATGAAATTCATAACCAGCGGGGTATTTCTTTGGACCTCTGGATGGAACCTTTGTTTGAGCCTTTATTTGGCTTCTTGCTTGGGAATTCTTGGGCAGTAATAGTTGAACTTCTACTAGAGATTCGTGTATGGGGTATTCATTCGGTATTCTTCTTATCATTAATATGTGATGTGATTTTATCTACAGTATCTTAGCTTTAGTCTTATTAGTATTATCTCGGCGCTTTTGGTTGGAATTTATTCTTCTTCGGTATCCGTGTCAACGGGATTCTTGTGCGGTATCTACATTTGAGCTTTTATTCAGCATTACTACTTGGAATTTCTTCTTAAACTTCCCTCTTGGTCATCTTGATTAATATACTTGCTCAGCAGCTGATGAAGATTAGTCAGAGTTGGATGTCAGTGGATGTAGAGTTCTATTGGAAGAAGAATTGCGAGGACGCAATTGTTTTAAGGGGGGAAGGATGTGATAACCCGAACCCGGCATGCATTTAATGACATTTAATTGCATTTAATTAAGTGTTATCTTAAATGTTAGCATTAAATTTTGTGTTTATTTTTAAACATCCATTTCTAGTATTATTTCATATTTCTTTTAGAAGTAATTAAATAATACTTGAGTTAATTATTTTAACGGAATATCAACTACTTTCATATTTATGTTAATCGGTTTTATTTTTCTTGCACCTTAAAGCTCAGTTTTCAATAAAATGAATAATAGCTCCGAGCCAGAGTAAATTTTGAACTATGTTACTTTTCAAAAATTATATTTTTTAAATTCTTTGAGATTTAATTGTTATTCTTTTATTGTCGTAAAGTGCATAGCATATCGAGAGCGATAGTTAGGAAGTGATTTTTAGTCCTCAGCAAATAGTGAAAACTAAAGTTTAGTGTTTTAATTTTAGTAGTTTAATTGTTATTAACTGGAATTGGATTTGTGATAGTTGTTTTAGCTTTAAGAAGCATAAAATAAGCTTATTTGACCAACTTAAGTTAGCTTTGACCAAGGCTTGACCAATTGACTAAGTGTCATCTTTTATTTAAAGCATGAAATAAGAGAACAAAGAAGCAAAAAATAAGGAAAAAAAAGAAGCCATGGCCGAAACCATGGAGGAAAAAGAAAAAAAAACATTTCAACTTCAAACTTCAATTTCTTCACGAGAGCTTGTGCGGGATGGTTTCCGAGGCTTCCAGCATGGTTTTCCTTGCGTCTAAGGTGAGGGTTTCATCGTTATTTGCGCATTTGAAAAATTTATGTCTAAACTTTAAAATTTGGAAATTATGCGTAGATTGTTATTTTAACCGTTTTGTTGCTTAAAGAATGTTCCTTGTTGATTGTAGAACATATATTTATAGTTTTTTAGCATTTTCTGCTGTTGAATATTGAAATTGCAATTTAAATTGATAAATGAATAGTAAATTATGAATAGTAAACTCCCGTTTCGATGAAGTTGCTCCGTTATGCGTTCTGTTGATGTGAAAAGATGCTAGATATGTTAGAATGCCTAAATGCATGGTTTGTTTGGGTTGCGTAATGGAAAAATAGAGAAAAATGCATTGGTGAAAGTTGGGGTCGTTTAGGTCGAGATTAGCGTTTCCTCGATTTGCGTGATGGCATTGTCTCGGGAGGCGATGGAAGCACTTTTGGTGTGGTTATGGCGTTGGTTGGGTGTTTGGTTAGGGTAGCGGTAGTTCAAATGAGCAAAGGGAGAAATCGGGGCTTTGCGGGAATTCTAGGGTAAAGTAGGGTTTCGGGGTCTTTAGATGTGCCTTATAATGACCTAGGAGGATTGGTGAAGTCGGTTTCCAAAACTCGTGGCTCGTTTGAAAGTAGTAGCATTTTGAAAGTTGGGGTCATTTTGTGATTTTGTGTGTTTTCATAGTATAATGCCTATATAATGTTTGTTATGCTTGTTAAAGTTGATTATGATTGAATTTGTATGTCAATTGTTGATAATGCTTGCTAGTGTTGTTCTTGTTACTTAATTGATTGTAATTGCTTATTGTGTGCTTATTGTATTGCATGTTGTACTGACTTGCACTTCAGTGCCTTGCTCGATTATCGTTAAATAGCTTGTATTGCATTGCATAAGTGTCAGGCACGTGAGTGATGGGCCTCTCTGGGTAGCCTGGGGTTGCCAGCATTGGTTGCTCTAGCTCCGTGTCCTATTCCCTTTTCTCGCTTGGGTTGCCGCCCAGGGAGTTTAGGGTCATAGAATTGACAGAGTATGTCCGGAGTAATCTAAACGGAAGTTATAAGGTGGGTGAGCTGGCGCATCATCGTTAAAGTCATCGAAGTCATGATCGGTACATTTCTCGCTCGAGTGAACCATAGCCTTCAGAGTGTGGTATAGCTTTGAATGGTTGTGTTAATGCTTTTATTAATTGGTTATTGTATTGATTGTTTATATGGAATGCTTGCTTGTCAATTATATTGCTTAGCTGTACCTATTTGTATTGCACGAACTTCTTTCTCTCCACCTCGATATCTGTCTTGCCCTCACTGAGTATACGTGTTGTGTATACTCACTCCTCACCACCACATTTCAGGAAATGCTATGTTAGCTGGAAAGTTCGTGGATATGTGAAAGATCATGCTTGAAGAGTTGTCTTGCGTGCCTATGTGGCTTGAGTTGTCGAAGTTGTAAAGATGTATGTTCATGTATTGTATGAATTTAATGTCAAAAGGAATGTAATTTAAGTTTTATTAGATTATTGAAGTGGTTTGATAAGTTAGCTAATGTATCTAGTTAGTATAGCTTAACTTCAAAGCATGTTTGTAATGTCCAAAGGAAAAGAGATTGAATAGTATGATGGATTAACTTATGTAATGGGTTAGTGTAGTTTAATTGCCTAGCATGAATGTTCTTGTCTAAAATGAAAAGAGATAGGTTAGCTTTTAAATTGGAAATGTATATTTGGTTGTGTTCGCTTGTTGAGAACTGAGGCTCGGATGGCCTTGAGGGTTTGTATGTTTGGACATGGTATTGGTCCACTTAAATGCTATTGCAGGTTTTTCATTTTACCTAGAAACAGGGGAGACTCCGTCCGTCTTTCCTTAAAATTTTGCCCGAGTTTGGAATTGGGTTGTGATTAGATTGATTGATAGAACCTCCGGTCTCGAGAGGGATCGGGGTGTTACACAACGAATGATTGAAGCTATGATCGTACCCGGATAGAGATGATGGTCTTCCTCTGATGTCTCCAAGCCGGCCATAATAGAAGAGATAGGCGAAGCAGTCAATAGCAGTTTGTTCTCGCCTATCGTTAGATAGCAGGTTGCTTCCAAGCTCAAACCATTTGAAACAGAATTGCTACTTTTTTGTTGTTATTGATAGAGTGATATTCTCCGCCCCTGTCAAATAAAGTAGAGGGAGAGAACTAGAAGGGATAAGGAAAAAGAGCAAAGGATTTACAAGTCTAATGGGAGAAGAATGGCTAACACGTTGACTACATTCGATACTAGAAAAAATAATCAAAGCGGTCCAACCCCCGGGGCGGACCCCAACCGAAAGGCACTAGACGAACTAACGGCAAGCGCGATAAAGAAATTAGCTGGCCCTATGTGTAAAACCTTGCCACGGGAGAGTCTTTTGAACATGAGTATAAATAAAGTTTTTGGGCAAGACAAGAAAGAAACTCGCCCTTTGACATAAGAGTTGATTGTTAGCGATGACTTGGTGAAGGGAATCTATGAGCGATGGTTCTCGAACCAGGTTCCGACCGAATAGAGCGCAAAGCCAACGAGTTCAGTCAAACAAGGTAACGAGTGACAGGGCATGATCAAGCTTGAAAGGAATGGACGGGCATAGACTTAATAGTGAACGCAGACCCCCTGCTTATAGATATGAGATCAATGACTAAAAAGACGGATGTCGAGAGAAACTATTAGACTTCTTTATTGCGTTGTGAAGAGAGATTGATGACAAAGATTTTTGACGCAATGTAGGCAATGGATGGAAAAGACAAATAAAGGAACAAGCCACCAAAAGAGCATACCTCAAGGAGCACCAATCTCTCACGGCAAAGATCTATCTGCACGAAGGCGACCTATGGATAGAAAGAAAGATGCAGGAAATGAAAATGAAATATGAAATCCAAATATTCTTTGGGAGTTTGAGATAGGCAGATGGGGAGTACGCAGTCGAACAACCGCAGGGGCTTCCAGCAATGATAGCTGAACTAACAAGATGGGCCGCCCAAAACCTGGAGCTGACATTCAAATCAAAAATCAACATCGGGTCCCGACTATCCGAAAAAGGCAGACTGAAGCGGAGGATCACAAAATGCAACACAACAAGGGGCGAACCAAGAATTTGCGAAGGAAGAAGCTAATCAATTAGAATTGAGACAGGGAGGAGAGATGAAAGAAAGATTTTCGAGCCTGCAAGCAGCAAGCAACAACAGCTGAAAAGCCGTTATGCGCTAGCTTGTAGTTTAGGGGTATAGTAGGGGTGCCCCTTTCGAAAACTTTTCTATAATATAAGGTAAGCTTTTCGGAACCCTAGTTTTGGAGTTTTCCCTAACTTATACCTTACTAATAAAAAGGGCCTTCCCTTTTTTAGCTGCACTACTCTGCTGCATAAACAATGGATCCCCTGGGATTGATGAGCAACCTTCTATCTGGCCTTTGTACTAGTAGTAGAGTGGCTTGCTACTTTCAATCATAAAAAGAAGATTTAGCAAGGCAAAGGAGAAAGAAGTGGTCCCCCCTTCTCTAGTAACCCACCGCCACATATGTAGAAAAAGAGGGAGCAGAGAAGGAGGAACAACTATTTGACTTTGGCACATGAGATGGCGGGTTTGGCTAGGTAACATAATGGAAATGTATCGGACTGCAAATCCAGGAATGACGGTTCGACCCCATCCTTGGCCTCGAGGAGTAGTGAGCAGCACGAAACTTTAATCAATCAAATGACATAGTATTAGGGTAAGAGGGCTTTCCTTTGTTAGAAATCCACATACAACATTCTGGAACTTCCAAACCAAAGAAGTGCAAGATGAGAATGATCTTTTTACGTTACGCTTCAATTGAATGAATTCGGTACGGGTAGAATACGCCCTATGGTCTATCGAGGGTCCTGTGCCACTTGAACTCAAATCTATCTGACCCTCAATCCTTCTTTGTCCAGCCAGCTCATAACCAAATTTTAGACCAATCTCAGGTCTAACACAACCGAATTGGTTGAGGAAAATGAAACCCCAGTGACCAAGCACTCCTACCCCCAAAAGCGGAGACTGAAGAACCGCAGGTTGTCAAGGACACATCTGAAGAGGAGGTGGGTGCCCTCTATGTTTGCCATCCTACCCACTAATGGACTATGAGGGGGCAAGCGAACGGGAATCGATTGAAAACCCAAACCGCTTGACTGACCCCTAAATAGTCCATTCATTAGTGTTGGGGATGGATGGAACCAATCAGAAGTGCAAGTCACCCAAGCGAAGTTGGGAAACTGACCGCAACACAATGACTAGGACTCATGTCGGAGGATTTTTTAGTGTGAGCTACCACTCATGCAGTGGCAAGGACC
The DNA here is from genome assembly GCA_037974665.1 of Ehretia macrophylla. NCBI lineage: Eukaryota > Viridiplantae > Streptophyta > Magnoliopsida > Boraginales > Ehretiaceae > Ehretia > Ehretia macrophylla. The sequence goes on from CM075772.1 coordinate 39,909,400, forward strand.
CGTAACTCTCGAAGGGGCCACCAACCGCCCGAATCACTGTAGCAAACCTTCCCTTTACTCAATGGATAACACTTATTCTCTTTCAATCAACAAAATAAGAAATACGGGAGAAAGAAAAGAAAGAGGTCTTTATTGAAGAGGCTTTGCACCTGAAATAGGACTAAAATCCAAAAGAATGGGTCTAGGCTTTCGTAAAGATGAAGATGCAAAGGGTAAAGAGACAGTCTTTTGAACAGCCAAGTTGACATAAAGATTCTAGCTCATGCCCACTTAAAGCAAATGGAGATTCTCGGACGAGGAAAAGCGTGAATGATAAGACCGGCCTAACCTAAAGTGAAGGCTATTCCCTTTCTTGACGGCGAATCTTGATTGACTGACACTAGGAACCGATTCGAAAAAAGAAGAAGGATGACATGAGATAGGCGGGCAATAGCGAATTACTTGACTCGTTGGACAGAGGGTATGAAATAGAACTCAAGCACGAAATCAACGTTGAGTCAACAATCATTGAGAAGGGTACTACCAAGTGAGATCGAGACTAGCCCCTTGTATAAGTATAGGGTTCCAAACCTGCCCTTCTTTAAATATCCTATTATGGGCTTCAAAGCTTGACTAACAAGCGAGAAAGTTGAGTTTGAGAAAGAAAGAATTTTGAAGATGCTCAACCAATGGGAGAGGTTTGACCTAGTTGCAATAAAAAAAAGAGCGCTAACGAGCAAAAAATGGCCCCTTACTATAGATAGGGCGTTATCGCTTTACTAATAACATATATAGGGCTTACCTTTTTCAGCTTGATCAGAATCGATTCTATGATTGAATAGCAGAAATGCTACTCAGTAGTCAAAACTTGGAGAGACAGACAGAGAGGGGACTCTTTCCTGCTAACTCCTAGGATGAGAAGTAGGTCCCTTTTGGCAAGAAGAGTTCCAGCCTTTGTTGCCCCTCGGTAGAGTGATTCTACTTAGCAAACAGGCAGGACGTGGAGATCAATTAATCAATATAAATCTCGAGAGTGGATGGTTGATCGCCGCCTCCTTTTCTTGGAGGCTCTCCGGCCGGGGAGGCGCTTGCTATCGTTACCCTTTCTCCCGATGTATGTGAAAAAGAGTGAAGAACTCATTTTTTTCGGTCATAGGTTGGTCCAAAGAACGAGAGTCGGCTTCCTTAAGTCCGTTGTTCCTCAGTAGCTCAATGGTAGAGCGGTCGGCTGTTAACTGGTTGGTCGTAGGTTCAAATCTTACTTGGGAAGAATTTTGAGTTATCACTTTTCTGACCTAGCGACCCCTGTCCTTCTCCTTAGTTTCTAAACTAGCAGAATCGTGGGACATCAAAACTGGGAAGTTGATTGTTGGTTTTTATTCCTCACTCTCGTATAGGTGAACTTGGTTTGTTCAATTCATAGGGATAAGAAGGATCCACTGGGAAGACTGGACTAGTATCTTCATTAGCTGGAAGCAATTAGTCTCCACTAGCCTCATTTGAAGAACGAACAAGAAAAGGGTTACTGTTTAGGTAGGCTAGATGGATGTGGCCTAATGGCTAAAGCTCTGCCAGCTTCTTGTAGACTGAACTCTCTTCTCTTTAGGCTCTGAGTTGTTTTTGGGTGGGATGGTCAAATTTTTCTTCGCCAGTAGTGGCAACGAAGTTCTTGGTAATTACCAAGGGGGAAGAAAGATCTTCAATCATTTCATTCATTCAGTGCCTGTGGTGAGGCGCGACCTACAACAAACAAAGGGGGAAAGCTTGTTTTGCTTGCTGTAGCCCTATTTTAGTAGATTAGGCTTGGTAAGCGTAAGCTATTTTATTCAAGTAGGCTCGCAGCTTCGCCAAATGCGACAAAGGGGAGTTGGTGAAGGCCAACGACTACATGAGGGAGAAGTTATCGTAGAAGCTTTACCCCTTGCTTTACAGAGATTGTTATGAACTGACCAAATGACTAGATTCTCCCGGAGTGCTAGCTAACCTAATAGTCTTAGTTCCCTTCATTAAATCAATCAAAAAGCTTTTTGATTGATTCAGGGCGCCGCCCTTTTTCTTAGAATTCGAACCTATTGAGGGGGCCCTCGGCCCGGGAAAGGGAGAGTGGTCGAGTGGTTAAAAGCGACAGACTGTAAATCTGTTGAAATTTTTCTACGTAGGTTCGAATCTTGCCTCTCTTACTTGTTTGTTGTAAACTTCAGATAAGAGAAAATAGGCATTCGTCAGCGTAGGAAGGCCAACCGAGCGAAGCTCTTTCTTTTTTTGGCCGTGACATGAAGTAAAATTGTATTGTATGTTAGTTAGAGAGGTTGGCGTACTACTACGATCTATAGATTCCCCATCTATATCCAATCCCAACGAGAATAGAAGCGAGTTGCTTCCGGCTTGTCTTGTAGTCGTAGTCTTTTAGCTTTTGTAGTCGTCAACCTTCCTATACGCATGCGTCCGCCATAATGCCTCCTTGTTCGGGACGAAGCCAAGCCGATGCATACGATAGGCGAAGGAAAGACCCCCATTTCATAGCGCCTGGGGAACGTAAGTATGATCGAGGATTGGAGAGGAGTGGTAGAAGAAAATGCTCGGGATAGATTTAGGAGTCTTTGTGCGAGCCGTATGCGGTGAGAGTCGCACGTACGGTAACGAGGGGGGTTCGCGTCTATACGTGTAGTGTGGTCCTTGGGCTTACCCACCTTATTTGTTCCATGATCTATGGGTCTACTGGAGCTACCCACTTCGATCAATTAGCCAAGAATTTGATCGGATATAAAATCACTAGTGCTCGATCTAGTGGTATTTTTATGGGGATTCTATTTATCGCTGTAGGATTCCTATTCAAGATCACTGCAGTTCCTTTTCGGGCAGCTGTAGGACGGATGGCCGCCTATAGGTGGTAGGGCAGGGTGGGTGGTACCACTCAAATTGCGGCCAATCTTCCTAGCCTTAGCGGGCTGGGCTTAGAGCACGTGAAACTCATCACTACCTCGTAAGGGCGTTGAGACCATAGCATGTTACACGAAAGCGCCTCTTTCTCTGTAGTATTGTCATATAGCTACCCACCTAGAATAGCCATTCTCTCTATAGTGTTGTCACACAAGATAAGCACGCCGCCCGTTTGCTGGCCAGGTGAATCGAAGTTCTCTTTTGGTCAACTGTCTACCCAGTCAAGTACAAAAAACACTGTAGAATCATGCAATGCACACTGCTGGTGTGCTTCCTACTCACAAGGAAAGAAAGAAGAGCAACAAGGTTAAGTTCAGATTTGACTGTTTGCAGCATGGGAACAGATTACCCAAAAAATCCCTGGGAACAATGAAAAAAAAAGATATATCGGTAATGAAAACTATAGGGGACTGTATTGGTGAGATCCAACGGTGAATAGCTGCCCAAAAGAAAAACCGCCTAGAAGTCCTAGGACCTTTAAATCTGTACTCTACTCCCGAACCAGCAGCCTTCGCGCCAAGCAACACCGCCCATGTCCCTTTCCTTTCTCTATTCCGTCTCTTTCTTTGCTTTGTTCCAATAGAGTCTAAGGCAAAGTGGTTCGTATGCCTACTTTACCTACTTGACGCTTTGGTTACTGGCAAATGCTTCCAAAGGCGACCCTCTCGAGTTTCCGGCTATTTTCGTCATTGAAGTAGCCTTTCATCGCCCTACCAAATGAAAGAAGTCACTATCAAAGAACTCGTCATATTGAAGTACCAAAGGTGCGCTCAACCCGGTGACTAAGAAATGGGTTTGCCCTTGAATTGAAGTGATGAGGTCGCAAAGAAGAAAGTAGGGCTCCTATTGACTAAAGGTTGGTTCTTCACTTTCCTTTAGAATGAAAGTAGCTATGAAGCCCCTACTACTTACTTTGTTTGATTCAAAAGGCGAACATCCCCCCCAACTAGTCGTATGGGGTGGGGTGCCTGTGATAAGCTGCCTTGGATATGAGGAATTCCTAAAAAAAAGGCAAAGCCCAGTATTTGACGAAGATCTTTCTATCAATAGATAGGAATGAGTGCTCGATATAGGGGATAGGATCCATCTGCTCTTTATCTCTCAATTGTTTTAGAGAAGGCAGATATAACAATAGAAAAAAGAATTGGGAGATAATAAAGGATAGATAGACATCTAAAGGGATGTCTATTCTACTCCTCTTTTTTTTAAAGAAATTTATATATCCTTTATCTATCTCTTGCCTATCTATCATTGATTCTATCTATCAAGTCAAATTCATTTTTGGGTTCCTCAAAGCCCCTAGAATCCTTTCTGCCAACGAAATGAATGCGGAGCCCATTTCAAATGCTTCTCCGATCCGGAAGTTCTCGCGAAGAGAATAAGATGCTGCTCCACTCCCTCTGTCTTTTCCCGCTTTGCTAATCTTCCCCGCTAACGTAGGTCGGGCGATGAGCACGGGAGGAAAAAAGCTAAGAGAAGATACTCTTATCTTAAGTCTTTTTTTTTTTTCAGTCCAACACAGGAAAGCGCCCTCTTTTTGTCATCCCTACAGCTTTCCATATTTTGTATTGAACGCATGGCGTAGCTAGGACCCTTCAAATCATGTTTGAGTCTATGTTCAAACCCAACCCCTAATTGATTTGACTAAGGCTAGAAAGAATGTCTGCCAAGTTCAGAGAAGGGAATGCTTCCCCCAACCATTAATAGAAAGGCTCGACGAAGGGAGGGAGATACGGTAGGGGAAGGAAATGGCTTTCAGAGATCGAGACCATATTTTCTTTATTTTTCATCAAAAATGAAAAAATCTGAGGATGGCCTACAATGCATCTTATCTGAAGGGAACACGCTTTTTTGACCATTGTGGTATGATTGTCGGGCCCTCTCCTCGTTCTGCCCGCTGGCCTATTAGGATAGCAGCCTTCTGGCTTTGCCTTCCCTTTATAATAATTCTGGCTCAGCCCGGGAAAGCACTGGCAACAACAGAAAGGAAGGGGTCCATGTAGCTGTTGCGCCTGCCCCCTTCTTAGTAAATGGGGCACAAAAGGTTTGGCATCTACTACAAAAGAGATAATCCACTTCAGATAACCATGCCTCTGCTAGGCAGTATTTACTATACTCCTTGGAAATGATCCTTTGAGCAGTAAACACGCAATAAAACATCAATAACAATATAAACACATAACTATAATGACCAATCAATAAAGGATACTTTAGTTGGTGTAGCTCCAAACGCCATCATGATCTCAACCATTCTTCTTGTAACTCCCCATTACTCACGCACCCGAGGTATCTCACTAGCCTCGCCCTCCATGACACCTCCGTCATGCAAGCTGGAGGTAGTCTCTGGTAGTCATGCCGTTATCAACCCTACAGCCCGATGCTGCCCGAGAGGTGGCACATATATACCAAGACTCAGCAATAATAATAAACATCATTCATAGGAGCACAATCTAGACGAATTGCCTAGCTCTCAGTTCATTAATCATCAATCAATAATCATCAATTACCATCAATATAACATTAAGTAATCAATTAAACAACAAACAACTAAGTTAGATGACAAAGTAGACCATCCAACTTAACATGGATTAAACACGTAATCTAACCCTAGTCTAACCATCAACAACTCACAATTCAATCACTCAAATACCACCCAATCAACTAAGGCTCAATTCAACAATTTAAAGAAAGACAACCTAAACTCCAAATAATCATATCTTACATTCTACTAATCCAAACAACTCCAAATCAGTTTCTAACACTCACCCATTCAATCAACTACATTAGCCCTCTCGGAAACCAGCCAAGACACATCATAATCAAGCCCAACAACCCTAAAACCTCAATGCACCTAGGCTGAAATTTCTGGATTTTCACCCAAACATCGCAATCAAAAATTCGGCATTATAACGGTGTTACTACGTAATTAACAAACTTTTAGAAATCGACAGCAATTGATTCCAACTACAACAACTCAAGATATTCATCAAATGGCCAATTTATCAACTTTAAATACCCAAAAATAAATAATTTCACTACAATGGTTCAAATCTCGTAGTAATACACATAAATGATCCCTAACATGCACTGAGCAATAATATAACTTCAAATTAACATTCTAATGGTTCAATAATCAATTATATGCAAAAACATAAAAAACGACTTTTGAGATCTAGAATTTTTCTCTCACCTTTGATGTGTTTTGAAGCTACAAAGATGCTCAATGGATGCTCAAGATGTGGAATCAAGCCTTGGTTGATGGAAATTGGCCTTGAATTGCAACTTTTAATGAAAATTTACTTTGAAAAAATGTTAAAAATGCTCTCAAGAAAAGCTATGGAGTTTCGGCCACCTTGTGTGTGCTTTGAGTGTGTTTTGTGTTGTTTTAGTAGGTGATTATGATATATTATGCATATAAAGGCTTGGTCAAATAAAATAAAAGAAAGTCAAAGTTAATTTTTAGTCTTTTAATTCTATTTTAGTCTTTTAATTCATTTCTTGTGTATTTCTTGCTCAACTATTAAATTAACACTTAAACTAATTCTAGACAATATATTTTAGGTGACAAAGAGTGTTACTTTAAAACAGTTTCACCCGAGTCGGCTTAAAACTCGTTTTTCTTGCAAAAGGAAGTGTAAAAATCTTTAAAATTCTAAAACCGATTCCAAATCCGTTTTAATCTAATACGGGTCTATTAATACCCGAGGACTAGGTTTTAAAACGTTTAAAACGCCACTATAAAAATTTTAGCGGATAGGTATTCAAAAATACTATTTACCAAAATCGATGATAAAATTTCTGATTCTGTTTTTGATGAAAATTTCATGAATATACACTTAGCATGTATTAGGAGTATTAATCACATATTTAGCACATTTTAAGTTATATAGCACATAAACAGGTTAATTCACGCAAAATGAGGTAAAACACGCAAATCGAGATAAAGTAAAATATGGGGTCTCACAGAGATGAACCTTGGTTTGGTGAATTGAAGTTGGCCTTAGGTGTAATAGGACTTCCTGTTACTGCACGTGATCGTATACTTAGGTGCTCTCCGCCGGTTGTTGGAACGACGCAAGCCGGGCCGGGTCTCGATTCAGAAAGATGAAGGGCCCAAAAGTCTAAATAGGGGGTTACAATTTCTCCATCTCATTGGGGGCGGAAAACAAATCGACATATCAATGTGATACAATCTTTTCTATTTTAGATGGGAAAGAACGGCGAAGTCCATCCAAACCGTACAATGAAGAATAAGAGGAGAGCAAAGCACCAATGGCGCGCGAAGCGCATGCAGAACGGGCACGTAGAAAAATTAGTGTGGAGGAGAAGCAGCCGAGATTATTCCCTTCGCTTCCTAGGCCCAAAGCAGTGCAGTCTTTCCTGGCCAAATCAAGGATTTGAGGCTTCTTGCTACGCTACTTAACTATATGAAATTTGCTTCAGTAATATATATGAATAGAAAGATAGATCCATCTATCTATCCTATCCGATTTCTCTTTTGATATCTAAAAAAGAATTGATTTCGTTCAACCTTTGATTCAAAGAACTACGCTTACCCCTCCCCCCCCGCTCATGAAACAACTCTGTTGCAATGGATGGCAGAGGGTCCGTAGTACCCGAAGCATTGGAGTGATCCAGTAGCCAGGAAGGGGCCTAGAAGTGCCTACTACTACACCACGCTACACTTGGCTCTACACACTTACAGAGCTAACCCCTGTCCGGTGCCTGGCAAAGCTAAGAGGGCTTCAATCCTTACTCTTTATCCCTATCTTCGGCTAGGCTAACAAGGCTTTACTTATTAAGGGGGAGAGTGGAGCCTTGAAAAGCACTTTTGAGAGGTTTGAAGATGCTCGACCGATAGGGAGAGGAATGGAGTTGGCCCCTCTTCATTCTCTACAAGGTTCCAAAACTTTCTTCAACATATGTGGCAACGAGCAAGGCAGAGATGGAAGAGATCAAACACGGGAATAAGAAGCTCCATTTGGACCCTTTTTGATCATTTTGATAGAGGGGGATGAAGAAAGTGGACAAAATAGACTCGTATTTCTCATCGAACAAATAGGGGAAAAAATCATATTGAAAATGCTCCGAACCCAACCCCTTCCTTCGTAGAGCCGTGTATTGTAAGTGATCTGAACCTGCCCGGAGTGAGCCTCCCATAGAGGCAAGTGAAGTTGGTGAGTCGTATGATGGGCAACTGTGAAACCCTAAATTTTTGACCTTATCTCGCTTTGCGTGTTTTATTCTCGTTTTGCATGAATTGACCTATCTATGTGCTACATGACTTACAATGTGATAATTTTGATATCAATACTCTTAGAACATGCTAAATGTGCATTCATGAAATTTTCATCAAAAACGGAGTCAGAAATTTTACCGTCGATTTTTAGTGAATAGTGTTTTTGAAACACGTCCGCTAAAATTTTGAAACTGGTCTTTTTAACCCTTCTAGACCTAGTCCATGGACTTTAATAGACCTGTGTTTGATGAAAACAATTTTAAAATCGGCTTATGAATTTATTAGGGTTTTTACACCGACTTTTACGAAAATCGAGTTTTAGGCCGACTCGGGTAAAACTATTTTAATATAAAACTCTTTATCACCTAAAATATATTGTCTAGAATTAATTTAGGTGTTAATTTATTAGTTGAGCATGAAATAGTCAATAAAATGAATTAAAAGACTAGAAAATATAATTAAAAGACTAAATATATCAACTTTGACTTTGCTATTTTGTTGACTTTGCATATAAAATCTCTACACACACTAAAAACAAAGAAAACACCACAAAAACACATACATTGCAGCCGTGAGTTTCTTGGCATTTTTGAGAATTTTTCAACTTATTTTACAAAACAATTTTGCCTTAGAAAACTTAGTTTTAGTCCGAATCTTTTCAAACCGGGCTGGATTCCGCTTGTTGGGCACCTATTGCACGCATTCCTAGCTTCACTTCGGATCAAAGGTGAGAGAAAAATTCTAGATCTCAAAATGTTATTTTTATGTTTTTGCGTATAATTAATTATTGAACTGTTAGAATGTTAATCTGATGTTAGATTATTGCTCCATGCATGCTAGGGATCATTTATATGCAATACTACGAGATTTGAACGGATGTAGCATATTTATTATTTTTCAGGTATTTAAAGTTGATTAATTTGTTAAATGTTGAATATTTTGAGTTGTGTTGATTGGAATCGATTGCCGTCGATTTCTTAAAGATTGATAATTACGTGGTAGCGCCGTTGTAATGCCGAATTTTGGATTGTGATGTCCGTGCGAAAATCCAAAAATTTCAGCCATGATACACTAGGGTTTTAGGGTTATTGGGCATGATTTGGATGTGTTTTGGTTTATTTCCAAGGGGGCTAATGTAGTTGATTGAACGGGTGAGTGTTTGAAACTGATTTGGAGTTGTTTGGATTAGTAAAATGTAAGATATGATTATTTGAAGTTTATGTTGTCTTTATTTAAAATGTTAGATTGAGCCCTTAGTTGATTGGGTGTGGTTTGAGTGATTGAATTGTGAGTTGTTAATGGTTAGACTAGGGTTAGATTACGTGTTTCATGCATGTTAAGTTGGATGGCCTACTTTGTCATCTAACTTAGTTGTTTGTTGTTTAATTAAATATTGATGTTATATTGATGTTATATTGATTATTATTGAGTACGGGAATCAGGCACTTTTGTTGCTGATCTCCCAGATTATTGATTATGGGAATCGGGCACTTTTGTTGCTGATCTCCCTGTTTATTTATTTATTATTGAGTACGGGAATCGGGCACTTTTGTTGCTGATCTCCCAGATTATTGATTGATTATTGATTACAGGAATCGGGCACTTTTGTTGCTGATCTCCCTGTTTATTTATTTATTATTGATTATGGGAATCGGGCACTTTTGTTGCCGATCTCCCAGTTTATTTATTGATTATTGATTACGGGAATCGGGCACTTTTGTTGCTGATCTCTCGGTTTATTTATGTTGAGTCTCATTGTTCTGAGCTTTGATAATGTTGTGTCACCTCGGGAGGCATCCTGGGTTGCGGGCACAGTTATCATGGCTACTCCCTATCTCGCATGGGCGGAGAGGCCATGGGGTGTGGGTCTAGGTCAAGGTACCTCAGGAATTGTGTCATTGAGTTTGGAGGGGTTGTTGAGCATGGAATTGGTGTATGGGGCTTCATCAGCAAATGTATCGTATCCTTATTGTGTGTTTACAGTTATTACTATTGTTGCATTTATAATGATTATTGATGTTCATTGTGTGTTTACTGACTCAAAGGATTATTCCAAGGAGTTTAGTAGACCTTGCTCGAGATCTATCGGATCCTCGCTGGGCTTATTTTATATAAGCTCACTCTCTATTATTGCATGCATACAGGTGTACTATCGTAGGATTACGGGTACGTGCCTCCTGAAGAGGAGAATGTGGAAAATGTGCCTTACGTAGATGAGTCTTATGTTCTGGAGTCTTATCCTTGATGTTGTATTGTCTTACTATCTTGTATATTAACTTAGTAGACTTTTATATGCTTTGTAGTTCATTATGTAAAAGATGTTGAAAAGATAATGAATTAGTTGATGCTGTCTTAGTAGCCTTTCTTTGGTCTTTGATTAGGTTGCTAGATTGGCTCAATATGTTTTGTAATGTATATTAAGGCTTATGTATTATGTTGGAATGGAGGCGTATAACGAGAGATGATTATTGTATAATATGGTTATGATGTATGTTATTATTTTATTGAGGAATTGTTAGATGTATGATGTTCTGTTGAGGTTGGTTTAGAGCCTTGGAGTCCTATATACTATCGTTATACTACCGAAATTCCGTTGCGTCCTGACTGATTGTTGGTGGGGTCGAGTTGGGGCGTGACATTTAAGTGGTATCAGAGCTTGATTAGCTATCAGCCGGGGTATCCTCGGAATGTGGGTAGTGGTCTAAGCATGCAAGTATGTATGAAAAGAAAGAAAAGTGAATTATGTATTGATATGACTAAATGATTAAGTGATTATGTGATTTAAGTGATTATGTGATTATGTTGTCAATTTGCTTATGTGATTGAAACTTATGTGATCTATGTGCTTTATATGAGTTTGTTGTTTATGTGTTAAAAGTTGTATATAACCTGTTTATGTGTTATAACTGTGCTAACTCTTTGATTAGTACGATGGCCGGTAGACCGAGGACTCGTGGTAGGCCCGAGATAGTAGATGAGGTTCCTGGTAGTGTGGCACAGGGCCGTGATAGGGGTGATGATAGGTTAGGGGCAGCAATGGATCGGATTGCAGATTTGATGGCTGGACAGGCCCAGTTGTTAGCGGGTCAGGCTGCTCAGACTCAGGCATTGCAGGCCCAGATACAGAATGTACAGGGTGGTAATCACGGTCGAGGTACTATGAAGGAGTTTCTGGGGTACTATCCTCCTAGATTTCAGGGATAGCCTGATGATAAGGAGGCCGAGTCGTGGATTAGTAAGTTAGAGAAAATTTTTAATCCTCTCGGGTACACTGATGAGAAGAAGGTGACTTCTGCTGTCTATTTGCTTGATGATGAGGCAGAGGAGTGGTGGCGCACTTTGAGAGCCAGTTGGGAGACCCGGGGTGTTCTGTATGTTTGGGATGTCTTTCTGACTGCTTTTAGGGATAAGTATGTCCCGAGGGTTGCACGGGAGAGGAGAGAGGCTGAGTTCCTGTCTTTGGTACAGGGGGATTCTTCTGTGGCTCAATATGAGGTTACATTCACTAGGTTGTCCCGGTAAGCACCGGAGTTTGTAGCTGTGGAGGAGAGGAAGACCCGTAGATTTATGTTGGGATTGAGGCCCGAGATTCAGGATGCAATGGCTCTGAATTGCTATGATATCTTCACTGAGGCTTTTGATGCAGCTTCTAGGTTAGAGAAGAGGAAAGGGGATCAGATTGTCTCTAGTCAGCCTAGTAAGAGGCCGTATCAGCCACAGGGCCAACATGTTATATATAGGCCTCCAGTACAGCAGGTTGTCTACAGGCCACCAGCCCAGCAGGGTTCTTATAGGCCACAGGGTCAGCAGAGTTACTATCGGCCTCAGTTTCAGCAGGGGCCATATCAGGTTCATACTCAGTATAGGCCAGCCCAGTCTCAGGGTCAGTACAGGCCTAGTGTGGTGAGACCTCAGCAGCAGGCTGGTTCAGCTGCTTATTCAGCTTCTGGTTCTTTAGGAGGCAGTGTCAGTGCTCCGATGCTGCAGTGTGTTTATTGTAAACGTAAGGGCCATATGGAGGCCGACTGTCGAAGAAAGGAAGGGACGTGTTTAGGTTGCGGCAGCAACCAACACCGGGCGAGGGATTGCCCTAGGTATCAGGGTTCTACGGGTCAGCCAGCAGTCCAGGGTTATCAGGGTGGACCTGCAAGCAGTACACCTCAGCAGCAGCGGGCTCAGGCTCGGGCCTACGTAGTGGACTTGGAGGAATTGCCAGAGGCGACAGCAGTGGTAAAAGGTAACTTACTTATTCTCAACCAATTAAATATTATACCTCCTTGAGTGCAACGTGCTAAAATGTAAGTAGAAAGTTTGCCTTATGCGATTAAAGTTAGCATGTGCATCATATCAGTTGGCGACTGAGTAGTATGTGACGCTGAGGTATATGGAATTCCGATTAGGGGTCAAGCTACTTTATGACTATACATTGATTATTGGGATTCTTATTTGGTGATTTTATATGGCATTCTTCCTCGAGATTTCTATATGGAGATTCTTATTCAGCATACTTCTTTAGACATCTTCTATGGTATTTTCTATGCGGTATTCTTATGTGGAATTCTGATACGGTATTATCTGGAGTTCTTATATTGGGATTATTATTTGGTATTCTCGCTTGGTGATCTTGTTCGAAGTTCTCAATTGGTATTCTTGATTGGTGCTCTATTACGGGATCTATGTTTGGCGTTCTTCTTCGGTAATTTATTTGAGATTCTTATTCAGAAATTTTAGTTAGTGTTCTTATTCAGCATTCCTATTTAAGCTTCTTGTATGGGGATTTTTATTCGATGATCTTATTTGGTGTTCCTACTTGGTGTTCTTTGTTCGTATTCGGAATTTAGTAATTGGTCTTTCAATCAGTATGTTTGAGTCAGCACCTGAGTTTGTCTTGGGATCGATGCAGAATTGCGAGAACGCAATTATTTTAAGGAGGGGAGAATGTGAAACCCTAAATTTTTGACGTTATCTCGCTTTGCGTGTTTTATTCTCGTTTTGCATGAATTGACCTGTCTATGTGCTACATGACTTACAATGTGATAATTTTGATATCAATACTCTTAGAACATGCTAAATGTGCATTCATGAAATTTTCATAAAAAACGGAGTCAGAAATTTTATCGTCGATTTTTAGTAAATAGTATTTTCGAAACACGTCTGCTAAAATTTTGAAACTGGTCTTTTTAACCCTTCTAGACCTAGTCCATGGACTTTAATAGACCTGTGTTTGATGAAAACGGTTTTAAAATCGGCTTAGGAATTTATTAGGGTTTTTACACCGACTTTTGCAAAAATCGAGTTTTAGGCCGACTCGAGTAAAACTATTTTAATATAAAACTCTTTGTCACCTAAAATATATTGTCTAGAATTAATTTAGGTGTTAATTTATTAGTTGAGCAAGAAATAGTCAATAAAATGAATTAAAAGACTAGAAAATATAATTAAAAGACTAAATATATCAACTTTGACTTTGCTATTTTGTTGACTTTGCATATAAAATCTCTACACACACTAAAAACAAAGAAAACACCACAAAAACACATACATTGCAGCTGTGAGTTTCTTGGCATTTTTGAGAGTTTTTCAACTTATTTTACAAAACAATTTTGCCTTAGAAAACTTAGTTTTAGTCCGAATCTTTTCAAACCGGGCTGGATTCCGCTTGTTGGGCACCTATTGCATGCATTCCTAGCTTCACTTCGGATCAAAGGTGAGAAAAAAATTCTAGATCTCAAAATGTTATTTTTATGTTTTTGCGTATAATTAATTATTGAACCGTTAGAATGTTAATCTGATGTTAGATTATTGCTCCATGCATGCTAGGGATCATTTATATGCAATACTACGAGATTTGAATGGATGTAGCATATTTATTATTTTTCGGGTATTTAAAGTTGATTAATTTGTTAAATGTTGAATATTTTGAGTTGTGTTGATTGGAATCGATTGCCGTCGATTTCTTAAAGATTGATAATTACGTGGTAGCGCCGTTGTAATGCCGAATTTTGGATTGTGATGTCCGTGCGAAAATCCAAAAATTTCAGCCATGATACACTAGGGTTTTAGGGTTATTGGGCATGATTTGGATGTGTTTTGGTTTGTTTCCAAGGGGGCTAATGTAGTTGATTGAACGGGTGAGTGTTTGAAACTGATTTGGAGTTGTTTGGATTAGTAAAATGTAAGATATGATTATTTGAAGTTTATGTTGTCTTTATTTAAAATGTTAGATTGAGCCCTTAGTTGATTGGGTGTGGTTTGAGTGATTGAATTGTGAGTTGTTGATGATTAGACTAGGGTTAGATTACGTGTTTCATGCATGTTAAGTTGGATGGCCTACTTTGTCATCTAACTTAGTTGTTTGTTGTTTAATTAAATATTGATGTTATATTGATGTTATATTGATTATTATTGAGTACGGGAATCGGGCACTTTTGTTGCTGATCTCCCAGATTATTGATTGATTATTGATTATGGGAATCGGGCACTTTTGTTGCTGATCTCCCTGTTTATTTATTTATTATTGAGTACGGGAATCGGGCACTTTTGTTTCTGATCTCCCAGATTATTGATTGATTATTGATTACGGGAATCGGGCACTTTTGTTGCTGATCTCCCTGTTTATTTATTTATTATTGAGTATGGGAATCGGGCACTTTTGTTGCCGATCTCCCAGTTTATTTATTGATTATTGATTACGGGAATCGGGCACTTTTGTTGATGATCTCTCGGTTTATTTATGTTGAGTCTCATTGTTCTGAGCTTTGATAATGTTGTGTCACCTCAGGAGGCATCCTGGGTTGCGGGCACAGTTATCATTGCTACTCCCTATCTCGCATGGGCGGAGAGGCCATGGGGTGTGGGTCTAGGTCAAGGTACCTCAGGAATTGTGTCATTGAGTTTGGAGGGGTTGTTGAGCATGGAATTGGTGTATGGGGCTTCATAAGCAAATGTATCGTATCCTTATTGTGTGTTTACAGTTATTACTATTGTTGCATTTATAATGATTATTGATGTTCATTGTGTATTTACTGACTCAAAGGATTATTCCAAGGAGTTTAGTAGACCTTACTCGAGATCTATCGGATCCTCGCTGGGCTTATTTTATATAAGCTCACTCTCTATTATTGCATGCATACAGGTGTACTATCGCAGGATTACGGGTACGTGCCTCCTGAAGAGGAGAATGTGAAAAATGTGCCTTACGTAGATGAGTCTTATGTTCTGGAGTTTTATCCTTGATGTTGTATTGTCTTACTATCTTGTATATTAACTTAGTAGACTTTTATATGCTTTGTAGTTCATTATGTAAAAGATGTTGAAAAGATAATGAATTAGTTGATGCTGTCTTAGTAGCCTTTCTTTGGTCTTTGATTAGTTTGCTAGATTGGCTCAATATGTTTTGTAATGTATATTAAGGCTTATGTATTATGTTGGAATGGAGGCGTATAACGAGAGATGATTATTGTATAATATGGTTATGATGTATGTTATTATTTTATTGAGGAGTTGTTAGATGTATGATGTTCTGTTGAGGTTGGTTTAGAGCCTTGGAGTCCTATATACTATCGTTATACTGCCGAAATTCTGTTGCGTCCTGACTGATTGTAGGTGGGGTCAAGTTGGGGCGTGACAGCAACTATCTCATGCGGTCCAGAGAGGACTCAGCTGTTAGTTAGTACCCCATTGGTTTTAGGGTGGACCCTTTCACTCTATTTTATTATATACGCTTAGCGAAAAGAATGTTTTTTGATACACCTAGGACATGGATTCTATATGAACCAATGGATCGTGACAAGTCGTTACTACTAGCAATTACTTCCTCTTTCATTACTTCATTCTTTCTATATCGTTCTCCTTTGTTCTCAGTTACTCATCAAATGGCACTCAGTTCATATCTTTAAGTTCGATCATTGACAAGGTTCAAAGAAAGGGTGGGACATTGACAAAGAATCGATTCCAAATAAATAAAGTCTTGCAATTTTAGTTCATAAAACAATCTAATCACTCCTACCATGTAATAAATTTGGGGAGTGATTCAGATCATTTGGCATCAGACAACTACCGTTAAGTCTGTCATCCGCCATAGAAAAAAAAGAGGGGGTAAAAAGCTAGCCTATTACAATCTCCTTCACGCTAAGGGGATTAACAGATACTACAATACAAAGCGGTCACAACTGCCCTTTACCTCTATCAATTAGTTGAGCTCTCTTTAGTTGAGTCTCAATCATTGGAGTCATCTTTTATTAGGACTTGCTTGCAATAACCTATGTTTCTTTAGTAAGAAAGTCCGGTTTAAGCCAAGCCATCTCATACATAAAGTCTTACTATTAGTCTTGCTGTTCTTTCAAATCCATTAGCAGTGCCATCGTGCTTAAATATTTTTTATGCCTTGCAAAGCAGTCAAATTGAATTGGTCACATCCACCTTTCTGCTTAGTGAATCTCTATCTCTAAGGAGCGTAATTAATCCAATCGGTTGGTCAAATGCATTGACATTGGCGCATTTTCTTTCTTCTTTTCTAAAAGTAGGTTCAAATCTCCTTGCCTTGCTGCTGAGTATGGCCTAGTTTTTTTCTTTTTGAGGAGTGGTTAGCTCATTTCTTCATCCATCATTGTGGATTGGAAGTTGCGGAATCACTCCATGATGGTTGTTTCAGTTCTTGATTCAGTTGAACCGTCCAGCCGAGCTCTTCAATTGAAAAAAACACCTTCCGTTCTTATTTAATCTCTCGGAAAGAAGAAGAGGCCCCTAATATTGTCTACCTACTTTGTTACAATGGTTCCTAATGAGAACTACCTAGATGTTGTAACATCCCAACTCGACCCCTCCTACGATCAGTCAGGACGCAACAGAATTTTGGCAGTATAACGACAGTAATTAGGACACTGAGGCTCCAAACTAACCTTTTCGAAACCCATACATCTAAAGGAATATATCGACATTTTAAAGCAACAATTAATCAATTAAACAACAAACAACTAAGTTAGATGACAAAGTAGGCCACCCAACTTAACATGCATTAAACACACAACCAAACCCTAGTTCAACCATCAACAACTCACAATTCAATCACTCAAACACCACCCAAACATCTAAATGCATATATCAACATTTTAAAGAAAGACAACCCAAACTTCTAAAAGTCATAACTTACATTCTACTAATCCAATAACCTCCAAACTAGTTTCTAACACTCACCCACTCAATCAACAACATTCTCCCCTTCGAAAACCAACCATAAACGATCCACATCAAGCCCAACAACCCTAAAACCTCAATGCACATGGGCTGAAATTTTCGGACTTTCACACCAACATCACAATCAAAATTTCGGCATTACAACATTACTACCACGTATTTAACAAACTTTTACAAGCTAACAACATTCGATTCCAACCACCAAAACTCCAGATAATCATCAAATAGCCAACAACTCAACTTTTAATACCTGGAAAATAAAATTCATGCTACAATGGTTCAAATCTTATATAAATACATATAAACGATCCTTAGCATGTACTGAGCAACAATATAACATCAATTCAACTTTCCAAAGGTTCAAAATTCAATTATATGCAAAAACATAAAAAATGACATTTGAGATCTAGAATTTTTCTCTCACCTTTGATTCGAAACAAGCCTATATATGCGTGCAATAAGTGCCCAACAAGCGGAATCCAACTTGGCTCGAAAAACTACAAACAAAAACTAGGTTTTTCAAGTGAATTTTGCTTTGAAAACCTTTGAAATCTTCTCTCCATTTTTCTCTCCTTCCTCTCGACAATATGTGTGTAGAATGAGTGTGTTTTGTGAGCTTTTAATGTGTGCTGATGCTATATAGCTCAAGGTCAAACAAATTTTAAAAAGTCAAAGTTGACATTTAGTTTTTTTATTTTTTTTTATTTTTTTTAGTCTTTTAATTCTATTTTTAGACTATTTCTTGCTCAAACACTAAATTGACACTTAAAATAATTCTAGATAATATATTTTAGGTGACAAAGAGCTTTACGTTCAAATATTTTCACCCGAGTTGGCTTTAAACCCGATTTTTGCAAAAGAAAGTGTAAAAACCTTTAAAATTCCAAAACTGATTCCAAATCCGTTTTAATCAAACAATGGTCTATTAATACCTGAGGACTAGGTTTTAAAACGTTTAAAACACCCCTGTAATAATTTTAGCGGACAGGTGTTCAAAATACTATTTACTAAAACCAGCGATAAAATTTTTGATGCCGATTTTGATAAAAATTTCATGAATGCACACATAGCATGTATTAGGAATATAAATCACATATTTAACACATTTTAACTCATATAACACATAAATAGGCCAAATCACACAAATCGAGACAAACACACAAATCGAGATAAAAGCAAAATATGGGGTCTCACATTCTCCCCCCCCCCCCCCCCCTTAAAGAAATTTCATCCCCGAAATTCTTACTTGCTGTACGGAAAAGATTTGGGTACTGCTGCTACATCTAATCTTGCCTCTCCCAAGTAGCATCTTCAATCCCGTGATGCTTCCACAATACTTTGACCATCGGAATATTCTTCAATCTCAGTTCTCGTTCCATCTGATCAAGAATGCGAATCGGCCACTCATCATAAGTCAGATTCTCATGAAGCTATAACGGCTCTGGCTCTAGAATATGAGAAGGATCCGGATTATACTTTTGCAAATTAGACACATGGAAGACATCGTGGAAATTAGAGAAGTTCTCCGGTAAAGCCAATCGATATGCTAACTTACCAACCCTGTCGATAATCTCAAACGGCGCTACAAACCTCGGACTCAGTGCTACCTTTACCATAATGAGTAAACCCCTTTCGAGGAGATAATTTCAAGAAAACCTGATCCCCGATTGCAAACTCCAAATCCCGAAGACGCTTATCAGCATAACTCTTGTATCTGCTCTGCGCTGTAAGCATTCTCTGCCTGATCAACTGAACATTCTCAATCTTCTCTAAAAGCTCTGGCATAATAGTCGGATCAATAGTCTTCATCTCCCCTACTTCATCCCAATACAAAGGTGAACGACACTTACGGCCGTAAAGAGCTGCAAAAGGTGCCATCCTAATAGTAGCTTGATAACTATTGTTATAGGCAAACTGGGCAAGTGGTAGATGTTTCTCCCAGTTCTTCCCGAAGTCCAGAACACAAGCCCTGAGCATTTCTTCCAGAATTTGAATAGTTCTCTCAGACAGACCGTCGGTCTATGGATGATACACGGTGCTGAAGTTTAACTGAGTACCCAAAGTCTCTTGAAGTTTCTCTCACAAACGAGAAGTAGACCGAGGATCTCGATCTGAATCATTACTAGATGGAATCCCATGAAGTCTAACAATCTGATCCAAATAAAGATCTGCCAACTTTGTAACCTCATCCCCTAACCTCATCGGAATGAAACGAGCTGACTTTGCCAAACGATCTACGACAACCCAAACTGCGCCGTTACCTCTCTGTGTTCTAGGAAAACTAGAGACGAAGTCCATTGTAATATGCTCCCATTTCCACTGTGGTATTGCCAACGGCTGAAGTAACCCTGCAGGTCGTTGATTTTCGGCCTTTGCTTGCTGACAAGTCAAACATCTAGATACAAACTGAGCAACCTCCCTTTTCATGTTATTCTACCAATAATATTGCTTCAAATCCCGATACATCTTGTTTCCACCGGGATGAATGGTGTACTTAGAATTATGAGCCTCCTCCAGAATACCTCACCTCAAACCCGGTTCATCGGGAACACAAACCCTGTTCCAAAATCGAAGAATACCATCTACATGTAATTTGAAATCAGGCTGATCATCCGTGATCTGATCCTTGATCTTCAAAAGTTTTGGATCAAGCTGTTGAGCATCTCTTATCTGAGACAGCAATAAAGGTTGAATATGGACATGTAAACACATCACCCCAACCTAAGTCAACTCTGGTCTCTAATAAGTGAATTTCTCAAGAACTTCTTACTTCTTGACAGCCAAACAAGAAATACTCGCGTTACGGCTAAGAGCGTCTGCCACAACATTTTCCTTCCCAGGCAGATAACTGATAGAACAATTATAATCTATGAGAAGTTCCATCTATCTCCGTTGATGCATATTCAACTCCTTCTGTGAGAACAAGTACTTAAGACTCTTATGATTAGTGAAAATCTCGAACTTACTGCCCCACAGATAATGATGCCACTTTTTCAGTGCGAATAAAACTACTGCCAATTCAAGATCATAAGTCAGATAATTCACCTCACATGGTTTCAACTTTCTTGACGCATAAGCAATAACCCGACCATTCTGCATAATTACACAACGCAAGCTATCCTTGGATGTATCACTGTAGATAACTATATTATCGGTCCCTTGTGGTAGAGTAAGTACTAGAGCAGTAGTCAATCCCTTTTTCAACTCCTGAAACCCACTCTCACATTTCTTATCCCAAACAAAGCTAGTCCGTTTCTGAGTTAACTTAGAAAGTGGCCTTGCAATCTTGGAAAAGTCCTTGACAAACCTACGGTAATAACTCGCCAAGCCAAGAAAGCTACGAATCTCCGAAACATTCTCCGACCGTTTCCAAGACATCACCACTTCAATCTTAGTGGGATCTACTGAAATACCGCTCTATGTGATCATATGACCGAGAAATGATATACGATGTAGCCAAAATTCACATTGGCTGAACTTCGCAAACAACTGATGCTCCTGCAGCTTCTGTAAGACAAGCCGTAGATGTTGCTCGTGTTCCAATTTAGACTTAGAATAAACTCAGATATCATCAATAAAGACTACCACGAACTGATCCAAGTACGGCTAAAAAACCCGATGCATAAGGTCCATGGATGCTGCCGGTGCATTAGTCAGTCCAAAGGGTATAACAACAAATTCATAATGCCCGTACCGAGTCCTGAAAGTAGACTTCGGAACATCATCCGTACGAATCCAAAGCTGATAATACCCCTGCCTCAAGTCAAACTTAGAGTAGATTTTGGCTCCCTGAAGTCGATCAAACAACTCGTCAATCAGTGGCAAAGGATACTTGTTCTTGATGGTCACTTGATTCAAACCACGATAATCGATACACAATCTCAAGGTACCATCCTTCTTCTTCACAAATAAAATAGGTGCTCCCCAGGGTGAAGAACTCTGCTGAATGAAACCCTTCTATAATAACTCCTGTAGCTGAGTTTTCAATTCCTTAAGTTCAGCTGGTGCCATCCGGTACGCTGATTTAGAAATAAGTTGAGTACCGGCAATAAGATTGATCACAAACTCCATATCTTTATATGGCGGTAACCCTAGCAACTCCTTGGGAAATACATTGGGATATTCCCGAATAATAGGAACTTCTTCCAGCTTCAGCTTATCAGATAGCTTGTTGATCAAATAAGCTAGATAACCCGAACACCCCTTACTCACCAGCTTAACAACTTTAGTTGATGAGATAATAAAACTCATCTTAGCATCCCGGTTCCCTGCTACCTCAACCATTGGCTGATCTGGCAAATGAAACCATACTACATTTGTTCTACAATTTAGTTGAGCATCATAAGTAGAAAGGCAGTCCATATCCAAGATAACATCATACCCCAGGATTGGAAATAAAATAAGGTCTGATGGAAAATCCTGACCCTTAACATGTATTTTACAGTCTTTATAAACTAAGCTAGTCAGATACTTATTAGTTAAAGAAGTACTAATCTCAACCACATAAGGCAATCTTTCAAGTTGCATGTTAACATGTTGCACACAAGTAGGCGTAATGAATGAATGCGCAGCACCAGAATCAATCAATACTTTAACAAGTTGATTGCGTATAAGGAAGTTACCTTCCACAACTGCCATATCCTCAGGTGCCTCATCCAAATCAACTGTGTAGGCCCGAGCTTGAACCCGCTGCTGCTGAGGTGCACCACTAGTAGGTCGACCTTGATCACCCTGGGTCGCTGCCCGACCCTTAGTTCCCTGAAATCTAGGGCAATCCTTCACCCTATGCTGATTGCTGCCGCAAACACGTTCCTGCCTTCGCCCTGTAGTCGGCCTCTACATGGCCCTGACGCTTGCAGTAAGTACATAGTGGTGATAAAGCACTGCCACTGCCCCTAGAAGAACTAGAAGCCGAGAACGCAGTTGTACTAGCTTGCTGCTGAGGTCTCACAACACTGGGCCTATATTGACCCTGAGACTGGGCCAGCCTGTACTGTGACTGAGCTTGATAAGACCCCTGCTGAAACTGAGGCCAATAGTAACCCTGCTGACCCTGCGGTCTGAAAGAACACTGCTTTACAAAAGGCCTTTAACTACCCTGCTGGCCCTACGGCTGAAATGGCCTCTTGCTAGGCTGACTAGGTTCGATCTATTCCCATTTCCTCTTTTCCAGTCTTGATGCTGCATCAAAAGCCTTTGAGAATATGTCATACTGATTTAGGGTCATCGCATCCCGAATCTCCGACATCAAACCCAACATAAACCTTCGGGTCTTGCGCTCCTCATCTACTACAAACTCCGGTGTATACAGGGATAGTCTAGTGAAAATGGCCTCATACTGAGCCACTGAAGCACCCCCCTGAACCAAGGACAGGAACTCTGCCTCCCTCCTTTCCCGTGCAATCCTCGGGACATACTTTACCCGAAACGCTCTCAAAAAGGTATCCCAAACATACGGAGTACCTTTTGCCTCCCAACCGACTCTCACTTTGTGCTATCATTCCTCTGCCTTATCATCAAACAAGTAAACAACATAAGTGACTTTCCTCTCGTTAGTATAGTTTAGAGGATCGAATATCTTCTCTATCTTATTAATCCTCGCTTCTGCCTTCCGATCATCTGGATCCCCCTGAAATCTCAGCGGATAATACCCCAAGAATTCCTTCAGCGTACTATGCTCGTGGTAACCACCCTGAACGTTCAATAACTAAGTCTGCCACGTCTGTGCTTGGGCAGCCTGCCCTGCTAGTATATGTGCTTGTCCTGCCATAATCTCTGCAATCCTATCCATGGCTGCACTAAAACGATCATCACCCCTATCTCGGCCCAGTGCCACGTTATCCAGTGCCTCGTCAACTACCTCAGGCCTACCTCTGGTTCTTGGTCTACCAGTCATTCTACTAATCAAAGAGTTAGCACAGGTTTTAGCACATAGACAAGCTATAGACAATTATTAGCAAATAAGCAACAACTCACATAAAACACCTAAATCACTTAAGTATCAATCACATAAACAAGTTGATCACATAATCACATAGTCACTAAATCACATAATTATTTAATCACTTAATCATATTAATAGATATTTCACTTTTCTTTCACTTCATACATACTTTCATGCTAAGACCATTACCCACATTCCGAGGATACCCTAGCTGACAGCTAAACATGCGCTCTGATACCACTTAATGTAACACCCCAACTTGACCCCTCCTACAATCAGTCAGGACGCAACGGAATTTCAGCAGTATAACGACAATAATTAGGACACCGAGGCTCCAAACCAACCTCTTCGAAACCCATACATCCAACTCCACAATAATTCAACATTTTACAACACAACCACAATATACGATAAACATTCTTTACCATTTCATCCATAGGTTATACGCCTCCATTCCAACATCATACATTTACTATATAACATACAATCACAAAATATATTATAACCAATCTAGTAGCATAATCATATTCCAAAAACGAGACCACTAAACTAGCAACATTTAATCTATTATCATTACATCATCTTATATAACATGAACTTCTAAATAAATACATACCAACTAGTTTTAATATATAATATAACAAAAAGTACACCATCAAATATCAAGGACAAGACTCTGGCACGTAGGACTCGTCCACATATGGAACATAATCCTCTTCTGGAGGCACGTACCCGTAACGTGGATCGGTAACACCGGTATGCATGCAATAATTGAGAGTGAGCTTATATGAAACAAGCCTAGGGAGGATTCGATAAATCTTGAATAGTATTTACTACACTCCTTGGAAATTATCCTTTGAGTAGTAAACACACAACAATCATCAATAACAATATAAGCACATTAACTATAATGACCAATTAATAAAGGATACTCTAGTTGGTGTAGCTCCAAACACCGTCACGATCTTAGCCGTTCTTGTAACTACCCATTACTCATGCACTCGAGGTACCTCACTAGCCCCTCCCTCTAGGACACCTCCGTCATGCGAGCTGGGAGTAGCCTATGGTAGCCATACATGTTTCAACCCGACAGCCCGATGCTGCCCGAGAGGTGGCACACACATACCAAGACTCAGCAATAATAATAAACATTCAATCACAAGAGGTCAACATTTTCTGTTGACTATCTCCCGGTTCATCAATAATCAATTATCACAGGAGGACAACAAAGTAGGTTGCCTATCTCCCGGTTCAACAATAATCAATCAATATTCATCAATTCAATCAACATCACAACAATTAATCAATTATACAACAAACAACTAAGTTAGATGACAAAGTAGGCTACCCAACTTAACATGCATTAAACACACAACCAAACCCTAGTCCAACCATCAACAACTCACAATTCAATCACTCAAACACCACCCAAACATCTAAAGGCATATGTCAACATTTTAAAGAAAGACAACCCGAACTTCTAAAAGTCATAACTTATATTCTACTATTCCAATAACTTCCAAACCGGTTTCTAACACTCACCCACTCAATCAACAACATTCTCCCCCTCAGAAACCAACCATAAACCATCCACATCAAGCCCAACAATCCTAAAACCTCAATTCACCTAGGCTGAAATTTCCGAACTTTCACACCAACATCACAATCAAAATTTCGGCATTACAACATTACTACCACGCATTTAACAAACTTTTACAAGCTAACAGCAATCGATTCCAACCACCACAACTCCAGGTAATCAACAAATAGCCAATAACTCAACTTTTAATACCCGAAAAATAAAATTCATGCTACAACAGTTCAAATCTTATATAAATACATATAAACGATCCTTAGCATGCACTGAGCAATAATATAACATCAATTCAACTTTCTAACGGTTCAAAATTCAATTATATGCAAAAACATAAAAAATGACATTTGAGATCTAGAATTTTTCTCTCACCTTTGATTCGAAACAAGCCTAAATGTGAGTGCAATGCGTGCCCAACAAGTGGAATCCAACTTGGCTCGAAAAACTATAGACAAAAACTAGGTTTTTCAAGTGAATTTTGCTTTAAAAACCTTTGAAATTTTCTCTCTATTTTTCTCTCCTTCCTCTCGGAAATGTGTGTGTAGAATGAGTGCATTTTGTGAGCTATTAATGTGTGTTGATGCAATATAGCTCAAGGTCAAACAACTTTTAAAAAGTCAAAGTTGACACTTAGTTTATTTTTTTTAGTATTTTTATTCTTTTAATTCTATTTTTAGACTATTTCTTGCTCAAACACTAAATTGATAGTTAAACTATTTATAGATAATGTATTTTAGATGACAAAGAGTTTTACGTTCAAACATTTTCACCTGAGTCGGCTTAAAACCCAATTTTTGCAAAAGAAAGTATAAAAACCTTTAAAATTCCAAAACCGATTCCAAAATCGTTTTAATCAAACATGGGTCTATTAATACCCGAGGACTATGTTTTAAAACGTTTAAAACACCCCTGTAAAAATTTTAGCGGACAGGTGTTTAAAATACTATTCACTAAAATCGACAATAAAATTTATGATGCCGATTTTGATTAAAATTTCATGAATGCACACATAGCTTGTATTAGGAATATAAATCACATATTTAACACATTCTAACTTATATAACACATAAACAGGTCAAATCACGTAAATTGAGGCAAAATACGTAAATCGAGATAAAGGCAAAATACGCAAATTGAGATAAAGGCAAAATATGGGGTCTCACAGATACTGCATCAAGGCTGGTTGTTAAGAAAGGGATAAATATAGTTTTTTACGTTTCAACTTGATCAGTTAGTCCGTAGGGACGAACAAAAGGTCTAAGGATGCCTGGTCTGGGGTATCATTTTCCCAATTTTGGATTTGATTTTCAATTGCCAAGCCCAGGGAGTACGTCTAATATATAAACTTGTATATAATGGGACCGATGTTGGCCCAGCCGGAGATCATGTGCTTGACAAAAGAAAAATGTAAGCCTCCTTGTAGAATATATAGGAGCTACCTGAAAAGGACCTCCATTTGAACCCTTTTTGAACCACTCATGGGACCAAGTGAACGCGTGTTATCTTGGTTTATCCTAACGAGACAAGACTCCTGCATCGAATATGGGTGCAGGGTGGGAAAGGATAGATTCTCCAGCAAGGGAAATGACTTCTTCCATGCCCTTTGAAGAGTGAATAACAAGTGCTTTGAATCAAGCTCTTAGAGTACTAGTAAAAACCTAAAAACTACGTTTTTCTTTTTGAAAATGGATTTATAGACCTCACCTCGATGTTGGAGCTAGGGCAGGCCTCTTCAGCCTATGGTGGGGTTAGTTAGGATGAGTGGATAAATCAACGAGTAAGCAAGATCTAGCTAGGCTTAAGCATTCAAAGAAAAAAGGCACATTGAGCGAAGTAACTGCGAGTTTCTCTTTTCTATGAAAGAAAGGGCTGGCCTGTGCCTTTCTAACCTGCCATGTTTGTTTGTCTAAAGTAGTACTCCTAGTCTAAGGAAAATAGCACGGCATACCCTCCACAATGTGAATAAGCAGCAGACACATCTACATCCGAATTTGAAGTAGAACCGGTGGAGAATCTGTGACTATAGAAGAAGGCCTTGCCCCCTATGGGGGGTGGCCAGGCGTACGGACTATCCCGGGAGCACGATTTCTTAACCAGGGCGGGGAAAATAGAAAAATGCGCACCATAAGCTCTCGTATCAACTATTCATTAATCGAATTTCCTCTTAGGCAGCTCGATAAGGAGCTTTTTGGTTTGCTTGAATGCCTTATCTTTTATCTCGTCCCTTGCTGATTTGATTCAACTCCTGAATGCCATTCTATTGTTTGTAAACGAGTTAAAGGCAGAGTGACAGTTTAGGCTTAGGCTTTGGATTCGACAGTTAGGATAGGAGTGAAGCCAATGATGTCCCCAAACGATAAGGTTGATCTTTATTCGTATAAAAGAAAGCTGGTTACTCTCTACTCCAACTCATTGGGCTCTTATTTGTTGCAGTGTAACTCATTGTCGATGAGGTAAAACCTGGTGCCTACTCTATCTCTGCCAATAGAAAAGAATTCATATTCGACAAAGTAGGTATTAACATGTTCAACACTATCCTAAAATGTGCAGGTATGGTAGGCTGATCTTCCATATTCCGATGTTTTTATTGCTATCAATCAAACCATGTTACCGTTCTCGAGAGGAAAAAGATAAAGATAGATAGGGCGCGTTATGAGATCTGTAAATAACTTAGTGATTTAAGGACGACGAGTCACGCCCTGTAAGGTCAGACCGTCAATCATCGGTTCAACTCTACTCATACCATTTCTTTTTCTTTACTTGAATGCAATAGAATTCCCCTAATTGGTAGAAGGCAGGACACTCAAAAGCATACTATGAGATAGGTTCTACTTCCATTTGTGCTTACTTGACTCTAGAAAACACTACTTCCTTCTTATACGTTCCCCAAGAGGGAAAGCCTTTCATGTAGAGGTGGGATAGTGAAAGTGGTTTCCCATAAGAGGAGAGAAGGAAGGGAAAAGGGATAAGCAAGAGGGAATCTTGAACTGTTTTCACTCGTGCCTTTGTTATCGTTGTCTAACTGAAGCACTAATTCATTTTCTAGAGCTAGAAGTGCCTTTAAGAAGGAGTCAATAGTGAAGTCAAGAATGACCTTAAGGTAGGGTCCTTTACGACTTGATGTGTTACAGGCCGCAGAAATGCAATTATCAGTGATTATGAGTTGATCCTCCGTTCCCATATTTCAAAGAAGACAAAATGTGACCCCGAAAATCTCTCACACTTGAAAAATAGATGCCATATAGCCGATTAATTTACTATTAAATTAAATAGTTGATTCATTCAATCTTCCTTGAATGAAAAACAGCTGATTGGTAATTAATGTGCGCTCCTGTGGGAGTCGAACCATCCACATAGGCTTTTTTTCCTTGTTTTGATCAAACAAAAAAAAATGATTGAGACTAAGTCAGCTTCCGTATTCAGGCTTCCTAATCTAACTACCTCCTCAGCTTTACTGTCTGTCTTGGTTGACCTTATGGCCGAGCCAGGACTTGCCTTGAAGACAACCTGTTCAAACTTGATATATTGCTGGAAAATGTTAGGGGATTGTGTTAAGCAAAGAAAAATAGGTGTCTTAGTACACAGCTTACCCTAGGATGCATAAGAACTAGATATACTGACTATGTTCGAAAGAGGGAAGAGAAAGATCTTTTTTTTAGAAGTGATCGATACAAAACTACAAGCAGGTGAGCTTAGGCCTGGGAACTAGAGGGATCACTCGGGCTTAGATTGCCCCAAAACCGCACCTTAAGGAAGGAAGACGAGCTTTGCTGGCTCCCCAGCTTCGCTAACAAAGTCTCAGGGTGGTGACTGGTTCTACAGAATGGGAAACTACTTGGGTCAGATTTCAACAGATCAAAGTAATGAACTCTGTAATATACCAGTTGAAGATCTTTCTTGGCGGAACGATCTTGAGTAGGAAAAGAATATTATTGGTTTCTTTTCTTACCTCGACCTGTTCGTGCTGCGAAGCAAACACCTACTTTAAGGAGAAAGAAAGACTTTCCTAAAGTCAATTCAAGCCGGTACATCATAAATCAAAATAGAAGCTTCAGTTTCTTGCTTATCTATGGAATATCGCATTGTTACTGACCTAGGATGAGGAAATAAGTTCAATAGATAGATAGGAGTACGGATTCCCTACTTTTAAGCATATAGCTAGCCCCTTCTTCTGAGAAATAGATGTTTACTTTGCGAAAGAGATTTCTGAGGGTCTAAGTCCGAATCTCCTTATTGTTTTTGAAAAGCAAACTTCCATAAGGGAGAAGGGTGGTTCGGGGCATACTTCGATCAATGTTTTGGAACCATTCGAACAAATGTAATTTAACACGGCGACCTATATGGAATGCCTCATTAGGAAAATACGATGCAAGACCTGTCACATCAAGGTCAAGAAGAAATCGACTCTTCATTTTATTCTCTAACTACTTCAAGCACATGGCTCTCCGGTCAATGGCAGGTGCTGGTTTCGATGCAATTTTTGAAAAAGACCCTTATGCCCACAAATCTACGAGCCGGAGGGAGCAAACCACCATAGCTGTGATAACCGAACCCGGCATGCATTTAATGGTATTTGACTGCATTTAATTAAATGTTTAATTAGTTAAATCAACCATTTTGCACTATTTTGATATTTCTTTCAGAAGCATTCAATAAATTTTTATATTGATTAATTAAAAGATTATTACCTATTTCTATTATTTATAGAAATTGGATTTACTTTCCTGTATTTAATTAAGTGTCATTTTAAATGTTAGTGTTTAAATGCATTTGATTACGTGTTTATATTAACTTGTTTATTTGTATCTTAGCATTAACTTCATAATTATTTAAAATATTATGGAAATAGATAAATTAATTATTTTTAAATGAATATTGATTAGTTTGATTGTTTTGATTATTTTAATAATGGGTTTTAATTGTCTTGCATTAAAATTACTCAGTTTTCAATTAAATGAGAAAAGAAACTCCGAGCCGGAGTGAATTTTAAACTATTCTACTATTCTACTTTTCAAAAAAATTAAAGTTTTATATTATTGCTCATCACTTTATTAGCGATCATTTATTGACCGTTTGACCGTAGTATTTCAAAAATGAGAGTTAGAGAAATATTCCTCGGACTTAGTGAAAAATGTTTTTAGCTTAATTTAACTAGTTTTAGTTGTTTTTCATTTAGTTGCATTGTTTTAACTTGGAATAGATTAAATGGCATCAAAATAAGCTTATTTGACCATTTTTAACTGAAGCTTGATTTTGCAAAAGACCAAAATGCCCTTGTCACCTTTTATATAGAAAATAAGCCAAATTTATCAAAAAAACAAATGCATAAATTCCCCCCCAAGTACCCCCCTTTGGCCGAAGCTCCCAAAGAAGAAGAAAAAAAGATTTTTGCTTCAATTTTCTTCTACAATCATGTGTGGAATTGCTCGGGGGTCATGGCTCGGGTCCTTGCGGGTCTTCCTCGTCAATCTCTGTGAGGGTTTTCACATTTATGTGCATTTTGTTTTGGATTCGATTATTGTTACAAATTTTCAGATTTGATATATATTGTGTTATAATGCCTATAATTGCTTGATATAGCTTCCTTTGAGTTCGTAGAGCATTGCTTGATAGTTATTTAGTGATTTTTACAGCTGAAATTGCGTATTTGAAATTTGGGAAAAGTAATGGATAGTGATTTTGAATAGTAAAACCCTAGAATTTTGGATTTTGATCTGAATCGTGATTTCTTGATTTGGATAGGTGCCATTAATGTTAGAAAGATAAAATGTGCAATAAAAACGGACTGGCCTTTGATAAAATTAGAAATTAGACAAAGAAAAGAAAAGGTGTTGTTTGACCAAAAGTTGACTGTGCTCGAATTGAGTTAGGGGTTTTGCTATTGAGGGCATGGAAGTACTCTTGGCGCTATTGTGGCGTTGATTGAGCGACCAGTTAGTATAGTTGTAGTTCAAATGCAGTAGGTGGACTTTCGGGCCTCGCGTGAGAAAGTGAAGTTTAGTGATATAGAAACGTGCCTTGTAGTGCCTAAGTGAATGTAGTGAAATCAGTTTCCTAATCCTGTAGCTCGTTTGCTTGTAATTGCCTTTGGAAGTTAGAGATTGAATAGTGATATTTGTCGTTTTCGTGTTTGAACTGCTATTACTTGTTTAATTAGTGTTCTTGTTGCTATTAATGATAGTTATGCTTGAAAAGTTAATTGATTGCTATTATTGATTGTAAACACTTGATATCTCGTTTATCGTCACTAATCTGTACTTTCGTGTTATTACTCGTTTATTGCTTGTATCTCGTATTGCATTGCATTAGTGTCAGGCGCATGAGTGATGGGCCTCTCTGGGCAGTCTCGGGCTGCTAGGGTTGGTTGCTCTAGCTCCGTGTCCTATTCCCTTTCTCGCTAGGGGTGCCGCCCTGGGAGATTTGGGTCGTAGATGTGTTGGGGTACTTCCGGAGTATACCCAGTGGATGTTATAAGGTGGTTGCGCGCTTATTGTCATCGTTGTCAACATCAAGCTCGAGATTGATATAATGCTTGTGGAATCAAATTGCATGGTACATTGCTCGTATGAGTAAACCATAGCCTTCAGAGTGTGGTATAGCTTTGTATGGTTGTGTTAATGCTTTTATTAATTGCTTATTGTATTGATTGTTTATATTGAATGCTTACTTGTCAATTATATTGCTTAACTGCCTTATTTGCATTGCACGACCTTCTTTCTCTCCACCTCGATATCTGTCTCGCCCTCACTGAGTATAGGTGTTGTGTATACTCATTCCTCACCACCACATTTCAGGAAATGCCATGTTAGCTGGAAAGTTTGTGATTACGTGAAAGATCATGCTTGAAGAGTTGTCTTGCGTGCTATGTGGCTTGAGTTGTCAAAGATGCAAAGATGTATGTTTCATGTGTTGTATGTATTTAATGTTAAAAGGAATGTAATTTAAGTTTTACTAGATTATTGAAGTGGTATGATAAGCTAGTTTATGTATTCGGATAATATAATTTAACTTAAATGCATGTTTGTAATGTCCAAAGGAAAAGAGTTAGAAAGGTATGATAGTCTATTTTATGCAATAGGTTAGTATGGTTTAATTGTCAAGCATGAATGTACTTGTCAAAGTTGAGAAGAGATAGGTTAGTTTTTTTTTTAACTGGAAATGTATATTTACTTGTGTTCGCTTGTTGAGAACCAAGCCTCGGATGGCCTTGAGGTGGTTGAATGGTTGGACACGGTGCTGGTCCACTTATATGCTATTACAGGTTTTACATTTTGCCTAGAAACAGGGGAGACTCCGTCCGTCTTTCCCTAACAAATTTTGCCCGGGTTTGGAATTGGGTTGTGATTAGATTGATTGATAGAACTCCCGGTCTCGAGAGGGATCGGGGTGTTACAACAGCTGATATAGAATTCTATTTAAACTTTCAGTTGAACCTCGTGACTCGGGATACGTTCAGGGAGAGCCAGGGAAAGTGCAACCCTAACGTTACTAATGAGCTTCTTGTGGTGATCTACGGCATTCATGTGTAATTTTATCACTTCAGGTATACACGCTACGCCCCTTCTTGACTCGAGATCAGTAGCAAAGCAAAACGCTCCAACCAAAGGGGGGTAGCGCACACATAACTCCTTGATGAAAAAGAAAATCCTATCACAACTTCCTTTCTCACCAGAATCTTTCCTCGAAGAACCCTTTTCTTTGAAGCAACCGAACCACCTAATTGTCAATCTGAGCTCTCTGGATCAATTAGTCATCAGTAGTGGTCCTAGTAGTTGAATAATAGTCCCAAGTCAAATTGCAAGAATAGTCCCAGGATTGTCTAGCGGAAGCAGCCCTTAATGCGCGTGATTCTAGCGTATGCTCAGTTCCTACACACTACTCTACTCGGAATGGATGTGGTGCTCGCATAAAGACCATCAAGTTAGTATCGTATAATTCTCGCATCTCTCCTTGATCTCAAGTATTGAAACCCATAGAGGGAAGGGGCAGAGCAGTCGCTATCAGGAATGGTCGATAGCCCATGACTCAAAGTGCGACTATCTATGAATAACCAGGATCAGAATGCCAATTGAGGAGATGAGCCTACGAAAGATTGAAAGTTCAGACTGGCATACTCACGCAAGGAAATTGAGTTGATAGAGTAGCTGTAATACCCGAGCCCAGAATGTGGAATTCTCTTGTTTATTATTTTGGAAATTATATTTTCTTAGATTCTTTGAAATTTAATTGTTACTTCTTTATTGTCGCAAAGAGCATTGCATTTCGAGAGCGATAGTTAGAGGGTGACTTCTAGTCCTCAGCAAATAGTGAAATTAGTATTTTGGTGCCTTAAATTTTATGTTTTATTTGTTGTTAGCTAGAATTAATTTGGTGATAGTTATTTTAGCTTAAAATGTATAAAAATAAGGCAATTTGCCCAATTTTAAGTTAGTTGACCAAGGCTTTGACTAGTTGACCAAGTTGTCATCTTTTATTAAGCAAAATAACAAATAAAAAAATAAAACAAGCTGAAAAAAAAGACCTTGAGCAGGCCGAAACATTGAGAGAAGAAAAAAAAAACCATTTCAACTTCCAAACTTCCAATCTTCGCGTGGGCTTGTGCGGGGTTGTTACCGAGGCATCTAGCAAGGTTTTCTTAGCGACTAGGAGTGTCCAAGGTGAGGGAAGCACGTTATTTGCGCATTTTAATGTTATATGTCTCAACTTTATGATTTTTGGGTTTTATCCGTAGTTTGTTGTTTTAATCCTTTTGATGCTTCAAGAATGTTCATTGACAATTGTAGAACATGTATTTATAGCTTTTTAATATTTTCTGCGGTTGAATGCTGAGATTGTAATTTAAAATGTCAATTGAATAGTAAAACATGAATAGTAAACCCTCGAAACGTAGAAGTTACATTGTTATGCATTCTGTTGATGTAGAAAGATGCTAGATATGCTAGAATGCTAAATGCATGGTTTGTTTAGGTTGCGTAATGGAAAAAATGAGAAAAATGCATTGGTGAAAGTCGGGGACGTTTAGGTCGAGTTTAGCGTTTCCTCGTTTTGCGTGATGGCATTATCTCGGGAGGCCATGGAAGCACTTTTGGTGCGATTATGGTGTTGGTTAGGTGTTTGGTTAGGGTAGTTGTAGTTCAAACAAGCAAAGGGGGAAATCGGGGCTTCGCGTGAATTCTAGGATAAAGTAGGGTTTCGGGGTCTTTAGACGTGCCTTATGGTGACTTAGGAGGATTGGTGAAGTCAGTTTCCAGAACTCGTGGCTCGTTTGGAAATGGTAGCGTTTTTATAGTTGGTGTCGATTTGTGAATTTTGCTTGTTTTCTTGATATTATGCCTATAGAATGCTTAAGGTTGCTTGATATGCTTGTTAGAATTGATTCTGATTGAAATGCTTATCAACTGTTGCTATTGCGTGCAAGAGTAACCTACTTTGTTATTCTCCCACGTGTGGCTTTATTGCTCGATTGTTGCATCGTATCTTGTATTGCATTCATAGAGTCAGGGGCGGTGTGATGGGCCTCTCTGGGTAGCCTCGGGTTGCCAGTGTTGGTTGCTCTAGCTCCGTGTCCTATTCCCTTTCTCGCTTGGGTTGCCTCCCAAGGATATTTGGGTCGTAGAATTGATGGATACTTCCGGGGTATTCCAAACAGAAGTTATAAGGTGGTTTGGGCCGGCGCGTCGTCATCGAATTCGTGATTGAAAGTTGCTCGTGGAAAGTGAATCGTATCCTTTGAATGAGTGTTTATAGTTTTAATGCTTGTCTTGTTGATTGTTGGCTTTGTTTGTATCTCTATATAATAATTGAATGGATTGTTTGGCTATTTGCATTGCATTCTCCTCTCATCTCCGTCCTTGAGACCAATAACCCTCGCTGAGCAATAGTTTTTGCTCATTCCTTTCTATACTATATTTTACAGGAGTAGTTGAAGCTGATCCCATTGAGGTAATAGAGGTAGAGGAGCAAGTGGAGGTGTTTCCTTGATAGCACTTCTTTGCTTAGCTAGTGGTTGGTTGCCAGACTTTTGTGCAAGCCATGCTTGATGTGTTAATGCTTGGTTGTCGCTTTATTTTGAGGCTTATAGCCTTGTATGTAGTTCGGTTTTGAGGCCTTTATGGTCTTTTGTTGTAAAGGTTTAAAGATTGTAAAGTTATACTCTTATGACTAGTAAAGAATTGCATACTAGTGGTTAACTGTTTAGTGGCACGAATATTTGTGTAGTATGCATGACATTTTTGGTTTGCAAAGTTGTTAATGAGAAGATGTATGTTTTAAAAGAAAGTTGGCTTGTTTCAAATGTTTATTATGGCTTTCGCAAGTATTATATTGAAAGTAGGGTTTTCGGATCGTCCACGGTATAGAGGAGACTCCGTTCGTGTGTCGGGTCCGGGCTTGGCCTTTTGCAGGGTCGGGTCGGGGCGTGATAGTAGCTAGTGTCCTTGACTTATTATATTCAATTTCGCCCCTTGAGTTGCGTTCTTTGACTCGTCCATCTGAGGCTGACGGCTAGGAAACCCTGATTGGATCGACCGAGTTCATCAGTTTCCAAAGGGGTATAAGGTGCCGGAGTTTGTTCTCTTTTCCGGTGAGGAGAAGAAGTCGACTATTGGGCATATAGCTCGGTTCTCGGTCTAGTGCGGGGAAGCTAGGTCCAAGGACTACCTAAAGTTGAGACTTTTTGCCAACTCTCTTACTAAATCAGCCTTCCCCTGGTATATGAACATCCCTCCAAACTCTATTAACAGTTGGTACGGTCTGGAAAACAAGTTCCATGACCAATTCTATAGGACAGACCCAAACATTCAAGTTGCCAATTTGGCAAGATTGACTCAGCTCCAACGGTCAGATCGCGAGGTTTAGGAAGCTTTACCCAGACTAAGGGGTACGTGACTCTTACGCACTATGGGTTAATGACTCGTTAATACTCCCCATTCTGTGGGCTCAAGAACCTGATGCTGATAAAACTCCTGCTTTTAGCGACTCAGTTCCTATTACAGACAGGTGGTAGCTTCCTATGCAAAGCTTAATCCTTAAGTTTTGTCGATAACCATTTTTACGCCTGGGTGGAAGTCTAGAGCCGATTTAGGTGGTAACCATATGGGCACCGCCTCTTGACCTCTCTTGTAATGTTTTCCCCACTCTCGCTTCTATGCTCCTAACGCCTAGTCGTGTAAGCCAACAAGTAAGTTTTGCTTACGTGACACAAGACAGATTGAAAGCAAAGGTAAAGCCGTCCAGTGATCAAGGTTAAGAAATGATTAAATTAAAAGTATGAGCAAAATGAAATACTTGATTATATCAATAGAGTTATAAATGGAGCGAGAATTGGGAGTTAATATTGAGAAACGGAAGAAAGGCCATGGATCACTTATAGCCTAATTGCTTTGAGCTTAACCCCTTGCTTGCAACAGAAACAATACCCGGAGAAATGTTTATACGCCTGTAAAGCCATTGCCCCTACGCCAAGCCCCGAAATAAAGAAGGAGGTTAGCCATCACGAGGAAGTACAGTAAGTTATCTAGGATATGATAGATAAACATGGAATGAGCGACCCTTGGACCTATAGCCTTACCTTTTTGTGGCTCACTCCTTTCCTACTCGCTTGATCTTGATGACCAAGGACTAGACACAAAAAGCTAACTACCAACCCTTGGAAAAACCTGATTCAAGACTTGCTGTACTTACTTTGATATATTTTAGAATAGAAATTCTAACTAGCTTAAGGCTTGCTAGAACTCATAACATAGCTTATAAAGAATACAAGATAAGATCTCAGGTAAGAGTAAGAGACTTAGTCTAAGAAAGGAAAGTCATTTCGTGAAATGGGATTCATAGCTAGCAAGCAATAGCATTCTGTTGTTATAGAATAAATTGCATAAAATAAATAAGGACCTCGCTCGAAAGCGAAACGAAATGTGGGACACTATCGGGTATTCCTGACAGAGAGAATTGCTTGCAATGCAACTACAAGCCCAAATGACTAATGGAAGGAAGATCTTCTGTCTATTAAGAAAGCCCTGCTTGAAGAAAAGGCTACTTCCTACTACCCTACCACCAAAAATAGATTCGCACCATCCATTTAGAGGGGAACTTCTTATGAAACAACGCAGCTTCTAGTTCGACAGTTCGCTCTGCGCCTTAAGAGAAAGAGTTTCGACATACTACTAATTGATTATTTGGTCGTTTGGGATCGGAACACCTTGGGAAAAGTTGTCTTCCTACATAACGAACCTCCCAGACCAAGGGAAGAAGGTATTAGATCTATGCAGTTCTTGACCCCTTTTGTTAAACTAGTTCCTGTACCTGGGATTCATTCCAGTCTGTAAAATAATCTTGTGGATGGGGCCCTCCTCACCACTCCCCCTCCCCTTATCCAAAGCAATCAAAAAAGAAAAATCACTAGGGAAAAAGTCCTTCTAATGTCTCTTGTTTGAATGATCAATCTAATTTTCAATGAAAAGAGGGTCCTTGTTCTTTCGCATGTAGAAAAGAGAAGACTGAAAGAGATTACCTAGCTCACATTTCTGGCTGGGGGAAGGCTGAAAAGCTCTTGCTTTGCGATCATGCTTCCTCCTTAAAAAGCCGCAAGACTCTTGGAACATCTCATTTGCAGTAAAGGATCTATTTATGATGGAGCTAATTGCTTCATATATGGAAATTACTATTCTAATTGAGTCTGGAGAGAATGTATTGCCAAACAAAGGACTGCCACTTGTAGCTGCCCCGATTTTTTTAAATTTCTACTTTGATGACCTAGATTGGCCTTTCAATGCAATTTTCTTTCCATTTCCAAAAGGAGCTAGATACGGCGAAGAAGGACTTCTTCCCTTCCTTTCCCAAAAATCAAAGATGAGAAGTGCACTATTCAACAAATCACAGAGCTAATGACAGAACTAGATCTCTTTTATAGAGTCATAGAAGTAGAGATGGGCGGTCCTGTCATAGATTGCGCAGGAGGCTCGAACACCTCTTACTTTTCATTTTAAAGAGAGGGGATATCAAAGTCTTGCATAAAGAGTGGCTTCCACTGATCGATATACATCTCAATCACTTAAGAAAAGGCTAATCACATTATCAATCGGCCATTGATAAGAAATCAATTCCAAAGCACAATGCTAACTGATGGCGGGCCTTCGCTTTTCTTTTCATTAATTAAAACTGCCAGTTATATTATATTCCCTTTTGATTTCATCTATATGAACATAGTTTAAGAAGGAGAAAAAATGTTGTTTCTTCGATCTTGTACGAAGGTAGACTGAACATCAACAGAATCTTGACAGTAAAGGCAATAAAATAAGTAGAATCAAGGTGAAACTGGGCTAGCCTTCATCCTAGCTACCTTCTCTCTTATTATACGATACCATTGGGAATTGGATGCTTCCTCAAAAGCTGCTCCTGCTCTAACAACCTCTTATTTCCATTGTGTAAGAAGTTCTTTTCCTTACTAAACTAAGCTTTCCGTGTCCTATCAAAACCTCTCTAACTGCCTATGAATATGGAATCCCGTTCGTATTCTTCCTCAAAGCCATATTTGCCTTTATCTGATTTCAACCTATTGATCTTTACTGTGCATGGATATCTTTACTATTTATTCAACCTCCTCCCAGAGCAGCAACTGAAAGAGTTAACTTCCCCAGTGAACTCCCTCACACCACTGGCATTAAAGAGGAGTTATGCCAAAAAGAAAATAACATATATTATTGCTATTGCTTACGCAAAGATCGGAATCATACCTCTAGCAGGCATTGTATTCTGTTACCTAAATTTCCATCATTCCTACTTCACTGAAATAGAGACTTTCATTGATACTTGAACTATTGACCTGGCTAGCGCTAACGGTTTGCAAGGTAATTAGAGACTGGTCCCTTTGAAATTGCTAGAGTTGAGAAGGGTCTGCTGATCATGGTATGAATTATCTATTTAGGTAAGTATAGTACCGAAGCAGTTATGCAAACAACAGCTGAAATAGCAGAGGTGATTGCCGACACTCTCTATCTATTGGATAAGCAGCTAGATCGATTCCTAACAAGAGAGTTACTATGCGTAACAGTAAAACATTGAATTGGACCTCTTCGCCCCTTGGCTTGGCTGATCTTCCTTGCCCATTTCTATTCCGAAATCTAGACAAATCACTCTGAGGAGCTGGATCCCCATCTCTAGAACAGAAGAAAACTATCCAATGCCAAAGCTAAATTCCTCTTGATCATAGGCCCAGTCAAAAGAAGATTGCTTATTCAAAAGATTGGAGTTCGAGGTATTGACTCATAAGTAATTTACGTGAAAGTAATGGAATGGGCAATAAATCGCCTCACTCCTCGCCTACTGATCTTCCTCCAAGAGATTCAATGGGACTTGTTCTCGATGTCAACTAAATAATTTACTGAGTCCCGTATTCCCTTATGAAGTGCTAATGCAGTCGATTTCTTCACATCTTCCATTGCCAGTTCAATCGGACTTTTTTCGAGTCTTGCCTTACTAAAAGGTATTCCCATTCGGGTGAATGACCAGATCGAGATAAGTTGGCCTTCTCTTCATCTATCCAAATCCTAAATCTATCAATAGAAGAACGACGATACTCGAAGACTTTCCACTGTCTACCAAAGAGGGAACTTTCCCATAACTGTTAAACGTGATAAAAGCCCTCTTTTTGGCACCTTCACGCTCCTTCTTGAAAAGGGGTCCAACCCTATAAATTAATCATTGGGGTTTTGCTTCGTCTTTCTCCTGAGGGACGGACCTCAACTCACTACATAAAGGAGTAGACCAAGGCAAAGAACTTCAACTGAACGCATATATCGCATAGAAGATAAGACTACATTGGAAGCTTGATGAACGAGTCAATTAGTTCCGGCCGGTTCAGCTAGTTCCAAGCCAATCTCTAAAGTTAGAAGTTCAGATTGAGCAATTTCATTTTACGGAGCTCCAAGCTTTTTTCTTCGTTAGTAGCTCAAATCCAAGCCAAGCCTAGCTTCTCTTTCTTGTTAGAATTCTCTCGAATCAAAAGTTCTATCTTCAAAGAGATAGAAAGATCGGGGCAGGCATTAGATGCTTTAACATTCACTTCGTTCGGTCTTAATATTTAGGCTTCCTGCTTCAATAGAAATTCAACCTTTCTAACTTAACTTAATCAAGATTCAGCTCAAGCAAAGGAAGGTTGAGCTAGTCTTTGTCTAGTCAATCAAGTAGCTTTCCTTTGATTCCTTATGACTGATCAAATCTACTTTAAATGACTACCGCGATGCCCACATCTGCCCGTGCCCATATCTGAGCTTTCATGATAAGTGAAAGAACCTTTTCCGTAGGGGAGAAAAATGGACTACATGTTAAGTTAACTAAGCCCTTGTTGGTAATGAAGGCTATTTTAAGACCTAAAGTAAATGAAGCTTTTAAGAGGTTGGGCTTGGTAGGTAGACTTTCTTTCCTAAACCTAAAAAGGGACTCTTGGAGATTGACAGGGGATATCTTTGACTATATTTACTATATAGTAAAGGTTCGATATTTCACTAAAAAGATAGAAAATGAGGGTGAATCTAGTCCTCAAGGGTATGACCTATAACTCAAGACCTGCCATTCTCTTTACTCCGATAGGCGAATCATTACTAACGTAGACTACCGTACTTTTCCAACCCACTACCCTCAGCTTCAATGCAAATAATTCATTTCATTTCCTTTTGCTTCTACGTGAGAAGATTCCTTACCTACCGTCCTAGCTTCGTAGTCTAGGTGTGTCTATACGGAGTGATTAAGCCTTAAATACTACGGCTTATAAAAGGACCCCCTATATCCAGCCCAGCACCACAAAGCCTCATCAAGGTAGAAGTCTGGAATGGAAGTAAACTAGCTCTGATTTTTCTCATTCAAGCCCTAGAATCATATCCTTTTTTCACTGGATGAACTTACTTGGCGTTGTTATGATAGCACGAGCTAATGGAGGTTAATTTCATTAAAAGGAGAAAGATCACTTGCTCATACACCACAGCGGACACATTGACTGGCTTACTCCAAAACATAGAACAAAGATTAGATTCCTGATTCTTGAATCGGAGAAAGACACGAAGCCTTCTCCTATAGTACCTTCCATTCCCTCTTTTGTGTTCTCGAGTGAGTTCTATAAGCCAAAAAAGCCCTTTCATACGATCCATGAAATAGAGGCCTAACTCTTGCTATGACACCAATCTGACTTTGCTCCCTATCTATGGTTGATGTAATACTTCTTTCGAACATAGAGTAAGCCAACTGTAACGCCCCGATCCCTCACGAGACCGGAGGCTCTAATAACCATGCTATTCTCAACCCAATACCAAACCCGGTCACAAAATTTTAGGGAAAAACGGACAGAATTTCCCCTGTATTGTGGACATTCTGAAAACCTATAAACAATCAAATAAAACCACGAAGCAAAAGGAACAACATCTGTAATTGAAATTCAAACTTCAAGGGCATCCGAGCCTTAAGCAACACAAGACAATATAAATACACACAAGCATGCAACAATAGTCCTAAAATCTTTGTCTTCATTCGCTTATCATACCATTCTATGTTAGCAATTAAACATTCTCATAAATTAATGCCAACCATACATCCGTTCATTCACACCCAAGCATGCAACGTAGCTAGAAGCAGAAACATAAATTATTACATGCCACAATTCCATAACACTTGCTACATCCACTTAGCTTTCAAACTTACAACTACTCAAATATATATACATAAGCCCTTAGGCTCCCAAATAGAATAGATAGTAGAACAAGTAAGGTCTTCCACAGTTTAGCAGACAATCACTCAAATCTCAAGTAATAGCACACAGCAATCAGGTCAATTCCTCCAACTGCATCACCTGAAACATGTTTAGCGAGGTATGAGCAATCACAATTGCCCAGTGAGGGATAAGGTCTACCGGGGACGTGCAATGCAGCAGTTAGTACAAATAAAGCATTTTACAACCAAAGAACAATTAAAACAACAAGTTACCACACATTAAAAAGGATACGATACACTTTGACTTCTGTAACGTCCCGGCTAAGCGAATACCCCGAAGGGCAGAGGCACACCAGCGACGCCACGAACTGAAATCTCGATGTAATAATGACACTGATATCGATAAGTCGGCATCCCCTTATAACTCCAAAATGGGTGTACTCCGGATGTACCCCGAAATCCTACGACCCAACTCTCCCTGGGCGGCATCCCAAGCGAGAGAGGGACTGGGCAACCATGGTAGCCGAGGTGGACCGGCAAGCCCGATGCCGCCCGGTTTCCCCGACACTACCATGCCCGAATGGTTGCGCAACCACGATGCAATGCACTCAAAATGATAACAATAGTATAAATCAATAAATACATGGTTGGGGGACAACAAATTAGGTTGCCCTCACACACCATATATAGACAATAACTGCACATAATCTAAGTACAAGTAAATAAACTATTATGCACATAAGGATGAAGTCTCCCTCACCTCTACCAAGCTCCAAAATGCAAGATTGGATTCAAATCACCCTCAATCACCTTGAACATAAAGTTAAACATTGTTTCAATTACTCTTTAACTACAACATTCATTAATTTACCAACTAGGTTAGCTAACTCATAGTTTACTTAATTAACATACAACCAAGTAATCTTTCAAGTAATATAATATACAAACGATATAACTAACAAGCAATAATACCATGATATAAGCATGTTCCACAATCATTTAAAAGAGCATTTTAAGCATAGATAACCATATTTAATTCCATAATAGTACTATCAATTTATAAAGTCATTAATCCATACTTATTATCATTATAATTAACTCAATATAAAACTCAAGAAAAACACTTAGAACTATGGCAATACAATTACTATAAACAAGAATTCACTTAGAATCTTCAATTCGGAAAGCAATTATGCAAATTACAAAGGAGCATATTCAAGATTCACATAAAACTATACCAAAAGCTCCAAAACATCTTGAAACCACATTTAAACACATATGGAAACATGCCAAGGTCTTAGATGCGAGTGACAAACGAATTTACCCTTAAACCCCTTTGTTTTTCATCCGTTTTCCTTCCAAACTCATATCAATTATTCAAATTCAAGGGAAAGCTATACCAATCTTCTAATTAACCCTTAAGGTACCCTTACAACCCACAAATACGTTCAATTACCTGCAATTACCCTAAAAGACCCAATTTCCCTCTTATAGCTTTGAACTACACCTACCTTAACCGGGCTTCAAACAAGAGTTAGCAAAGGTTTTATAGCACCTAGGTAGCCTAAGAACACTAAAAGTGAAGCCCGAATCCACCCGGATTAGCATTAACCCCGAAACCCCTTTTTAAAAAGTCGGCTAATTCACGTTTTATTCAAGTTTCGAGCAATTTGAGTGCACGGGGCTATTAGACTACCCTCATGAGCACCTAAGGCATCTATTAGAAGCATTGAATCAAGCTAATACGCACAATTACACAAAACCCTAGAAATCCCGTCACTATTCACCCCTACGAATCAACCATTGATTTCTACCATTTAAAATGTGAAACAATAGCATAAATGTGGTCTCTACTACACGTATACAACATATATAAGCTTATTTGAGCATTGCAATAGCATTAGACAACATTTCTAACAAATCAAGAAAATAGCAACATTTCTAAAATGCACAAATAAGCATGAAAACCCCTCACCAATGCGCGTAGGACCTCTCGG
This sequence comes from Ehretia macrophylla, assembly GCA_037974665.1. Taxonomy (NCBI): domain Eukaryota; kingdom Viridiplantae; phylum Streptophyta; class Magnoliopsida; order Boraginales; family Ehretiaceae; genus Ehretia; species Ehretia macrophylla. Next base: position 39,952,983 of record CM075772.1, read on the forward strand.
GAGGCTAGCAAACACCTTAAACTACTTCCTCCTTGCTTGGCTTGGCTTGGCTTGAAGATTTGATGAGCAAAATCCTCTCATTCTCCTCCTATGTTGATTCTCGGATTTGCTACAGTAATTTCTGCATCTTCCCTTTTTTTTTTTTTTTTTTGCTTAGTTATGACTTGTTTGTGTTTGGTTGATTATATATTAGGGTGGGGCCTATTTGGGTGAGTGTATGGTCTAATAAAATGAGCCTAGTTAACTTAAAAACGAGTCAATGATTGCAATTTTGTGCTAGCTAACTAAAACATATTGTTCATACGTAACACTATTCACTAGTTCACTAAACTATTTTTTAAACGAAGGTTCCTATCACTCCTAGCTCAAATGCATATTTTTCTCATTCCTAAAACAATTAATATGATTTAATAAAAATGCTAATTCATTAATATAATGCAGTTGAAAAATAGAATGAATAGTAACTAAGAAAGCAACAAGTAAAGCACAAAATTAAATGCGCAATTAATGGATGCAACAGTTAAAAATGTGTACGGTAGAATCTCGGGCGTCACATCCTCTCTCCCTTAAACAAATTGCGTCCACGCAATTCTTCTTCCAAAAGAACTCCGTATCAACTGAAAACCAACTTCAATTACTCTTCATCAGTTGGTGAGCAAGAATACCGTATACGAATTCTCGTAAGAACCCATTAAGAAATCCCAGTAGTACTGCCAGCAATCCCCAAGTAATAAGGCCAAATAAAGGCTCCATTAGAAATGCTACTTAGAAATCCGAATAAGAATCCCACTGGCACAAATACCATAGAAAAGTAGAATCCCAACTAAGTCCAGCGAGAAAATACTAATAAAAGACCCGAGTAAGAGTACTGTAGATAATACCATTTAATAAGGCTGAAAAGAATCCCATATACTAAGCCTTTCGAGAGATGCTGACAAAAGAATACCAGGAGGAGTCCCAATAAGAAAATACCAAGAAAATGCTCCAGAGAACCGTCATATAGAAATCCCGAAAGAAGCCACTCATTTAAGACTGCTGAGCGTAAAAGAACACCTTAATAGAATGCCAATAACCGAGTTTCAACTATAAACACTAACTCCCAAACGAAGGCTGATCAAATGCCTCTCATTCCCACTAATCCACATGGCTTAGAAGGCCTACCACTAATCAGCTCTCTTCAGGGGGAGGAAGAAGTCTTTCTTACCATTTCAACGGGACATGTATGAATGCCAAGATATCACATTTACACATATAGATTTTAAACTATTATGCAAACATTTTTATATAAGAGTTTATAAAACAGTTTAATCAACAAGACAATTTAAATATGAGTAACAACATAACCAATCCAAATCACCACAAAACTTAATTCAAAAACATTTAAGTACATACATTACAATCAATAATTTAAGCAAATAATGATTCACGAGGTCACTTCGATTACGAGGCCAATTCGATTCACATTTAGTCATTTCACTTCACTTAACAAACATTCAACACATAATGCACAACTATATCACATGGATGCACACATTCAAGTCAAGACACCCAACCTCACGTACAAACACACACTTCCAAAACACACGTAACAAGCACACATTCAAGGCTTACTACCCAACAGACCGAGGACCCTGTCCCGGCTAAGAGCTAACTAAGCTCTGATACCACCTGTAACGCCCCGATCCCTCACGAGACCGGAGGCTCTAATAACCATGCTATTCTCAACCCAATACCAAACCCGGTCACAAAATTTTAGGGAAAAACGGACAGAGTTTCCCCTGTACTGTGGACATTCTGAAAACCTATAAACAATCAAATAAAACCACGAAGCAAAAGGAACAACATCTGTAATTGAAATTCAAACTTCAAGGGCATCCGAGCCTTAAGCAACACAAGACAATATAAATACACACAAGCATGCAACAATAGTCCTAAAATCTTTGTCTTCATTCGCTTATCATACCATTCTATGTTAGCAATTAAACATTCTCATAAATTAATGCCAACCATACATCCGTTCATTCACACCCAAGCATGCAACGTAGCTAGAAGCAGAAACATAAATTATTACATGCCACAATTCCATAACACTTGCTACATCCACTTAGCTTTCAAACTTACAACTACTCAAATATATATACATAAGCCCTTAGGCTCCCAAATAGAATAGATAGTAGAACAAGTAAGGTCTTCCACAGTTTAGCAGACAATCACTCAAATCTCAAGTAATAGCACACAGCAATCAGGTCAATTCCTCCAACTGCATCACCTGAAACATGTTTAGCGAGGTATGAGCAATCACAATTGCCCAGTGAGGGATAAGGTCTACCGGGGACGTGCAATGCAGCAGTTAGTACAAATAAAGCATTTTACAACCAAAGAACAATTAAAACAACAAGTTACCACACATTAAAAAGGATACGATACACTTTGACTTCTGTAACGTCCCGGCTAAGCGAATACCCCGAAGGGCAGAGGCACACCAGCGACGCCACGAACTGAAATCTCGATGTAATAATGACACTGATATCGATAAGTCGGCATCCCCTTATAACTCCAAAATGGGTGTACTCCGGATGTACCCCGAAATCCTACGACCCAACTCTCCCTGGGCGGCATCCCAAGCGAGAGAGGGACTGGGCAACCATGGTAGCCGAGGTGGACCGGCAAGCCCGATGCCGCCCGGTTTCCCCGACACTACCATGCCCGAATGGTTGCGCAACCACGATGCAATGCACTCAAAATGATAACAATAGTATAAATCAATAAACACATGGTTGAGGGACAACAAAGTAGGTTGCCCTCACACACAATATATAGACAATAAGTGCACATAATCTAAGTACAAGTAAATAAACTATTATGCACATAAGGATGAAGTCTCTCTCACCTCTACCAAGCTCCAAAATGCAAGATTGGATTCAAATCACCCTCAATCACCTTGAACATAAAGTTAAACATTGTTTCAATTACTCTTTAACTACAACATTCATTAATTTACCAACTAGGTTAGCTAACTCATAGTTTACTTAATTAACATACAACCAAGTAATCTTTCAAGTAATATAATATACAAATGATATAACTAACAAGCAATAATACCATGATATAAGCATGTTCCACAATCATTTAAAAGAGCATTTTAAGCATAGATAACCATATTTAATTCCATAATAGTACTATCAATTTATAAAGTCATTAATCCATACTTATTATCATTATAATTAACTCAATATAAAACTCAAGAAAAACACTTAGAACTATGGCAATACAATTACTATAAACAAGAATTCACTTAGAATCTTCAATTCGGAAAGCAATTATGCAAATTACAAAGGAGCATATTCAAGATTCACATAAAACTATACCAAAAGCTCCAAAACATCTTGAAACCACATTTAAACACATATGGAAACATGCCAAGGTCTTAGATGCGAGTGACAAACGAATTTACCCTTAAACCCCTTTGTTTTTCATCCGTTTTCCTTCCAAACTCATATCAATTATTCAAATTCAAGGGAAAGCTATACCAATCTTCTAATTAACCCTTAAGGTACCCTTACAACCCACAAATACGTTCAATTACCTGCAATTACCCTAAAAGACCCAATTTCCCTCTTATAGCTTTGAACTACACCTACCTTAACCGGGCTTCAAACAAGAGTTAGCAAAGGTTTTATAGCACCTAGGTAGCCTAAGAACACTAAAAGTGAAGCCCGAATCCACCCGGATTAGCATTAACCCCGAAACCCCTTTTTAAAAAGTCGGCTAATTCACGTTTTATTCAAGTTTCGAGCAATTTGAGTGCACGGGGCTATTAGACTACCCTCATGAGCACCTAAGGCATCTATTAGAAGCATTGAATCAAGCTAATACGCACAATTACACAAAACCCTAGAAATCCCGTCACTATTCACCCCTACGAATCAACCATTGATTTCTACCATTTAAAATGTGAAACAATAGCATAAATGTGGTCTCTACTACACGTATACAACATATATAAGCTTATTTGAGCATTGCAATAGCATTAGACAACATTTCTAACAAATCAAGAAAATAGCAACATTTCTAAAATGCACAAATAAGCATGAAAAACCCTCACCAATGCGCGTAGGAACTCTCGGGAGGCTAGCACACCCCTTAAACTACTTCCTCCTTGCTTGGCTTGGCTTGGCTTGAAGATTTGATGAGCAAAATCCTCTCATTCTCCTCCTATGTTGATTCTCGAATTTGCTACAGTAATTTCTGCATCTTCCCTTTTTTTTTTTTTTTTTTGCTTAGTTATGACTTGTTTGTGTTTGGTTGATTATATATTAGGGTGGGGCCTATTTGGGTGAGTGTATGGTCTAATAAAATGAGCCTAGTTAACTTAAAAACGAGTCAATGATTGCAATTTTGTGCTAGCTAACTAAAACATATTGTTCATACGTAACACTATTCACTAGTTCACTAAACTATTTTCTAAACGAAGGTTCCTATCGCTCCTAGCTCAAATGCATATTTTTCTCATTCCTAAAACAATTAATATGATTTAATAAAAATGCTAATTCATTAATATAATGCAGTTAAAAAATAGAATGAATAGTAACTAAGAAATACAACAAGTAAAGCACAAAATTAAATGCGCAATTAATGGATGCAACAGTTAAAAATGTGTATGGTAGAATCTCGGGCGTCACACCAACCCTCAAGGTCCCTTCATGCAATGACATTCCCATAAGGATAGAGTAAGGGGTCCTCTCTTGTCCTACTCAAGGGGGGGTGGAGGTGTCTTTTTCCCTTCCCTTAACAGATTGCGAGGCCCTCTATAAGACTGTGTTATCTCTTCCTCCTTGCAGGTCGAAGGACAAGGCGAACAATGCCTATCCTTAGGATCCTAGCTTTGCAGTAGGGGGCCAAAACCACCATTTAACTAGCTCTTTCAACATTCTGCCGGGAGTATGGATTCATATCTGCCACTCACTCTATTAGGCAGCTACTTGATCATTAACAAATGGAAACTATAGTCGTTTAACAGAGCTAAATCCTACTTCTTTCATGGTCCCAAAGAGCATGTTGGAACAAACCTATCTAAACCCATCCATCTTCATTCGATCGATATGGGATCCTTATTCCTTATAATATTAATAAGAATCTTATATGTTTAACTAGTTGATAGGCAACTACACTCCATTTTGTATGCATGCTAATAAGACTGATAGATTGTCATTCTATCCCTTTTTTTGAAAGAGCGTATATGATGGTTATGAATGGATAAATACAATGATTGATCCCACAGCGCTTTATTTAGCAAGCCATACAGTAGTAAGGTTATATGAAAATAGACCATAATATAGACAAGGGGCTAGATCGTGATAAGGACATTAGAGAAAAAATCCTTAATTCAAATTCAGGCAGTGGCCCATCATGACTGTATCTCAAAGGAAAACTTATAATAGGAGATAATGGAAGAAGGAAAATTTGATCAATCTCTAGCCTTTTAGACCCTCCTGACTATGCCCCTTGTGGTCAACTGAGTTGTATAGCACATCTTTTTGTATCTTGACTTGGTACAATCTCCTTTTCAAATTCATCCTGTAAGCAGGTTTGAGCGCTTTGACCATCTATAAAAAGCTCATCTTCCTACTCCTACACCTCTCATGTGCTATGAGGCTTGGCTTGATACATCTTCTTACCTGGATTTGGGCTCTATTCCTTAAAGAAGGCCCTTTTCAAGCGGCAAGATCAGGGATCATAGATAATAGGCTCTCATGTGAAAAGGAGAACAAGATGCTCAATGGGATGGAAAAGGGAATGGCCTATGACTGAATGTTCCCATTAAGATATGAAGATGAGATTTTTTCCTTATTGTGAAGGTATAGCGGGAGATTACCCAAATCCATATAAATCCAATCCTCATTGCTTTAGCCCTAGCCCTTGTCATTCTAAATGTACTATTCTCTATGCTATTGAATAAATCGATTTGCTATGCTTGTGAAATCCCAATTTTTGTCTTTATCTCGATTTGCGTGTCTTTACCTCAATTTGCGTGTCTTTGCCTCGATTTGCGTGATTTGACCTGTTTATGTGTTATATGAGTTAGAATGTGCTAAATATGTTATTTATATTCCAAATACATGCTATGTGTACATTCATGAAATTTTCATCAAAAACGACATTGAAAATTTTATTGTCGATTTTTAAGAATAGTTTTTTGAACACCTGTCCACTAAAATTTTTACAGGGGTGTTTTAAACGACTTAAAACCTAGTCCTCCATTATTAATAGACCCATGTTTGATAAAAATTTATTTTGAAACGGAATAGTAATTTAAATAGACTTTTCGGGCGAAAAGTAGCATTTTTTAGCCAAATAGTGATTTCTTCTAAACCCGATTCTTGAATTGACTTTTGTTGACCTAGTATATATTAATATAAATGTATTTATATGTGGAATTAAATGATTTTAGATTAATTGTGCATTCAAAAGACATTTGAAAATAAATAATATGACTTTTCACCCTCATTTACAGAAATCGAGTTTTAAGCCGACTCGGGTAAAATTGTTTGAATGTAAAACTTCTTGTCACCTAAAAATAAACTACTTGAGATAGTTAGGTGTTGCATAATTAATTTGAGCAAGAGTAGTCAAGAAAATGAATTAAAAGACAAGAAAACACTAAAAATAATTAGTTTTCACCTTTGACTTTCTTTTATTTGTTTGACCTTTGCTTAATATATCATCAACACACATCAAAAGCTCACAAAACATACTCATTTTACACACACATTACCGAAATTCCAAGGGGAGGCAAAAAGAAGGGATTTTCAAGGTTTTCAAAGCATTTTTCACATAGATTTTGCAATTCAAGGCCAAATCACTTCATTCAAAGCTTGATTTCACTTGTTGGGCATCCATTCTATATATTTATTGCATCAAAACACGTCAAAGGTGAGAGAAAAATTCTAGATCTCAAAAGTCATTTTTTATGTTTTTGCTTATAATTGCATTTTGAACCATTAGAATGTTAATTTGAAGTTATATTATTGCTTAGTGCATGCTAAGGATCGATTATAAGTATTCTTGTGAGATTTGAACAGTTGTAGCATAAATTTTTATTTTCCGGTATTTAAAGTTGATAGATTGGCCATTTGTTGATTATTTTGAGTTGTAGTAGTTGGAATCGATTGCCGTCGATTTCTAAAAGTTTGTTAATTATGTGGTAGCGCCGTTATAATGCCGAATTTTCGATTGCGATGTTTGTGTGAAAATCCAAAAATTTCAGCCTAGGTGCATTGAGGTTTTAGGGTTGTTGGGCTTGATTTTGATGTGTCTTGGTTGGTTTCTGAGAGAGCTAATGTAGTTGATTGAATGGGTGAGTGTTTGAAACTGATTTGGAGTTGTTTGGATTAATAGAATGTAAGATATGATTATTTGAAGTTTAGGTTGTCTTTCTTTAAATTGTTGAATTGAGCCTTTAGTTGATTGGGTGGTATTTGAGTGATTGAATTGTGAGTTGTTAATGGTTAGACTAGGGTTAGATTGCGTGTTTCATGCATGTTAAGTTGGATGGCCTACTTTGTCATTTAACTTAGTTGTTTGTTGTTTAATTAACTACTTGATGTTATATTGATGTTATATTGATGAAAATTGATGATTATTGATGATTATTGATTGATGATTGATGAACCGGGAGATAGACAATTCTTCTAGATTGTCGTCCTATGAATGATGTTTATTATTATTACTGAGTATTGGTATGTGTGTGCCATCTCTCGGGCAGCGTCAGGCTGTCGGGTTGATAACGGCATGACTACCAGAGACTACCTCCAGCTCACATGACGGAGGTGTCATGGAGGGCGAGGCTAGTGAGGTACCTCGGGTGCATGAGTAATGGGGAGTTACAAGAAGAACGGTTGAGATCGTGATGGCGTTTGGAGCTACACCAAATAGAGTATCCTTTATTCAATGGTCATTATAGTTTATGTGATGTATTGTTATTGATGTTTATTGTGTATTTACTACTCAAATGATCATTTCCAAGGAGTATAGTAAATACTGTTAGAGATCTATCGGATCCTCACTGAGCTTGTTTTATATAAGCTCACTCTCTATTATTGTAACACCCCGATCCCTCTCGAGACTGGGAGTTCTATCAATCAATCTAATCACAACCCAATTCCAAACCCGGGCATAATTTTTAGGGAAAACGGACGGAGTCTCCCCTGTTTCTAGACAAAAAAACAAACCTGCGACAGCATATAAGTGGACCAATACCATGTCCAAACATTCAACCACCTCAAGGCCATCCGAGCCTTGTTCTCAACAAGCAATCACAAGCAAATATACATTTCTAGTTTATAGACTAACCTACCTCTTCACATCTTTTACAAGTACATTCATGCTTGACAATTAAACCATACCAACCTATTGCATAAGTTAGACTATCAAATCATTCTAACTCTTTTCCTTTGGACATTACAAACATGCATTGAAGTTAAACTATACTAACTAAATACATAAGCTAGCTTTTCAAATCACTTCAATAACCTAGTAAAACTTAAATTACATTCTTTTAATATTAAATACATACAATACATGAAAGCATGCATCTTTGCCACTTCGACAACTCAAGCCACATAGGCACGCAAAACAACTCTTCAGGCACGAACTTTCACATAATCACGAACTTTCCAGCTAACATGGCATTTCCTGAAATGTGGTGGTGAGGAGTGAGTATACACAACACGTATACTTAGTAAGGGCGAGACAGATATCTAATTGGAGAGAAAGAAAGTTGTGCAATGCAAATAAGACAGTTAAGCAATATAACTGATAAGTAAGCAATCAAGACAAATAATCAATACAATAAGTAATTACTAAAAGCTTTAACACAACCATTCAAAGCTATACCACACTTTGAAGGCTATGGTTCACTCATACGAGCAATGTACCATTTCACAAGCGATACATCAATCTCGAGCTTGATGTTGATAACGATGACAATAAGCGCGCAACCACCTTATAACTTCAGTTTGGAATACCCCGGAAGTATCCATCAATTCTACGACCCAAATCTCCCTGGGAGGCAACCCAAGCGAGAAAAGGGAATAGGACACGGAGCTAGAGCAACCAACACTAGCAGCCCGAGACTACCCAGAGAGGCCCATCACTCACGCGCCTGACACTATGCAATGCAAGACACGATACAAGGCGATAAACGAGCTATCAAGCATTACATTCAATAAAGTATCAAGAACAGCACTAACAAGCATTATCAACAATTGATATACAATTCAATCATAATCAACTTTAACAAGCATAACAAGCAATATTAAGCATTCTATAGGCACTACACTATAAAAACACAAAAAGTCACAAAATGACCCCAACTTTCAAAACGCTACTACTTTCAAATGAGCCACGAGTTTTGGAAACCGACTTCACCAATCCTCCTAGGTCACTATAAGGCACGTCTAAAGACCCCGAAACCCTACTTAATCCTAGAATTCACGCAAAGCCCCGATTTCTCCCTTTGCTCGTTTGAACTACCACTACCCTAACCAAACACCCAACCAACGCCATAACCACACCAAAAGTGCTCCATGGCCTCCCGAGACAATGCCATCACGCAAAACGATAAAATGCCAAACTTGACCTAAACGACCCCAACTTTCACTAAGCCATTTTTCTCCGTTTTTCCATTACACAATCCAATTAAACCACATATTTAGGCATTCTAGCATATCGAGCACCTTCCTACATCAACAGAACACATAATGGAGCAACTTCATCGAAACGGGGGTTTACTATTCATAATTTACTATTCAATTAACAATTTATATTTCAATTTCGATATTCAACCACATAAAATATTAAAAAGCTATAAATACATGTTCTACGATTGCTAGGGAACATTCTTTAAGCCTCAAAACGATCAAAATAACATTCTACGGATAAAACCCAAAAATTAAAGTTAACACATAAAACATTCAAATGCACAAATAAACATGAAACCCTCACCTTAGACGCTCCTAGATGCTAGGGAAACCATGCTGGATGCCTCGGAAACCACCCCGTGCAAGCTCACGCGAAGAATTGAAGTTTTGAAGATTGAAATGTTTTTTTTTCTCCTTGCATTTTCGGCCAGCACTCTTTCTGTTTTTAGCTTATTTTTTTATTGTTTTGCAATGTATTATAAGCTTAAAAGATGACAAGCCTTGGTCAAAAGGTCAAACCCATGGTCAACTAACTTAAGTTGGTCAATTAGCCTATTTTTATGCATTTTAAAGCTAAAATACCCAACACCAAATTAATTCTAGTTAACAACAAGTAAAATATTAAATTTAAGACACCAAAATACTAGTTTTCACTATTTGCTGAGGACTAGAAATCATTTCCTAACTATCACTCTCGATATGCTATGCACTTTGCGTCAATAAAAGAATAGCAATTAAATCTCAAAGAATTTAAGAAAATATAATTTTTGAAAAGTAATATAGTTCAAAATTTTATCCGACTCGGAGCTACTTCTCATTTAATTGAAAACCGAGCATTAAGATGCAAGAAAAATAAAACCGATTAACATAAATATGAAAAGTAGTTGATATTCCGTTAAAATAATTAACTCAAGTATTATTTTAATTACTTCTAAAAGAAATATGAAAATAAAGCTACAAATAAATGTTTAACTTAAAAATAAACACGAAATTCAATGCTAACATTTAAGATGACACTTAATTAAATGCAATTAAATGCCATTGAATGCATGTCGGGTTCGGGTTATCACATCCTTTCCCCCTTAAAACAATTGCGTTCTCGCAATTCTTCTTCCAATAGAACTCTACATCCACTGAAATCTAACACTGACTAATCTTCATCAGTTGCTGAGCAAGATAGTGAATAAGAATGCTCGTAGGAAAAACCCGAATAGAAATCCCAACTAAGAATGCCGAGAAAATACCAACTAAAGACTGAAACAAAGATACTGTAGATAAAATTAACACCACATATTAATGACAAGAAGGATTCCGTAGAAATACCCCAAGTACGAATCTCCAATAGAAGTCTATCAAGTACCAAATAAGAAAGTTAAAAGATAGCCAGAGTAGATGCATCTCATGCAGTGCTAATTACCGTAAGTAGTCCTAGCTGAAAGTTCTGTAAAAGTATATAAAGAAGAATACCAAAGTCTATCAAGTATTATTGTAATTACTTCTAAAAGAAATATGAAAATAAAGCTACAAATAAATGTTTAACTTAAAAATAAACACGAAATTCAATGCTAACATTTAAGATGACACTTAATTAAATGCAATTAAATGCCATTGAATGCATGCCGGGTTCGAGTTATCACAATTATTGCATGCATACAGGTGTTATTGAGCAAGATTATGGGTACGTGCCTCAGGAAGCTGAAAATATGCCTTACGTGGATGAGTCTTACGTGCAGGAGTCTTTGCCATGAGATTGTTTATAGTTATTGTAATATGATGTATTGTAAAACCTACCTTAGTATGAAGACATATATGTATGTTGACTTAGTAGTCTTTCTTTTGATCATGTTTAGATTACTAAGTTGGTTTTAGTCTATTTTGCATTGTATACTAAAGTTAAGGTATTATGTTGGAACAGAGGCGTATAACCAAGAATGATTATTGTATAGTATGGTTATGTTTTATGTTGTTAACTTAATTGATGAGTTGATTGTTGAATGGTTGAGGAGTTTGGTTGTATGATATTTTGAGAGGTTGGTTTCGAGCCTCGGTGTCTTAATTACTGTCGTTATACTGCCGAAATTTTGTTGCGTCTTGACTGATTGTAGGTGGGGTCGAGTTGGGGCGTGACATTTAAGTGGTATCAGAGCTTGATTAGCTGTCAACCGGGGTATCCTCAGAATGTGGGTAGTGATCTAAACATGCACGTATGTATTAATTGAAAGAAAAGTGAAACATTTTTATGTGATTAATTTACTTATGTGTCTAACTTTCTATGTGATCAATAAGCTTTATGTGTTAAGTGAATTAATGTTGTCAATATGTTTTATGTGACAACATGCCTTACGTACTCAATGTGTTGTAATTAATGTGCATTATGTGATTAATGTGTATTATGTGACAATTGTGTTTTATGTGATCAAAGTGCCTTATGTGAAGTTAGTTGTTTATGTGGTTTTAATTGTTTATAACTAGCTTATGTGAAACAACGTGCTTTAGGTGCTCAATGTACTTTAAGTGACCAATTTGAGTTACATGATGAACTTGTCTTATGTGAAGTTTGTTGCTTATGTGACTTTAATTGTTTATAACTTACTTCTATAATATAACTTGTTTATGTGATGTTGGCTTCTTTTATGTTGAATTGTGTGTTATGTGATAATGTTGTAATATATGATAATCATGTAATATGTTGGTACTTGTTTTCATGAGACATAATTGTATATATGATATAATTGTATATATGATATACCTGTAGGTGATTCTTTTGGATGAAGTAAGGATGACTGCAAGAGTTTTCAGAAATAGAGTTAGGCCATGATTTTGAATTATTATTATTCTAGTAGTTTATCAGTGAGATTTTAATTGTTATGTTTATGGATTTTAGTCTCTGTTTAATGGATCTATTCTTGATGTTCCTTTAGCAAGAATGAAGTTGTTCGAGGAAATAGCAATGTATCTTGATGATTGTAATTACTTTTGTTGTCATGTTTAATTTGTTATTAGTTGGAGATGGATCATAAGTTGAGGTTTCCGTGAGGTTATGATTAGACACTTTTGGAGTCTCAACTCAGACTATACTTCCTTGAGGTTATTTTAGAATGAATTTATTTGAGGAATTAATGATGTATATTTGGGAATGGAATGAAGTGTGGTATAACATGTGAATATTTATACTATTTGGGATTGCTATATTATTAATGGATATTTTGGAGTTTTGATCTTTAAACCTTGGAGCCAATTAGAGTGATTCCTGACTAAAGTTACTTTGTTCGAAGATGTAATTGTTGGGAGATAGAATTATTTGAGGAAATAAGAATGCATTTTGGTGACTGGACATTTACTTACCTACATCAAGCTTTTGGGTTCTAGGTGGTATGACTTTCTATATTGTTGATTGGGGATTTTCTTGTATTATAATTGCTTAGTATGAATATGTATTGTGTTATCAGATTTTGGAGTCTTCATTAGTTAATCTTGTTGGGTAATCTGTGATTTATCTTGTTTAGTAATTGGTCTGGTACGGAATGTAAAATTTTGGAGTGATTTATCTTGTTTGATGATTGTTATGACTCCTTAGGTTCTCTAGATCTCCTTAGTGTCTTGTTTTGGATGAAGATAGATTGTAGGATTTGACTTGTTGGTATTTAAATGTGTAGGTGGGACACCCTTCTTGTGCTTTATAATTCTATCAGTCTTATTATTCTCTTTTACTCTATTCTCAGTTATTTGAGAGAGAGTTACACTTTTCTAGCATATCAATTGTTTCTTGAAAGTTTTGCTTATTGGATTAATGAATCTTATACTCATTTGACATTGTTTCTATTCTTAACATTAATATTTGCTTCTTATAGCAATGTCACTTATTGGAGTTAAGGTTTGAGTGTCACGCCCCAACTCGACCCCACCTATAATCAGTTAGGACGCAACGGAATTTCCGCAGTATAACGACAGTAATTAAGAAACCGAGGCTCTAAACCAACCTCTCAGAACATCAAACAATCAAACTCCTCAACCAAACAACAATCAATTCCTCAATACCATAAACAACATACAACATAACCATATTATACAATAATCATTCTTAGACGATCCATTCATAGTTATACGCCTCCGTTCCAACATAATACCTTAACTTTAACATACATATCAAAATAGACTATAAACCAATTTAGTAATCTAAACAAGGTCAAAAGAAGACTACTAAACCATTATACATAAGTCTTTATGCTAAGGTAGGTTTTACAATACATCGTATTACAATAACTATAAACAATCTCATGGCAAAGACTCCTGCACATAAGACTCATCCACGTAAGGCACATTTTCCCCTTCTGGAGGCACGTACCTGTAATCTTGCTCAAGGACACCTGTATGCATGCAATAATAGAGAGTGAGCTTATATAAAACAAGCTTAGTGAGGATCCGATAGATCTCGAACAGTATTTACTATACTCCTTGGAAATGATCCTTTGAGCAAGTAAACACACAAATAAACATCAATAACAATATAAATGCATAACTATAATGACCAATCAATAAAGGATACTCAATTTGGTGTAGCTCCAAATGCCATCACGATCTCAACCATTCTTCTTATAACTCCCCATTACTCACGCACCCGAGGTACCTCACTAGCCTCGCCCTCCATGACACCTCCGTCATGCGAGTTGGAGGTAGTCTCTGATAGTCATGCTGTTATCAACCTGACAGCCGGACACCGCCCGAGGGGTGGCACACACATACCAAGACTCAACAATAATGATAAACATCATTCACAGGAGGATAATCTAGCAGAATTGCCTATCTCCCGGTTCATCAATCATCAATCAATAATCATCAATTTTCATCAATATAACATCAAGTAATTAATTAAACAACAAACAACTAAGTTAGATGACAAAGTAGGCCATCCAACTTAACATGCAAGAAACACGCAATCTAACCCTAGTCTAACCATTAACAACTCACAATTCAATCACTCAAATACCACCCAATCAACTAAATGATCAATTCAACAATTTAAAGAAAGACAACCTAAACTTCAAATAATCATATCTTACATTCTACTAATCTAAACAACTCCAAATCAGTTTCAAACGCTCACCCATTCAATCAACTATATTAGCCATCTCATAAACTAACCAAGACACATCAAAATCAAACCCAACAACCCTAATACCTCAATGCACCTAGGCTGAAATTTCTGGATTTTTACCCAAACATTGCAATCAAAAATTCGGCATTATAATGGCGTTACCATGTAATTAACAAACTTTTAGAAATCGACGGCAATCGATTCCAATCGCAACAACTCAAGATATTCATCAAATGGCCAATCTATCAACTTTAAATACCTGAAAATAAATAATTTCGCTACAATGGTTCAAATCTCGTAGTAATACACATAAACGATCCCTAGCATGCGCTGAGCAATAATATAACTTCAAATTAACATTCTAACGGTTCAATAATCGATTATATGCAAAAACATAAAAAATGACTTTTGAGATCTAGAATTTTTCTCTCACCTTTGATGCGATATAAGCCTAGATATGCATGCAATGCGTGCCCAACAAGCGGAATCGTACTCGGCTTGAAATTCTACGGACAAAAACTAGATTTTCTATGAAAAAGTGCTTTGAAAACTTGAAGAAAAGCTTTGTTTTTTTCCTCTATGGCTCTCGGCCATGTATGTTTTTTTTGAGTGTGTTTTGTGTGTTTTGATGAAATATTATGCATATAAGGCTTGGTCAAATAAAATAAAAGAAAGTCAAAGTTAGTTTTTAGTCCTTTAATTGTTTTTCTAGTCTTTTAATTGATTTCTTGAGTATTTCATGCTCAACTAACAAATTAACACTTAAATTAATTATAGACAATATATTTTAGGCGACAAAGAATTTTACATTAAAACAGTTTCACCCAAGTCGGCTTAAAACTCGTTTTATTGCAAAAGAAAGTGTAAAAATCTTTAAAATTCCAAAACCGATTCCAAATCCGTTTTAATCAAACACGGGTCTATTAATACTTGAGGACTAGGTTTTAAGACGTTTAAAACACCCCTGTAAAAATTTTCGCGGACAAGTGTTTAAAAATACTATTCACCAAAACCGGCGATAAAATTTCTAACTCCGTTTTTTATGAAAATTTTATGAATGCACACTTAGCATGTATTAGGAGTATTAATCACATATTTAACACATTCTAAGTCATATAGCACATAAATAGGTTAATTCACGCAAAACAAGGTAAAGCACGCAAATCGAGATAAAGAAAAATATGGGGTCTCATATTCTGCCTCCCTTAAAGAAATTTCGTCCCCGAAATTCTTACTTGCTGAACGAAAAAGATTTGGATACTGCTGCTGCATCTGATCTCACCTCTCCCAAGTAGCTTCCTCGATACCGTGATGCTTCCACAACACCTTGACCATCGAAATCTTCTTCGACTTCAACTCTCGTTCCATCTGATCAAGAATACGAATCAGCCGCTCATCATAAGTCAGATTCTCACGAAGTTGTAACGGCTCTGGCTCGAGAATATGAGAAGAATCCGGATTATATTTCCTCAAATTAGACACGTGAAATACATCGTGGACATTAGAGAAATTCTCCGGTAAAGCCAACCGATATGCTAACTTACCAACTCTGCCAGTAATCTCAAACGGCCCCACAAACCTCGGACTTAGCTTACCACCTTTACCATAACGAGCAAACCCCTTACGAGGAGACAATCTCAAGAAAACCCGATCTCCGACTACAAACTCCAAATCCTGACAACGCTTATCAGCATAACTCTTGAATCTGCTCTGCGCCGTAAGCATTCTCTACCTGATCAACTGAACATTCTCGATCTTCTCTAGAAGCTCTGGCATAATAGTCAGATCAATAGTCTTCATCTCCCGTACTTCATCCCAATACAAAGGTGAACGACACTTACAACCGTAAAGAGCTGCAAAAGGTGACATCCCAATAGTAGCTTGATAACTATTGTTATAGGCAAACTCGGCAAGTGGTAGATGTTTCTCCTAGTTCTTCCCGAAGTCCAGAACACAAGCCCTAAGCATATCTTCCAGAATCTGAATAGTCCTCTCAGACTGACCATCGGTCTGTGGATGATACACTATACTGAAGTTAAGCTGAGTACCCAAAGTCTCCTGAAGTTTCTCCCACAAATGAGAAGTAAATTGAGGATCTCGATCCGAGACAATACTAGATGGAATCTCGTGAAGTCTAACAATCTGATCCAAATAAAGACCCGTCAACTTTGTAACTTCATCTCCCATCCGCATTAAAATAAAGTGAGCTGCCTTCGTCAAACAATCCACGACAACCCAAACTACATTGTTACCTCTCGGTGTTCTAGGCAAACCAGTGACGAAGTCCATCGTAATATGCTCCCATTTCCACTGTGGTATAGCCAATGGCTGAAGCAAACCTACTGGTCGTTGATGCTCGGCTTTCACTCGCTGACAAGTCAAACATCTAGACACGAACTGAGCAACTTCTCTCTTCATATTATTCCACCAATAATGTTGCTTCAAGTCCCGATACATCTTGGTTCCACCAGGATAAATAGTATACTTAGAATTATGAGCCTCCTCCAAAATACCTCGCCTCAAGCCCGGTTCATCGGGAACACAAACCCTGTTCCGAAACTGAAGAGTACCATTCTCATGCACTTTGAAGTCAGACTGATCATCCGTGATCTGATCCTTGATCTTCTGAAGTTTAACATCAAGTTGCTGAGCTTCTCTGATCTGAGACAACAATAAAGGCTGAATATGGAGATGTGAACACATCACCCCAACCTGAGTCAACTTCGGTCTCCAATAAGTGAATTCCTCAAGAACCTCCCATTTCTTGACAACCAAACAAGAAACACTCTCCTTACGGCTAAGAGTGTCTGCCACAAAATTTTCCTTCCAAGGCAGATAGCTGATAGAACAATTATAATCTCCAAGAAGTTCCATCCACCTCTGCTGACGCATATTCAACTCATTATGTGAGAATAAATACTTAAGACTCTTATGATCAGTGAAAATCTCGAACTTACTGCCCCACAGATAATGACGCCACTTTTTCAGTGAGAAAACAACAGATGCCAACTCAAGATCATGAGTCGGATAATTCACCTCAAAAGGTTTCAACTTTCTAGAAGCGTAGGCAATAACCCGACCATTCTGCATAAGAACACATCCTAAGCCCTCCTTGGATGCATCGCTATAAATGATCGTATTATCGGTCCTCTCTGATAGAGCAAGTATTGGAGCAGTAGTCAATCTCTTTTTCAATTCCTGAAACCCACTCTCACATTTCTCATCCCAAACAAAGCTAGTCTGTTTCTGAGTTAACTTAGAAAGTGGCCCGGCAATCTTCGAAAAGTCCTTGATAAACCTACGGTAATAACCCGCCAAGCCAAGAAAGCTACGAACCTCCGAAATATTCTTCGGACGTTTCCAAGACATCACCGATTCAATCTTAGTGGGATCTACAAAAATACCGCTCTGAGTGATAACATGACCAAGAAAAAATATGCATTGCAGCCAAAATTCACATTTGCTGAACTTGGCAAACAACTGATGCTCCTACAGCTTTTGTAAGACAAGCCGTAGATGTTGCTCGTGCTCCGATTCAGACTTAGAATAAACCAAGATATCGTCAATAAAGATCACCATGAACTAGTCCAAGTATGGCTGAAAAACCTGATGCATAAGGTCCATAAATGCTGTCGGTGCATTAGTTAATCCAAAGGGCATAACTACAAACTCATAATGCCCGTACCGAGTCCTGATGGCAGACGTCGGAACATCCTCCGTGCGAATCCGAAGCTGATAATACCCCTGCCTCAAGTCAAACTTAGAGTAGACTTTGGCTCCCTGAAGTTGATCAAACTCGTCAATCAGTGGCAAAGGATACTTGTTCTTGATGGTCACTTGATTCAAACCACGATAATTAATACACAATCTCAAGATACCATCCTTCTTCTTCATAAATAAAACAGGTGCTCCCCACGGTGAAGAACTCTGCTGAATGAAACCCTTCTCTATTAACTCCTGTAATTGAGTCTTTAGCTTTTTCAACTCAGCTGGTGCCATCCGGTACGCTAATTTTGAAATAGGTTGAGTACCGGGAATAAGATTAATCACAAACTTCACATCTCTCTCTGGCGGTAACCCTGGCAACTCCTTCGGAAATACATTGGGATATTCCCGAATAATAGGAACTTCCTCCAGCTGTAGCTTATTAGATGGCTTGTTGATCAAATAAGCCAGATAACCCGAACACCCCTTACTTACCAACTTAACGGCTTTAGTTGCTGAGATAACAAAACTTGTCTTAGCACCCCGGTTCCCTACTACCTCAACTACTGGCTGATCTGGAAAACGAAACTGTACTACCTTTGTTCTACAGTTCAACTGGGCATCATACTTAGAAAACCAATCCATACCCAAGATAACATCGTACCCCCGGATAGGAAATAAGATAAGGTCCGAAGGAAAATTATACCCCTTAACATGTATTATACAATCCTTACAAACTAGGCATGTCACGCCCCAACTCGACCCCTCCTATAATCAGTGAGGACGCAACGGAATTTCGGCAGTATAATGACAGTTAATAGGATACCGAGGTCCTAAACCAACCTCAATAGAACAACATACATCATAACTATATTATACAATAATCATTCCTCGTTATACGCCTCTGTTCCAACATAGTACATAAACCTTAATATACAATACAAAAACATATTGAGCCAATCTAGCAACCTAATCATAAACAAAAGAAAGGCTACTAAGACAACATCAACTAATTCATTAACTTAACAACATCTTATACATTATAAACTACAAAGAAGATAAAAGTCTACTAAGTTAATTTACAAGATAATAAAACATGTACGACATCACGGATAAGACTCTGGAACATAGGACTCATCCACGTAAGGCACGTTTTCCACATTCTCCTCTTCAAGAGGCACATACCCGTAATCCTGCGAAAGTACACCTGTATGCATGCAATAATAGAGAGTGAGCTTATATAAAATAAGCCCAGCGAGGATTCGATAGATCTCGAGCAAGGTCTACTAAACTCCTTGGAATAATCCTTTGAGTCAGTAAACACACAATAACAACAATAATAATATCATCACATAACTATATGACCATTCAATAAAGGATACTCTAGTTGATGTAGCTCCAAACACCATCATGATCATAATACCCTTCTTGTGACTCCCATAAACTCACGCACCCGGGGTACCCCCAATAACCTCTCCCTCCATGACTCCTCCGTCATGCGAGCTAGAGGCAATCTCTAATAGTCATGTCGTTATCAACCCGATAGCCCAATGCTGCCCGAGAGGTGGCACACACATACCAGAGACCCAGCAATAATAATAAACATAAATCATTCACAGGAGGACAGTCTAGTAGAACTGTTTATCTCCCGGCATCAATCATCAATCAATAATCATCAATAATCATCCATAATCAAATTATCATCATAATAACATCAATAACTAATTTAACAACTTATAACTAAGTTAGATGACAAAGTAGGCCATCTAACCGAACATGCATTAAACACACAATCAAACCCTAATTTACCCGTCAACAACTCACAATTCAATCACTCAACCCACACCAAATCAACTAAGGCTCAATCTAACATTTTAAAGAAAGACAACCTAACTTCAAATAATCATATCTTACATTCTACTAATCCAAACGACGCCAAACCAGTTTCTATCACTCACCCATTCAACCAACTACATTAGCCCCCTCGGAAAACCACCATAACACCTCCAAAGCATGCCCGATAATCCTAAAACCCTAAGGTCTCAAGGCTGAATTTTCCGTATTTTCACCCAAACATCATAATCAAAAATTCGGCATTACAACGGCGCTACCACGTAATTATCAAAAATTTAGAAATCGACGGCAATCAATTCCGATCAACACAACTCAATTTAATCAACATTGAACAAATTAATCAAATTTAAATACCCGAAAAATAAAAATTATGCTACAACTGATAAAAACTCGTAGTATTACAGCTAAGTGATCCCTAGTATGCAAGGAACAATAATCTAACATCAGATTAGAATTCTAACGGTTCGATTTTCATTTATACGCAAAAATGTAAAAGACAACTTTTGAGATCCATAATTTTTCTCTGACCTTTGATGCGATATAAGCCAAGGAATGCATGCAATGCGTGCCCAACAAGCGGAATCCAACTCGGCACGAAATTCTACGGACAAAAACTAGCTTTTTCTTTGAATTTTTGCTTTGAAAACCTTGAAAACTCTTTCTCTTTTTCTCTCCTTTCCCTCTCGGCAATGTGTGTGCAATTGTGGGTGTGTTTGTGCTTTGTGAGTGTGTGTTGGTGATATAAGCTTGTTGGTCAATCATTTAAATGAAAGTCAAAGTTGAAACTTAGCATTTTTTTATGTTTTCTTGACTTTAAATGCATTTTCTTAATCACCAAAGTTCAAAACAATTATTCAACACCCAAGCTAGCTCAAGTAAATTATTTTTAGGTGACAAGAAGTTTTACAATCAAACAATTTCACCCGAGTCGGCTTAAAACTCAATTTTCGCAAAAGTCGGTATAAAAACCCTAATAAATTCTTAATCCGATTTTAAAACCGTTTTAATCAAACACATGTCTATTAAAGTCCGTGGACTAGGTCTAGAAGGGTTAAAAAGACTAGTTTCAAAATTTTAGCGGACGTGTTTTGAAAACACTATTCACTAAAAATCGACGATAAAATTTTTGACTCCATTTTTTATGAAAATTTCATGAATGCACATGTAGCACGTATTAGGAGTATTGATATCAAAATTATAACATTCTAGGCCCTATAGCATATAAACAGGTCATATGCACGCAAAAGGAGACAAAGCACGTAAATCAAGTTAAGGCAGATAAGTGGGGTTTCACATTCTCCCCCCCTTAAAGAAATTTCACCCTCGAAATTCTTACTTGATGAACTGAACAAATCTAGGTACTGCTGCTGCATCTGATCCCGTCTCTCCTAAGTAGCTTCCTCGATACCGTGATGCTTCCACAACACCTTAACCATCGGAATCTTCTTCCACCTCAACTCTCGTTCCATCTAATCAAGAATACGAATCGGATGCTCGTCATAAGTCAGATTCTCACGAAGCTGTAACAGCTCTGGCTCAAGAATATGAGAAGGATCTGGATTATATTTCCACAAATTAGACACCTGAAATACATCGTGGACATTAGAGAAGTTCTCCGGTAAAGCCAACTGATATGCCAACTTACCAACCCTGCCGGTAATCTCAAACGGCCCAACAAATCTCGGACTCAGCTTTCCACCTTTACCATAACGAACAAACCCTTTACGAGGAGACAATCTCAAGAAAACCCGATCTCCGACTGCAAACTCCAAATCCCGACGACGCATATCAGCATAACTCTTGAATCTGCTCTGCACCGTAAGCATTCTCTACCTGATCAACTGAACATTCTCGATCTTCTCTAGAAGCTCTGGCATAATAGTCGGATCAATAGTCTTCATCTCCCGTACTTTATCCCAATACAAAGGTGAACGGCACTTACAACCGTAAAGAGCTGCGAAAGGTTCCATCCCAATAGTAGCTTGATAACTATTGTTATAGGCAAACTCGGCAAGTGGTAGATGTTTCTCCTAGTTCTTCCCGAAGTCCAGAACACAAGCCCTAAGCATATCTTCCAGAATCTGAATAGTCCGCTCAGACTGACCGTCGGTCTGTGGATGATACGCGGTACTGAAGTTCAATTGAGTACCCAAGGTCTCCTGAAGTTTTTCCCACAAACGAGAAGTAAATCGAGGATCTCGATCTGAGACAATACTAGATGGAATACCGTGAAGTCTAACAATCTGATCCAAATAAAGACCCGTCAACTTTGTAACCTCATCTCTCATCCTCATCGCAATAAAATGAGCTGTCTTTGTCAAATGATCCACAACAACCCAAACTGCATCATTACCCCCTTGGAGTTCTAGGAAAACCAGTGACGAAGTCCATCGTAATATGCTCCCATTTCCACTCTGGTATAGCCAACGGCTGAAGCAAACCTGCTGGTCGTTGATGCTCGGCTTTTACCCTCTGACAAGTCAAACATCTAGATACAAACTGAGCAACCTCCCTCTTCATATTATTCCACCAGTAATGTTGCTTCAAATCCCGATACATCTTGGTTCCACCGGGATGAATAGTGTGCTTAGAATTATGAGCTTCCTTCAAAATACCTCGCCTCAAGCCCGGTTCATCGGGAACACAAACCCTGTTCCGAAATCGAAGAATACCATCCTCATGCAGTTTAAAGTCAGGCTGATCATCCGTGATCTGATCCTTGATCTTTTGAAGTTTAACATCAAGTTGCTGAGCTTCTCTGATCTGAGACAACAATAAAGGCTGAATACGGAGATGTGAACACATCACCCCAACCTGAGTCAACTCCGATCTCCAATAAGTGAATTCCTCAAGAACCTCCCACTTCTTGACAGCTAAACAAGAAATACTCGCCTTCCGACTAAGAGCATCTGCTACAACATTTGCCTTGCCAGGCAGATAATTGATAGAACAATTATAATCTCCAAGAAGCTCCATCTACCTCCGCTGGCGCATATTCAACTCCTTCTGTGAGAACAAGTACTTCAGACTCTTATGATCAGTGAAAATCTCGAACTTACTGCCCCACAGATAATGATGCCACTTCTTCAGTGTGAAGACAACTGCTGCCAACTCAAGATCATGAGTCGGATAATTCACCTCATAAGGCTTCAACTTCCGGGAAGCATAGGCAATAACTCGGCCATCCTGCATAAGAACACATCCCAAGCCCTCCTTGGATGCATCGCTGTAAATAACCATATTATCGGTCCCTTCTGGTAGAGCAAGTACTGGAGCAGTAGTCAACCTCTTTTTCAACTCCTGAAACCCACTCTCACACTTCTCATCCCAATTAAAGATAGTCCATTTCTGAGTCAACTTAGAAAGTGGCCCAGCAATCTTCGAAAGGTCCTTGACAAACCTACGGTAATAACCCGCCAAGCCAAGAAAGCTACGGACCTCAGAAACACTCTATGGCCATTTCCAAGACATCACCGATTCAATCTTAGTGGGATCTACAGAAATACCGCTCTGTGTAATAACATGGCCAAGAAAATATATGCGTTGCAGCCAAAATTCACATTTGCTGAACTTGGCAAACAACTGATGCTCTTGCAGCTACTCTAATACAAGCCGTAGATGTTGCTCGTGCTCCGATTCAGATTTAGAATAGACCAAGATATCATCAATAAAGATCACCACGAACTGGTCTAAATACGGCTGAAAAACCCGATGCATAAGGTCCATGAATGCTGCCGGTGCATTAGTTAATCCAAAGGGCATAACAACAAACTCATAATGCCCGTACCGAGTCCTAAAGGCAGACTTCGGAACATCCTCCGTGCGAATCCGAAGCTGATAATACCCCTACCTCAAATCAAATTTAGAATAGACTTTGGCTCCGTGAAGTTGATCGAACAACTCGTCAATCAGTGGCAAAGGATACTTGTTCTTGATGGTCACCTGATTCAAACCACGGTAATCAATACACAATCTCAAGGTACCATCCTTCTTCTTCATAAATAAAACAGGAGCTCCCCAAGGTGAAGAACTCTGCTGAATAAATCCCTTCTCCAATAACTCCTGCAACTGAGTCTTCAACTCCTTCAACTCAGCTGGTGCCATCCGGTACGCTAATTTAGAAATAGGTTGAGTACCGGGAATAAGATTGATCACAAACTCCACATCTCTCTCTGGCGGTAACCCTGGCAACTCCTCGGGAAATACATTGGGATATTCCTGAATAATAGGGACTTCCTCTAGCTGTAGCTTATCAGATGGCTTGTTGATCAAATAAGCTAGATAACCCGAACACCCCTTACTCACCAACTTAACGGCTTTAGTTGCTGAGATAACAAAACTCGTCTTTGTACCCCGGTTCCCTACTACCTCAACTACTGGCTGATTTGGCAAACGAAACTGTACTACCTTGGTTCTACAGTTCAACTGGGCATTATACTTAGAAAGCCAATCCATACCCAAGATAACATCATACCCCCGGATAGGAAATAAAATAAGGTCCGAAGGAAAATTATGCCCCTTAACATGTATTATAGAATCTTTACAAACTAGTCCAGTCACATACTTATCAGTCAAAGAGGTACTAATCTCAACCACATAAGGCAATCTTTCAGGTTGCAAATTAACACGTTGCACACAAGCAGGAGTAATGAAAGAATGTGTAGCACCAGAATCAATCAACACTTTAACAAGTTGATCAAGTATAAGGAAGTTACCTTCCACAACTGCAGTCTCCTCAGGCATCTCCTCTAAGTCAACTGTGTAGGTCCGAGCCTGAACCCGCTGCTGCTGCTGAGGTGCACTGGCTGCAGGTCGGCCCTGATAACCCTGAGTTGTTGTCCGACCCTCAGTCATCGCATACCTAGGGCAATCCCTCGCCCTATGCTGATTGCTGCAGCAACCTAAACACGTCCCTGCTTTCACCCTGCAATCGGCCTCCACATGCCCCGTGCGGTTGTAGTGTGTACACTGCGATGATGATGCACTAACACTACCCCTAGAAGAACCAGGAGCTGAAGAAACAGCTGATCTAGCCTGCTGTTGCTGAGGTCTTACCAAACTAGGCCTGTACAGACCCTGAGGCTGGGTTGGCCTGAACTGGGACTGAACCTGATATGGTCCCTGCTGAAACTGAGGCCGATAGTAACTCTGCTGACCCTGTGGCCTATAAGTACCCTGCTATGTGGGTGGCCTGTACACAACCTGTTGTACTAGAGGCCTATACATACTCTGCTAATACTGCGGCTGATACGGCCTCTTACTAGGCTGACTAGACACAAGCTGGTCCCCCTTTCTCTTCTCTAGTCTAGAAGCTGCCTCAAAAGCCTCAATGAAAATATCATACCGATTCAGAGCCATAACATCCTGAATCTCGGGCCTCAACCCCAACATGAACCTACGAGTCCTCCGCTCCTCGTCTGCCACATACTCCGGTGCATACCGGGACAATCGAGTAAATGTGGCCTCATATTGAGCCACTGTAACATCTCCCTGAACCAAGGCTAGAAACTCTGCCTCTCTCCGTTCCCTCGTAATCCTCGGGACATACTTTGCCCGGAAAGCCATCAGAAAGGTACCCCAAACATACGGAATACCCTATGCTGCCCAGCTAGTCCTTACCGCGCGCCACCACTCCTCTGCCTCATCATCTAACAAGTACACGGCAAAAGAGACTTTCTGCTCATCAGTATAGCCAAGTGGATCATAAATCTTCTCCAACTTGCTAATCCATGCCTCCGCCTTCCTATCATCCGGCTCCCCCTAAAATCTAGGTGGATGATATCCTAAGAACTCCTTCAGGGTACCACGCCCGTGGTTACCACCCTGAATATTCAATAGCTGAGCTTGCATAGCCTGATTCTGGGCAGCCTGCCCTGCTAATAACTGTGCCTGACTAGCCACTAACTCTGCAATCCTCTCCATAGCTGCCCCTAATCGGTCATCATCCCTATCACGGCCCGGTGTTGCGTTACTCGGAGTCTCATCAATCATCTCATGCCTACCTCTGGTTCTCGGTCAACCGGCCATTCTACTATCAAAGAGTTAGCACAGTTAAAGCACGTAAACAGATTATAAACAATTATTAACACCTAAACAACAAACTCATATAAAACACATAAATAAATTGATCACATAATTACATAAGCACTAAAGCACATAATCACTTAATCATTTAATCATTTAATACATAGTTCACTTTTCTTTCTTTTCATACATACTTTCATGCTAAGACCATTACCTACATTCCGAGAATACCCTGGCTGACAACTAACTTGAGCTCTGATACCACTTAAATGTCACGCCCCAACTCAACACCTCCTATAATCAGTCAGGACGCAACGGAATTTCAGCAGTATAACGACAGTAAATAGGATACCGAGGTCCTAAACCAACCTCAATAGAACAACATACATCATAATTATATTATACAGTAATCATTCCTCGTTATACGCCTCCATTCCAACATAGTACATAAACCTTAATATACAATACAAAAACATATTGAGCCAATCTAGCAACCTAATCATAAACAAAAGAAAGGCTACTAAGACAACATCAACTAATTCATTAACTTAACAACATCTTATACATTATAAACTACAAAGCAGATAAAAGTCTACTAAGTTAATTTACAAGATAATAAAACATGTACGACATCACGGATAAGACTCTGGAACATAGGACTCATCTATGTAAGGCACGTTTTCCACATTCTCCTCTTCAAGAGGCACGTACCCGTAATCCTGCGAAAGTACACATGTATGCATGCAATAATAGAGAGTGAGCTTATATAAAATAAGCCCAGCGAGGATTCGATAGATCTCGAGCAAGGTCTACTAAACTCCTTGGAATAATCCTTTGAGTCAGTAAATACACAATAACAACAATAATAATATCATCACATAACTATATCACCATTCAATAAACGATACTCTACTTGGTGTACCTCCAAACACCATCACCATCATAATAGCCTCCTTGTGACTCCCATAAACTCACGCACCCGGGGTACCCCCAATAACCTCTCCCTCCATGACACCTCCGTCATGCGAGCTGGAGGCAATCTCTAATAGTCATGTCGTTATCAATTCGACAGCCCAATGTTGCCCGAGAGGTGGCACACATATACCAGAGACCCAGCAATAATAATAAACATCAATCATTCACAGGAGGACAGTCTAGCAGAACTGTTTATCTCCCAGCATCAATCATCAATCAATAATCATCAATAATCATCCATAATCATATTATTATCATAATAACATCAATAACTAATTTAACAACTTATAACTAAGTTAGATGACAAAGTAGGCCATCTAACCGAACATGCATTAAACACACAATCAAACCCTAATTTACCCGTCAACAACTCACAATTCAATCATTCAACCCACACCCAATCAACTAAGGCTCAATATAACATTTTAAAGAAAGACAACCTAACTTCAAATAATCATATCTTACATTCTACTAATCCAAACAATGTCAAACCAGTTTCTATCACTCACCCATTCAGCCAACTACATTAGCCCCCTCGGAAAACCACCATAACTCCTCCAAAGCATGCCCGATAACCCTAAAACCCTAAGGTCTCAAGGCTGAATTTTACGGATTTTCACCCAAACATCATAATCGAAAATTCGGCATTACAACGGCGCTACCACGTAATTATCAAACATTTAGAAATCGACGGCAATCGATTCCGATGAACACAACTCAATTTAATCAACATTGAATAAATTAATCAAATTTAAATACTCGAAAAATAAAAATTATGCTACAACCGATAAAAACTCGTAGTATTACAGCTAAGTGATCCCTAGCATGCAAGGAACAATAATCTAACATCAGATTAGAATTCTAACGGTTCGATTTTCATTTATACGCAAAAATGTAAAAGACAACTTTTGAGATCCATAATTTTTCTCTGACCTTTGATGTGATATAAGCCTAGGAATGCGTGCAATGCGTGCCCAACAAGCGGAATCCAACCCGGCACGAAATTCTATGGACAAAAACTAGCTTTTTCTTTGAATTTTTGCTTTGAAAACCATGAAAACTCTTTCTCTTTTTCTCTCCTCTCCCTCTTGGCAATGTGTGTGCAATTGTGGGTGTGTTTGTGCTTTGTGAGTGTGTGTTGGTGATATAAGCTTGTTGGTCAATCATTTAAATGAAAGTCAAAGTTGAAACTTAGCATTTTTTTGTGTTTTCTTGACTTTAAATGCATTTTCTTAATCACCAAAGTTCAAAACAATTATTCAACACCCAAGCTAGCTCAAGTAAATTATTTTTAGGTGACAAGAAGTTTTACAATCAAACAATTTCACCGAGTCGGCTTAAAACTCGATTTTCGCAAAAGTCGGTGTAAAAACCCTAATAAATTCTTAAGCCGATTTTTAAACCGTTTTAATCAAACATAGGTCTATTAAATTCCGTGGACTAGGTCTAGAAGGGTTAAAAAGACCAGTTTCAAAATTTTAGCGGACGTGTTTTGAAAATACTATTCACTAAAAATCGACGATAAAATTTCTGACTCCGTGTTTTATGAAAATTTCATGAATGTACATTTAGCACGTATTATGAGTATTGATATCAAAATTATAACATTCTAGGCCCTATAGCATATAAACAGGTCATATGCACGCAAAACGAGACAAAGCAAGTAAATCAAGTTAAAGCAGATAAGTGGGGTTTCACAAGGCCAGTCACATACTTATCAGTCAAAGAGGTACTAATCTCAACCACATAAGGCAGTCTTTCAGGTTGCACATTAACATGTTGCACACAAACAAGAGTAATGAAAGAATGCGTAGCACCAGAATCAATCAACACTTTAACAAGTTGATCAAGTATAAGGAAGTTACCTTCCACAACTGCAGTCTCCTCATGCATCTCTTCCAAGTCAACTGCGTAGGCCCGAGCCTGAACCCGCTGCTGCTGAGGTGCACTGCCCACAGGTCTACCCTGATAACCCTGAGTCGCTGCCCAACCCTCAGTCCTCTGATATCTAGGGCAATCCCTTGCCCTATGCTGATTGCTACCGCAACCCAAACAAGCTCCTGACTTCACCCTGCAGTTGGCCTCCACATGGCCCTGGCACTTGCAGTAAGTACACTGCGGTGATGATGCACTAACACTGCCCCTAGAAGAACCAGAAGCTGAAGAAGTAGCTGTACCAGCCTGCTGCTGAGGTCTAACAAATCTAGGCTTGTATTGGCCCTGAGACTGGGCCGGCCTAAACTGAGACTGAGCCTGGTAAGACCCCTGCTAAAACTATGGCCGATAATAACTCTGCTGACCCTACGGTTTGTAAGAACCCTGCTGAGCTGGCAGCCTGTACGCACCCTACTGTACGGGAGGCCTATACACTCCCTGCTGACCCTGTGGCTGAAATGGCCTCTTGCTATGCTGGCTAGATACAATCTGTTCCCCCTTTCTCTTCTCCAGTCTAGAAGCTGCATCAAAGGCCTCCGTAAGTATATCATACTGATTCAGGGCCATCGCATCCTGAATCTTGGGCCTCAACCCCAACATGAATCTACGAGTCTTACGTTCCTCGTCAGCCACATACTCTGGTGCATACTGGGACAACCTAGTGAAAGTGGCCTCATACTGAGCCACTGAAGCATCTCCCTGTACTAAGGCTAAAAACTATGCCTCTCTCCGCTCCCTCGCAATCCTCGGGACATACTTTGCCCGGAAAGCTAACAAAAAGGTACCCCAAACATACGAAATATCCTGAGTCGCCCAGCTAGTCCTCATCGTGCACCACCATTCTTCTGCCTCATCATCCAGCAAGTACACGGCAAAGGTGACCTTCTGCTCATCGGTATAATCCATAGGGTCAAAAATCTTCTCCACCTTACTAATCCATACCTCAGCCTTTCGATCATCCGATTCCCACTGAAACCGCGGTGGACAATACCCTAAAAACTCTTTCAGTGTACCACGCCCGTGGTACCCACCTTGTACGTTCAGTAACTGATTCTGCAATGCCTGGGTTTGGGCAGCCTGCCCTGCCAGTAACTGTGCCTACCCGGCCATGATCTTGGTTAACCTATCAAAAGCTACTCCGAAGCAATCATCATCCCTAACTTGGCCTGGTGCCACATTTCTCGGAACCTCATCAGTCATCTCAGGCCTACCTCTAGTCCTCGGTCTACCCGTCATTCTACTAATCAAAGAGTTAGCATAGGTTATAGCACATTAACAAACTATGAACAACTATTAACACATAAACAACAAACACATATACAACACATAAATCACTTAAGTATCAATCACATAAACAAATTAGTCACATAATCACATAAGCACTAAATCACATAATTACTTAATCACTTAGCCATATTGACACATAGTTCACTTTTCTTTCACTTCATACATACTTTAGTACTAAGACCATTACCCGCAATCCGAGAATACCTCGGCTGACAGCTAACATGTGCTCTGATACCACTTAAATGTCACGCCCCAACTCGACCCCACTTATAATCTGTTAGGACGCAACAAAATTTCGGCAGTATAACGACAGTAATTAAGACACCGAGGCTCTAAACCAACCTCTCAGAACATCATACAATCAAACTCCTCAACCAAACAACAATCAATTCCACAATACCATCAACAACATACAACATAACCATATTATACAATAATCATTCTTAGACGATCCATTCATAGTTATACGCCTCCGTTCCAACATAATACCTTAACTTTAACATACATATCAAAATAGACTATAAACCAATTTAGTAATCTAAACAAGGTCAAAAGAAGATTACTAAACCATTATACATAAGTCTTTATACTAAGGTAGGTTTTACAATACATCATATTACAATAACTATAAACAATCTCATGGCAAAGAGTCCTGCACATAAGACTCATCCATGTAAGGCACATTTTCCCCTTCTAGAGGCACATACCCGTAATCTTGCTCAAGGACACCTGTATGCATATAATAATAGAGAGTGAGCTTATATAAAACAAGCTGAGTGAGGATCCGATAGATCTCGAACAGTATTTATTATACTCCTTGGAAATGATCCTTTGAGCAAATAAACGCATAAACAAACATGAATAACAATATAAACACATAACTATAATGACCAATCAATAAAGGATACTCAATTTGGTGTAGCTCCAAATGCCATCACGATCTCAACCATTCTTCTTATAACTTCCCATTACTCATGCACCCGAGGTACCTCACTAGCCCCGCCCTCCATGACACCTCTGTCATGCGAGCTGGAGGTAGTCTCTGGTTGTCATGCCGTTATCAACCGGACAGCTCGACGCTGCCCGAGAGGTGGCACACACATACCAAGACTCAACAATAATAATACACATCATTCACAGGAGGATAATCTAGCAGAATTGCCTATCTCCCGGTTCATCAATCATCAATCAATATAACATTAATATAACATCAAGTAATTAATTAAACAACAAACAACTAAGTTAGATGACAAAGTAGGTCATCCAACTTAACATGCATGAAACACGCAATCTAACCCTAGTCTAACCATTAACAACTCACAATTCAATCACTCAAATACCACCCAATCAACTAAATGCTCAATTCAACAATTTAAAGAAAGACAACCTAAACTTCAAATAATCATATCTTACATTCTACTAATCCAAACAACTCCAAATCAGTTTCAAAGGCTCACCCATTCAATCAACTATATTAGCCCTCTCGGAAACAAACCAAGACACATCAAAATCAAGCCCAACAACCCTAAAACCTCAATGCACCTAGGCTGAAATTTTTGGATTTTTACCCAAACATTGCAATCAAAAATTCGGCATTATAACGGCGTTACCATGTAATTAATAAACTTTTAGAAATTGACGGCAATCGATTCCAACCTCAACAATCAAGATATTCATCAAATGGCCAATCTATCAACTTTAAATACCCGAAAATAAATAATTTCGCTACAATGGTTCAAATCTTGTAGTAATACACATAAACGATCCCTAGCATGCGCTGAGCAATAATATAACTTCAAATTAACATTCTAACGGTTCAATAATCAATTATATACAAAAACATAAAAAAATTTCTTTTGAGATCTAGAATTATTCTCTCACCTTTGATGCGATATAAGCTTAGATATGCGTGCAATACGTGCCCAACAAGCGGAATCCACCTCGGCATGAAATTCTACAGACAAAAACTAGGTTTTTTCATGAAAAATTGCTTTGAAAACTTGAAGAAAAGCTTCATTTTTTTCCTCTATGGCTCTCAGCCATGTATGTGTTTTTTGAGTATGTTTTGTGTTGTGTTTTGTATGTGTTGATGAAATATTATGCATATAAGGATGGTCAAATAAAATAAAAGAAAGTCAAGTTAGTTTTTAGTCCTTTAATTGTTTTTCTAGTATTTTAATTCATTTCCTGAGTATTTCTTGCTCAACTAACAAATTAACACTTAAATTAATTCTAGACAATATATTTTAGGTGACAAAGAATTTTACATTAAAACAGTTTCACCCGAGTCGGCTTAAAGCTCGTTTTCTTGCAAAAGAAAGTGTAAAAATCTTTAAAATTTCAAAACCGATTCCAAATCCGTTTTAATCAAACACGGGTCTATTAATACTCGAGGACTAGGTTTTAAGTCGTTTAAAACACCCCTGTAAAAATTTTAGCTTACAGGTGTTCAAAAATACTATTCACCAAAACCGGCGATAAAATTTCTAACTTCGTTTTTTATGTAAATTTCATGAATGCACACTTAGCATGTATTAGGAGTATTAATCACATATTTAACACATTCTAAGTCATAGAGCTCATTAACAGGTCAATTCACACAAAACAAGGTAAAGCACACAAATCGAGATAAAGCAAAATATGGGTCTCACCTTAAGACTTCTATATTTCATTCTATATCTCCAGCCATTGATTTCAATATTTTATTTCATCCTATTACTATTCATTTGAATGTAATTTTTCCTTTGGTATACCATTTTATTTGAAAGTAATTTTTCCTTTGGTATATCATTGTCATTCTTGTTGATCCTTGTTAATCCTATTGTTTTATTACTAAATGTTGAGCCATTGCTTTGCTTTTAATTGCTCACTCAAAGTACTCGGCACTGTCCTATTGTTATCATTTCTTATTCGTACTTCTTTGGTATTGCGTGCTAAGATACTCTTGCCACTCATGTTTTCTATTGAATTAATCATCTCTTATTTCTTAATTTCATTTCGCCTCAAGTACAACTTACTTGTTGGTTCCTTGAACAATCATCGAGAATTAAAATGTCTACTTGTTCAGGAATTTTTGTTCAACATACTCAGTACTATTTTGACTCATCATCATCCTTTGTTCGTACTTATTTAACTGATAGGTGCTGAGACATTCCTTATCTTAGTTATCATGCTTTCTTATTAAACTATTAGCCTCTTGATTCTCTAACCTGTTTGACCTCTTGTTCACTTGATTGTTGGCTCGAATATGACTTTCCATATTCTTATTTCCTTGTAAATTTCATAAGAGCCATATTCTGACCAATGTCACTTTTGAGATATTCCCTTGATCAGTAATCATTCATGTTATTGTGAATGAGTTTTTAAACCCTCGGGGTATTCATAGAGCTCTTTTGTATAGTAGGGGATGATTGATAAGTAGTGGTGTCATGCTAAGACTTTGGATTGCGAATTCTTTCATATGCAATATGATATTAGGTGGGAGAGAATTATGAATTGAAGATTGTCTTGGAATTATGATCATCAACTTGCAGTCAACAGAATTTGTTCTTTTAAGGTTTTTGGTTAGGTGTCATCCTAAGAGATAAATGGGAACTAAGAGAAGTATTATTAAGTGTAACGATTGAGGATTTAATTGTCTGTCAATTTGAGAATTGCGCAGACGCAATTGTTTTAAGGGGGGGAGAATGTGAAACCCCAGTTTTTGTCTTTACCTCGATTTGCGTGTCTTTGCCTCGATTTGCATTATTTGACCTGTTTATGTGTTATATGAGTTAGAATGTGCTAAATATGTGATATATATTCCTAATACATGCTATGTGTGCATTCATGAAATTTTTATCAAAAAGGCATTGAAAATTTTATCATCGATTTTTGTGAATAGTGTTTCAAATACCTGTTCGCTAAAATTTTTACAGGGGTGTTTTAAACGTCTTAAAACTTAGTCCTCCATTATTAATAGACCCATGTTTGATAAAAATTGATTCTGAAATGGAATAGTAATTTAAATAGACTTTTTCGGGCAAAAAGTAGCGTTTTTTAGCCAAATAGTGATTTCTTCTAAACCCGATTCTTGAATTGACTTTCGTTGACCTAGTATATATTAATATAAATGTATTTATATGTGGTATTAAATTATTTTAGATTAATTGTGCATTCAAAAGACATTTGAAAATAAATAATATGACTTTTCACCTTCTTTTGCAGAAAATCGAGTTTTAAGCCGACTCGGGTGAAATTTTTTGAATGTAAAACTTTTTGTCACGTAAAAATAAACTACTTGAGATAGTTTAGGTGTTGCATAATTAATTTGAGCAAGAGTAGTCAAGAAAATGAATTAAAAGGAGACAAGAAAACACTAAAAATAATTAGTTTCCACCTTTGACTTTCTTTTATTTGTTTGACCTTTGCTTAATATATCATCAACACACATCAAAATCTCACAAAACACACTCATTTTACACACACATTACCGAAATTCCAAGGGGAGGCAAAAAGAAGGCATTTTCAAGGTTTTTCAAAGCATTTTTCACATAGATTTTGTAAATCAAGGCCAAATCTGTCACGCCCCAACTCGACCCCACCTACGATCAGTCAGGACGCAACGGAATTTCAGCAGTAACGACAGTAAATAGATTACCGAGGTTCTAAACCAACCTCGTTAATAACATTAAACATTCAAAATTCCATAACCATACATACAACAACTCCTTAACAGCATAACAACATACAACCTAACCGTAGTATACAATAATCAGTCTTCGTTATCTGCCTCCGTTCCAACATGACATACAATACCTCAACTTTATCATACATTTCAAAAGTAAGTTGAGACACATTTACAACTTAACCATAAACAAAAGAAAACCGCTAAGTTAACATCATTTGGTTCATCATCTTTTCAATATCTATTACATTAAGAACCATAAGGCATATAAAGTCTATTAAACTAATATACAAGACATTTAAACAACATAAAGTCATGGATAAGACTCGGGAACATATGACTCATCCACTAAAAGCACATTTTCGACATTCTCCTCTTCAGGAGGCACGAACCCGTAATCTTGTGAAAGTACACCTGAAACATGCATTAATAGAGAGTGAGCTTATATACATAAGCCCAGTGAGGATCCGATAGATCTCGACAGTATTCACTACGCTCCTTGGATTTAGTCCTTTGAGCAAGTAAACACACAACAACAATAATAACATAAATAAAGCTATCATCACATAACTATATAACCAATCAATAAGGATACTCTATTTGGTGTAGCTCCAAACGCCATCACGATCTCAACCGTTCTTCTTATAACTCCCCATTACTCACGCACCCGAGGTACCTCACTAGCCCCTCCCTCCATGACACCTCCGTCATGCGAGCTGGGGGTAGCCTATGGCAGTCATGCCGTTATCAACCCGACAGCCCGATGCTGCCCGAGAGGTGGCACACACATACCAAGACTCCATATTCATCAATCACACAAGCATAAATCAATCAATCAATTGGGAGATCAGCAACAAGAGTGCCCGATTCCCGCATTCAGTAATAATCAATCAATAACATCAATATAACATCAATATTAAATTAAACAACAAGCAACGTAGTTAGATGACAAAGTAGGCCATCTAACCGGACATGCATAATATACATAATTAAACTCTAAATTACTCAACAACAACTCACCATTCATCACTCGAACACTACCCAACCATCTAAGGCATCGTTCAAGAAATTAAAGAATGACAACCTAAACTTCTAAAATTCATAACTTACAATCTACTAATCCAAACATTGCCAAATCAGTTCCTATCACTCACCCATTCAACCTACTACATTAGCCCTCTCGGAAATCCACCATAACACCTCTAAATCATGCCCGATAACCCTAAAATCCTAAGATGTCATGGCTGGATTTTCCGGATTTTCACACAAACAATGTAATCGAAAATTCGGCATTACAACAGCGCTAACACGGAATTATCAGGTATTTAGAAATCGACGGCAATCGATTTCGAGCAACGCAACTCAATTAAATCAACTTTGAACATTTTAATCAAAATTAAATACCCGGAAAATAAAAATTATGCTATATCCGACAGAAACTCGTAGTATTAGTATATAATGATCCCTAGCATGCAAGGAGCAATAATCTAACATCAGATTTCAATTCTAACGGTTCAATCTTCATTTATACGCAAAAACACAAAAATGACATTTTGAGATCTAGAATTTTTCTCTCACCTTAGATGCGATATAAGCCTAGGAATGCGTGCTATGCGTGCCCAACAAGCAGAATCCAAGTCGGTGCGAAGTTTCACGGACAAAAACTAGGTTTTTTCTTTGAAAAATTGGATTGAAAGCTTAAGTTTTTCTCTTCTCTTTTCTCCCTCTTCTCTCTCGGCAATGTATGTGTGTGTGATGGTGTTTTTGTGTTGTGTGAGTGTGTGTAGGTGACATTAGCTTATAAGGTCAATTATTTAATTAAAGTCAAAGTTATTTTAATAGGTATTTTTGTATTTTTAATGACTTTAATTGCATTTTAGTGCTCACCAAGTTAAAAATAATTATGCAACCCCCAAGATATCTCAAGTGAGTTATTTTTAGGTGACAAGAAGTTTTACATTCAAAGAATTCCACCCGAGTCGGCTTAAAACTCGATTTTCGCAAAAGTCGGTGTAAAAACCCTAATAAATTCTTAAGCCGATTTTAAAACCGTTTTCATCAAACACAGGTCTATTAAAGTCCGTGGACTAGGTCTAGAAGGGTTAAAAAGACCAGTTTCAAAATTATAGCGGACGTGTTTCGAAAACACTATTCACTGAAAATCGACGATAAAATTTCTGATCCCGTTTTTGATGAAAATTTCATGAATGCACATTTAGCACGTATTAGGAGTATTGACATCAAAATTATAACATTCTAGGCCCTATAGCACATAAACAGGTCATATGCACGCAAAACGAGACAAAGCACGTAAATCAAGTTAAAGCAGAAAAATGGGGTTTCACATTCTCCCCTCCTTAAAACAATTGCGTCCGCGCAATTCTCGAACTGATAGACAATTAAATCCTCAATCGTTACGCATAACAATACTTCTCTTAGTTCCCATTTATCTCTTAGGATGACAACTAACCAAAGACCTCAAAAGAACAAACTCTGTTGACTGCAAGTTGATGATCATAATTCCAAGACAATCTTCAATTCATAATTCTCTCCTACCTAATATCATATTGCATATGAAAGAAATTGCAACTCCAAGTCTTAGCGTGACACCACTAATTATCAATCATCCCCTATTACACAAAAGAGCTCTATGAACACCCCGAGGGTTTAAAAACTCATTTACGATAACATGAATGATTACTGATCAAGGAAATATCTCAAAAGTGACATTTGTCAGAATATGGCTCTTATGAAATTTATAAGGAAATACGAATATGGAAAGTCATATTCGAGCCAACAATCAAGTGAACAAGAGCTCAAACAGGTTAGAGAATCAAGAGGCTAATAGTTTAATAAGAAAGCATGATAACTAAGATAAGAAATGTCTCAGCACCTATCAGTTAAATACGTACGAACAAAGGATGATGACGAGTCAAAACAGTGCTGAGTATGTTGAACAAAAATTCCTGAACAAGTAGATATTTCAATTCTCGATAATTGTTCAAGGAACCAACAAGTAAGTTGTACTTGAGGCGAAATGAAATTAAGAAATAAGAGATGATTAATTCAATAGAAACATGAGTGGCAAGAGTATCTCAGCACGCAATACCAAAGAAGTACGAATAAGAAATGATAACAATAGGACAGTGCCGAGTACTTTGAGTGAGCAATTACAAGCAAAGTAATGACTCTGGATTTAATAATAAAACAATAGGATTAACAAAGATCAACAAGAATGACAATGATGTACTTAGGTAAGGAGTACATCAAACAAGTGAAATCGAATAAGTAAAATGGTATACCCAAGGTGAAATTACTTCCAAATAAATAGTAAAAGAATGAAATGAAATATTGAAACCAATGGCTGGAGATATAGAATGAAATGTAGAAGTCTCAAACCTTAACTCCAATAAGCGACATTGCTATAAGAAACAAATATGAATGTTAAGAATAGAAGCAATGTCAAATGAGTATAGGATCCATTAATCCAATAAGCAAAACTTTCAAGAAACAATTGATATGCTAGAAAAGTGTAACTCTCTCTCAAATAAGTGAGAATAGAGTAAAAGATAATAATAAGACCGATAGAATTATGGAGTACAAGAAGGGTGTCCCACCTACACACTTAAACACCAACAAGTCAAATCCTACAATCTATCTTCCTCCAAAACAAGACACTAAGGAGATCTAAAGAACCTAAGGAGTCATAACAATCACCAAACAAGATAAATCACTCCAAAATTTTACATTCCGTATCAGACCAATCACTAAACGAGATAAATCACCGATTACCCAACAAGATTAACTAATGAAGACTCCAAAATCTGATAACACAATACAGATTCATGCTAACCCATTATAACACAAGAGAATCCTCAATCAACAATTTAGAAAGTCATACCACCTAGAACTCAAAAGCTCGATGTAGGCAAGTAAATGTTCAGTCACCAAAATGCATTCTTATTTCCTCAAATAATTCTATCTCCCAACAATTACATCTTCGAATAAAGTAACTTTAGTCAGGAATTACTCCAATTGTCTCCAAGGTTTAAAGATCAAAACTCCAAAATATCCATTAATAATATAGCAATCTCAAATAGTAGAAATATTCACATGTTATACCACACTTCATTCCATTCACAAATATACATCACTAATTCCTCAAATAAATTCATTCTAAAATAACCTCAAGAAAGTATAATCTGAGTTGAGACTCCAAAAGTGTCTAATCACAACCTCACAAAAACCTCAACTTATGATTCATCTCCAAGTAATAATAAGTTAAACATGGCAACAAAAGTAATTATAATCATCAAGATACATTGCTATTTTCCTCGAACAACTTCATTCTCGCTAAAGGAACATCAAGATCTATCCACTAAGCCGAAACTAAAATCCATAAACATAACAATTAAAATCTAACTGATAAACTACTAGAATAATAATAATTCAAAATCATGGCCTACCACTATTTCCGAAAACTCTTGCAGTCACCCTAGACATTAAAAGGTCACTCACGAGTTAAAACATGTATGCAACTATATCAAATGAAAGACAAGTAGAACGTAATACGCAATTATCATACAATGCAACATTATCACATAACACACAATTCAACATATAAGAAGCCAACATCACATAAACAGGTTATATCACAGAAGTAAGTTATAAACAATTAAAGTCACATAAGCAACAAACTTCACATAAGACAAGTTGATCACGTAACTCACATTGGTCACTTAAAGTATATTGACCACCTAAAGCACGTTGTTTCACATAAGCTAGTTATAAACAATTAAAAGCACATAAACAACTAACTTCACACAAGGCACAAAATCACATAAAACACAATTGTCACATAATACACATTAATCACATAATGCACATTAATTACAACACATTGAGTATGTATAACACGTTATCACATAAAACATATTGACCACATTAGTTCACTTAACACACAAGGCATACTAGTCACATAGATAGTTAGACACATAAGTAAATTAATCACATAAACATATTAACATATGTTTCACTTTTCTTTCACTTAATACATACTTGCATGCTTAGACCACTACCCACATTCCGAGGATACCCCGGCTGACAGCTAACATGCGCTCTGATACCACTTAAACTGTCACGCCCCAACTCGACCCCTCTTACAATCAGTCACGACGCAACGGAATTTCGGCAGTAACGACAGTAAATAGATTACCGAGGTTCTAAACCAACCTCGTTAATAACATTAAACATTCAAAATTCCATAACCATACATACAACAACTCCTTAACAGCATAACAACATACAACCTAACCGTAGTATACAATAATCAGTCTTCGTTATCTGCCTCCGTTCCAACATGACATACAATACCTCAACTTTATCATACATTTCAAAAGTAAGTTGAGACACATTTACAACTTAACCATAAACAAAAGAAAACCGCTAAGTTAACATCATTTGGTTCATCATCTTTTCAATATCTATTACATTAAGAACCATAAGGCATATAAAGTCTATTAAACTAATATACAAGACATTTAAACAACATAAA
Organism: Ehretia macrophylla; assembly: GCA_037974665.1. NCBI lineage: Eukaryota > Viridiplantae > Streptophyta > Magnoliopsida > Boraginales > Ehretiaceae > Ehretia > Ehretia macrophylla. The sequence continues at coordinate 39,993,779 of CM075772.1, forward strand.
GTCATGGATAAGACTCGGGAACATATGACTCATCCACAAAAGGCACATTTTCCACATTCTCCTCTTCAGGAGGCACGTACCCGTAATCTTGTGAAAGTACACCTGAAACATGCATTAATAGAGAGTGAGCTTATATACATAAGCCCAGTGAGGATCCGATAGATCTCGACAGTATTCACTACGCTCCTTGGATTTAGTCCTTTGAGCAAGTAAACACACAACAACAATAATAACATAAATAAAGCTATCATCACATAACTATATAACCAATCAATAAGGATACTCTATTTGGTGTAGCTCCAAACGCCATCACGATCTCAACCGTTCTTCTTATAACTCCCCATTACTCACGCACCCAAGGTACCTCACTAGCCCCTCCCTCCATGACACCTCCGTCATGCGAGCTGGGGGTAGCCTATGGCAGTCATGCCGTTATCAACCCGACAGCCCGATGCTGCCCGAGAGGTGGCACACACATACCAAGACTCCATATTCATCAATCACACAAGCATAAATCAATCAATCAATTGGGAGATCAGCAACAAGAGTGCCCGATTCCCGCATTCAGTAATAATCAATCAATAACATCAATATAACATCAATATTAAATTAAACAACAAGCAACGTAGTTAGATGACAAAGTAGGCCATCTAACCGGACATGCATAATATACATAATTAAACTCTAAATTACTCAACAACAACTCACCATTCATCACTCGAACACTACCCAACCATCTAAGGCATCGTTCAAGAAATTAAAGAATGACAACCTAAACTTCTAAAATTCATAACTTACAATCTACTAATCCAAACATTGCCAAATCAGTTCCTATCACTCACCCATTCAACCTACTACATTAGCCCTCTCAGAAATCCACCATAACACCTCTAAATCATGCCCTATAACCCTAAAATCCTAAGATGTCATGGCTGGACTTTCCCAATTTTCACACAAACAATGTAATCGAAAATCCGGCATTACAACAGCGCTAACATGTAATTATAAAGTATTTAGAAATCGACGGCAATCGATTTCGAGCAACGCAACTCAATTAAATCAACTTTGAACATTTTAATCAAAATTAAATACCCGGAAAATAAAAATTATGCTATATCCGACAGAAACTCGTAGTATTAGTATATAATGATCCCTAGCATGCAAGGAGGAATAATCTAACATCAGATTTCAATTCTAACGGTTCAATCTTCATTTATACGCAAAAACACAAAAATGATATTTTGAGATCTAGAATTTTTCTCTCACCTTAGATGCGATATAAGCCTAGGAATGCGTGCTATGCGTGCCCAACAAGCAGAATCCAAGTCGGTGCGAAGTTTCACGGACAAAAACTAGGTTTTTTCTTTGAAAAATTGGATTGAAAGCTTAAGTTTTTCTCTTCTCTTTTCTCCCTCTTCTCTCTCGGCAATGTGTGTGTGTGTGTTTTTGTTTTTGTGTTGTGTGAGTGTGTGTAGGTGACATTAGCTTATAAGGTCAATTATTTAATTAAAGTCAAAGTTATTTTAATAGGTATTTTTGTATTTTTAATGACTTTAATTGCATTTTAGTGCTCACCAAGTTAAAAATAATTATGCAACCCCCAAGATATCTCAAGTGAGTTATTTTTAGGTGACAAGAAGTTTTACATTCAAAGAATTCCACCCGAGTCGGCTTAAAACTCGATTTTTGCAAAAGTCGGTGTAAAAATCCTAATAAATTCTTAAGCCGATTTTAAAACCGTTTTCATCAAACACAGGTCTATTAAAGTCCGTGGACTAGGTCTAGAAGGGTTAAAAAGACCAGTTTCAAAATTATAGCGGACGTGTTTCGAAAACACTATTCACTAAAAATCGACGATAAAATTTCTGATCCCGTTTTTGATGAAAATTTCATGAATGCACATTTAGCACGTATTAGGAGTATTGACATCAAAATTATAACATTCTAGGCCCTATAGCACATAAACAGGTCATATGCATGCAAAACGAGACAAAGCACGTAAATCAAGTTAAAGCAGAAAAATGGGGTTTCACAAAATCACTTCATTCAAAGCTTGATTTCACTTGTTGGGCATCCATTCTACATCTTTCTTGCATCAAAACACATCCAAGGTGAGAGAAAAATTCTAGATCTCAAAATATTTTTTTATGTTTTTGCTTATAATTGCATTTTGAACCATTAGAATGTTAATTTGAAGTTATATTATTTCTCAGTGCATGCTAAGGATCGATTATATGTATTCTTGTGAGATTTGAACCGTTGTAGTATAAATTTTTATTTTCGGGTATTTAAAGTTGATAGATTGGCCATTTGTTGATTATTTTGAGTTGTAGTGGTTGGAATCTATTGCTGTCGATTTTTAAATGTTTGTTAATTACGTGGTAGCGTCGTTATAATGCCGAATTTTCGATTGCGATGTTTGCGTGAAAATTCAAAAATTTCAGCCTAGGTGCATTGAGGTTTTAGGGTTGTTGGGCTTGATTTTGCTGTGTCTTGGTTGGTTTCCGAGAGGGCTAATGTAGTTGATTGAATGGGTGAGTGTTAGAAACTGATTTGGAGTTGTTTGGATTAGTAGAATGTAAGATATGATTATTTGAAGTTTAGGTTGTCTTTCTTTAAATTGTTGAATTGAGCCATTAGTTGATTGGGTGGTATTTGAGTGATTGAATTGTGAGTTGTAAATGGTTAGACTAGGGCTAGATTACGTGTTTAATGCATGTTAAGTTGGATGGCCTACTTTGTCATCTAACTTAGTTGTTTGTTGTTTAATTGATTACTTGATGTTATATTGATGACAATTGATGATAATTGATGATTATTGATGATTATTGATTGATGATTGATGAATCGGGAGATAGACAATTCTTCTAGATTGTCCTCCTGTGAATGATGTTTATTATTATTGCTGAGTATTGGTTTGTGTGTGCCACCTCTCGGGCAGCGTCGAGCTGTCGGGTTGATAACGGCATGACTACCAGAGACTACCTCCAGCTCGCATGACGGAGGTGTCATGGAGGGCGAGGCTAGTGAGGTACCTCGGGTACGTGAGTAATGGAGAGTTACAAGAAGAACGGTTGCGATCGTGATGGCGTTTGGAGCTACACCAAATAGAGTATCCTTTATTCAATGGTCATTATAGTTTATCTGATGTATTGTTATTGATGTTTATTGTGTATTTACTGCTCAAAGGATCATTTCCAAGGAGTATAGTAAATACTGTTAGAGATCTATCAGATCCTCACTGAGCTTGTTTTATATAAGCTCACTCTCTATTATTGCATGCATACAGGTGTTATTAAGCAAGATTACGGGTACGTGCCTCAGGAAGCTGAAAATGTGCCTTACGTGGATGAGTCTTATGTGTAGGAGTCTTTGCCATGAGATTGTTAATAGTTTTGTAATATGATGTATTGTAAAACCTACCTTAGTATGAAGACATATGTATGTTGACTTAGTAGTCTTTCTTTTGATCATGTTTAGATTACAAAGTTGGTTTTAGTCTATTTTGCATTGTATACTAAAGTTAAGGTATTATGTTGGAACGAAGGCGTATAACCAAGAATGATTATTGTATAGTATGGTTATGTTGTATGTTGTTAACTTAATTGATGAGTTGATTGTTGAATGGTTGAGGAGTTTGGTTGTATGATATTCTAAGAGGTTGGTTTAGAGCTTCGGTGTCTTAATTACTGTCGTTATACTGCCGAAATTCTGTTGCGTCCTGACTTATTGTAAGTGGGGTCGAGTTGGGGCGTGACAATGCTAGTCCTTTCTTTGATTGGAAAGGCGGTGATCCAGCTGTTGTATCGGACAAGGATCAAAAAAGACTGGCTTGCTTGCTACTTCGATTAGAGCACATAAAGAAGGCCCATGTTACAACGTTAATGGACCGTATAGCTCCCTATTGGTTTTCACAGGGCTTCTTTTTCGATCAAATAGTCCATAGAAATTCACTCATAATAGAAGCTAAAGGACAGTCTTCGAAGGATGCGTGGATGGATAAGCGATTGGACCGCCTACAGGACAGTTACTGGACAGATGTGACCGTTACCTATTGATAGATGACAGATATAAGAGCAGGAAGTAGCTCTATTTAAAGGAAGAGAACCGTGTACTGAGCTAGCCTACCTTGAACTTGAAGTAGGCAGTCTCTCCTATATCTGACAACTTTAACTGGTTTTGTTACTACAAATACTACAAAGAAATTGCCAAAGATCGAAACTTATTCCAGGCTTAGTATCTCCGAATAGACCTTATAAAAGAAGACGAGTCATAAAGGGAAATATATAACAATTGAAGGGGGTCACATCCTAATGCACCTAGAAAGAGAGGCGTTGAACCAACTGGTAATAGTGAAGAAAAAAGATTTACTCAATGATACAAATGTGGAAAGCTCAAGATATGATAATCATGTAGATAGATTGGCTTATTCCGTGTAGTAGTACTTTATTTAAGGGGGTAGAGCCTTAGAATTTCCTTGCTCCCTCCGCTCGAAAGAAGGAGACCTATAAATGATATCTGTAGGCCGACCTTGGGATTGTGATATGCTTCGACTTAGCCTTGATAGGTGAATGTAATCTAGTTTATTAAAAAGTTTTTTAGTATGGCCTATCTGAGCGAACTACTCCTTTCGTCTGCCACTATCCGAGGGAAGCGAACTCTTGCCTATCGAATTCTTTTCATGGCGTTAGTGATATTCTTTGGTTAAGTCTTTCTTCTCGTTATCTGTATGAGCCAGGTACATTGTTTTACTAAAAGTTGTGATATTGCCATGACGGTCGTATCTCATCGTATAGGGAGGCCCCTGAAATTGGAGGGTAGGGCATCGATCATTGTCAAATCAAGGGTAGGGGTACTATGAATACATTGATTATCTGGGTCCGTCTAGTCTGGGTAAGGGCTCCTTCGTTGCCTTAAGTAGAGCTGGGCACTACCAAAAGACCAAAGGTAGGCTAGCACGTGTCAAGTGATGATGACGCCATAGTACTTCGATCTGGAGTAGCCAATTCCCGATAATAAGACTCCTCTGATCGGAGTCCTTGAGTTACCCATTTAGCTTCTGAACCCGAAACCTACCAACGATTCCACATTTCCTCAAATGCTAGGAAAAACCTCTTTCGAATCACCTGACAACCCCTCTGCCAAAGAAAAGAATAGTAAGCCAGAAAGAAAGAAGGCCATCGACCTCTCATTCCGACTATTCAACCTCTTCTAAATACATATTCTAAATACCCCAGACTCCCCTAACGGATAAGAGAACTAGTTCGTTATGATAGCTTTCCCTCGGTTCACTTCGGCAAAGGCAGTAGCTTTGGCCAAGTAGACTGATTGATATGAGATTGAGCGAGGAAATGACAAAGCCAAGGCTAACTCTCTCTCCTTTGCTAGTTAATCATATGCCGTCCTTAGAGTGCAGCAAGGACACCTTTAAAGGAGAGTGACCCACCCCTTTAAGATGGGCCTCATCGTTTGCTGAATCACCTGTCGATAAAGACGGGCTAACTCTACTTTAATACATATAGCAAGTAGAACATTCAGCGGGTGACCCTTTGTCACGCCCCGACCCGACCCCGCAAAAGGCCAAGCCCGGACCCGACACACGGACGGAGTCTCCTCTGTACCGCGGACGATCCGAAAACCCTAAAAACAATATAATACTTGCGAAAGCCATAAAATAATCAAAACAAGCCAACTTTCTATAAAACATACATTTCTTATTATCCAACTTTCCAAACCAAAAATGCCATGCATACTACACAAGTACTTATGCCACTAAACCATTAGCCATTAGCATACATTTCTTCACTAGTCATCAGAGTACAAGTTACAACATTACAAACTTTAATCCATTACAACATAAGACCATTAAAGGTCTCAAAATAGGAAAATACATACAAGGCTACAAGCCTCAAAATTAAGCGTCCTTCACGCAATATACATAACAAACAAGGTTTGCACAAAACTGGTAACCAACCACCAGCAAAGCAGAGAAGTGCTATCACGGAAACACCTCCACCTGCTCCTCCTCCTCAATTACCTCGAGAGGGTCTGCTTCAACTACTCTTGTAAAAACATGGTATAGAAAGGAATGAGCAAAAACTATTGCTCAGCGAGGGCAATTGGTCTCAAGGACGGAGATCAGAGGAGTATGCAATGCAATTAGCCAAGCAATACATACAAATCATATAAAGATACAACCAAAGCCAATAATAAAGCAAGGCAAGTATCTAAAGCTACAAACACTCATTCAAAGGATACGATACTCTTTTCACGAGCAACTTTCAAACACAAATTCGATGACGACGCGCCGGCCCAAAACCACCTTATAACACCAGTTTGGAATACTCCGGAAGTATCCATCAACCTACGACCCAAATCTCCCTGGGAGGCAACCCAAGCAAGAAAGGGAATAGCAGTGGAGCTAGAGCAACCAACACTGGCAACCCAAGGCTACCCAGAGAGGCCCATCACTCACGCACGAGACACTATGCAATGCAAGACTCGATACAAGACAATAAACAAGCGATAAACAAGCGATAAAGCCACACGTAGGAGAATAACAAAGTAGGTTACTCTCGCACGCAATAGCAGCAATTTGATAAGCAATTCAATCCAAAACAACTCAAACAAGTAATTCAAGTAATTCTAAGCATTCTATAAGCATAAAGACAAGTAATCACACAAAAACACAAATCGGCCCCAACTATCAAAATGCTACCATTTCCAAACGAGCCACGAGTTCTGGAAACCGACTTCGCCAACCCTCCTAGGTCACCATAAGGCACGTCTAAAGACCCCGAAACCTTACTTTACCCTAGAACTCGCGCAAAGCCCCGATTTCCCCCTTTCTCGTTTGAACTACAACTACAACAACCAAACACCCAACCAACGCCATAATCGCACCAAAAGTGCTTCCATGGCTTCCCGAAGCAATGCCAACACGCAAAACGAGAAAATGCCAAAGTCGACCTAAACGACCCCGACTTTCCCAAAGGCTTAATTCTCATTTTTTCCACTACGCAACCCAAACAAACCACACATTTTAGCATTCTAGCATACCTAGCACGTTTCTACATCAACGGAAAGCATAACAGCGCAACTTCAACGTTTCAAGGTTTTACTATTCACAAAACACTATTCATTTCACAATTCAAGTTGCAATGACAACATTTAAACGCAGAAAATGTTACAAAGCTATAAATACATGTTCTACAAATGCTAAGGAACATTCTAGAAGCATCAAATCGCTTTAAATAATGATCTACGGATAAATCTAAAAATTGACAAAGTTTACAAACACAACGTATAAATGCGCAAATAACATGCTTCCCTCACCTTAGGTACTCCTAGTCACTAGGAAAACAACGTTGGTTTCCTCGGAAACCACCCTGCACGAGCACACGCGAAGATTGATCGTTTGGAAGGTGAAAGGTTTTTTTTTTTTTTCTTCAAGGGAGCTCATGGCCTGCTGCTTATTTTGCTGCTGTTTTTCTTCTTATTTTGCTTAGTTAATTGCTTAATTAAGGGTCAAAAGGTCAAAGGGTCAAAGGGTCAAAGGGCTAAGGTCAAACAACTTAAGACTTGGTCAAAGGGCCCTATTTCGCGCGTTTTAAAGCCGTTTTTGGTAAGGTAAGATCAATTAAAGCTAGCAACATTTAAAATATAAAATTTAAGTCATCTAAATACTAGTTTCACTATTTGTTGAGGACTGAAAATCGTTATCTAGCTATCGCTCCTTAAATGCAATGCACGTTGCGACGGCGAGAAATTAACAGTTAATTCACAAAGAATTTAAGGAAATATAATTTTCAAAATAATAAACAAAGAATTTTCACATTCCGGGCTCGGGTATTACACCCTCTCCCCCTTAAAACAATTGCGCCCACGCAATTCTTACCTGGTCAACAAACAACTCCAGATACTGATCCCGAACTTGGTCCTCTCTTTCCCAAGTCGCTTCCTCAAACCCATGATGATTCCACAGAACCTTCACTAACGGAATACTCTTTCTGCGAAGCTCTTGAATCTTCTGATCCACAATTCTAATCGGTTTCTCTTCGTAGGACAACTTTTCTTCAATCTGCAAAGGCTCTGGTTCAAGTACATGTGAAGGGTCTGGATGATACTTCTTCAACATAGACACGTGGAACACATCGTGCAGTCTCGACAAGCTCGGAGGCAAAGCTAATCGATAAGCCAAAGGACCTACCTTTTCGGTGATCTCATATGGACCCACATACCTGGGACTAAGCTTCCTGCTCTTACCGTGCCGAATCAATCCCTTCCGTGGAGAAATCTTAAGAAACACCCAATCTCCCAAATCAAACTTAAGATCTCGAAGGTGCTTATCTGCATAACTCTTCTGACGACTCTGAGCTGTAAGCATACGCTGGCGAATAAGGTGAACATTATCTACCATCTTAATCATCTCAGGTAACACAGTTGGATCAACTGTTCTCATCTCTCCAACCTCTTCCCAATATAATGGGGATCTGCATTTTCGACCATACAATGCCTCGTAGGGAGCCATACCTATAGTAGATTGATAACTATTGTTGTAGGCGAACTCCGCTAAAGGCAAAAACTTCTCCCAGTTCTTCCCAAAGTCTAGCACACATGCCCGAAGCATGTCTTCCAAGATCCTGATGGTTCTCTCAGACTGGCCATCAGTTTGCGGATGATATGCAGTACTGAAGCTCAACTTAGTTCCCATGGCCTCTTGCAACTTCTGCCAAAAACGAGATCTGAATCTGGGATCCCTATCTGACACTATACTCTGTGGCACACCATGCAATCTCACAATATTAGCAACATACAATTCAGCTAGCTTATCAAGGCTATCATGTTTGTTCACGGGAATAAAATGTGTAACTTTAGTCAAGCGGTCCACAACAACCCAAACAGAATCGCATCCTCTCGGAGATCTAGGAAGATCAGTCACAAGGTCCATTGTAATATGTACCCACTTCCACTGCGGAATCGACAAAGGCTGTAGAAGTCCGGCTGGCCTCTGATGCTCAACTTTAACCCTCTAACAAGTCAAACATCTGGATACATACCCAGCAATCTCCCTCTTCATATTGTTCCACCAAAAGTGTTGCTTCAAATCTCTATACATTTTTGTACTGCCCGGGTGAATCGTATACCTCGAATTATGTGCCTCGGACAGGATCTCATTCTTCAAAGTCGGATCACCAGGAACACATACTCTGTCCCTGAATCTGAAGATGCCATCTGCATGAAATTTAAATTCCGACTCTCCCCCTTTTGATTTTTCTTGGATCTTCAAGATGTGAGGATCAGTCTTCTGAGCCTCTCTGATCTGTGCTAGCAATCCTGACTGAATCTGCAAACTAGCAAATCGAATCCCTACCTCAGTAGCTTCTGGCTTCCATGAACAAATTTCTTCCAAAGTCTCCCAATCCTTGATAATCAAGCTTGCAACAGTAGCCTTTCGGCTCAAAGCATCAGCAACAACATTTGCCTTACCTGGCACATAGTTAATAGAACAGTTATAACCACCCAATAGCTCTAGCCATCTCCGCTGCCTCATATTTAGATCCTTCTGTGAAAACAAATACTTGAGACTCTTGTGGTCAGTAAATATTTCAAATCTGCAACCCCACAAGTAATGACGCCACTTCTTCAATGCAAACACAACCGCAGCTAACTCAAGATCATGTGTAGGGTAATTGACTTCATAAGGTTTCAATTTCCTAGAAGCATAGGCAATCACCTTACCATTCTGCATTAAAACACAGCCCAATCCTTCTTTAGATGCATCACTATAGACAATGAAGTTCTCTGTTCCCTCAGGTAAAGCTAGTATAGGAGCTGTAGTTAGTCTATTCTTCAATTCTTGGAAACTGGATTCACATTTAGCATCCCAGTTGTAAGCAACTTTCTTCCGAGTCGACTGGCTCAAAGGTCCAGAAATTTTAGAAAAGTCTTTAACAAATCTCCGGTAGTAACCTGCCAATCCAAGAAAACTCCGAATCTCTGGCACCGTCTCAGGTCTCTTCCAAGATGAAACAACTTCAATCTTAGCTGGGTCCACTGAAATTCCTCGATCTGAAATGATATGGCCTAGAAAAGATATCTGGTTCAACCAGAACTCACACTTGCTGAATTTAGCAAAAAGCTTGTTTTCCTGCAAAGTCTGAAGCACAATCCTCAAGTGTTGCTCATGTTCAGCCTCGTTCTTCGAATACACTAAAATGTCGTCAATGAAGATCACGACAAACTGATCAAGGTAAGGCCGAAAAACCCTCTGCATCAAGTCCATGAATGCGGCTGGTGCATTCGTAAATCCAAACGGCAAAACAACAAATTCATAGTGGCCATATCTAGTCCTGAATGCCGTCTTTGGTATATCGTCACTCCGAATTCTAAGTTGATAGTAGCCCTGCCTCAAGTCAAATTTGGAGTAAACACTCGCACCCTGCAACTGGTCAAACAATTCTTCAATCAACGGCAAGGGGTATTTGTTCTTAATCGTGACTTGATTAAGTCCCCTGTAATCAATGCATAACCGTAGCGTGCCGTCTTTCTTTCTCACAAACAACACAGGTGCGCCCCACGGCGAAGAACTAGGTTGTATAAACCCTTTCTCAAGCAAGTTCTGAAGCTGGATTTTTAACTCCTGAAGTTCAGCCGATGCCATTCTATAAGGACTCCTAGAAATTGGCGCAGTGCCTGGTACAAGATCAATCACGAACTCAATCTCCCTATCTGGTGGTAAACCTGGTAATTCCTCGGGAAATACACCAGGGAAGTCTCTAACAATTGGAACCTCATTCAATCTCAACTTATCAGCAGGCTGATTGATCAAATAGGCTAAGTAAGCTTCACAACCCCTATTCAACAACTTAGAAGTCTTGATCGCTGATAAAAGTGGAATGCGGGCAGCCCTGCAGTTCCCAACAATCTCTAGTACCGGTAGGTCAGGAACCTTAAGATAAACGATCTTTGTTCTACAATCCAACTGAGCATAATACTTTCCCAACCAGTCCATTCCCAAAATGATTTCAAAGTCACGGAATCGTAATATAATTAAATCAGCAGGAAATTTACGGTTCTCAATACATATATCACAAGATTTGCAAATAGACTCAATAACAAATTTTTCACCCAAAGGAGTACTAACTTCAACTTCATAAGGCAAATTATCAATGCAAACATTCACAGATCGTGCACATGCAGGAGTTATAAACGAATGTGTAGCTCCGGGATCAATCAAAACTTTAACTGGCTGAGTATTGAGAAGAAAGGTACCTTCCACAATAGCTGTAGTATCGGGCAGCTCCTCTGCATCCAGTGCAAAGACCCTAGCCTAAACTCTCTGTGCTGGTCGTGCACCTGCAGCCCTATTCTGAACACCTCGGCCTCCACCACGGCCCTGAACATTATTATATTTAGGGCAATCCCTCACCCTGTGATCATCACCGCCACAACCCGTACATTTTCCTCTCTTCCTCCAGCAGTTAGCCTCAATATGCCCTGGTCGATTACAATAATCACACTGCTGATTTTGCCTAACCGCAGTGTTTCTTGTAGGTGCTGGGGCTCTGGCAGGGGTAGGAACTGTAGCTCCCTGCTGAGGTCTGGTCACAACTGGCCTAGCCTGAATTTGCTGCTGTGGCTGATACGGACACTGCTGAGGACCCTGTGCAGAAGCCTGAAACTGCCTCGGCTGACTCTGGTTGCTCTGGCCCAAAAACTGCTTCTTACTCGGCTGACTGCTCTCAGCTAACATCTCAGCCTTCCGTTTCTCAAACTTCGAGGCTACCTGAAATGCCTCGGGAAAAGTAGTGTAGGTCTGTCCAGTCAAATGCAACTGTATGTCCATTCTCAACCCACGGACAAACCTATGTATCATCCTCCTAGCTGGCCATACCAACTCGGGCATATACCTCGACAGGCTAACAAACCTAGCCTCGTACTGTGCAACAGTCATATTTCCCTGCTTCAGGGCCACAAACTCATCTTCCCGTCTCTCCATAGCCATCTCGGGAATATATTTGTCCCGGAACTCACTTACGAAATCATCCCATAAATGTGGAACATCCTCACAATCCCACCTCAGTCTAACAGTATTCCACCACTGCTCTGCATCACCCTCAAATAAAAATGATGCATAATATATTCTTGCCTCATCAGTATACCTCAACGCGGTGAAAATTTTCTCAACTCAATTAATCCATCTCTCGGCCGCCTCATCATCAGGCTCTCCAAAGAACTTCCCCGGCTCGTGCCTCAGAAATTTCTCTAACTGGTTATTCTCAACTCTGTACCCCTGTCCACCAGGATTAGCTTGATTACCCTGGGGATTAATCCGGTCCTGCCTCTGCTCATGTAGCACCTGTGTGATCCGGTCTACTGCAGTAGTCATGGTAGCCATAAACTGCTCAGGCAACGGCTGCTGACCCTGTTCTGCTGCCTCTTCATCTGATCCTATACCTTGAGTACCACGACGTGGCGGCATAGTGGCAACTCACAATAGCTGGCAACATTTAAAAGCAGTTTGTAGACAGAAATATAACACATAAGATTAGATAACACTCAAGTCAATAACAATCCAATATTCTATCACACAATTCACATAAGACAAGTTCAACTTGCCAAACTATTTCACTTAAACACATAAAGATTCCAAGTTCACAAAGTCATGCTAGAACATTTTCTTTTCACTTAGCAATCATACATAAACACTTTAGCATTTTAGACCTTTACCCCACAGACCGAGAATCATATCCCGGCTCATGCAAGACTATCATGCTCTGATACCACCTAAAGATGTCACGCCCCGACCCGACCCCGCAAAAGGCCAAGCCCGGACCCGACACACGGACGAAGTCTTCTCTGTACCGCGGACGATCCGAAAACCCTAAAAATAATATAATACTTGCGAAAGCCATAAAATAATCAAAACAAGCCAACTTTCTATAAAACATACATTTCTTATTATCCAACTTTCCAAACCAAAAATGCCATGCATACTACACAAGTACTTATGCCACTAAACCATTAGCCATTAGCATGCATTTCTTCACTAGTCATCAGAGTACAAGTTACAACATTACAAACTTTAATCCATTACAACATAAGACCATTAAAGGTCTCAAAATAGGAAAATACATACAAGGCTACAAGCCTCAAAATTAAGCGTCCTTCACGCAATATACATAACAAACAAGGTTTGCACAAAACTGGTAACCAACCACCAGCAAAGCAGAGAAGTGCTATCACGGAAACACCTCCACCTGCTCCTCCTCCTCAATTACCTCGAGAGGGTCTGCTTCAACTACTCCTGTAAAAACATGGTATAGAAAAGAATGAGCAAAAACTATTGCTCAGCGAGGGCAATTGGTCTCAAGGACGGAGATCAGAGGAGTATGCAATGCAATTAGCCAAGCAATACATACAAATCATATAAAGATACAACCAAAGCCAATAATAAAGCAAGGCAAGTATCTAAAGCTGCAAACACTCATTCAAAGGATACGATACTCTTTTCACGAGCAACTTTCAAACACAAATTCGATGACGATGCACCGGCCCAAAACCACCTTATAACACCAGTTTGGAATACTCCGGAAGTATCCATCAACCTACGACCCAAATCTCCCTGGGAGGCAACCCAAGCGAGAAAGGGAATAGCAGCGGAGCTAGAGCAACCAACACTGGCAACCCAAGGCTACCCAGAGAGGCCCATCACTCACGCGCGAGACACTATGCAATGCAAGACTCGATACAAGACAATAAACAAGCGATAAACAAGCGATAAAGCCACACGTAGGAGAATAACAAAGTAGGTTACTCTCACACGCAATAGCATCAATTTGATAAGCAATTCAATCCAAAACAACTCAAACAAGTAATTCAAGTAATTCTAAGCATTCTATAAGCATAAAGACAAGTAAACACACAAAAACACAAATCGGCCCCAACTATCAAAATGCTACCATTTCCAAACGAGCCACGAGTTCTGGAAACCGACTTCGCCAACCCTCCTAGGTCACCATAAGGCACGTCTAAAGACCCCGAAACCTTACTTTACCCTAGAACTCGCGTAAAGCCTCGATTTCCCCCTTTCTCGTTTGAACTACAACTACAACAACCAAACACCCAACCAACGCCATAATCGCACCAAAAGTGCTTCCATGGCTTCCCGAAGCAATGCCAACACGCAAAACGAGAAAATGCCAAAGTCGACCTAAACGACCCCGACTTTCCCAAAGGCTTAATTCTCGTTTTTTCCACTACGCAACCCAAACAAACCACACATTTTAGCATTCTAGCATACCTAGCACGTTTCTACATCAACGGAAAGCATAACAGCGCAACTTCAACGTTTCAAGGTTTTACTATTCATAAAACACTATTCATTTCACAATTCAAGTTGCAATCACAACATTTAAACGCAGAAAATGTTACAAAGCTATAAATACATGTTCTACAAATGCTAAGGAACATTCTAGAAGCATCAAATCGCTTAAATAACGATCTACGGATAAATCTAAAAATTGACAAAGTTTACAAACACAACGTATAAATGCGCAAATAACATGCTTCCCTCATCTTAGGTACTCCTAGTCGCTAGGAAAACAACGTTGGTTGCCTCGGAAACCACCCCGCACGAGCACACGCGAAGATTGATCGTTTGGAAGGTGAAAGGTTTTTTTTTTTCTTCAAGGGAGCTCACGGCCTGCTGCTTATTTTGCTGCTGTTTTTCTTCTTATTTTGCTTAGTTAATTGCTTAATTAAGGGTCAAAAGGTCAAAGGGCTAAGGTCAAACAACTTAAGACTTGGTCAAAGGGCCCTATTTCGCGCGTTTTAAAGCCGTTTTTGGTAAGGTAAGATCAATTAAAGCTAGCAACATTTAAAATATAAAATTTAAGTCATCTAAATACTAGTTTCACTATTTGTTAAGGACTGGAAATCGTTATCTAGCTATCGCTCCTTAAATGCAATGCACGTTGCGACGGTGAGAAATTAACAGTTAATTCACAAAGAATTTAAGGAAATATAATTTTCAAAATAATAAACAAAGAATTTTCACATTCCGGGCTCGGGTATTACACCCTTGCCTAGCTTGATGGGAAATCGAATAGATTGATTGGTATTTTCTTGAATTCACTGCCGAATAAGAAGAATGAGTCATAATAAGTTATGGTATTTCATTCAGTCCTCGTTCTTGTATAATTTCACACTGCTACCAGAACCTCTAAATCTCATAAGAGAAGAAAGCATAAAAAAGAAAGATAAGGACGGCTAGCTTTCTCTCGTCTATCTTGGTATTTGTATTGATGAATCAGCTAGTATCTGGTATAAAGTAGGGGGGCTTCGTGATATATATATAAGTCATAGACTAAGCTCTTTGAGAGGCTAACCAGAAATATCTTATTCAGAAAATTGAGTTCAATTGAATTGTAGGCTAGATTAGATTCACGCTATGCCAGTTGCGTATAGAAGTTCGAAGAAGCAGCAATTTTATATAGAAACTTATATTTTATAGAAAAAGTTAGTGTGCCAGACAAGGAAACATATCATATAGATAGAAGGGATACTGCCTGTGAAACCCCTGATTTCGTCTTTACCTCGATTTGCATGTCTTTGCCTTGATTTGAGTGATTTGACTTGTTTATGTGTTATATGAGTTAGAATGTGCTAAATATGTGATTTATATTCCTAATACATGCTATGTGTGCATTCATGAAATTTTCATCAAAATCGGCATTAGAAATTTTATCGACGATTTTTGTGAATAATGTTTTGAACACCTGTCCGCTAAAATTTTTACATGGGTGTTTTAAATGTTTTAAAACCTAGTCCTCGGGTATTAATAGACCCGTGTTTAATTAAAACAGATTTTAAATCGGCTTTGGAATTTCAAAACTTGTTACACTTTCTTTTGCAAAAATCGTATTTTTAGCCGAGTCGGGTGAAAGTCTTTGCATGAGAAAATTCTTGTCCTTTAGAAATAAACTATTTAAAATAGTCTAAGTGTCAAATTAATATTTTGAGCAAGAAATAGTTTAAAATAGAATTAAAAGACTATTAAAATAATAAAAATTAACTTGTTTGAACTTTGACTATTTTTATTTTTGTTGACCTTGACTATATGATTCATCAACACACATTAGCGAAGCTCAAAAACACACTAACTCACACACACAAGGCCGAGAGCCATAGGAGAGAAAAGAGAAAGAAATTTCAAGGTTTTCAAAGGCAATTTTTCATTAGAAGTTGCAATTCAAATCCAAATCTTGTCAACCAAAGCTTGAATTCACTTGTTGGGCACTCATTGCACATCTTTCTTGCATCAAAACACATCAAAGGTGAGAGAAAAATTCTAGATCTCAAAATGTCATTTTTATGTTAATTCATGTAATTGAATTTTTAGCCGTTGAAATGTTAAATTGATGTTATATTATTTCTCAATAGATGCTAAGGATTGATTAATCCGTTTATATCAATTTTGAACCGTTGTAGTATGCATTTCTATTTTCGGGTATTAAAAATTGAGAATTTGGCTATTTGTTGAATAAATGATGTTGTGGTTGTTGGAATTGCTTGTTGTTAGTTTCTAAAAGTTTGTTAAATACGTGGTAGTAATGTTGTAATGCCGAAATTTTGATTGTGATTTTAGTGTGAAAGTCCAAAAATTTCAACCTTGATACAATAGGGTTTTAGGGTTGTTGGGCTTGATGTGGATGGTTTATGGTTGGTTTCTAAGGTGGTTAATGTTGTTGATTGAGTGGGCGAGTGATAGAAACTGGTTTGGAGGTTATCGAATTAGTAGAATGTAAGTTATGACTTTTAGAAGTTTGGGTTGTCTTTCTTTAAAATATTGAAATATACCTTTGGTTGTTTGGGTGGTGTTTGAGTATTTGAATTGTAAGTTGTTGATGGTTAGACTAGGGTTTGGTTGTGTGGTTAATGCATGTTAAGTTGGGTGGCCTACTTTGTCATCTAACTTAGTTGTTTGTTGTTTATTTGAATTGTTGCTGTTATGTTGTTGAAATGATGATTATTGATTTATTATTGTTGAGCCGGGAGATAGGCAACCTACTTTGTTGTCCTCCTGTGATAATTGTTTGTTGATGAGCTGGGAGATAGTCAACTTGATATGTTGTCCTCCTGAGATATGAATGATTATTATTATTGTCATGAGTCTTGGTATGTGTGTGCCACCTCTCGGGCATCGTCGGGTTATCGGGTTGTCGGGTTGAAATCGACATGACTATCATAGGCTACCCCCAGCTCGCATGGGCGGAGGTGCCATGGAGGGAGGGGCTAGAGAGGTACATCGGATGCGTGAGTAATAGGGAGCTATAAGAAGAACGGTTGAGATCGTGATGGCGTTTGCAGCTATACCAACTAGAGTATCCTTTATTGATTGGTCATTATAATTAATGTGCTTATATTGTTATTGATGATTTTTAAAGAGTATAGTAAATACTGTTAGAGATATGTCAAATCCTCACTGGGCTTGTTTTATATAAGCTCACTCTTAATTATTGCATGCATACAGGTGAAATTGAACCAGATTATGGGTGCGTGCCTCCAGAAGAGGATAATGTGCCATATGTGGACGAGTCCTTTGTGCTAGAGTCTTGTCCTTGATATCTGATGTTGTACTCTTTTGTTATCGTGTATATTAAAACTAGTTGGTTTGTATTTACTTAGAAGTTTATGATATATAAGATGTTGTAAGGATAATGGATTAAATGTTGCTAGTTTAGTGGTCTTGTTTTGGAATATGATTAGGCTACTAGATTGGTTATAATCTATTTTGGGAATGTATGGTATATAGTAAATGTATGATGTTGGAACGGATGCGTATAACTTATGGATGCAATGGTAAAAAAATGTTTATTGTATATGGTGGTTGTGTTGTTTAATTGTTGAATTGTTATGGAGTTGGTTGTATGAGTTGCGAAGAGATTGGTTTGGAGCCTCGGTGTCCTAATTACTGTCGTTATACTGCCGAAATTTCGTTGCGTCCCGACTGATTGTAGGAGGGGTCAAGTTGGGGCGTTACATTAAGTGGTATCAGAGCTTATGTTTAGTTGTCAGCCGGGGAATTCTCAGAATGTGGGTAATGGTCTTAGCATGAAAGTATGTATGAAGTGAAAGAAAAATGAAATATGTATTAATATGATTAAGTGATTAAGTGATTATGTGATTTAGTGACTATGTGATTATGTGATCAATTTGTTTATGTGATTGATACTTAAGTGATTTATGTGCTTTATGTGAGTTGTTGTTTATGTGCTAATAATTGTCTATAGCCTGTCTATGTACTATAACCTATGCTAACTCTTTGATTAGTAGAATGGCTGGTAGACCAAGAACCAGAGGTAGGCCTGAGGTAGTTGACGAGGCACTGGATAATGTGGCACCGGGCCGAGATAGGGGTGATGACCGTTTTGGTGCAGCCATGGATATGATGACAGAGATTATGGCAGGGCAAGCACAGATACTACCAGGGCAGGCTGCCCAAGCACAGATATTACAGACTCAGTTGTTGAATGTTCAGGGAGGTTACCGTGGGCGTGGTATGCTGAAGGAATTCTTAGGATATTATCCACAGAGGTTCCAAAGGGAGCCAGATGATAGGAAGACGGAAGCTTGGATTAATAAGATAGAGAATATATTCGATCCTTTAGACTATACTGATGACAGGAAAGTCACTTATGCCGTTTACTTGTTTGATGATGAGGCAGAGGAATGATGGCGCACAGTGAGAGTCGGTTAGGAGGCAAGAGGTACTCCGTATGTTTAGGATACCTTCCTTAGAACGTTTCAGGTGAAGTACGTCCCAAGGATTGCACAGGAGCGGATAGAGGCGGAGTTCCTGTCTTTAGTTTAGGGGGATGCTACGGTGGCTCAGTATGAGGCCACTTTTACTAGACTGTCCCGGTATGCACCGAAATTTGTAACTGATGAGGAGCGCCAGACCTGGAGGTTTATGTTGGGTTTGAGGTCGGAGATTCAGGATGCAATGTCCCTGAATCAGTATGATATATTTTCTGAGGCTTTTGATGCGACATCCAGACTAGAAAAGAGGAAAGGGGAGCAGATTGGACCTAGTCAGCCTATTAAGAGGCCATTTTAACTGCAAGGCCAGTAGGGTATGTATAGACCTTCAGTACAGTAGGGTAGTTATAAGCCTTCGGTGCAGCAGGGTTCTTTCAGACTGCAGGGTCAGCAGGGTTACTATCGGCCTCAGTTTCAGCAGGGGTCATATCAAGCTCAGTCACAGTACAGGCCGACCCAGTCTCAGGATCAATATAGGCCTAGTATTGCGAGACCTCAGTAGCAGATTGGTACAACTGCTTTCTCGGATTCTGGTTCTTCTAGGGGTAGTGACAGTGCTTCATCACCGCAGTGTGCTTACTGCAAACATCAGGGCCATGTGGAGGCCGACTGCAGGGCGAAAGCAGGAACATGTTTGGGTTACGGCAACAATCAGCATAGGGTAAAGTATTGCCCTAGATTTTAGAGGACTGAGGGTTGGATAGCGACCCAGGGTTATTAGGGCTGACCTACTGGTGGTGTACCTCAGCAGCAGCGGGTTCAGGCTCGGGCCTACGCAGTTGATTTGAAGGAGGCACTTGAGGATACGGCAGTTGTGGAAGGTAACTTCTTTTTACTCAATCAACTTGTTAAAGTGTTGATTGATTCTGGTGCTACGCATTCTTTCATTACGCCTACTTGTGTGAAACGTGTTAACATGCAACCAAAAAGATTACCTTATGTGGTAGAGATTAGTACTTCTTTAACTGATAAGTATGTGAATGGCTTAGTATGTAAAGACTGTAAAATACATGTTAAGGGTCAGGATTTTCCATCGGACCTTATTTTATTTCCTATCCGGGAGTATGATGTTATCTTGGGTATGGACTCGCTTTCTAAGTATGATGCCTAGTTAAACTATAGAACAAAGGTAGTACAATTTTGTTTGCCAGATCAGCCAGTGGTTGAGGTAGCGGGAAACCGGGATGCTAAGATGAGTTTTATTATCTCATCAACTAAAGCCGTTAAGGTGGTGAGTAAGGGGTGTTTGGGTTATCTAGCTTATTTGATCAACAAGCCATCTGATAAGCTAAAGCTGGAGGAAGTTCCTATTATTCGGGAATATCGCAATGTATTTCCCGAGGAGTTGTCAGGGTTATCGCCAGAGAGAGATGTTGAGTTTGTGATTAATTTGATTCCTAGTACTCAACCTATTTCTAAAACAGCGTACCGAATGGCACCAGCTGAGCTTAAGGAGCTAAAAACTCAGTTGCAGGTGTTATTAGAGAAGGGTTTCATTCAGCAAAGTTCTTCACCATGTGGAGCACCTGTTTTATTTGTGAAGAAGGATGGTACCTTGAGATTATGTATCAACTATCGTGGTTTGAATCAGGTGATCGTCAAGAATAAGTATACTTTACCACGGATTGACGAGTTGTTTGATCAACTTCAGGGAGCCAAAGTCTATTCTAAGTTTGACTTGAGGCAGGGGTATTATCAACTTTGGATTCATACGGAGGATGTTCAAAGGTCTACTTTCAAGACTCAATACGGGCATTATGAGTTTGTTGTTATGCCCTTTGGATTAACTAATGCACCGGCAGCATTCATGGACCTTATGCATCGGGTTTTTCAGCCGTACTTGGACCAGTTTGTGGTAATCTTTATTGATGATATCTTGCTTTATTCTATGTCTGAATTGGAGCACGAGCAACATCTACGGCTTGTCTTATAGAAACTGTAGGAGCATCAGTTGTTTGAGAAGTTCAGTAAGTGTGAATTCTGGGGCATCCAATTCCTCTTCTTTCTTTTGTTGCTGATCTCACATTAAGAGCAGCTCCTTCTTCTTCAGGGTCATTAGATGAGAGATCTTCCTCCGACTCTGAGAAATCGGTCAAGCGGGAGGCTACCCTCGACTCACTTCTTTCTCTATAAAAAATACCCCTCCCCAAAGGAGAGCAGAAGCTCCAGGATAAGTATGTCCTGAATTCCTGGATTCATTTTCATCCTAATCTACCAAGGAATTTTTGGAATCTATAAAAACATTGACGGAGAGGGGCCGTAATGATCTTTGAGAAGATCACAAGGTATTGAAGTGGCAGGATAGGGGGTGTCCGTAGGTTTTTGTGAAAGGGATGCTCTTATCATGTTATTGCTAAAAATAAAAAAAAATGCCTCTATTTGATATCGATTCATTCACACTTCCATTCCTTGTAGAGGAAGGCTAACGGCTTACTGGCTGGGAGCTGAATGAGCGGTAACGTCCACGTACGGCTCCATGAGAAGGGCGGTAGACAGAAATGGCCTTGTTGTACCTCATTCTCGTCTTCGATGGGGTCTGCTCTTTTTGTTTTGGGAGAGTATGCCAATATGATCTTAATGAAGTACGGGGCTTTGCATCTGACATTCATTTGGTTTCCCTCTTCGGGAGCCTGCGTCCTGACATTTTAGTGCAATAAACCCCTCTGGCCGAAGACTAGTGGTAGGTGGTCCCACGGAGCTTTTGGAAAAGGGTTGCCTAGTGTGTAAGCACATCAACGAACCATGGTGAACCGTCAGACGACCTATCTAAGATTAGGGAGGAGATCCTCAGTAGTGGTGACCCTTTCACTAATCCACGGACTAATACATGTACCGAATGCTCATACGGGAAAGTTGACTCTTGGGTCTGGAACCTGGGGGGTTGCTCTGAGAAATCCTTCCTTTCTCGTCCACTCAGGGGGGTGCGGACACACCTGCGCAGATTACAGGTGACAGTTACAAGAATGGCAGGGAAGTTAACAGTACCCGACGACATTCAGGGATGGATGTAGACCCATCGGGCTGAGATAATCATTCCGGTCCTGGAAGAGGTGGCGACCATTCTCAAGAAAGAAAAATACTGAGCTGAGGGAAGCCCTATGAGTCACTGAAATGACGGTAGGAGGGCCCTTGATCTATCAGTAGAGGGAGAAAAAAATGGGCTTTGCGCCCCTTTACAATATGAAGAAAGAAATAAGGGTCAAACTTTAGACCGCTCACAGTAGTTCTACCTATATAAATGATCATGAAAGAGGCGATCAAAATGGTACTCGAATCCATTTACGATCCCGAGTTTCCAGATAGGGTCTCATGAAAGAGGCGATCAGAATGGCACTTCCGCTCGGGTCGAGGTTGCTACTCGGTCCTAAGATGGATCAAAGAAGAGTGGGGAACCTCTCGCTGGTTTTTAGAATTTGACATCAGGAAGTGTTTTCACACCATTGACCGATATCGACTCATCCCAATCTTTAAGGAAGAGATCGACGATCCCAAGTTCTTTTACTCCATTTAGAAAGTCTTTTACGCCAGATGACTCGTAGGAGGTGAGAAGTTATCTTAGTCCGTCCCATACAGTTTATTATAATCGGCCCTACCAGGCAAAATCTACCTACACAAGCTCGACCAGGAGATAGGAATAAGTGCTCGACCAACGGGAGAGGTTTGAAGATGCTCGATTGATAGGGAGAGGAACGAGCACAGTGGTTTGACTGTTGGGATCCCAATCGGCCTGCATCAGCGGAAAATGGAACTATCTAATCACAGGTGACTTGCTTTATCGGGATGGGAGGAATTGCTTAATTGGCATTTCTTTTATTCCCTAAATCGATCAACTAGTAGGTAGCGGTAGGAGAGATCCATTATGGTGGGATGGACCATTCTCGAATTTCGGCTGGCATTTATGTCAATCGACGGAAGACTCATGCATACTAGGAGGGTACGACTTCAAGGGATGGACTCGATTGAACAGCCAACCACTTGCCATTTTGGTAGGAGATGAAATCCAAAAGACCATTATTAGCGTGTAGTAGATTGGCCAGAGTGCGTAATAGGCCATTCGAGAAGAAATCCTATCAATAGATTGAACAGTAGATAAAGCATTAGAGGATGAGAGGGGTAGATCTACCTAATATAGACCAAAAATGGATGGTCCCCTATTTGTGATCTCTTTCTTCTGTTTGTGTTACTGGCTACCATGGATTGGTTGTCCCTTTGACAAGTCCTAAAAGGGATAGGGATAAGGATTTGCAGGCGAGGCAGATATTGAATTCATAGAGGAAGGGGAATGTGTAGCTGGATCGAACCCAATGATAGCTTTAATCGGCCTGGCCTCGGGTGGTAGCCTAATCGAAGAAGTTGAGCTTGTGCCCAAGCCTACCTTTTTATAAAATCTCAACGTGGGATAGAGGAGGTTTGGAACCCTCATTGCGAATTCATGTAGAATATCCACAATGGATACCAAGGATGGTCGTGGATCAATACAGGATCGAGAAGAATGGACTGAACTTGACAAGTTTTACTGCAAAAAGCTCTTCACTACAAAAATTGCCTCAACGTATTCGTTCAGTCGAGTCGCTGCGGTGATGAAGGCTAACACGATTGATCAGAACTGGAGTCTCACGAAGGATTTAGCAATTCCGTGGAAGCATATTCGGTCGAGCACATATGACTGAGTCGCCCGTACCTGAGCTCGAGAAACATTCCTTATACTGACCGAGTCTTCTCCCTTTCACGAGCAGTGGAGACAACATTTCACACCTTGCCTTCACCAATTGAGCTGACAAGTGTATGAATAAAGTTGAAGCAACAAGTGTACTTCGGAACTCTTCTCCACCGCTTCGTAGCCAGAGCAGACATGTGGAGTTCACTGGAAGGGAGAATGGCGAGAATTATTTCTTTCAATGCAATAGAACTCAAAGCCTGTTTCATAAGCTGTACTCATACTCACCGGCTACACGGAACTCGTCTAACAAGTTCTCGTCAAGTCTACGTGGACTTCCTCATTAAGTCTGAGTGCTTGAGTGAATTTAAGAACGAGCTATAGACAAAACTTTGTAGAGCCTTTGGAACTCGTATCCATAAGCGTAAAATTGAGTCTACGAAATGTAGACTTCATTCACAGCTGAACTTGTCTCTATTTTGCTATTCCCTTTGGTTTTGAGGCGAAACTCACTAAGTGGAGGCCGTGGCGGACTGCAATTCTAGTAAGATTAGTTCTCTATTCTAACCTAATGTTCAGTTGGGGAAAGGGTACTCTTTCATAAATCCCTATATAAAATATATGACGACCCCCCAGTCCACTTCCATTTGTCCTTCGTTCTTGTGGTGGAACCTGGCATTCACCCTCCCAGAAGTGATTATCGCCAAAACAAAAAAAGACATCTTGCATTTTTTCCCTCTCCCACAAAAGAAGAGTCAAAGTATAATAGTCTCCGTCTCATATGCTAGTTTTCCACATCTCTTTCGTCGGTTAAGTACTGGATGGGGAATGAATCAGTCGGCTATGTCACTAGACCTCCCAGCTTCCCTGTCACGTTCGAACGTAATCAAAGAAGACATACCTAAGCACCACCTTGTTATCATAAAGGTGAATATCTCAGACAATCACAGGAAAGAATACCTGAAGAAACGGAAAAGAAATCACAAAGGTAAAAAGAAAAGCAAAGACAAGCACAGCAGGGGGTAGTGCATCCTTCTAAATAGGGGACGCACTAAACCCAACTTGGAAAACAAGTTTGGGTAGGGTAACTCAAGGTCCGGTGAAAGGATTCGAACAACAGACACCAGCGGTTACTCACCAAAACTGTGAAGGGACGGTGCGTATACAAAATGGCAGTTTACCGCAAGTCCCTACACAAGAGCTTGTTGACCATAGCAGGGATGGCTGTACTGTACTGCTTGGGTGATGGCACAGTACACAGGACCCTCGTATGAAAGCCCACCAAGCTTCCTTGCACTATCCTTTACACCTGAGAACAAACTATTCTTTTTCATAACAAAGCATGAAGAGTCGAAAGAGTTCACATATGTTGAGAGCTTGTAGGCAGAAGAGGAACTAAAAGCTGTCCAATCCAATGAAACCTCATTCACTAGATGTAAACCTCCAAAAAATGCAAAAGTGGGTAAGTGGGTTCCTTCTTTTCTTACCCTTACATAAAAAAAGGGACTAACTTCTATGAGGGACACCGTGCGATCCAGCATAGGAAAATCCAATTTCCCTGGGGCATGTAAGTCCTGGCATCATGAAGTAAACTAGACTGGCTTCGATTTCTCTCTAGATGAAGCACCCAAGCTTCATACAGGGTCTCATTAGGTTCTTTCCCTGGTCTTACCAGCTCACCTCGACATTCAAGGTTAGCCCCTAATCCGTGTGAAGGTTACTGCTTTTGTTCCCCTCGAGTTCTGTTCTATTAGTGGAATCCCCAAAAGTGGAAGAAGCGAAATGGTAAAGGTCCATTCCCTCAGTTACTTCTTTGCCTTCTGTTACCAATGGTTTTTTAAAGACTGCTTCATCCCACCATCTTCATCCTATCTTCATGTCCTATAATCTTTACAGTTGAAGCTGTTGAGCATCGCCCCTTAGACACTACTAGATCAGCATAAGTTAACTATCCAGGCTAAGCCAATAAGATCGAATATGAGGAAGTTTCATGTGCTTTTTGGAAATATCAACAATATTCCAAAAACAAAAAAAAATGCAACCCCCAAAAAAAGCTTAGGGCATGAGATGCAGCGATTAGGTCCCTCTTGTCTTCTACACCGGTTCCTGATTCAATTGCCCAAAAAATGGCTACACAAAAGGTTGCTTCAATATTCTTTTCAGCAGGTAGTTTTCGTTGAGAGCGAGGACCGAACGGATAGAAGAGGCACGTGACTGGTTGGACGCTGGGGAATAGAGGAGGGTTTTCTAATCATACTACCACTGAAAATGAGTAGCATTTGGTAAGGCCATAATGGAACGGAGAAAATAGAGTGGTTTCTTGAGCTCATGGGCAAAGGTTTCACAAGAGGCGAGCGGGTGGGCTACGAATAGGCATAGGCTGGCTATTTCACATTTCCTGTTCTCCTTATTAGCTAAAGATGGGAAATCCGTGGCATATCTTCATCAATCAGGAAATTAAAGTAGCGATCGTTTTTTTTCTCTTTGTGAATTCGAATAGAAGGTAATGGATAGTTATAAAAAAATCCCTATTCGTACTATATTTTCTAAGACGGCTCATTTTTAACCAATTCTTGCATATGACGAACGATGGATGGTTCTAAATCTATAACGAGGTAAAAAATCATGAGGATTTGATCAGCTCGGCTAAAACTTGCCTATGTTAGCAGCCGGCTACCTTTTCCTATATTGGTAAGCAGAAGTTCGGAAGTGGTGGTCAAGTACAAAGGATCTTTTTTCATCCTTAACGGGATGGTACTGTACCTCTTGATCTAAACCAGAATCAAGGAAGATGATCCACCGATGCTGACCAACCACGGTAGGGTCTATTCCATACCATGCCCTCGGGAGAAGGTCTAGTATAGTAAGGGCTCACGCCTCTGGTGTCTGCTACTAAGTCATACGTTCAATCGAGAGAGGTACATGCTTTCGGCTTTGAAGGAGTAGACGTCGTTGAAGTAAGGGCAGATGCCTTTCTTCAACCATGTCTCGAAAGAAAGTAGCCAAGCTTCCTACTATGAAAGTTGCAAGGTCAATGGATAAAAAACAATTGGCTAACAATCCATTGAGCAAGATAGGTCAAGCTTAAGATTAGGAGTTCCCATTGGAGTTGTAGACCTCATTTGTAATACCTGAGCCCAACTATGCATTTACAAGTATTTATTTATATTTATTTCTTTGAAAAATGTGTCTTTGTGATTATTTGTGTGCATTTAATCTATAGTTAATTGTCTTACTATATAAAAAACAATTGGTATAACGATTAATAGTAACCAATTGTTAGGTATTCTTATAACATGAATTAACATTAAGCTTAGGGTCGTTACAAGGATGTAAAGCTCCATATCATGACCAAGTAAACTTTTCAGCTGCTTACAAGAGCATGGGTGATTTCCTTTAAGTTTTCGGGCCATTTCAGCTATTTTTCCGATTTTAGGGGTTTTTGGTCCGAAAAAAAGGTTTCACTTCGGGACCGATTATTGGAAAATCGGGATCCCGCCGTGAGAAACGGGCATACACCTTTGGGTTTCTTTTAACTTGTACTACTTAACGGCGAAGTTTGACAAAATTGCATCTCAGCCAGAAAATACGAAAATCGGGACACCTGTGCACGAAATAGGCAAAAAATGAAACGTTGGTGTCACTCTCGGGGAGTGACACGTGTCTCAAGACACGTGTCACATATGCGTGGATGTGCCACACATGTGAGACACGACGTCCACGCATGTATGACACGTGGCGGGATACGTGTTTCCTTTGCGTCAGCCTCAAAAACCTATATAAAAGGGTCACTTGACCCCCTGAAATCAAACAGGCAGACACATTTTTCTGGCCCGATTTCACTAAATTATATCGATTCAATTAGTTAACGTTCCAAAAGTTCCAAAATCAGTCCGAATCTTCTCCAATTTTTGGCATTTTAAGGTGAGGATATTTTATTAAAAATAACATCTTATATGTTTATATGATTATTATATATTTATAATATGATTTGTTATTTTAATATTCTAGCTTAAGATATATATCATATCATGTCTGTTAATATTCTTTATTTGTTACATTTGAACTAGGATTAACTTTAATAATGTATTGTTTCGAAATTATTAGTTAAGAGCTAATTGTTTATGAAATTAATCACCCTTTGTGGCTACTTGGTATGATACGACTTCATTCAGTTATTTGAACTTCCAGTAATTAATATTGTTAAAGGTACTTAACCAGAGACAACCCATTTTGTTGTTTTCCACCTACATGTTTATCAAAGCGCGTGATCATAAATTGTACAAATAATTATCAATTGTGTGTTATGTGAATACGTGTGCATGCTTGTGTGCTATTAAAATTAGGGGTTGCAACCTCGGGCCCGATAGCTTGCACGAACGCCGGGCGGCATAGGGCTTGCTGGTTGTGAAACCCCACTTTTCTATCCTGTCTCGTTTTGCCTGTTTATTCTCGTTTTGTGTGAATTGACCTGTCTATGTGCTATATGACTTAGAATGTGATAATTTTGATATCAATACTCCTAGAACATGCTAAATGTGCATTCATGAAATTTTCATCAAAAAACAGAGTCAGAAATTTTATTGTTAATTTTTAGTGAATAGTGTTTTCGAAACACGTCCGCTAAAATTTTGAAACTGGTCTTTTTAATCCTTCTATACCTAGTTTTAAAATCGGCTTAAGAATTTATTAGGGTTTTTACACTGACTTTTGCGAAAATCGAGTTTTAAGCCGACTCGGGTGAAATTGTTTGATTGTAAAACTTCTTGTCACCTAGAAATAAATTATTTGAGATAGTTTAAGTGTTAATTTAATAGTTGAACAAGAAATACTCAAGAATTGAATTAAAAGACCAAAAATACAATTAAAAGACTAATTTAAACTAACTTTGACTTTATTTAAATGTTGACCAATATGCATATATCACCAACACATACTCACAAAGCACAAAACACCCTCAATTTCACACACATAGCCGAGAGGCCATAGGAGAAAAAAAGCCAAGGAGGTTTCAAGGTTTTCAAAGCAAAATTTCAAAGAAAAATCTAGTTTTTGTCCATAGAATTTCGTGCCGAGTTGGATTCCGCTTGTTGGGCACGCATTGCACTCATTCCTAGGATTTTATTGCATCAAAGGTGAGAGAAAAATTCTAGATCTCAAAACTCATCTTTTGTGTTTTTGCATAGAATTGATTATCGAACCGTTAGAATGTTAATCTGATGTTAGATTATTGCTCCATACATGCTAGGGATCATTTATATGTAATCCTACGAGATTTGAACCGTTGTAGCATAATTATTATTTTTCGGGTATTTAAAGTTGATTAATTTGCTAAATGTTGATTATTTTGAGTTGTGTTGATCGGAATCGATTGCCGTCAATTTTTAAAAGTTTTTTAATTACGTGGTAGCGCCGTTGTAATGCCAAATTTTTGATTGTGATGTCCGTGCTAAAATCCAAAAATTTCAGCCATGACACACTAGGGTTTTAGGGTTATTGGGCATTATTTGGATGCGTTTTGGTTGGTTTCCGAGGGGGCTAATATAGTTGGTTGATTGGGTGAGTGATAGAAACTTATTTGGAGTTGTTTGGATTAGTAGAATGTAAGATATGATTATTTGAAGTTTAGGTTGTCTTTCTTTAAAATGTTAGATTATGCCTTTAGTTGATCGGGTGTGGTTTGAGTGATTGAATTGTGAGTTGATGATGGGTAAACTAGGGTTTGATTGTGTGTTTAATGCATGTTCGGTTAGATGGCCTACTTTGTCATCTAACTTAGTTATTTGTTGTTAAACTAATTATTGATGTTATTATGATGATAATATGATTATTGATGATTATTGATTGATGATTGATGCCGGGAGATAGGCAGTTCTGCTAGACTATCCTCCTGTGAATGATTGATGTTTATTATTATTGCTGAGTCTTTGGTATGTGTGTGCCATCTCTCGGGCAGCATCGGGCTGTCGGGTTGATAACTGCATGACTACCAGAGACTGCCTCCAGCTCACATGATGGAGGTATCATGGAGGGAGAGGTTATTAGGGTACCTCGGGTGCGTGAGTTTATGGGAGTCATAAGAAGGTTCTTATGATCGTGATGGTGTTTGGAGCTACATCAACTAGTGTATCCTTTATTGAATGGTCATTATTGTGACACCCCGATCCCTCTCGAGACCGGGAGTTCTAACAATCAATCTATTCATAACCCAAATCCAAACCCGGCAAGATTTTAGGGAAAGACGGACAGAGTCTCCCCTGTTTCTAGGCAAATTGCAAAACCTGTAATAGCATATAAATGGACCAACACCGTGTCCAACCATTCAACAACCTCAAGGCCATCCGAGCCTCGGTTCACAACAAGCAATTCACAAGTGAATATAAATTCAAGCTTAGCAATTAAACTACACCAACCTATTGCATAAAGTAGACTATCATGACTTTCTATCTTTTTCCCTTTTTGTCATTACAAATATATATTGAAGTTAAGCTATATCAACTAAATACATAATCTAATGAACTTAAATTACATCCCCTTTAACATTAAATACATATAATACATAAAAGCATACAACTTTACAACTTTGACAACTCAAGTCACATAGGCACGTAGGACAACCCTTCAAGCACGGACTTTCACGAAATCACGAACTTTCCAGCTAACATGGCATTTCCTGAAATGTGGTGGTGAGGAGTGAGTATACACAACACGTATACTCAGTGAGGGCGAGACAGATATCGAGATGGAGAGAAAGAAGATCGTGCAATGCAAATAGGTACAGTTAAGCAATACAATCAATAAAAGGCATTCAATATATATAACAATACAATAAACAATTAAGAAAAGCATTAACACAACCAATCAAAGCTATACCACACTTTGAAGGCTATGGATCACTCGAACGAGTAATGTACCGATCACGATTCCGATGACATTAACGATGACGCGCCGGCCCAAACCACCTTATAACACCAGTTTGGAATACCCCGGGAGTAACCATCAATTCTACGACCCAAATCTCCCTGGGAGGCAACCCAAGCAAGAAAGGGAATAGCAACGGAGCTAGAGCAACCAACACTGGCAACCCGAGGCTACCCAGAGAGGCCCATCACTCACGCGCGAGACACTATGCAATGCAAGACTCGATACAAGGCGATGAGCAAGCGATATCAAGCATTCTCAACAATTGATAAACATTTCAATCAATAATCAACTCTAACAAGCGTAATAAGCATTAACAAGCATTTACAATCAAACAAGTGACAAAAACAACGCCAACTAACATTATCAAGCATTAGCAAGTATTCTATAGGCATTATAAGCATTCTATAGGCAACATAAGCATTCTATAATCAATATGAACATACTATAAGCAATATTCTATGAAAACACACAAAATCACAGAAATGACCCCAACTTCAAAACACTACTTGTGAAACCCCACTTTCTTGCTTATCTCGTTTTACGTGCTTTACCTCGTTTTGCGTGCATATGACCTCTTTATGTGCTATAGGACCTAGAAAGTTATAATTTTTATTTCAATACTCCTAATACGTGCTAAATGTGCATTCATGAAATTTTCATAAAAAACGGAGTCAGAAATTTTATCGTCGATTTTTAGTGAATAGTGTTTTCGAAACACGTCCGCTATAATTTTGAAACTGGTCTTTTTAACCCTTCTAGACCTAGTCCACGGACTTTAATAGACCTGTGTTTGATGAAAACGGTTTTAAAATCGGCTTAAGAATTTATTAGGGTTTTTACACCGACTTTTGCGAAAATCGAGTTTTAAGCCGACTCGGGTGGAATTCTTTGAATGTAAAACTTCTTGTCACCTAAAAATAATCCACTTGAGATATCTTGGGGGTTGCATAATTATTTTTAACTTGGTGAGCACTAAAATGCAATTAAAGTCATTAAAAATACAAAAATGCCTATTAAAATAACTTTGACTTTAATTAAATAATTGACCTTATAAGCTAATGTCACCTACACACACTCACACAACACAAAAACACCATCACACACACACACATTGCCGAGAGGTTGAGGAGAGAAAAGAGAAGAGAAAAACTTAAGCTTTCAATCCAATTTTTCAAAGAAAAACCTAGTTTTTGTCCGTAGAACTTCGCACCGACTTGGATTCTGCTTGTTGGGCACGCATAGCACGCATTCCTAGGCTTATATCGCATCTAAGGTGAGAGAAAAATTCTAGATCTCAAAATGTCATTTTTGTGTTTTTGCGTATAAATGAAGATTGAACCGTTAGAATTGTAATCTGATGATAGATTATTGCTCCTTGCATGCTAGGGATCATTATATACTAATACTACGAGTTTCTGTCGGATATAGCATAATTTTTATTTTCCGGGTATTTAATTTTGATTAAAATGTTCAAAGTTGATTTAATTGAGTTGCGTTGCTCGAAATCGATTGCCGTCGATTTCTAAATACTTGATAATTACGTGTTAGCGCTGTTGTAATGCCGAATTTTCGATTACCTTGTTTGTGTGAAAATCCGGAAAATCCAGCCATGACTTCATAAGGTTTTAGGGTTATCGGGCATGATTTGGAGGTGTTATGGTGTATTTCCGAGAGGGCTAATGTAGTAGGTTGAATGGGTGAGTGATAGGAACTGATTTGGGAATGTTTGTATTAATAGATTGTAAGTTATGAATTTTATAAGTTTAGGTTGTGATTCTTTAATTTCTTGAACGATGCCTTAGATGGTTGGGTAGTGTTCGAGTGATGAATGGTGAGGTGTTGTTGAGTAATTTAGAGTTTAATTATGTATATTATGCATGTCCGGTTAGATGGCCTACTTTGTCATCTAACTACGTTGTTTGTTGTTTAATTTAATATTGATGTTATATTGATGTTATTGATTGATTATTATTGAATGCGGGAATCGGGCACTCTTGTTGCTGATCTCCCAATTGATTGATTGATTTATGCTTGCATGATGATTGATGAATATGGAGTCTTGGTATGTGTGTGCCACCTCTCGGGCAGCGTCGGGCTGTCGGGTTGATAACGGCATGACTGCCACAGGCTACCCCCAGCTCGCATGACGGAGATGTCATGGAGGGAAGGGGCTAGTGAGGTACCTCGGGTGCGTGAGTAATGGGGAGTTATAAGAAGAACGGTTGAGATCGTGATGGCGTTTGGAGCTACACCAAATAGAGTATCCTTATTGAATGGTCATATAGTTATGTGATGATAGCTTTATTTATGTTATTATTGTTGTTGTGTGTTTACTTGCTCAAAGGACTAAATCCAAGGAGCGTAGTGAATACTGTCGAGATCTATCGGATCCTCACTGGGCTTATGTATATAAGCTCACTCTCTATTAATGCATGTTTCAGGTGTACTTTCGCAAGATTTCGGGTACGTGCCTCCTGAAGAGGAGAATGTGGAAAATGTGCCTTTTGTGGATGAGTCATATGTTCCCGAGTCTTATCCATGACTTTATGTTGTTAAATGTCTTGTATATTAGTTTAATAGACTTTATATGCTTTACGGTTCTTAATGTAATAGATATTGAAAAGATGATGAACCAAATGATGTTAATTTAGCGGTTTTCTTTTGTCTATAGTTAAATTGTAGTTGTGTCTCAACTTACTTTTGAAATGTATGTTAAAGTTGAGGTATTGTATGTCATGTTGGAACGGAGGCGTATAACGAGGATGTTTTATTGTATAATATGGTTGTGTTGTATGTTGTTGTTTGTATTGAGGAATTACTGGATGTATGATGTTTATATGAGGTTGGTTTAGAACCTCGGAAATCTGTTTACTGTCGTTATGCCGCCGAAATTCCATTGCGTCCTGACTGATCGTAGGTGGGGTCGAGTTGGGGCGTGACAGTTTAAGTGGTATCAGAGCTCATGTTAGTTGTCAGCCGGGGTATTCTCGGAATGTGGGT
Organism: Ehretia macrophylla; assembly: GCA_037974665.1. Lineage (NCBI taxonomy): Eukaryota > Viridiplantae > Streptophyta > Magnoliopsida > Boraginales > Ehretiaceae > Ehretia > Ehretia macrophylla. The sequence continues at coordinate 40,027,185 of CM075772.1, forward strand.
AATGGTCTTAGCATGAAATATGTATGAAAGGAAAGAAAAATGAAATATGTATTGGTATGATTAATTGATTAAGTGATTATGTGATTTAAGTGCTTATGTGATTATGTGATCAATTTGTTTATGTGTTTTATATGAGTTTGTTATTTATGTGGTAATAGTTGTTTATAACCTGTCTACGTGCTATAACTGTGCTAACTCTTTGATTAGTAGAATGGCCGGTCGACCGAGAACCAGAGGTAGGTCAGAGATGACTGATGAGACTCCGAGTAACGTGGCACCGGGCCGTGACGGGGGTGATGACCGATTAGGAGCAGCTATGGAACGGATTGCAGAGTTAGTGGCTAGTCAGGCACAGTTATTAGCAGGGCAGGCTGCCCAGAATCAGGCTATGCAGGCTCAGCTTCTGAATATTCAGGGTGGTAACCACGGGCGTGGTACCCTGAAGGATTTTTTAGGATATCACCCACCGAGATTTCAGGGGGAGCCGGATGATAGGAAGGCGGAGGTATGGATTAGCAAGTTGGAGAAGATTTATGATCCACTTGGCTATACTGATGAGCAGAAAGTCTCTTTTGCCGTGTATTTGTTAGATGACGAGGCAGAGGAGTGGTGGCGCACGGTTAGGACTAGCTGGGCGGCACAGGGTATTCCTTATGTTTGGGGTACCTTTCTGATGGCTTTCCGAGCAAAGTATGTCCCGAGGATTTGCAGGGAACGGAGAGAGGCCGAGTTTCTAGCCTTGGTCCAGGGAGATGCTACAGTGGCTCAATATGAGGCCACATTTACTCGATTGTCCCGGTATGCACCGGAGTATGTGGTAGACGAGGAACGGAGGACTCGCAGGTTTATGTTGGGGTTGCGGCCCGAGATTCAGGATGTGATGGCTCTGAATCGTTATGATATTTTCACTGAGGCTTTTGAGGCAGCTTCTAGATTGGAGAAGAGGAAAGGGGATCAGATTGTCTCCAGTCAGCCTAGTAAGAGGCCGTATCAGCCGCAGGGCCAGCAGGTTTTATATAGGCCTCCAGTACAGCAGTTTGTCTACAGGCCACCTGCCCAGCAGGGTTCTTATAGGCCACAGGGTCAGCAGAGTTATTATCGGCCTCAGTTTCAGCAGAGGCCATATCAGGTTCAGACTCAGTTTAGGCCAGCCCAGTCTCAAGGTCAGTATAGGCCTAGTGTGGTGAGACCTCAGCAGCAGGCTGTATCAGCTGCTTCTTCAGCTTCTGGTTATTCTAGGGGCAGTATTAGTGCCACATCATCGAAGTGTAATTCCTGCAAGCGCCCAGGGCATGTAGAGTCCGACTGCAGGGTAAAGGCAGGGACATGTTTGGGTTGTGGTAGCATCGATCATAGGGCGAAGGATTGCCCTAAGTATGCGAGGACTGAGGGTCGGGCAGCGACTCAGGGTTACCAGGGTAGGCCTACGGGCAGTGTACCACAGCAGCAGCGGGTTCAGGCTCGGGCTTATGCAGTTGACTTAGAGGAGATGCCTGAGGAGACTGCAGTTGTGGAAGGTAACTTTCTTATACTTGATCAACTTGTTAAAGTGTTGATTGATTCTGGTGCTACGCATTCTTTCATTACTCCTGCTTGTGTGCAACGTGTTAAATTGCAACCTGAAAGATTGCCTTATGTGGTTGAGATTAGTACCTCTTTGACTGATAAGTATGTTACTGGCTTAGTATGTAAGGATTGTATAATACATGTTAAGGGGCATAGTTTTCCTTCGGACCTTATTTTATTTCCTATCCGGGGGTATGATGTTATCTTGGGTATGGATTGGCTTTCTAAGTATGATGCCCAGTTGAACTGTAGAACCAAGGTAGTGCAGTTTCGTTTGCCAGATCAGCCAGTAGTTGAGGTAGCGGGTAACCGGGGTGCTAAGACGAGTTTTGTTATCTCAGCAACTAAAGCCGTTAAGTTGGTGAGTAAGGGGTGTTCGGGTTATCTAGCTTATTTGATCAACAAGCCATCTGTTAAGCTACAGCTTGAGGAAGTCCCTATTATCCGGGAATATCCTAATGTATTTCCCGAGGAGTTGCCAGGATTGCCGCCAGATAGGGATATAGAGTTTGTGATTAATCTTGTTCCCGGTACTCAACCTATTTCTAAATCGGCGTACCGGATGGCACCAGCTGAGTTGAAGGAGTTGAAGACTCAGTTACAGGAGTTGTTGGAGAAATGATTTATTCAGCAGAGTTCTTCACCTTGGGGAGCTCCTGTTTTATTTGTAAAGAAGAAGGATGGCACCTTGAGATTATGTATTGATTACCGTGGTTTGAATCAGGTGACCATCAAGAATAAATATCCTTTGCCACTGATTGATGAGTTGTTTGATCAACTTCAGGGAGCCAAAGTCTACTCTAAGTTTGATTTGAGGCAGGGGTATTATCAGCTTCGGATTCGCTCAGACGATGTTCCGAAGTCTGCCTTCAGGACTCGGTACGGGCATTATGAGTTTGTTGTTATGCCCTTTGGTTTGACTAATGCACCGGCAGCATTCATGGATCTTATGCATCGAGTCTTTCAGCCGTACTTGGACCAGTTCGTGGTGATTTTTATTGATGATATCTTGGTCTATTCTAAATCTGAATTGGAGCACGAGCAACATCTACGGCTTGTATTAGAGAAGTTGCAGGAGCATCAGTTGTTTGCCAAGTTCAGCAAATGTGAATTTTGGCTGCAACGGATTTCTTTTCTTGGCCATGTTATTACACAGAGTGGTATTTCTGTAGATCCCACTAAGATTGAATCGGTGATGTCTTGGAAGCGGCCAGAGAGTGTTACTGATGTCCGTAGTTTTCTTGGCTTGGCGGGTTATTACCGTAGGTTTGTCAAGGACTTCTCAAAGATTGCGGGGCCACTATCTAAGTTGACTCAGAAACGGACTATCTTTAATTGGGACGAGAAGTGTGAGAGTGGATTTCAGGAGTTGAAAAAGAGGTTAACTACCGCTCCAGTACTTGCTCTACCAGAGGGGACCGATAATATGGTCATTTGCAGCGATGCATCCAAGGAGGGCTTGGGATGTGTTCTTATGCAGGATGGCCGAGTTATTGCCTATGCTTCCAGGAAGTTGAAGCCTTATGAGGTGAATTATCCGACTCATGATCTTGAGTTGGCAGCAGTTGTCTTCGCACTGAAAAAGTGGCGTCATTATCTGTGGGGCAGTAAGTTCGAGATTTTCACTGATCATAAGAGTCTTAAGTACTTATTCTCACAGAAGGAGTTGAATATGCGCCAGCGGAGGTGGATGGAGCTTCTTGGAGATTATAATTGTTCTATCAATTATCTACCTGGAAAGGCAAATGTTGTGGCAGATGCTCTCAGCCGGAAGGCTAGTATTTCTTGTTTGGCTGTCAAGAAGTGGGAGGTTCTTGAGGAGTTTAGTTATTGGAGACCAGAGTTCACTCAGGTTGGGGTGATGTGTTCACATCTCCGTATTCAGCCTTTATTGTTGTCTCAGATCAGGGAAGCTCAGCAGCTTGATGTTAACCTTCAGAAGATCAAGGATCAGATTTCGGATGATCAGTCTGACTTTAAAGTGCATGAGGATGGTATTCTTCGGTTTCGGAACAGGGTTTGTGTTCCCGATGAACCGGGCTTGAGACGAGGTATTCTGGAGGAAGCTCATAATTCTAAATATACTATTCATCCCGGTGGAACCAAGATGTATCGGGATTTGAAACAGCATTACTGGTGGAACAACATGAAGAGGGAGGTTGCTCAGTTTGTGTCTAGATGTTTGACTTGTCAGAGAGTGAAAGCCGAGCATCAACGACCAGCAGGTTTGCTTCAGCCGTTGGCTATACCAGAGTGGAAATGGGAGCATATTACGATGGACTTCGTCACTGGTTTGCCTAGATCACCGAGGGGCAATGATGCAGTTTGGGTTGTCGTGGATCGTTTGACGAAGACAGCTCATTTTATTTCCATGAGGTTAGGAGATGAGGTTACAAAGCTGACGGATCTCTATCTGGATCAGATTGTTAGACTTCACGGTATTCCATCTAGTATTGTCTCTGATCGAGATCCTCGATTTACTTCTCGTTTGTGGGAGAAACTTCAGGAGACTTTGGGTACTCAGTTGAACTTCAGTACAGCGTATCATCCACAGACCGACGGTCAATCTGAGCGGACTATTCAGATTCTGGAAGATATGCTTAGGGCTTGTGTTCTGGACTTCGGGAAGAACTGGGAGAAACATCTACCACTTGCCGAGTTTGCCTATAACAATAGTTATCAAGCTACTATTGGAATGGCACCTTTTGCAGCTCTTTACGGTCGTAAGTGCCGTTCACCTTTATATTGGGACGAGGTAGGAGAGATGAAGACTGTTGATCCGACTATCATGCCAGAACTTCTTGAGAAGATTGAGAATGTTCAGTTGATCAGGCAGAGAATGCTTACGGCGCAGAGTAGATTCAAGAGTTATGCTGATAAGCGTCGTCGAGACTTGGAGTTTGCAGTTGGAGATCGGGTTTTCTTGAGATTGTCTCCTCGAAAGGGGTTTGTTCGTTATGGTAAAGGTGGTAAGCTGAGTCCGAGATTTGTTGGGCCGTTTGAGATTACTGGCAGGGTTGGTAAGTTGGCATATCGGTTGGCTTTACCGGAGAACTTCTCTAATGTCCACGATGTGTTTCACGTGTCTAATTTGCGGAAATACAATCCGGATCCTTCTTATATTCTTGAACCAGAGCCGTTACAGCTTCGAGAGAATTTGACTTATGACGAGCGTCCGATTCGTATTCTAGATCAGATGGACCGAGTGTTGAGGTCGAAGAGGATTCCGATGGTTAAGGTGTTGTGGAAGCATCACGGCATTGAGGAAGCTACGTGGGAGAGACGAGATTAGATGCAGCAGCAATACCCAGATCTATTCCGTACATCAAGTAAGAATTTCGAGGACGAAATTTCTATAAGGGGGGGAGAATGTGAAACCCCACTTTCTTGCTTATCTCGTTTTACGTGTTTTACCTCGTTTTGCGTGCATATGACCTGTTTATGTGCTATAGGACCTAGGAAGTTATAATTTTGATTTCAATACTCCTAATACGTGCTAAATGTGCATTCATTAAATTTTTATCAAAAACGGAGTCAGAAATTTTATCGTCGATTTTCAGTGAATAGTGTTTTCGAAACACGTCCGCTATAATTTTGAAACTGGTCTTTTTAACCCTTCTAGACCTAGTCCACGGACTTTAATAGACCTGTGTTTGATGAAAACGGTTTTAAAATCGGCTTAAGAATTTATTAGGGTTTTTACACCGACTTTTGCGAAAATCGAGTTTTAAGCCGACTCGGGTGGAATTCTTTGAATGTAAAACTTCTTGTCACCTAAAAATAATCCACTTGAGATATCTTGGGGGTTGCATAATTAATTTTAACTTGGTGAGCACTAAAATGCAATTAAAGTCATTTAAAACACAAAAATGCCTATTAAAATAACTTTGACTTTAATTAAATAATTGACCTTATAAGCTAATGTCACCTACACACACTCACACAACACAAAAACACCATCACACACACACACATTGCCGTGAGGTTGAGGAGAGAAAAGAGAAGAGAAAAACTTAAGCTTTCAATCCAATTTTTCAAAGAAAAACCTAGTTTTTGTCCGTAGAACTTCGCACCGACTTGGATTCTGCTTGTTGGGCACGCATAGCACGCATTCCTAGGCTTATATCGCATCTAAGGTGAGAGAAAAATTCTAGATCTCAAAATGTCATTTTTGTGTTTTTGCGTATAAATGAAGATTGAACCGTTAGAATTGTAATCTGATGATAGATTATTGCTCCTTGCATGCTAGGGATCATTATATACTAATACTACAAGTTTCTGTCGGATATAGCATAATTTTTATTTTCCGGGTATTTAATTTTGATTAAAATGTTCAAAGTTGATTTAATTGAGTTGCGTTGCTCGAAATCGATTGCCGTCGATTTCTAAATACTTGATAATTACGTGTTAGCGCTGTTGTAATGCCGAATTTTCGATTACATTGTTTGTGTGAAAATCCGGAAAATCCAGCCATGACATCATAAGGTTTTAGGGTTATCGGGCATGATTTAGAGGTGTTATGGTGGATTTCCGAGAGGGCTAATGTAGTAGGTTGAATGGGTGAGTGATAGGAACTGATTTGGCAATGTTTGGATTAGTAGATTGTAAGTTATGAATTTTAGAAGTTTAGGTTGTCATTCTTTAATTTCTTGAACGATGCCTTAGATGGTTGGGTAGTATTCGAGTGATGAATGGTGAGTTGTTGTTGAGTAATTTAGAGTTTAATTATGTATATTGTGCATGTCCGGTTAGATGGCCTACTTTGTCATCTAACTACGTTGTTTGTGGTTTAATTAATATTGATGTTATATTGATGTTATTGATTGATTATTATTGAATGCGGGAATCGGGCACTCTTGTTGCTGATCTCCCAATTGATTGATTGATTTATGCTTGCATGATGATTGATGAATATGGAGTCTTGGTATGTGTGTGCCACCTCTCGGGCAGCGTCGGGCTGTTGGGTTGATAACGGCATGACTGCCATAGGCTACCCCCAGCTCGCATGACGGAGATGTCATGGAGGGAAGGGGCTAGTGAGGTACCTCGGGTGCGTGAGTAATGGGGAGTTATAAGAAGAACGGTTGAGATCGTGATGGCGTTTGGAGCTACACCAAATAGAGTATCCTTATTGAATGGTCATATAGTTATGTGATGATAGCTTTATTTATGTTATTATTGTTGTTGTGTGTTTACTTGCTCAAAGGACTAAATCCAAGGAGCGTAGTGAATACTGTCGAGATCTATCGGATCCTCACTGGGCTTATGTATATAAGCTCACTCTCTATTAATGCATGTTTCAGGTGTACTTTCGCAAGATTTCGGGTACGTGCCTCCTGAAGAGGAGAATGTGGAAAATGTGCCTTTTGTGGATGAGTCATATGTTTCCGAGTCTTATCCATGACTTTATGTTGTTAAATGTCTTGTATATTAGTTTAATAGACTTTATATGCTTTACGGTTCTTAATGTAATAGATATTGAAAAGATGATGAACCAAATGATGTTAATTTAGCGGTTTTCTTTTGTCTATAGTTAAATTGTAGTTGTGTCTCAACTTACTTTTGAAATGTCCGTTAAAGTTGAGGTTTTGTATGTCATGTTGGAACGGAGGCGTATAACGAGGATGTTTTATTGTATAATATGGTTGTGTTGTATGTTGTTGTTTGTATTGAGGAATTACTGGATGTATGATGTTTATATGAGGTTGGTTTAGAACCTCGGAAATCTGTTTACTGTCGTTATGCCGCCGAAATTCCGTTGCGTCCTGACTGATCGTAGGTGGGGTCGAGTTGGGGCGTGACACTACTACTTTCAAACGAGCCACGAGCTTTGGAAACTGACTTCACCAGTCCTCCTAGGTCACCATAAGGCACATCTAAAGACCCCGAAACCCTACTTTACCCTAGAATTCACGCAAAGTCCCGATTTCCCCCTTTGCTCATTTGAACTACAACTATATCAACCAAACACCCAACCAACGCCATAATCGCACCAAAAGTGCTTCCATGGCCTCCCGAAACAATGCCAACACGCAATACGAGAAAACGCTAAACTCGACCTAAACGACCCCGACTTTCACCAAGCCATTTTTCTCCGTTTTTCCATTACACATTCCAATTAAACCACACATTTAGGCATTCTAGCATATCTAGCACATTTCTACATCAACGGACAGCATAACAGCGCAACTTTATCATTTCAAGGGTTTACTATTCACTAATTACTATTCAGTAGTCAATTTAAATTGCAATTTCGATTTTCAACAGCAGAAAATGCAAAAAAGCTATAAATACATGTTCTACAATCAACAAGGAACATTCTTTAAGCAACAAAATGATTAAAACAACAATCTACGCATAAGTTCTAAAAATTAAAGTTTAGATATACATTTTTCAAATGCGCAAATAACGATGAAACTCTCACCTTAGACGCTCCTAGACGCTAAGAAAACCTCGTAGAGTGCCTCGGAAACCACCCCGTGCAAGCTCACGCAAAGATTTGGTGATTTGTAGTTGAAGTTTTTTTTTTCTCCCTCTTTTCCTCATGTTTTCGAGCCTTTCTTCTCTGTTTTTTCGTGTGCAATTCTGCTTATTTAGGAAAAAAAAAAATGACAAGTCAAAGGTCAAAGATTCGGTCAACCCGCTAAACCAAAACAGCTATGCCCGACCTTACGAAAACGGCCATAACTTCTTCTAGAAAACTCCAATTCACGAACGGTTTGAAGCCTAAAAAACTAGACTCATAGAGCTTTCCAACCATATATAATTTGCTACCTAACTCTTCCCCAATTGGTTCAGATTTAACTCCAAAGTTGACCCAAAATTTGACTAACTTAACATTGCATTTTTTTATTTCTAATCCCAAGTTTGCCCTTTATTAAACATTTCAAAAATTTTCACATTGTCCTAGTTGGTCAATGTAGATAAAAAGTCAACTAGTTTGGTCAAAGAAGGTCAAAGGTCAATAAAATGCAATTTAAATGAACTTTAAATGCTATTGAATACATGCCAGGTTCGGGGTATCACAGCTTGATCGAGACGTTCCAGAGCTAATAGCATTTTCCTTTCTTAGGTCAGGATCCCATTCTCTTTATCTGTGAGGTCTACCAGGCTGAACCTTTACACCGACCGATATGATATCTAATTGGTTGAGAATAAGTAAGTTACTTTTTACCACTGTTTCTGCCTCTGGCAATTCCTCCAAGTCCACTGCGTAGGCTCGAGCCTGAGCCCGTTACTACTGAGGTGTACTGCTTGCAGGTCTACCCTGATAATCCTGGACTGCTGGCTGACCCGTAGAACCTTGATACCTGGGGCAATCCCTCGACCGGTGTTGGTTGCTGTTGCAACCTAAACACCTCTCTGCCTTCTTCAGACAGTCGGCCTCCAGATGGCCTGTACGTTTACAATAAGCACACAGCGGTATCGGTGTACTGACACTGCCTCCAGAAGACCCAGAAACTGAATAAGTAGCTATATCAGCCTGCTGTTGAGGTGACGCAACACTAGGCCTATACCAACCCTGAGACGGGGCCGGCCTGTACTATGACTGTGCCTGAAAGGAGCCCTGCTGAAACTTAGGCCGATAGTAACCCTGCTGACCCTGCGGTCTGAAAGAACCCTGCTGAACCGAAGGCCTATAACCACCCTTCTGTACTGAAGGTCTATACATACCCTGCTAGCCCTGCAGCTAAAATGGCCCCTTGCTAGGCAAACTAGGTCCGATCTGCTCCCCATTCCCCTTTTCTGGTCTGGATGCCGCATCAAAAGCCTCAAAGAATATATCATACGGATTCAGGGCCATCGCATCCTGAATCTCCGACCTCAAACCCAACAACCTCCGGGTCTTGCGCTCCTCATCTGCTACAAACTCCGGTGCATATCGGGACAGTCTAGTAAAAGTGGCCTCACACTGAGCCACTGAAGCATCCCCCTGAACTAAAGACAGGAACTTCGCCTCTCTCCTTTCCCATGCAATCCTCAGGACATACTTCGCCCAAAACGCTCTAAGGAAGGTATCCCAAACATACAGCGTACCTCTTGCCTCCCAACCAACTTTCATTGTGCGCCACCACTCCTCTGCCTCATCATCAAACAAGTAGACTGCAAAAGTGACTTTCCTCTCATCAGTATAGTCTAGAGGATCGAATATCTTCTCTATCTTATAAATCCACGCTTCCGCCTTCCTATGATCTGCCACTCCCTAAAATCTCGGCGGATAATACCCCAAGAATTCCTTCAGCGTACCACGCCCGTGGTAACCACCCTGAACATTCAACAACTGAGTCTGTAATGCCTGTGCTTGGGCAGCCTGCCCTGCTAGTATCTGAGCCTGCCCTGCCATAATCTCTGTAATCCTATCCATGGCTGCACCAAAACGGTCATCACCCTTATCTTGGCCTGGTGCCACATTACCGGGTGTCTCATCAACTACCTCGGCCTACCTCTGGTTCTTGGTCTACCAGTCATTCTACTAATCAAAAGAGTTAGCACAGGTTATAGAACATAGACAGGCTATAGACTATTATTAACACATAAACAACAAACTCACATAAAACACATAAATCACTTAAGTATCAATCACATAATCAAATTGATCACATAATCACAGTCACTAAATCACATAATTACTTAATCACTTAATCATATTAACACATATTTCACTTTTCTTTCACTTCATAAATACTTGCATGCTTGGACCACTACCCACATTCCGAGGATACCCCGGTTGATAGCTAAACATGAGCTTTGATACCACTAAATGTTACGCCCCAACTCGACCCCTCTTACGATCAGTCAGGACGCAACAGAATTTTGGCAGCATAACGACAGTAACATGAACACCAGAGCTCTAAACCAACCCTTAAGAACAACATACATCAAACTCCACAAGTCACCAACCAACTCCACAATCAAATTGACAAGATACAACGCAACCATTCATACATTAAACATTCATTCATCAACTCTTTCATAGTTATGCGCCTCCGTTCCAACATAATACATTTACTATATAACATACACTTCCAAAATAGATTATAGCCCACCTAGCAACCTAATCATGTCCTAAAACAAGATTACTAAGTTAGCAACATTTAATCTACTATCTTTACAACATCTTATATAACATGAACTTTTAAGTGAAATACAAGACAACTAAGTTTAATATACAATATAACAAAAGAGCACAACAACTTCTATCAGGGACAAGACTCTGGCACATAGGACTTGTCCGCATATGGCACATTATCCTCTTCTGGAGGCACATACCTGTAACCTGGATCAACTTGACTTGTATGCATGCAATAATTGAGAGTGAGCTTATATAAAACAAGCCCATTGAGGATTCGATAGATCTCTAACAGTATTTACTATACTCCTCGGAAACCATCCTTTGAGCAGTAAACACACAATGAACATCAATATCATTATAAATGCAACAATAGCATTAACTGTAAACACACAATAAGGATACGATACATTTACTGATAAAGCTCCATACACCAATTCAATGCTCATTAACTCCTCCAAACTCAAAGACATAATCCTGAGGTACCTTGACCTAGATCCACACCCCATGGCCTCTCCGCCATTGCGAGATAGGGATTAGCCATGATAACTATGCCCGCAACCCAGGATGCCTCCTGAGGTGATATAATATTATCAAAGCTCACAACAATGCGACTAAATTCGAGAAGTCAACAACATTGGTTGCCCGACTCCCGACTCATAATAACAATTCCAATTCCAATTCGAGAAGTCAACAACATTGGTTGCCCGACTCCCGACTTATAATAACAATAACAATTCCAATTTGAGAAGTCAACAACATTGGTTGCCCGACTCTTGACTCATAACAACAATAACAATTAGTTAACAAAGTAACACCCCGAATTAACCCCGAGCGTGTGTTCCTCACGGTTTTGTAACAACAATCACTAATCAATAATCAATTAATTCGTATTTCAAGAATCAATTAAACAACATTTAACAATCAACAACTATATAATCATGAAACAATTACGTTAGATGTAGGCCATCCAACTCAACAGGCATTAAACACACAACCAAACCCTAGTCTAACCATCAACAACTCACAATTCAATCACTCAAACACCACCCAAACAACCAAAGGCATAATTCAACATTTTAAAGAAAGACAACCCAAACTTCTAAAAGTCATAACTTACATTCTACTAATCCGATAACCACCAAACCAGTTTCTATCACTCACCCACTCAATCAACAACATTAGTCCCCTCAAAAACCAACCATAATCCATCCAAATCAAGCCCACCAACCCTAAAACCCTAATGCACCATGGCTGAAATTTTTGGACTTTCACACCGACATTGCAATCAAAATTTTGGCATTACAACATTACTACCACATATTTAACAAACTTTTACAAGCTAACAACAATCAATTTCAACCACCACAACTCCATATATTCAACAAATAGCCAACAACTCAACTTTTAATACTCGAAAAATAAAATTTATGCTACAACAGTTCAAATCTTATATAAACACATATAAACGATCCTTAGCATGCACTGAGCAACAATATAACATCAATTCAACATTCTAACTGTTCAAAATTCAATTATATGCAAAAACATAAAAATGACATTTTGAGATCTAGAATTTTTATCTCACCTTTGATGTGTTTTAATGCAAGAAAGATGGAGAATGGATGCCCAACAAGTGAAATCAAGCTTTGAATGTAGTGATTTGGACTTGAATTACAAAATCTATGTGAAAAATACTTTGAAAAACCTTGAAAATGCCTTCTTTCTTCTCCCTCATGGATATTCGGTAATGTGTGTGTTTGCTTTGATTTTAATGTGTGTTGATGATATAAGCTCAAGGTTACAAAATTTGCAAAGTCAAAGTTAGTATTTTTAGTCTTTTAATTGTTTTTAGACTTTTTTTGTTCACCCAAATGCAATTAACACTTAAACTATTTTTAAGTAGTATATTTTTAGTTGACAACAAGTTTCACATGCATAGACTTACACCCGACTTAGTTAAAAACTCGATTTTTGCAAAAGAAGGTGAAAAGTCATATTATTTATTTTCAAATGTCTTTTGAATTCACAATTAATCTAAAAAATCATGTAATACCACATATAAATACATTTATATTAATATATACTTGGTCAATGAAAGTCAATGCAAGAATCGGGTTTATAAGAAATCACTATTTGGCTCAAAAATGCTACTTTTCGCCCGAAAAGTCTATTTAAATTTCTATTCCGTTTCAGAATCAATTTTTATCAAATATGGGTCTACTAATAATAGAGGACTAGGTTTTAAGACGTTTAAAACACCCGTTTAAAAATTTTCGTGGACGTGCATTCAAAATACTATTCATAAAAATCGACGATAAAATTTTTGGTGCTGATTTTGATGAAAATTTCATGAATGTACATATAGCATGTATTAGGAATATAAATCACATATTTAGCACATTCTAACCTATATAACACATAAACAGGTTAAATCATGCAAATTGAGGCAAAGACACGCAAATCGAGGTAAAGAAAAAAAACTGGGATCAAATCTTCCCTTTTAGGTTGAATTCTGGTAAAGAATGGTCTCCGCGGGAAAGAAGTCAGAGTAGCACTGGCGGGAAGGGACATGACAGTTGAGAGGGTGAGCAATTAGCACAGCCGCATCGAGGTCAGCAACATCTAATCAAAGGGACTCGCCCCATTCTTGAGTTCGAACCGGATCTCATGGAGTAGCAAGATGAGCTGTTAGGCACGAAAGCAAGCCCATCTACTGGATACGAGAGGAAAACCATAGCTAAATGCTTTTAACATTCAATATGCTCATCAAACAACAAAAGAAAGCCAGTTGAGGTCTCAAAGTCAGATGCAATAGCCACTATAGATTCTCCAATCAGCCCTTTTTCCAGCTGTTCATACTCGAACTCAGAACTGGCACTAGCCGTCTTCTAGTGATTAGGGGGACAAGCCCCATTGAGGATTTCGACCCTGATCTGTCTACGCTATGAATTAATGGAATTGATTCGGGTATAAAAGTAGATGGCCACACCAACCCTAACCTGATCTCCTTGGGAAGCACTCGGAGTTCAAGACGGAACCCTTCTTAAGAATATTTTGATCCCCGAGGAAAGAGTGCGCAATGCAATGTATTGACTGAAGCCAGCGTAGGAAAAAACAACTACCACTAGAGCGGTTGAAACCTTATAGACGAGATTTTCATATGCCAGTAAGTCCGTTTGGGCTCATTCCCCGGTTAGGGAATACAGAAGAAATGGGGGCTACAAGAAACTTTCCCCTACCGATCGGCTCAGGATCGATAGCCCAATTGACTAGATAGGGAACGAGTGAACCCGCTGTTCCAAGAGCAGAAGTGGGCGCGTAAGCCACTTCATCTTCATTTACAAATTACGGAACATAAAAACTCTCTAATCTAATAGGGGCATAAGAAAGGGGAAGTCCGCGTCTAAGACAGCCAGTGCTACTATATTGGATCGGGCAATCAGTTTAGCTGCTAAAACATCGGGAAATCCGACAGCAACTATCAATTATCCAACAATTGGGCCAAAGGCATAAGATGAGTGAAACTCAAGTACTTGACTATCAGTAGATTAGCATCACGCTAATGCAACTCTCAAACCATCGACAAGAGGAGAGGGAAGGCCTATTCTCATCTTTCTCAACCCAGAATAAAGAAGATGGGGTGAAAGTTGGCGGAAGGGTGATGGGACGAGTCAGGCTGTGGAAAATAACTTCACTTTATGAAACCCCAGAGAACAAGCTCTTCTAGATAGACCACTGAAAAGAACGAATTGGGGATCCTAGAATATTGAATTCCTCATTTTAAACTCAACTTAGTCTCAGTACGCAACGGGGTTATTCTTGGGAAAAGAATCTGTAGCTATCTGTAGCTGCATTGAAGTCAATTGATGATTTCTAACCTTCATCCCCGTCAACCTCTATTTCATCAACCAAAAAAGGAAAGTCAAATACAGATGAAGGAGAAGCGGCTTGGCTGACGAGAGGAGGGAGCTTTCTAAGCAACTCAACCAAGATGAGCCGATTACCAAACCGTTGAGAGAATGGAAAGGAGTAGCCTGGTGACCGATACACTAGCTCTGAAGTCAAAGACAGCGAAAAACGAGAAGTCAGGATATTCACCTAGGTGGACTCCATTACCAACTTCTAAACCCCATGCCCTATTGTATACCTAGATCAAGGAGTAGCTGACCCAACCTAAAGAAAACTACTGAATTAGGGGAATAGGCATACGTAGAATCAGACGGGAATGAAAAAGAGAGGGTTTGACCTAGCCAGTATAATGACAAAAAGAGGGGAAGTCTCTCAGTGATTACACCTTCATCAAGTACTCCATTTAACAAGTGAGAAGTGAAAATTCTTAATAGCAAGCAGGAGCGGCCACTCAACACTCAATTTCACTCCAGTGACTACGCCTATACAGTGGCATAGTAAGGAGGAACCTGCTCTTATGGACGAGATTAGGAGAGAGGGGGTTGTGCTAGCTAGAAGCCATCAAGCAGTTAGATGACTTCCTGGACTACCTGACCTGTTAGACCTTCCTGTAATTCAATTCCCTTAAGCCCTTTAGGCAGGTTGGCTATCCCCCTTAAACCAATACTCTCGACAACAGTTTTCTCTTCCCAGAGGCCGGCTCCTTCGCTGTAGTGGGACCGCTGCACCCACGCTTTCTCCGCAGCACCTCCCTCTCAATCCGAAGGATTAGATTGATCGCTTAGCTACATGCTACCTTACTTTAGATTCAACCTAAAATGAAAGGGAATCGAAGTGGCGTTTCATCCACTTCCACTACCAGGGCAGGGCTGGCATGGCAAACTCATAATTATTGGAGAGCCCGAAGATTCTGTGGGATTAGCCTTTGCCGTTTTCGATCTATTCAAATCAACATAGAGATGTAAACACTGAATCGCTCGTTAGTAAGGGGCATTCTCTCTATTCAATTGGTGGAGTCGTGTCAATATATCCTACCTATTCGCCGATGAAAGAAAGAGATGAAGCTTGAATGAAGGGAGGAAGCGAATTCAAGGGAAGGAGACTCAACGACTACCAGGAAAGTTGAACCCTATTGTGGTTAAAGAAAAGAGGAAGTCCTCTTTGTCTGATGTTTGATAAGTGGATGTTCATTTTCGGAGTCTCTTCTTTGTCTCAAGATCAGGTTAACCATCAGGCCTACTTCATGCTATGGATCAAAGCCCTTTCTTTCGACTCCAGTTTGGTATTCTTCTCAATCTTTTGACTTTCCTTGGGCTAGTCTTGGATGTTTCTGTCTCTAAGCGTGTCATAGATTGATTCTCAAATGGCTTGGAAAAATCCCTCTATTCCAATCTCTCATGTTCTGGCAAATCAATAATCTTCTTCATAGTCATAACTTTTTCACCTCCTTTAGTTTAGGCAAGCCATTTTTGCTTTTCGTTCTAGTGCTTGCATCTTGATTGCTTGTTGAGCGTGCCTCTTTCCGTTCCCTATTCTATTCTATCTCGTATAGAGAAGGCTTTCTGGCTTTCTTGAAGGGAAGAAAGCTGTGAGTGCACCTTCTTTCCATACCTACTAAGGAATAAGAATCCCCTTTTCTAGCACAAAATTCTACTTCGCCCGATTCCACATCGGAATAAGCCCCACTATACTACATTTAAGTAATTTTGGTGTGGATCCATCAATGGCTAGACATACTTAACTTTCTATCGGACGTCCGGTCAGTGGCAGGAATTACTGAAAAGGCCTTCTTGCTCTCACCTAACGAGCTAGCTTCATCTGAGGCTCTTTCTTCGGTCGATCGAAGAAAGATGGTGCCAGTGACCGGAGAAGGTCCCTCTTTATTTAGAGAATGACCGTGGTTGTGAAGCTTCCTTTTCATTGCGACACTGCATTCCTCATCCTTACGTCAACTTTAACCTTTGTCATCCTGTCGAACAGCCGCATAAGACTACATGAACTTTATCCATTTATAAAAGTGCAAGACAAGAAGAAATCAATCGATAGACTTGAGCGCTTTCTTTGGTATAGGTGTTGAGCAGCCGCATAGGACTACATGAATTTTATTACCTTCAGTCTCAAAGATTGGAGACTATCAAAGGGTTCGAACTTGTGATTTCGATAGGCCAAAAAGCTTCTACAGCGTCAGGGCCGGTCTAGCGGAAAGCGAGGAGCTCGCAAGAGCTAAATCACGATCTCCGGGTATTGACATGAGGCTGCCTCTTTTCAATGCTGGGAGTGAAGCCAGCCTTGCAGGAGCTATATATTCTATTAGGGAGATGGCAAGCAAAACCCACCTAAAC
Source organism: Ehretia macrophylla (assembly GCA_037974665.1). Classification (NCBI taxonomy): domain Eukaryota; kingdom Viridiplantae; phylum Streptophyta; class Magnoliopsida; order Boraginales; family Ehretiaceae; genus Ehretia; species Ehretia macrophylla. The sequence goes on from CM075772.1 coordinate 40,044,075, forward strand.
TCATAGGCAATGACCTTTCTGAGCTACCACGTTCACGTATGCCGCGGGAGATCCTATGTAGTTTCCCCGATCTACCTGTTCAAGCGAGCGCTTGCAAGCGGCCAGGACGTACATTGTACAAGATGTCGCTCACTTCCTTTAGGATAAGGGACCGGAGTCAACCTTACTCCCCTCATTTGAGTTAGAGGTCTTACGCCTTTACCACTATGCATAGGGTCTTACCTTTCCTTGACGAAAAATCGAGAAAGTCACATTTCCCCCTCCCCCGTCCATCTGGAGATGCATACCCATTTAAGAACATATGCAAGGGGGTAAAGAGAGAAGTCAATAGAGAACTACCAAATCCAATGACTTTGATTTGTTCATACCATTTTGTCATCGATCATTGTTGGGTCGGTTGGTAAGTCACCCAAAAAAAAAAAAGTATCGAGAAAGGTCAAGCATATATGCTTTATGAAATGATTAGTGGTTTCATTTATGTTATGCCCTACATCATGTTCGTCTGTGTTAATTGAACTTTCTTCAATTCAGCGCCATGTGCTTTGATTCGCTTTATAGAAGAGAGAGACCCTTTGAGAGTGAAAAGCAAGGGCAAATGATAGAAATGATACTCCCTCGCGCATTCGCACGAACTACTAGAAAATGGTGAGATTATTAGTGAAATAAGGACCAACGATAATCCTATCCTAAAAGAGAAGGAAGAGTAGGAAGAGTTAGTTTTCTTTGAAGATCGAGGAACGTAGTGTCGGACAATTATGATGTTCGAAAGAAGTCTTCTATAGTAGAAAAGCCAGTTATGAGTAAGTGGAGAGGAAAGATCTCCAGAGATTCTTATCTCATTCCATTCCAGTGGCTCAACTAGTAACCAATGGTGAAAACTCAAAAATCCACGGTTTCCCGGTAGAACCCTATTTCGCCCAAGTTGTACCACCTATATAACTACGGCCAAAGAGTCAAATAAGTCGGGAAGAAAGAGTCCGAGGTCAGGTAGGATGACATACATCTTGGATGGTCCCACCACCTATGATGCCCGAGCGTTTTGCCTTACATTCATTTACTGTTGCATCCATTGTTTGCGCATTTCCTTATGTGCTTTATTAACTGTTTTCTTTAGTCACTATTCACTCCATTTTCAAACTGCATTATATTAGTGAATTAACATTTTTATTAAATCATATTAATTATTAGAGGAGAGGAAAAAATGTGCAATTGAGCTAGAAGCAATAGGAGAGCTCATTTAGAAAATGTTTCTAGTAGTTAAATGAATAGTATTACGTAACAAAACTTAGAGATTTAATTAGCTAACATCACTTTTCACCTTAGACTCATTTTAAAGTTAACAATGCGCATTTTAGAAGTCCACTTAACCACCCAACCATGACCCCACCTCAACTTAGCCACCTTATATATCACCTAAGCTCATAAAACACAAAACAAAAAGAAAAAAATTGTGCAGATTTCACTGTAGTAGGCTGACAGTCTTTCTCTTTCCATTTAGAGATTTTTGCTTCATTAAATCATCAATTCAAGCCAAGCCAAGCCAAGAGCAAGTAGTTTAGGGTGTGTGCAAGCTTCCTAGGTGCTCCTACACGCATTGGTAAGGGATTTCACGGCTTATTTTCGCATTTTAAAATGGTTGCTATTTTCTTGATTTGTTGAAAATGTGACTAAATGCTATTGTATTGATTATCTATGCTATTATACCTTGTTTATAAGTACTAGAGAACATATTTGAGCCATTGTTTTGCTTTTTAAACGGTTAGAATCGATATTTTGAATTATGAGGTAAATAGTGACATTTTTCTAGGGTTTTGTGTAATTATGCGTATTAGCTCGATTCAACACTTCTAATAGATGCCTTAGGTGTTAATGAAGGAAGTCTAATAGCCCCGTAGACTTGAATTTCTCTAATATCGCATATAACATGAATTATCGGACTTTAACAAAGAGGTTTCGGGGTTAAGGAAAATCCGGGTGGATTCGGGCTTCACTTTTAGTATTCTTAGGCTACCTAGGTGCTATAGAAGCTTTGCTAACCCCTATTTGAAGCCCGAATGAGGCATGTGTAATTTAAAGCTAGAAGAGGGAATTTGGGGCTTTCGGGGTAATTGCGAGCTTTTGAATGTGTTTGAGGGTTGAAAGGGTTCCTTGAGGGTTAGTTAGAAGGTTGGTATAGTTTCCCTTTGAAATTGAATCGTTAATTATGGTTTGGAAGAGAAATAGCTTCGAAAACAAAGGGGTTTAGGTGCAATTTCTGTTGTCTCGCGCTTCTAAGACCTTGGCATGACTTCTTGAGTGTTTAAATGTGACTTCAAGTTGTTTTAGAGTTCTTGGCAAGATTCTATGCTTGTCTTGTATATACTCCTTTGTAAAACTGCTTTTGCTTGTATAAATTGCTTATATTCTAACTGCATCGAGGTCAACCTACCTTGTTGATCCTGACATGTTATTGCTTATATTATTGATATTAACTTGCCATTGTAAAGTGCATTTCATAGTAGTTGCGCAACCATAGTGTTAGTGGCGGATGTGTTGAATATCGGCTAGGCGGCAGAGGGCTTGCCAGTGGATATTCAAACTCCGTGCTCTATTCCCTCACTCGCCTGGTTTGGAGATTGCCAGGGGGTGTTGGGTCGTAGGATTATTGGGGTACATCCGAAGTACACCCACTGCAGTGTTTGGGGCTATGCCAGCTTATCGTGATCGTGATTGTGGTTCGTGGATCGTGAATGAAGACCAAGTGAAGATTGGAGTATAGGGGTTATGTGAAATGTATCCTTTTAAATGTGTGGTTATTTAAGCTACCATTGTTTCCTTAATTGTTTAATTGTTATTGTTGTTTAACTGTATTACCTATTGCATTGCACGCCCCGGGACCTTATCCCTCACTGGGCAGCAGTGGTTGCTCATACCTCGATATATGTTTCAGGAGGCGCTGAGGGTGATCCCCAGCTAGTTGAGGTGGCAGTGGAGGAGGAAGAGGTACAGATAGAGCTTTTGCCCTAGTTGCTGTGTGTGTGTTGTTCTGAGGTGGATGTGATTTCTTGTTACTACATGATGTTCAAGTACTACTATGTTATGATCTATTTTGTGGCATTAGGGCTATGTATATATTGTAACTGCAAGTTAAAAGTTAGTTGGTTGTAATGTTAGCTTGAGGTATTTTGGCTTGTAATAACTTTTGTTTATGCTCTTAATCAACTTGCATGCTTGGGAGTGAATGACCTAATATAGGATGTTTTATCTTTTAAAAATGTTTTAATGTTATCTTAGAATGGCATGGCTATCAGATTATGTTGAAATCAAGTTACCTGCATGCTTGTGTGGTTTTGGAACTGTTGTATGCTTCAAGGCTCGGATGGCCTTGAACCTTTAAATATTTAGTTATGAAAGCTTGTTTATCTTGTTGAGGCTTTATTTGAGAGTTTACAGGTTTCTTGTATGTCCACGGTACAGAGGAGACTCTGTCCGTGTGTCGGGTCCGGACTTAACCATTAGCGCGGGGTTGGGTCGGGGCGTTACATTTTAGGTGGTATCAGAGCTTATAGAATGCATGAAGCCGGGTTAAATTTCTCAGTCTGTGGGTAGAGATTTGTTATGTGACTTTGTGATTGCATGAATCTGTGGTCGTTTGATTTGCCTGAGTAAAATTTGAATTAGAAATGAACATGGTAGCATGAAAATAGACTATCAAGAGCCTAGAATGTCAAGTATGATCTAGTGACTTATATGTACTTCATGAATGTAGAATATTTACATGAACTTCTATATATTTGACTTTATGTGAATCTATTTGAACTTTTCTTTATGTGATACTTGTAAATTGTATATATACACATATATACCTGTCATAACACTTTGCATTCTAGCTATTCGAGATGGGACCCCGCCGTCGAACTGAGAATTAGAATGTTGGTAGAGAACCAGAGGGGGTTCACGGGCAAGAAGCCGATGTGGCAGAAAATGCACCACATGTTCAGGAGCCCAGCACTGCACAGATTCTAGCTACTATGGCTACTGCTATGAACATTATTGCACAGTTTGTAACTCAGCATGGTCAGACAGGGGCTGCTAGGGGTAATCAGGCCGCCAGAGGCGAGGGTAGTGGTGCTGCTGGAGTTAATTTGTATGACCGATTTTTACATCACAGGGCCTACAACTTCTTTGGAGAACCTAACGATATGAAGGCCGAATTATGGTTGAGGAAATTTGAAAGGGTGGCTGCAATTCTAGAGTGCAGTGATAAGAGAAAGATTACTTATGCTACATTTCTGTTGAAGGGTGACGCCGAGGAGTGGTGGCATACTATTAATGAGAAATGGGAAGCTAAGGCGGTTCAACATTCATGGGCAGACTTCGTTCGAGAATTTCGAGATAAATATATATCAGTGGTTTCCCGTGAGAGACGTCAGGTAGAGTTTATAGCTTTGAAATAGGGAAATATGACAGTAGATCAATATGAGGCTGCTTTTATTAGGCTTTCCCGTTATGTGCTGGCTTTGGTACAACCGGAGGATATAAAGATGCAGAGGTTCATTATGGGATTGAGGAAGGATATTATGCTTAGTCTATCTGCGAATGATTACCCTAACTATGCTGCAGTGGTCAGAGCCGCCTCGAGGTTTGAAAAACTCAATACAGATGTGTTGGCGGAGACTAGTCAATCGAGTAAGCGGCAGTTTCAGTCTCAGAGTCAAGGGTACCAGAGGTAGACTATTCCAGTTGGGTAGAGTCCACAGCCGAGGCAGACTCAGAGTTATACAGGGCCTGTTCAGATTCAGTCGCGAGCAGCCTAGAGCCAGAGTCAGAGTCAGAGTCAGGGGCAGACCCGACCAACAGTAGTTCGTTGTCAGCAGGGTAGTTTAGCTACCTCTACTTACAGAGCTCATTTGGGAGGCACTGTTGCAAGATGTCACCAGCAGTGCAGTCTGTCAACGCCAGGGTCATACTGAGGAGAATTGTTGGAAGAGATTGGGCTGATGTACTGGATGCGGCAGTGATCAACACAGGGTTAGAGATTGTGATACCTTGAACCTGGCATGTATTTAATAGCATTTAAAGTTCATTTAAATTGCATTTTATTGACCTTTCACCTTCTTTGACCAAACTAGTTGACTTTTCATCTACAATGACCAACTAGGACAAGGTAAAATTTTTTGAAATGTTTAATAAAGGGCAAACTTGGGATTAGAAATAAAAAAATGCAATGTTAAATTAGTCAAATTTTGGGTCAACTTTGGAATTAAATCTGAACCAATTGGGGAAGATTTAGGTAGCAAATTATATATGGTTGGAAATCTCTATGAGTCTAGTTTCTAAGGCTTCAAACCGTTCGTGAATTGGAGTTTTCTAGAAGAAGTTATGGCCGTTTTCGTAAGGTCGCGTATAGCTGTTTTGGTTTAGCGGGTTGACCGAAGCTTTGACCATTTGTCATCTTTTATTTAAGTATGAAATACGAAACAAAAGAGCAAAATCAGGAAATAAAGAAAGCCATGGCTGAAACCATGGAGGAAAAAGAAAAAAAAAATATTTCAACTTCAAACTTCAATTTCTTCGCGAGAGCTGGTGCGGGGTGGTTTCCGAGGCATCCAGCGTGGTTTTCCTAGCGTCTAGGAGCGTCTAAGGTGAGGGTTTCATGTTAATTTGCGCATTTGAAAATGTTGAACATAAACTTTAATTTTTGTGATTTAACCGTAGGTTGTTATTTTATCCGTTTCATTGCTTAAAGAATGTTCTCTAGCAATTGTAGAATGTGTATTTATAGCTTTTTAACATTTTCTGAGGTTGAATATCGAATTTGAAATATAAATTGTGTAATGAATAGTAAATAGTGAATAGTAAACCCCCGTTTCGATGAAGTTGCTCCGTTACGCATTCTGTTGATGTAGGAAGATGCTAGATATGCTAGAATGCCTAAATGTGTGGTTTAATTGGAATGTGTAATGGAAAAATGGAGAAAAATGGCTTAGTGAAAGTAGGGGTCGTTTAGGTCGAGTTTGGCATTTTCTCGTTTTGCGTGTTGACATTGTTTCGGGAGGCCATGGAAGCACTTTTGGTGCAATTATGGCGTTGGTTGGGTGTTTGGTTGGTATAGTTGTAGTTCAAACGAGCAAAGGGCGAAATCGGGACTTTGCGTGAATTCTAGGGTAAATTAGGGTTTCGGGGTCTTTAGACGTGCCTTATGGTGACCTAGGAGGATTGGTGAAGTCGGTTTCCAAAGCTCGTGGCTCGTTTGAAAGTAGTAGCGTTTTGAAAGTTGGGGTCATTTTTGAAATTTTGTGTGATTTCATAGTATATTGCTTATAGAATGTTTATAATGCTTATAGAATGTTTATAATGCTTATAGAATGTTTATATTGCTTATAGAATGCTTATAATGCCTATAGGATACTTGTTATTGCTTGATAAGGTTAATTGGCGTTGTTCTTGTTACTTGTTTGATTGTAAATGCTTGTTAATGCTTATTACGCTTGTTAGAGTTGATTATTGATTGAAATGTTTATCAATTGTTGATAATGCTTGATATCTTGTTTATCGCTCGTTTATCGCCTTGTATCGAGTCTTGCATTGCATAGTGTCCAGCGCGTGAGTGATGGGCCTCTCTGGGTAGCCTCGGGTTGCCAGTGTTGGTTGCTCTAGCTCCGTGGCTATTCCCTTTTCTCGCTTGGGTTGCCTCCCAGGGAGATTTGGGTCGTAGAATTGATGGTTACTCCCGGGGTATTCCAAATTGGTGTTATAAGGTGGTTGCGCGCTTATTGTCATCGTTGCCAACATCAAGCTCGAGATTGATGTATCGCTCGTGAAATGGTATATTGCTCGTAAGAGTGAACCATAGCCTTCAGAGTGTGGTATAGCTTTGAATGGTTGTGTTAATGTTTTCAGTAATTGCTTACTGTATTGATTATTTGTCTTGATTGCTTATTTATCAGTTATATTGCTTAACTGCCTTATTTGCATTGCACGACTTTCTTTCTCTCCAACTCGATATCTGTCTCGCCCTCACTGAGTATACGTTTGTGTATACTCACTCCTCACCACCATATTTCAGGAAATGTCATGTTAGCTGGAAAGTTTGTGATTTTGTGAAAGTTCGTGCCTGAAGAGTTGTCTTGCGTGACTATGTGGCTTGAGTGTTGAAGTTGTAAAGATATATGCTTTCATATGTTGTATGTATTTATTGTTAAAAGAAATGTAATTTAAATTTAGCCAAGTAGTTGAGGTGAATTGATAAGCTAGTTTATGTAATCAGTTAGCATAGCTTAACTTCACAGCATGTTTGTAATGTCTAGAGGAAAAGAGTTAGAATGGCATGATAGTTTATTTTATACAGTAGCTTAGTGTGGTTTTATTGTCTAGTTTGAATGTACTTGTCAAAAATGAAAAGAGATAGGTTAGCTTTTAAATTGGAAATGTATGTATAATTGCTGAGTTTAAATTGTTGAGAACCGAGGCTCGGATGGCCTTGAGGAAGTTTTGTATGGTTGGACACGGTTTTGGTCCATTTATATCCTATTACAGGTTTTACATTTTGCCTAGAAACAGGGGAGACTCCGTCCGTCTTTCCCTAAAATTTTGCCCGGGTTTGGAATTGGGTTGTGGTTAGATTGATTGATAGAACTCCCGGTCTCGAGAGGGATCGGGGTGTTACAGGAGGTATCAAAGCTTGTCTAGCTCATAAGCCGGGACAGGGTCCTCGGTCTGGTAGGTAGTAACCCTTGAATGTGTGCTTGTTAAGTGTGTCTTGATAGTGTATGCTTGTATGTGAGATTGTGTGTCTTGACTTGAAAGTATGCACCTATGTGATATAGCTATGTGTTATGTGTTAAATGTTTCTCAAGTAAAGTGAAGTGTCTAGTTGTGCATTGAATTGACCTATCGAATTGACCTCGTGAATTGAATCGACCTCGTAAATTGTTATTTGCTTGAAGTATTGCTTGTAATGTGTGTATTGAAATGTCTTGAGTTGGTTATGCCGTGATTTGAATTTATTATGTTGTGCTTGACTTGATTGTCGTGCTTGAGTGACTTTGTTGAATAAACTCTTTTGTAAACTTGCTTGCATAATAGTATAAGGCATGTGTATAAATGTGATATCCTGGCATTCATACATGTTCCGTGGAAATGGCAAGTAAGTCCTCTTTCTCCCCTAAAGAAGTGGTTCACAGCTGGCCTTCCAAGGTGTATGGATTGGCAAGAAATGAATGGCATTTAACTAGCCTTGATTTGGAAGTTGGTGTTTGCTTTTGGAGCTCGGTTATTGGCGAATCTTTAGGGTCCTCTTCTGTGCTTAACAGCTGTGAAAGAGTAGTTTTCTTTTAAGGTTCTATTTGGATGTTCTTTGGAGAGCATTCTTTGGTTTTCTTATTGGGTATTCTTTGGAATCTTTTGTTGGCACTTCTCGGTGGACTTGGCTATTGGGATCTCAATCGGACTTACTGTATGGTATTATCTATGACATATGTGTCTTGGTCTTTATTGGTGTGATACTGGCATTCCTGATTGGAAATTCTTCAATGGTATTTTATGGAATTCTCAGTGGCCAATTATTTAGTATTTACTTGTTGGGCAAACTTGGCTACTTTCTTATTGGAGCATTGTTTTGGATATCTTTTTCAGTGTTCCTCAGTAGGTTTGGTATTTGGAGTTCCTATCAGACTTATTGTATAATACTACTTATGGTATTCTTTGAAATTCTTATTGGGCGTTCTATTGGTATTTTCCTTATTAGCAAGGTTGTATGAAGTTCTCACTTGGCAAATAGTGAAGAGGCCTCAGAGTTTGGTTTCGGTATATTGTTCACCAGTTCGGTGTTTATCCTTGGAGTTTTCATCCATCTGGGAAGCTATGTTTGTTATTCAACTTGATTGTCTTATTGGGCACATTATATTTTTCTCTGCTATTCCTTAGACCTTCTTCTCAGCATTTGATAGCGATACTCGGAATCTAATTGGTTGTCCTATGGGGTTATTGTTTGGAAGGCTTATTTGGAACTTTTGAAGTATATTTGATTGGGTTTCTTAGTATTTTCTCCAGCACTCTTAACAGGGAATTCTTCTATGAAATTCATGACCAGCGGGGTAATTCTTTGGACCTCTAGATGGAACCTTTGATTGGGCCTTTATTTGGCTTTTTGCTTGGGGATTCTGGGGCAGTAATAGTTAGACTTCTATTGGAGATTCGTGCGTGGGGTATTCTTCTTGTCGTTATTGTGTGGTATTAATGACATCTACAGTATCTTTTCTTTAGTCTTTATTAGTATTATCTCGGCGCTTTTGGTTGGAATTTTATTCTTCTTCGGTATTCGTGTCAACGGGATTCTTGTGCGGTATCTACATTTGAGCCTTTATTCGGCATTACTACTTCGAATTTCTTCTTAAACTTCCCTATTGGTTATCTTGAATAATATACTTGCTCAGCAGCTGAAGAAGATTAGTCAGAGTCGGATTTCAGTGGATGCAGAGTTCTATTGGAAGAAGAATTGCGAGGACGCAATTGTTTTAAGGGGGGAAGGATGTGATACCTCGAACCTGGCATGTATTTAATAGCATTTAAAGTTCATTTAAATTGCATTTTATTGACCTTTCACCTTCTTTGACCAAACTAGTTGACTTTTCATCTACAATGACCAACTAGGACAAGGTAAAATTTTTTGAAATGTTTAATAAAGGGCAAACTTGGGATTAGAAATAAAAAAATGCAATGTTAAGTTAGTCAAATTTTGGGTCAACTTTGGAATTAAATCTGAACCAATTGGGGAAGAGTTAGGTAGCAAATTATATATGGTTGGAAATCTCTATGAGTCTAGTTTCTAAGGCTTCAAACCGTTCGTGAATTGGAGTTTTCTAGAAGAAGTTATGGCCGTTTTCGTAAGGTCGCGTATAGCTGTTTTGGTTTAGCGGGTTGACCGAAGCTTTGACCATTTGTCATCTTTTATTTAAGTATGAAATACGAAACAAAAGAGCAAAATCAGGAAATATAGAAGGCCATGGCTGAAACCATGGAGGAAAAAGAAAAAAAAAACATTTCAACTTCAAACTTCAATTTCTTCGCGAGAGCTTGTGCGGGGTGGTTTTCGAGGCATCCAGCGTGGTTTTCCTAGCGTCTAGGAGCGTCTAAGGTGAGGGTTTCATGTTTATTTGCGCATTTGAAAATGTTGAACATAAACTTTAATTTTTATGATTTAACCGTAGGTTGTTATTATGTCCGTTTCATTGCTTAAAGAATATTCTCTAGCAATTGTAGAACGTGTATTTATAGCTTTTTAACATTTTCTGAGGTTGAATATCGAATTTGAAATATAAATTGTGTAATGAATAGTAAATAGTGAATAGTAAACCCCCGTTTCGATGAAGTTGCTCCGTTACGCGTTCTGTTGATGTAGGAAGATGCTAGATATGCTAGAATGCCTAAATGTGTGGTTTAATTGGAATGTGTAATGGAAAAACGGAGAAAAATGGCTTAGTGAAAGTCGGGGTCGTTTAGGTCGAGTTTGGCGTTTTCTCATTTTGCGTGTTAGCATTGTTTCGGGAGGCCATGGAAGCACTTTTGGTGCGATTATAGCGTTGGTTGGGTGTTTGGTTGGTATAGTTGTAGTTCAAACGAGCAAAGGGGGAAATCGGGACTTTGCGTGAATTCTAGGGTAAATTAAGGTTTCGGGGTCTTTAGACGTGCCTTATGTTGACCTAGGAGGATTGGTGAAGTCGGTTTCCAAAGCTCGTGGCTCGTTTGAAAGTAGTAGCGTTTTGAAAGTTGGGGTCATTTTTGGAATTTTGTGTGATTTCATAGTATATTGCTTATAGAATGTTTATAATGCTTATAGAATGTTTATATTGCTTATAGAATGCTTATAATGCCTATAGGATACTTGTTATTGCTTGATAAGGTAAATTGGTGTTGTTCTTGTTACTTGTTTGATTGTAAATGCTTGTTAATGCTTATTATGCTTGTTAGAGTTGATTATTGATTGAAATGTTTATCAATTGTTGATAATGCTTGATATCTTGTTTATCGCTCGTTTATCTCCTTGTATCGAGTATTGCATTGCATAGTGTCCAGCGCGTGAGTGATGGGCCTCTCTGGGTAGTCTCGGGTTGCCAGTGTTGGTTGCTCTAGCTCCGTGGCTATTCCCTTTTCTCGCTTGGGTTGCCTCCCAGGAAGATTTGGGTCGTAGAATTGATGGTTACTCCCGAGGTATTCCAAACTGGTGTTATAAGGTGGTTGCGCGCTTATTGTCATAGTTGTCAACATCAAGCTCGAGATTGATGTATCGCTCGTGAAATGGTATATTGCTCGTAAGAGTGAACCATAGCCTTCAGAGTGTTGTATAGCTTTGAATGGTTGTGTTAGTGCTTTCAGTAATTGCTTATTGTATTGATTGTTTGTCTTGATTGCTTATTTATCAGTTATATTTCTTAACTGTCTTATTTGCATTGCACGACTTTCTTTCTCTCCAACTCGATATCTATCTCGCCCTCACTGAGTATACGTGTTGTGTATACTCACTCCTCACCACCACATTTCAGGAAATGTCATGTTAGCTGGAAAGTTCGTGATTTCGTGAAAGTTCGTGCCTGAAGAGTTGTCTTGCATGCCTATGTGGCTTGAGTGTTGAAGTTGTAAAGATATGTACTTTCATATATTGTATGTATTTATTGTTAAAAGAATTGTAATTTAAATTTAGCTAAGTAGTTGAGGTGAATTGATAAGCTAGTTTATGTAATCAGTTAGCATAGCTTAACTTCATAGCATGTTTGTAATGTCTAGAGGAAAAGAGTTAGAATGACATGATAGTTTATTTTATACAGTAGCTTAGTGTGGTTTTATTGTCTAGTTTGAATGTACTTGTCAAAAATTAAAAGAGATAGGTTAGCTTTTAAATTGGAAATGTATGTATAATTGCTGAGTTTAAATTGTTGAGAACCGAGGCTCGGATGGCCTTGAGAAAGTTTTGTATGGTTGGACACGGTGTTGGTCCATTTATATGCTATTACAGGTTTTACATTTTTCCTAGAAACAGGGGCTATTCCGTTCGTCTTTCCCTAAAATTTTGCCTGGGTTTGGAATTGGGTTGTGGTTAGATTGATTGATAGAACTCCCGGTCTCGAGAGGGATCGGGGTGTTACAGAGACTGCCAGAAATTCAAGAATACCAGGGGTCAGACATCTGGTCAAGGCAATCAGACCAGGGGTTTAGTTGCAGCACTAGTACCGCGGGGTCAGGCCTGAGTATTTGCCTTAGATGCTAAGGAGCTTCCGGATACGACCGCTGTAGTAGAAAGTACTTTTCTTCTTAATGATCAATCAGTTAAGGTTTTAATTGATTCCGAGGCTTCGCATTCATTTATTACACCTATTTGTGCACAAAATGCTAAGTTGAAACATGATAAACTGTTGCATGATATTGTGGTTTATACTCCTATGGGGCCGAAGTTTGTCACCAAATCTATCTGCAAGGCATGTAATATTTATATTCAATGTCGTGTTTTTCCTGCCGATTTAATTATTTTACCTTTCCGCGACTTTGAAATTATATTGGGGATGGACTGGTTAGGTAAATATTATGCCCATCTTGATTGTAGAAAGAAGATTGTGAAACTAGAAATGCCCGACCAGCCCGTACTTAAAATAGTTGGTAGTAGAAAATCTACGGGGACTCCTATCATATCTTCTATTAAAGCATCAAAAATGTTAGGTAAGGGTTGTGAGGCTTACTTTGCTTATTTGATTAATCAACCTGGTGATCAATTGAAATTGAATGATGTACCTATCGTGAGAGAGTTTCCGGGGGTGTTTCCTGAGGAGTTACCTAGTTTACCACCTGATAGAGAGATAGAGTTTGTGATCGACTTATTACCAGGGGCTACGCCTATCTCTAGAACTCCGTACAGAATGGCTCCATCTGAGTTGCAAGAATTGAAAATTCAATTGCAGGGTTTACTTGAGAAGGGATTCATTCAGCCGAGTTCTTCACCTTGGGGTGTACCGGTCTTATTTGTTAAAAAGAAAGACGGATCTTTTTGATTATGCATTGATTATCGAGGTCTTAATCAGGTAACTATCAAAAACAAATATCCATTGCCTTTGATTGAGGAATTATTTGATCAGCTGCAAGGTGCCAGGGTATTTTCTAAATTCGATCTGAGGCAGGGCTATTATCAGTTAAGGATTAAGTCTGATGATATTCCCAAAACTGCTTTCAGAACTCGGTATGGTCATTATGAGTTTGTTGTTCTGCCGTTTGGGTTAACTAACGCTCCTGCAGAGAGTATTTCGCCCCTATCTAGATCAGTTTGTGGTTATTTTCATTGATGATATTCTTGTTTATTCTAAATCTGAGGCGGAACATGAACATCGTCTCAGGATTGTACTGCAGACTCTTCAGGAGCATCGGTTATTTGCAAAGTTTAGCAAATGTGAGTTCTGGTTAAGACAAGTCACTTTTCTGGGCCACATTATTTCTCAGGATGGAATTTCCATTGATCCAGCAAAGATTGAGGTTGTCATGGCATGGAAACGGCCGGAGATTGTTATAGAAATTCGCAGTTTTCTGGGTTTAGCGGGTTATTACAGAAGGTTTGTCAAGGATTTCTCTAAAATTGCTGGACCTTTGACTCAACTCACTCGGAAGAAGACTATATTTGACTAGAATGAGAAGTGTGAGGCTAGCTTCCAGGAATTAAAGAAGAGATTAACCACATCTCCTATTCTTGCTCTACCTGAGGGTACCGATAATCTGGTAATCTATAGTGATGCTTCTAAGGAAGGTTTGGGCTGTGTATTGATGCAGAATGGGAGAGTTATCGCTTATGCTTCCAGAAAACTGAAACCTTATGAACTTAATTACCCGACGCATGATCTCGAGCTTGCAGCTATCATCTTTGCGTTAAAGAAATGGCGTCATTATCTTTGGGGTAATAAATTTGAAATCTTTACTGATCACAAGAGTCTGAAATATTTCTTTTCTCAGAAAGAGTTGAATATGAGGCAGAGGCGTTGGTTGGAGTTGTTTGAGGATTATAATTGTATTATCAATTATCTGCCAGGTAAGGCTAATATTGTTGCTGATGCCTTAAGCCGAAAGGCTACAGTTGCTAGTCTAATCATAAAAAATTGGGAGTTCATGGAGGAATTATGTTTATGGAGGCCCAACATTTTAGATTCTGGTGTTCAATTTGCAAGTTTGCATATCCAGTCTCTTTTATTATCCAGGATTAGAGAGGCTCAGCAAGCTGATCTGCAATTGATGGAAATCTTAGAAAAGTCAAAAGGGGGAGAGTCAGATTTCAAATTGCATGATGATGGTCTTCTTAAATTCAAAGGTAGAATTTGCATTCCTTCTGAGCCAGCTATAAAGAAAGAAATTCTTGCAGAGGCTCATAATTCTAAGTATACAATTCATCCAGGTAGTACTAAGATGTACAGAGATCTGAAACAGAACTACTGGTGGAACAACATGAAGAGAGAGGTTGCGGACTATGTTGCTAAATGTCTTACATGCCAGAAATTAAAAGCTGAGCATCATAGACCGGCGGGGTTGTTACAACCATTGGCCATTCCTGTTTGGAAATGGGACCATATCACCATGGATTTCATGTCAGATTTACCGCGGTCTTCAAGAGGTCATGATTCAGTCTGGCTTGTTGTGGATAGATTGACCAAAACCTCTCATTTTATTGCTACAAAGAAAACTGAATCTCTTGATAGGTTAGCTGAAATTTATGTTGAGAATATTGTTAGACTTCATGGAATTCCTAAGAGTATTGTGTCAGATAGCGATCCCAGATTCACATCTCAGTTATGGCAGAAGATTCAGAAAGCTTTGGGCACGACATTGAACTTTAGTACTTCTCATCATCCTCAAACTGACGGACAATGTGAAAGAAATATCTTAATACTTGAAGATATGCTCCAAGCGTGCATTTTGGACTTCGGTAAGAGTTGGGAGAAATACTTACCTCTTGCAGAATTTGCTTATAACAACAGTTATCAAGCTACTATCGGTATGGCACCATATGAGGCTTTATATGGGCAGAAATGTATATCTCCTTTATATTGGGATGAAGTTGGAGAGTCGAAATCTATTAATCCTACTTTATTGCCAGAGATGAACAGAATGATTGATAATGTTCAGCTTATCAGAAAAAGAATGCTTACAGCACAGAGTCAGCAAAAGAGTTATGCAGATAGTCGTCGTCGTGATCTGAAATTTGCCATTGGGGATCGAGTATTTCTAAAAATTTCTCCTCGCAAAGGTTTGATTCGGCATGGTAAAAGAGGTAAACTCAGTCCTTGTTATGTGGGACCATTTGAGATAACTGAAACCATTGGTGATTTGGCTTATCAACTAGCTTTGCCTCCTAGCCTGGGCAGAATTCATGATGTCTTTCATGTTTCTATGCTTCGGAAGTATCAGCCAGATCCCTCTCATATTCTTGAGCCTGAGCCTTTAAAGATCAGTGAGACTTTGACATACACAGAGAAACCTCTTCGAATTGTAGATCAGAAAGTTCAGGAGCTGAGAAATAAAAGCATTCCGATGGTTAAAGTCTTGTGGAATCATCACGGGTTAGAGGATGCTACATGGGAGAGAGAGGATCAGATGCGGGAACGCTATCCAGAGTTATTCGCCGAATCATGTAAGAATTGCGTGGACGCAATTAGTTTAAGGGGGAGAGGATGTGACGCCCGAGCTTTTTTCCTTACATTCATTTCCTGTTGTATCCATTGTTTGCACATTTCCTTCTGTGCTTCATTAACTGTTTTCTTTAGCCACTATTCACTCTATTTTCAAACTGCATTATATTAGTGAATTAACATTTTTATTAAATCATATTAATTGTTAGAGGAGAGGGAAAAATGTGCAATTGAGCTAGAAGCGATAGGAGAGCTCGTTTAGAAAATGTTTATAGTAGTCAAATGAATAGTGTTACGTAACAAAACTTAGAGATTTAATTAGCTAACATCACTTTTCACCTTAGACTCGTTTGAAAGTTAACAACGCGCATTTTAGAAGTCCACTTAACCACCCAACCATGACCCCACCTCAACTTAGCCACCTTATATATCACCTAAGCTTATAAAACACAAAATAAAAGAAAAAATTTGTACAGATTTCATTGTAGCAGGCCGACAGCCCTTCTCTTTCCATTTAGAGATTTTTGCTTCATCAAATCATCAATTCAAGCCAAGCCAAGCCTAGAGCAAGTAGTTTAGGGTGTGTGCAAGCTTCCTAGGTGCTCCTACACGCATTGGTGAGGGATTTCACGGCTTATTTTCGCATTTTAAAATGGTTTCTATTTTCTTGATTTGTTGAAAATGTGACTAAATGCTATTGTATTGATTATCTATGCTATTATACCTTGTTTATAAGTACTAGAGAACATATTTGAGCCATTGTTTCACTTTTTAAATGGTTAGAATAGGTATTTTGAATTATGAGGTGAATAGTGATATTTTTCTAGGGTTTTGTGTAATTACGCATATTAGCTCGATTCAACACTTCTAATAGATGCCTTAGGTGTTAATGAAGGTAGTCTAATAGCCCCGTACACTTGAATTGCTCTAATATCGCATATAACATGAATTAGCCGACTTTAACAAAGAGGTTTCGGGGTTAAAGCGAATCCGGGTGGATTTGGGCTTCACTTTTAGTATTCTTAGGCTACCTAGGTGCTATAGAAGCTTTGCTAACCCCTATTTGAAGCCCGGATGAGGCATGTGTAGTTTAAAGCTAGAAGAGGGAATTTGGGACTTTCGGGGTAATTGCGGGCTTTTGAATGTGTTTGAGGGTTGAAAGGGTTCCTTGAGGGTTAGTTAGAAGGTTGGTATAGTTTTCTTTGAAATTGAATCGTTAATTATGGTTTGGAAGAGAAATAGCTTGGAAAACAAAGGGGTTTAGGTGCAATTTTGGTTGTCTCGCGCTTCTAAGACCTTGGCACGACTTCTTGAGTGTTTAAATGTGACTTCAAGTTGTTTTAGAGTTCTTGGCATGATTCTATGCTTGTCTTGTATATACTCCTTTGTAAAACTGCTTTTGCTTGTATAAATTGCTTCTATTCTAACTGCATCAAGGTCAACCTACCTTGTTGATCCTCCTACGTGTTATTGCTTATATTATTGATATTAACTTGCCATTGTAAAGTGCATTGCATAGTGGTTGCGCAACCATAGTGTCAGAGGCAGATGTGTTGAATATCGGCTGGGCGGCAGAGGGCTTGCCAGTGGATATTCAAACTCCGTGCTCTATTCCCTCACTCACCTGATCCGTAGATTGCCAAGGGGTGTTGGGTCGTAGGATTATCGGGGTACATCCGAAGTACATCCACTGGAGTGTTTGGGGCTATGCCGGCTTATCATGATCGTGATCGTGGTTCGTGGATCGTGAATGAAGACCAAGTGAAGATTGAAGTATAGGGGTTATGTGAAATGTATCCTTTTAAATGTATGGTTATTTAAGCTATCATTGTTTCCTTAATTGTTTAATTATTATTGTTGTTTAACTGTATTACCTGTTGCATTGCACGCCCCGGGACCTTATCCCTCACTGGGCAACAGTGGTTGCTCATACCTCAATATATGTTTCAGGAGATGCTAAGGGTGATCCCCAGCTAGTTGAGGTGGTAGTGGAGGAGGAAGAGGTGCAGATAGAGCTTTTGCCCTAGTTGTTGTGTGTTTGTTGTTCTGAGGTGGATGTGATTTCTTGTTACTACATGATGTTCAAGTACTACTATGTTATGATCTATTTTGTGGCCTTAGGGCTATGTATATATTGTAACTGCAAGTTAAAAGTTAGTTGGTTGTAATGTTAGCTTTGAGGTATTATGGCTTGTAATTACTTTTGTTTCTGCTCTTAATCAACTTGCATGCTTGGGAGTGAATGACCTAATGTAGGATGTTTTATCTTTTAAGAATGTTTTAATGTTACCTTAGAATGGCATGGCTATCAGATTATGTTGAAATCAAGTTACCTACATGCTTGTGTGGTTTTGGAACTGTTGTATGCTTCAAGGCTCGGACGACCTTGAACCTTTAAATATTTAGTTATGAAAGCTTGTTTATCTTGTTAAGGCTTTATTTGAGAGTTTACAGGTTTCTTGTATGTCCAAGGTACAGAGAAGACTCTGTCCGTGTGTCGGGTCCGGACTTGACCATTAGCGCGGGGTTGGGTCGGGGCGTTACACCACCACTAGAGATTGGACATATATAGTTTCTTTCTTCTAAAAAAGAGATTCTTAGATATTGATTTTTAAATAGCTACAAGACCAAAACGAGGTGCAAAAACTGAAAGCCCTTCTTTTTATGATGTTCCTCACAGATACATGGCTTACATACCCGGCTCAACATTCTTGGAAAACAATCGAATCGAGGGCCCGGAGGAGAATTAGTCATTCAATCTTGTGAACTAATCGAGACCAAAATTGGAAAAAGATATACGAACGGAAAGGAATAACCAATCGATGAAAGAACATGAAACCATTCAGTTTCAATAGAGGTACGAGAAAATGTTGGGGGCAATGAAGTAGGTGAAGTGGTTGGATTTTGCGAGCTATTCCAACCACTACTGGATGTGATTCCAAGAGCCGAACGAGAATAAATACCACACAAAAGAGTCAAGACCAGGCTTTCTAATAGAATGTTTAACCGATCGATTCCGGATCGACTGAATTGGTACGGAAGTTGTAACATGGGAAAACCACGAAAAACACGACTTATTTGAATAACCCAGTGACCTACCAATTGTAGAAGTAGGATTTTTTGGCAAGCAATAAGCACTTAAATAATACAATTCAAGTGTACCATCTTCTTTGTCATTTTGTAGAAAAGGTGCGGAAGGAAAAGGAAACAATGGAAGGATCCGAATCGGACCTAAATGGGAATGACATGAAAAGTCTTTTTCAAAACCTAGCATTAAGGGCATTACGACGATATACGAGAAGAATAGAGAAAAACTCGTGATTGGTGTGGAGGGGAAGATCTATTTATGATATAGTTCAAGAAAAAGTCGTCTCATTTCCTTACTTCTTCATTCTTTCTAATTCATTCACTTCAAGACTAGTTTTGAAAGTCACGTAAGATCATTTTCAACCAACCTCCACCGTACATACCTTTCGGTGCGACCACTAAACAATTGCTTATAAACTAAACAGCTGCTTATATACGCTTATTAAAAGACTGACTTTCATTCAAACTCATTAGGCTAGCGTAAAACTAAGAAAGAGAGATGTGCCTAAGGCGGAATATAAGCAAACTGTGCACGGTAAGAGAAGATGAGAGATGTTCAAAATTACTACCACAAGAAAGCCGCCCCCAATAGGACCTGTCACTTCGTTCGTACCTTCTTGGCTTAGGTTTCCAGCTGAACAAGATTGTCACACCCTGATCCCTCTCGAGACCGGAAGTTCTAACAATCAATCTAATCACATCCCAATTCCAAACCCGGGCAAAATTTTTAGGGAAAGACGGACGGAGTCTCCCCTGTTTCTAGGTAAAATGTAAAACCTGTAATAGCATATAAGTGGACCAGCACCGTGTCCAACCATACAAACACCTCAAGGCCATCCGAGCCTTGGTTCTCAACAAGCGAACACAACTAAATATACATTTCCAGTTTAAATGCTAACCTATCTCTTCTCATCTTTGACAAGTACATTCATGCTTGGCAACTAAACTATACTAACTTATTGCATAAAATAGACTATCATACCATTCTAACTCTTTTCCTTTGGACATTACAAACATGCATCGAAGTTAAGCTATACTATCTGAATACATAAACTAGCTTATCAATTTACCTCAACTACCTAGCTAGATTTAAATTACATTTCTTTAACAATAAATACATACAACATATGAACATACATCTTTGCATCTTTGACAACTCAAGCCACGTAGCACGCAAGACAACTCTTCAAGCATTAACTTTCACGAAATCACGAACTTTCCAGCTAACATGACATTTCTTGAAATGTGGTGATGAGGAGTGAGTATACACAACACGTATACTCAGTGAGGGCGAGACAGATATCGAGATGGAGAGAAAGAAATTTGTGCAATGCAGATAGACACAGTTAAGCAATAAAGTCAATAAGAAAGCATTCAATACAAACGACAATATAATAAACAATCAAGAAAGCATTAACACAACCATTCAAAGCTATACCACACTCTGAAGGCTATGGTTCACTCATACGAGCAATATACCATTTCACGAGCGATACATCAATCTCGAGCTTGATGTTGACAACGATGACAATAAGCGCGCAACCACCTTATAACACCAGTTTGGAATACCCCAGAAGTATCAATCAATTCTACGACCCAAATCTCCCTGGGAGGCAACCCAAGCGAGAAAAGGGAATAGGACACGGAGCTAGAGCAACCAACACTGGCAACCCAAGGCTACCCAGAGAGGCCCATCACTCACGCGCCTGACACTAAGCAATGCAAGACACGATACAAGCAATATACGAGCGATAGCACAACAATACAAATCAGTGGCATTAAACGAGATATCAAGAACAACACTAACAAACATTAACAACAACTGATATATAAATTCAATCTTAATCAACTTCAACAAGCTTAACAAGCAATATCTAGCATTCTATAGGCACTATACTATAAAAACACACAAAAACACAAAATGACCCTAACTTTCAAAACGCTACTACTTTCAAACGAGCCACGAGTTTTGGAAACCGATTTCACCAATCCTTCTAGGTCACTATAAGGCACGTCTAAAGACCCCGATACCCTACTTAACCCTAGAATTCAGGCAAAGCCCCGATTTTCCCCTTTGTTCGTTAGAACCACAACTACCTCAACCGATTACCCAACCAATGTCACAACTGCACCAAAAGTGCTTCCATGACCTCCCGAGACAATGCCATCATGCAAATCGATAAAATACCAAACTTGACCTAAACGACTCCAACTTTCACTAAGCCATTTTTCTCCGTTTTTCCATTACACATTCTAATTAAACCATACATTTAGGCATTCTAGCATATCTAGCACCTTTCTACATCAACAGAACGCATAACGGACCAACTTCATCGAAACGGGGGTTTACTATTCATTATTTACTATTCAATTAACAATTTATATTTTAATTTCGATATTCAACTGCATAAAATGTTAAAAAGCTATAAATACATGTTCTACGATTTCTTGGGAACATACTTTAAGCCTCAAATCAATTAAAACAACAATATACGAATAAAACCCAAAAATCAAAGTTAATACACAAAATATTCAAATGCGCAAATAACGATGAAACCCTCACCTTAGACGCTCGTAGACGCTAGGAAAACCTCGTAGGACGCCTCGGAAACTACCCCATGCAAGCTCACGCAAAGCTTTGATGATTTGGCTTGAAATCTTTTTTTTTCTTCTTCTTCATATTTTTGGCCCTTCATGTTCTGTTTTCAGCTTCTTTTTTTTGTTTTTGTTTTGTGCTTTTATAATGCATATAAGGTGACACAAGTCAAAGGGTCAAAGCCTCTTGGTCAATGCTAACTAAGTTGGTCAAATTAGCTTAATTTTTGGCATTTTAAGGCTAAAACAAGTAACATAAATCCAATTCTAGTTAAATACAACTTAAAACACTAAAATTAAAACACTAAATACTAGTTTTCACTATTTGTTGAGGACTAGAAATCATTTCCTAACTGTCTCTCTTGATATGCTATGCACTTTGCGACAATAAAAGAAATACAATTAAATCTCAAAGAATTTAAGAAAATATATCATTTTTGAAAAGCATCATAGTTTAAAATTTACTCCGGCTCGGAGCTACTTTTCATTTAATTGAAATCCGAGCATTTAAGTGCAAGAAAAATAAAACCGATTGACATAATTATGAAAAATAGTTAATATTCCGTTAAAATAATTAACTCAAGTATTATTTTAATTACCTCTAAAAGAAATATGAAAATAAAGCTACAAATACATGTTTAACTTAAAAATAAACACAAAATTCAATGCTAACATTTAAGATAACACTTAGTTAAATGCAATTAAATGCCATTAAATGCATGCCGGGTTCGGGTTATCACATCCTTCCCCCCTTAAAACAATTGCGTCCTCGCAATTCTTCTTCCAATAGAACTCTGCATCATCTGAAATCCAACTCTGACCACTCTTCATTGGTTGCTGAGCAAGACACTGAATAAGAACGCTCGAAGAATACCTTACTAAGAAACCCCAATAGTACTGACTGAAAACTCCAAAACAATAAGACCAAATAAAGGCTTAATTGAAAATACCATCTTGAAATCCAAATAAGAATTCCGCTGGTCAAGAATATCATAAAAGAATTCACCGCTAAAAGTGCCGAGAAGATGCCAATAAAGACTAAAGCAAAGATACTGTAGATATTACCAATTCCACATATTATTAACAAGAAGAATACCGAAGGAATATTCTATATAAAATCCTCTATAAAAGTCCAACAAGTATCAAAGAAGGAGGTCAAAGGATGGCCAAAGTAGATGCAGCACATATAAGTCCAAGCTCCAAGACCTCATCGCCATTTGCCGAGTGCAAACTTTATACAACTTACCACCAAAGAAGCCTAAAGTATTCCACAGCATAACCAATTCAAGACATTCCAAGACACACATTACAAGCAATACTTCAAGCAAATAACGATTCACGAGGTCGATTCGATTCACGATGCCAATTCAATAGGTCAATTCAATGCACAACTAGACACTTCACTTCACTTAGCACACAATTTACACATAACACAAAACTATATCACATAGGAGCACACATTCAGGTCAAGACACACAATCTCACACACAAGCATACACTTTCAAAAAATACTTAACAAGCACACATTCAAGGATCACTACCCACCAGACCGAGGACCCTGTCCCGGCTTATGAGCTAAACAAGCTCTGATACCACCTGTCACACCCCGATCCCTCTCGAGACCGGAAGTTCTAACAATCAATCTAATCACATCCCAATTCCAAACCCAGGCAAAATTTTTAGGGAAAGACGTACGGAGTCTCCCCTGTTTCTAGGCAAAATGTAGAACCTGTAATAGCATATAAGTGGACCAGCACCGTGTCCAACCATACAAACACCTCAAGGCCATCCGAGCCTTGGTTCTCAACAAGCGAACACAACTAAATATACATTTCCAGTTTAAATGCTAACCTATCTCTTCTCATCTTTGACAAGTACATTGATGCTTGGCAACTAAGCTATACTAACTTATTGCATAAAATAGACTATCATACCATTATAACTCTTTTCCTTTGGACATTACAAACAGGTATCAAAGTTAAGCTATACTATTTGAATACATAAACTAGCTTATCAATTTACCTCAACTACCTAGCTAGATTTAAATTACATTTCTTTAACAATAAATACATACAACATATGAACATACATCTTTGCATCTTTGACAACTCAAGCCACGTAGCACGCAAGACAACTCTTCAAGCACGAACTTTCACGAAATCACGAACTTTCCAGCTAACATGACATTTCCTGAAATGTGGTGATGAGGAGTGAGTATACACAACACGTATACTCAGTGAGGGCGAAACAAATATCGAGATGGAGAGAAAGAAATTCGTGTAATGCAGATAGACACAGTTAAGCAATAAAGTCAATAAGAAAGCATTTAATACAAACGACAATATAATAAACAATCAAGAAAGCATTAACACAACCATTCAAAGCTATACCACACTCTGAAGGCTATGGTTCACTCATACGAGCAATATACCATTTCACGAGCGATACATCAATCTTGAGCTTGATGTAGACAACGATGATAATAAGCGTGCAACCACCTTATAACACCAGTTTGGAATACCCCGGAAGTATCAATCAATTCTATGACCCAAATCTCCTTGGGAGGCAACCCAAGCGAGAAAAGGGAATAGGACACGGAGCTAGATCAACCAACAATGGCAACCTGAGGCTACCCAGAGAGGCCCATCACTCACGCGCCTGACACTATGCAATGCAAGACACGATACAAGCAATATACGAGCGATAGCACAACAATACAAATCAGTGGCATTAAACGAGATATCAAGAACAACACTAACAAACATTAACAACAACTGATATACAAATTCAATCTTAATCAACTTCAACAAGCTTAACAAGCAATATCTAGCATTCTATAGGCACTATACTATAAAAACACACAAAAACACAAAATGACCCCAACTTTCAAAACGCTATTACTTTCAAACGAGCCATGAGTTTTGAAAACCGATTTCACCAATCCTTCTAGGTCACTATAAGGCACGTCTAAAGACCCCGATACCCTACTTAACCCTAGAATTCAGGCAAAGCCCCGATTTTCCCCTTTGTTCGTTTGAACCACAACTACCTCAACCGATTACCCAACCAATGTCACAACTGCACCAAAAGTGCTTCCATGACCTCCCGAGACAATGCCATCATGCAAATCGATAAAATACCAAACTTGACCTAAACGACCCCAACTTTCACTAAGCCATTTTTCTCCGTTTTTCCATTACACATTCCAATTAAACCATACATTTAGGCATTCTAGCATATCTAGCACCTTTCTACATCAACAGAACGCATAATGGAGCAACTTCATCGAAACGGGAGTTTACTATTCATTATTTACTATTCAATTAACAATTTATATTTTAATTTCGATTTTCAACCGCAGAAAATGTTAAAAAGTTATAAATACATGTTCTACGATTTCTTGGGAACATACTTTAAGCCTCAAATCAATTAAAACAACAATATACGGATAAAACCCAAAAATCAAAGTTAATACACAAAATATTCAAATGCGCAAATAACGATGAAACCCTCACCTTAGACGCTCCTAGACACTAGGAAAACCTCATAGGATGCCTCGGAAACCACCCCGTGCAAGCTCACGCGAAGCTTTGATGATTTGGCTTGAAATGTTTTTTTTTCTTCTTCTTCATATTTGTGGCCCTTCATGTTCTATTTTCACCTTCTTTTTTTTGTTTTTGTTTTGTGCTTTTATAATGCATATAAGGTGACACAAGTCAAAGGGTCAAAGCCTCTTGGTCAATGCTAACTAAGTTGGTCAAATTAGCTTAATTTTTGGCATTTTAAGGCTAAAACAAGTAACATAAATCCAATTCTAGTTAAATACAACTTAAAACACTAAAATTAAAACACTAAATACTAGTTTTCACTATTTGTTGAAGACTAGAAATCATTTCCTAACTGTCTCTCTCGATATGCTATGCACTTTGCGACAATAAAAGAAATACAATTAAATCTCAAAGAATTTAAGAAAATATATCATTTTTGAAAAGCATCATAGTTTAAAATTTACTCCGGCTCGGAGCTACTTTTCATTTAATTGAAATCCGAGCATTTAAGTGCAAGAAAAATAAAACTGATTGACATAATTATGAAAAATAGTTAATATTCCGTTAAAATAATTAACTCAAGTATTATTTTAATTACCTCTAAAAGATATATGAAAATAAAGCTGCAAATACATGTTTAACTTAAAAATAAACACAAAATTCAATGCTAACATTTAAGATAACACTTAGTTAAATGCAATTAAATGCCATTAAATGCATGCCGGGTTCGGGTTATCACATCCTTCCCCCCTTAAAACAATTGCGTCCTCGCAATTCTTCTTCCAATAGAACTCTGCATCATCTGAAATCCAACTCTGACCACTTTTCATTGGTTGCTGAGCAAGACACTGAATAAGAACGCTCGAAGAATACCTTACTAAGAAACCCCAATAGTACTGACTGAAAACTCCAAAACAATAAGACCAAATAAAGGCTTAATTGAAAATACCATCTTGAAATCCAAACAAGAATTCCGCTGGTCAAGAATATCATAAAAGAATTCACCACTAAAAGTGCCGAGAAGATGCCAATAAAGACTAAAGCAAAGATACTGTAGATATTACCAATTCCACATATTATTAACAAGAAGAATACCGAAGGAATATTCTATATAAAATCCTCTATAAAAGTCCAACAAGTATCAAAGAAGGAGGTCAAAGGATGGCCAAAGTAGATGCAGCACATATAAGTCCAAGCTCCAAGACCTCATCGCCATTTGCCGAGTGCAAACTTTATACAACTTACGACCAAAGAAGCTTAAAGTATTCCACAGCATAACCAATTCAAGACATTCCAAGACACACATTACAAGCAATACTTCAAGCAAATAACAATTCACGAGGTCGATTCGATTCACGATGCCAATTCAATAGGTCAATTCAATGCACAACTAGACACTTCACTTCACTTAGCACAGAATTTACACATAACACATAACTATATAACATAGGAGCACACATTCAGGTCAAGACACACAATCTCACACACAAGCATACACTTTCAAAACATACTTAACAAGCACACATTCAAGGATCACTACCCACCAGACCGAGGACCCTGTCCCGACTGATGAGCTAAACAAGCTCTGATACCACCTGTCACACCCCGATCCCTCTCGATACCGGAAGTTCTAACAATCAATCTAATCACATCCCAATTCCAAACCCAGGAAAAATTTTTAGGGAAAGACGTACGGAGTCTCCCCTGTTTCTAGGCAAAATGTAAAACCTGTAATAGCATATAAGTGGACCAGCACCGTGTCCAACCATACAAACACCTCAAGGCCATCCGAGCCTTGGTTCTCAACAAGGGAACACAACTAAATATACATTTCCAGTTTAAATGCTAACCTATCTCTTCTCATCTTTGACAAGTACATTGATGCTTGGCAACTAAACTATACTAACTTATTGCATAAAATAGACTATCATACCATTCTAACTCTTTTCCTTTGGACATTACAAACAGGTATCGAAGTTAAGCTATACTATCTGAATACAGAAACTAGCTTATCAATTTACCTCAACTACCTAGCTAGATTTAAATTACATTTCTTTAACAATAAATACATACAACATATGAACATACATCTTTGCATCTTTGACAACTCAAGCCACGTAGCACGCAAGACAACTCTTCAAGCACGAACTTTCACGAAATCACGAACTTTCCAGCTAACATGACATTTCCTGAAATGTGGTGATGAGGAGTGAGTATACACAACACGTATACTCAGTGAGGGCAAGACATATATCGAGATGGAGAGAAAGAAATTCTTGTAATGCAGATAGACACAGTTAAGCAATAAAGTCAATAAGAAAGCATTCAATACAAACGACAATATAATAAACAATCAAGAAAGCATTAACACAACCATTCAAAGCTATACCACACTCTGAAGGCTATGGTTCACTCATACGAGCAATATACCATTTCACGAGCGATACATCAATCTTGAGCTTGATGTAGACAACGATGATAATAAGCGCGCAACCACCTTATAACACCAGTTTGGAATACCCCGGAAGTATCAATCAATTCTTCGACCCAAATCTCCTTGGGAGGCAACCCAAGCGAGAAAAGGGAATAGGACACGGAGCTAGAGCAACCAACACTGGCAACCTGAGGCTACCCAGAGAGGCCCATCACTCACGCGCCTAACACTATGCAATGCAAGACACGATACAAGCAATATATGAGCGATAGCACAATAATACAAATCAGTGGCATTAAACGAGATATCAAGAACAACACTAACAAACATTAACAACAACTGATATACAAATTCAATCTTAATCAACTTCAACAAGCTTAACAAGCAATATCTAGCATTCTATAGGCACTATACTATAAAAACACACAAAAACACAAAATGACCCCAACTTTCAAAACGCTACTACTTTCAAATGAGCCGCGAGTTTTGGAAACCGACTTCACCAATCCTCCTAGGTCACTATAAGGCACGTCTAAAGACCCCGATACCCTACTTAACCCTAGAATTCACGCAAAGGCTCGATTTTTTCCTTTGCTCGTTTGAACAACAACTACCTCAATCGATTACCCAACCAATGTCACAACTGCACCAAAAGTGCTTCCATGACCTCCCGAGACAATGCTATCACGCAAATCGATAAAATGCCAAACTTGACCTAAACGACCCCAACTTTCACTAAGCCATTTTTCTCCGTTTTTCCATTACACATTCCAATTAAACCATACATTTAGGCATTCTAGCATATCTAGCACCTTTCTACATCAACAGAACGCATAACGGAGCAACTTCATCGAAATGGGGATTTACTATTCACTATTTACTATTCAATTAACAATTTATATTTCAATTTCGATATTCAACCGTAGAAAATGTTAAAAAGCTATAAATACATGTGCTACGATTGCTAGGGAACATACTTTAAGCCAAAAAATTAATTAATTCAACAATATACGGATAAAACCCAAAAATCAAAGTTAATACACAAAATATTGAAATGCGCAAATAACAATGAAACCCTCACCTTAGACGCTCCTAGACGCTAGGAAAACCTCGTAGGATGCCTCGGAAACCACCCCGTGCAAGCTCACGCGAAGCTTTGATGATTTGGCTTAAAATCTTTTTTTTTCTTCTTCTTCATATTTTTGGCCCTTCATGTTCTGTTTTCAGCTTCTCTTTTTTTGTTTTGTGCTTTTATAATGCATATAAGGTGACACAAGTCAAAGGGTCAAAGCCTCTTGGTCAATGCTAACTAAGTTGGTCAAATTAGCTTAATTTTTGGCATTTTAAGGCTAAAACAAGTAACATAAATCCAATTCCAGTTAAATACAACTTAAAACACTAAAATTAAAACACTAAATACTAGTTTTCACTATTTGTTGAGGACTAGAAATCATTTCCTAACTGTCTCTCTCGATATGCTATGCACTTTGCGACAATAAAAGAAATACAATTAAATCTCAAAGAATTTAAGAAAATATATCATTTTTGAAAAGCATCATAGTTTAAAATTTACTCCGGCTTGGAGCTACTTTTCATTTAATTGAAATCCGAGCATTTAAGTGCAAGAAAAATAAAATCGATTGACATAATTATGAAAAGTAGTTAATATTCCGTTAAAATAATTAACTCAAGTGTTATTTTAATTACCTCTAAAAGAAATATGAAAATAATGCTACAAATACATGTTTAACTTAAAAATAAACATGAAATTCAATGCTAACATTTAAGATAACACTTAGTTAAATGCAGTTAAATGCCATTAAATGCATGCCGGGTTCGGGTTATCACAAAGATGGCCTTGCTACCCCGCTGCTAGCAGAAGCTAAGCGCTTGAAAAGCGCGCCTTACTTTTGTCGGCCTTTCTGTGCAACAGTCCACTAGTAGTGGAAGAGAGGGTTACCGCACATACAAGAGTCTTCCAGTTCTTATGGAAGCTCTTTCTTACCAGCCAAGTAGTACAACAGCTGTATCTTATCTTATAGCCCGGCGGGTCGCCTTTTGGATTTAGTAGATAGAAGTTATTATTAAATAGATAAGGAGTAAGTGAGTGAGTGAGTCCTCACTGACCTGAGCGATTTCGATCACCTAGCAGGCCTTTTATTTGGTAGGTAACATCACCAAAACGTATCACTAGATTTGACTATGAATGAAGGAACTTGAAGTGAAACGACACCGTCTTGTGCAAAGCAACGATAGTTGGCCTTCTATTATCTTCTATCTAGTAGACTTGGTAAAAGGGTCTCGACTTATTTCCAGAATTAGAGTTCGACCATAGTTTTCCCCTTTTTTTGGGCGGGGATCAAGTTCCTTGCCAACTGCCAACTATCGACCCCGATCTCTTTTCATTTGTTTTGGGTATTACCAAACCTAGCCTAGCCTTCGTCAATCACACTAAAGTAGAGCACCCAACTATGGAAAAGCCTCCTTAAGGGTGGGTTAGGTTTGTTAGTCTGGCCAAAGATGCGTTCATTGACAAAACCGTCGTGGGAATTCTGACTTTTCAATAGAGCGGAGGCAAACTGATCAACGAGAAAGAGGCCCTACTCAAACCAAACAAATACACCACAAGATTAGAACTACACTCATGCTTCTCCCGCATCAAGTTGATCGCCCTCCCTACGTAGTGATTCTATCCATCATGTACGTAGGTAGGACCCTCCATTCTGATTGGTATATCATGAAAAAGAAAAAAGAAAGCCATTTGTACTGGCACACTGCATTTTCCCTTGCCCAGATGTTCATCTTTCTAAGTCAAGTAATGGTAACCTGACCCATCGAAGACTGGACCTTCGTAACATGTTGATGAAGACCTCTGAACTAAGGGTTTGGTCAGTAGAAGGGACGACTTTGTCTCCCCGGAAGAAGAATAGCCCCGCTCTCTAGCCGACTAATCCCCTTGATCATATAACTGGGACGGAACGTGTTACATTAGAGGGGAACGATCAGAGGTGTCCTCTAATCACCACGATGAGGCTGGTCCCTCTTTTAGTAGACTCAACTATGAATATTCATGAAGAAATGAATGCCGGGCTCTTTCTTTCACTGCTAACCCCAAGAAGTTTCTTAATGCTGATACTTTCTGTTTCCTCGAGCCCCGAGCTTGTGGTCCTCCTTTGAGTGTGCGTTGAATTGGATGAATTTGTCAAGTCAAGAAAAACGTACGTAGCAGTAAGGAGAGTACATCGCCTATTTATCGTTCTCGCTTAGGAGCCAAAATGAACATGCTTGCTACCTACTATACTGGACCTTCGTCCAGGCATTCTACCTTTGTCGAATCGGAACCAAGACCACTGTATTGCGCTCAAATAGTTGAGCGATCCTCGGCCAGCAACTTCCGTGCACAGATATAGATTCATTCTTCATACTTGGTCCAGCCTCATAACCCTTTGCGGGTTGGTAAAAAGTAAGTCTTGTTTGGTAAGATAGAATTGGACAAAGAAAAGAGAGTGCTCGACCGGAACAACGACCAACAAAGACCGTAATTACATAGATAACTGCTCTTCCCCTTCTCCGTCTTTAAGGCATTAATGCGAACCATATGGCGGCTGGAAAACGCAGTGCGCCTCGCCTTCTCCTAAATGGTGTCAGTGAGAGCCATTTTAGTCTCCCTCGTTGACCTTCTTTTGTAGATAGAATCTTCAATGAGTGGAAACAAGCAACCTTACTAATAAAGTGCTTGTTGAGTAAGGCCGACTTTTGAGCCCAAGCCCCTTGTATGGGTTGCTTGGATGCTTTCGCGCATCTTTCTTATATCAGGCTTTCCTTGAGTTTTCAATAAGGGGCGCAAAAGCCGTTGCGTTAATGTGCATCGGTTTTCTTGCACGAGTGCTAACGCGCGCCCTTACGTTTTCTTCGCTTGCTCTGCAGTACGAGCCTCATACAGAGCCGGACTCCTTTAATATGATAAGAATAAGGGGGCCACCCTCTTTTTTGCACCAATCCTTATTTACTCCTACATCTTTTTTTGGGTATATAGCTCAGTTGGTAGAGCATTGGGCTTTTAACCTAATGGTCACAGGTTCAAGTCCTGCTATTCCCGAACCTACCTTATATTCTGCTATGAGTAATGAGGCGTAGTAGCCTTCAAAGATTACTATTTGGCATTTAGACTCGCTTCGGCGACTTCGCCCTTTTGTATTCATTCCCATTCCGAAGCGAGCTCCCTTAAGTTATCTTTAATTGGAGTCAAAGACTCCTATGCTTAAAGACTTAACTTAAAGTGGAATGAGTAGTGCCCCTTCTTTAGTAATGGAAGTCTCTTTATCTTCGATTTTCTATTCAATACCAGTGCCTTGTAGCAATCCCTATCTCAGTTTAAGCCCCTACCCCTGGAGTCTAAATGTTATTTCGTAGGGCTCGTCAGTATCAGTTTAAAAGCCAGTTTCAGTAGTGGCATTCCCAGCAGTCTATCTTTATCTGGAAGTCCCGTTATTTTACGCAAAAGAAAATGAGAGCCTTCTTAATTGATTTCTCTATTTAGGATAAGAGTAGGCAAGAGCTAAGTCAAAGGTTAGGCTAACACTGAGTATTAAGGAGAATACTTTCTTAAATTCAAAAAATAAGAAAGAATTTAGAATTAGGAGGACTCTCATATCTCTCTGGAGAAACAAGGGGAAAAGTAGGAAGCAGGCTAACCAGGGGGAGTTATCCGAGTAAGAAGGTAATGGAGTAAGCCAGTCCTTCTCTTTTCTTTTGAGGAAATCTTTTCCCTTGGCTGAACCAGTGCCAATCTTTTCACCTTCTGCCTTTGCTGTTTGCCAAAATGAAAGAATCCGATTCCTGCCAGAATCAGTTTGCTTTCGATCCAGGCGCCGGCAAGGATAAAGGATCTAGGGAAATTACACTTTTTTTTTAAATCCAGCAGTCAAAGAAAAAGTGGTGGCCAATAACGGCATCAGAGACTATTATGTTATTAGCATTTATTCCAACTCATCCATGCCGTTTTCATACAAGGAATTTCGACTGAGAATGACACCTTATTCTCTCAGCTACAATGAATGAACTAAATGGCAGACCATCGAGGGTAAGTGAATGGCTAGCCAAAGCTTCTCGTTTGGATGAAAATCATGGTGGAAATACAGTTGAAAGTAGATGATTGATCACTCTATAGTGTGACGTCTCGACTTTAATTAAAGATTATGTTAGTCTTTAGCCTCGTTCAGTTTCTTTGTTTTGAATAGTGATGAAAAACTGAAAGAAATCATTTCCCTTTGTCTTTACTACTCGATCGGGGGGCTTTGATAAAGGTGTTAAGAGAATAGCTTAGAAAGTATGATACCCCGAACCCGACATGCATTTAATGGCATTTAATTGCATTTAATTTAGTGTCGTCTTAAATGTTAGCATTGAATTTCGTGTTTATTTTTAGTTAAACATTCATTTCTAGCATTATTTTCATATTTCTTTTAGAAGTAATTAAATAATACTTGAGTTAATTATTTTAACGGAGTATCTACTTTTCATATTTATGTTACTTGGTTTTATTTTCTTGCACCTTAATGCTCCGTTTTCAATTAAATGAAAAAGTAGCTATGAGCCCGGAGTGAATTTTGAACTATGTTGCTTTTCAAAAATTATATTTTTCTTATATTCCATAATATTTAGGTGTTATTTGTTCTTCATCATTTTGTGCATTGTATTTCGAGAGCAATAGTTAGCAAATGATTTATAGTCCTCAGCAAATAGTGAAAACTAGTATTTAGTGTGTTGATTTTGGAGTTTTAGTATTTTAGTAGTTAGTATTTAGTTGTTAGGATATTAGACTAGTAGTTTTATGCTTTATTTTAAGTTAAAAATGCCAAAATAGCTAGATTTGGCCAAGCCAAGACCATTGACCTTTGACCATTAAGCTTGTCATCTTTTAAATAGATAAAATAGCATATAAAAAACAAAGGAAAAGCTGAAAAAAAGAGGGGAAGGCCGAAAATACAAGGGAAAAAGAAAAAAAAGATTTCAACTTCAAATCTTCAAATCTTCGCGAGAGCTTGCACGGGGTTGTTTCCGAGGCTTCCAATGTGATTTTCCTAGCATCTAGTAGCGTCTAAGGTGAGGGTTTCATCGTTATTGGCGCATTTGAAATTATTGTGTCTAAACTTTAATTTTTGAGAATTATGCGTAGATCGTTATTTTATCCATTTTGATGCTTGAAGAATGTTCCTTGACAATTGTAGAACATGTATTTGTATCTTTTTAGCATTTTCTATGGTTAAATATAGCAATTGCAATTTCAAATGCGAATGAAATAGTAAAATATGAATAATAAACCCCTGTTTCGTAAAAGTTGCTCCGTTATGCATTCTGTTGATGTGAAAAGATGCTAGATATGTTATAATGCTTAAATGTATGATTTGTTTGGATTGTGTAATGGAAAAACGGAGAAAAATGGCTTGGTACATATTGGGGTCGTTCCGGTCGAGTTTGGCATTTTATCGTTTTGCGTGAAGGCATTGTCATAGTATGCCATGGAAGCACTTTTGGGGCAGTTATGACATTGGTTGGGTGATCGATTGACGTAGCTGTAGTTCAAATGAGCAAAAGGGAAAATCGGGGCTTTGCGAGAATTCTAGGGTAAAGTAGGGTCTCGTGGTCTTTGGATATGCCTTATGGTGTCCTAGGAGGAGTGGTGAAGTCGGTTTCCAAAACTCATAGCTCGTTTGGAAGTAGTAGCATTGAGAAAGTTGGGGTCATTTATTGTTTTAGTTGATTTTTATAATGCTTGCTTATATAATGCTTATTGTGGATTATTATGCTCGTTATACTTGAATATGATTGAATTGTATATCAATTGCTGATAATGCTTGTTGGTGTTGTTCTTGTTATTTTATTGATTGTAAATGCTTATTGTATCGCATGTTGATACTAATCTGCACTTCAGTGCCTTGCTCGATTATCATTATATTCTTCGTATTGCATTGCATTGTGTCAGGCGCGTGAGTGACGGGCCTCTCTGGGTAGTCTCGGGCTGCCAGGGTTGATTGCTCTAGCTCTGTGTCCTATTCCCGTTCTCGCTTGGGTTGCCGCCCAGAGAGTTTTGGGTCGTAGAATTTCCAAAGTATGTCCGGAGTACTCTAATGGAAGTTATAAGGTGGGTGAGCGAGCGCGTCATCATTAAAGTCATCGAAATCAAAGTGTGGTATAGCTTTGAATGGTTGTGTTAATGTTTTCTTTAATTGTTTATTGTATTGTCGTTTACATTGAATGCTTTCTTATTGATTATAATGCTTAAATGTACCTATTTGCATTGCACGAACTTCTTTCTCTCCACCTAGATATCTGTCTCGCCCTCACTGAGTATACGTGTTGAGTATACTCACTCCTCACCACCACATTTCAGGAAATACCATGTTAGTTGGAAAGTTCGTGGTTACGTGAAAGATCGTGCTTGAAGAGTTGCCTTGCGTGATATGTGGCTTGAGTTGTCAAAGATGCAAAGATGTATATTTTCATGTAATGTATGTGTTTAATGTTGGAAGGAATGTAATTTAAGCTTAACTAGGTTATTGAGGTGGCATGATAAGCTAGTTTATGTATCCAATTAGTATAGTTAACTTCAATGCATGATTGTATTGTCCAAAGGAAAAGAGTTAGAATAGTCTGGGCACTTGGAAATGTATATATAATTGCTGTGTTTAATTGTTGAGAACCGAGGCTCGGATGGCCTTGAGGATTTTTGAATGGTTGGACACGGTTCTGCTCCACTTATATACTGTCGCAAGTTTGCTTTTTTCCTAGAAACAGGGGAGACTCCGTCCGTTTTTCCCTAAAATTATGCCCGGGTTTGGAATTGGGTTGCGATTAGATTGATTGATAGAACTTCTAGTCTCGAGAGGGATCGGGGTGTTACAGAAAGAGCTGACAAAGATAAGATTGAGATGAATGCTCAGGCTTCACTAGTTGCTTCCACCCTTGTGACCCTATGGGCAAGGAGTCTCCTCTTTATTTAGAGAGGTTGGGCAGCAGTAGAGAGAACGTTTTGTGATATTTCCAGAGAGGAGTGGTGGACTGGTCTAGAGCATCTTTCGATCGATGAAAGGCAATTTGATTTTCATAACCATTAGCCAAAAGCTGTTTGTGATTCTAGAACAATAGAATTCTACATCAATAGAAGATGTAGCAGAGGTTGTAGTTTCTCTTCTAGTTGTTCTAGGGACTGATTCTAGAATAGAAGTTGGCACTGTAGAATCAACATTTGAAGAAGCAGACGAATCATAGGCCCGCGAATATGCAACTGAAGTATCTGCCTTTAACTCTTTCGTGGCTTTATTTCCAGCAAGGAAGAATGAGAGAGAGGGGATTTGATAATTCAAAGCCAAACTGACAAGCGAGAGCCTAATGCCGGTGAATCAGGTAGGGCAGAGGAAATGAATTCAACAATTCCATGAGCAGTGGTTGGAGCGGACCTTTCCGTAAGGGAAGGCGTGGCAAGTCTCGTCTTTTGAGTGAGGAT
The DNA here is from genome assembly GCA_037974665.1 of Ehretia macrophylla. Classification (NCBI taxonomy): domain Eukaryota; kingdom Viridiplantae; phylum Streptophyta; class Magnoliopsida; order Boraginales; family Ehretiaceae; genus Ehretia; species Ehretia macrophylla. Next base: position 40,079,877 of record CM075772.1, read on the forward strand.
GTTCTTTCTTTTTTGGAAGCAAAAGTCAAATCTTAAGCAGCAAATACCACTAAAGAAAATGCAGATGAAAGATATGCTTAAACAAAATAATCCGATATGTCATCCACTAAATCATACATAACATACGTATTTGAATATGCGGAATCATAGGAATCAGAAAAAATAGCCACTAACACATCTGTAGAAGCAGACAAGGGGTTTTACGTTGAAAAGAGTAAGTTCAAGCTTGAGTGCCCCTTTTTAGAATGGGGTTTCAGTGTAGTAAATAAATTCTTTTCTTTTCTTTTTATAGTTTCGTGGAATGATGAAGGAAGACTATGCCATTAGAGGAAGGGTGGTTCTTAGTCTTATTGAGTGAGAAGTTCTTATAATGAAGACGCTCACTAAGCTACGGCCTTTGGCCCTATGAGAGAGAAATTCAATTCCAAAGAAGGATTTGAGTGACGAACCAGAAGCTGGTGAAGAAGATAAGGCTGTCAAGGGCTAACTTCTATGATAGGGAATGAGTTCACTCCTTTCAGTCTCATGGGGCGAAGAGAACCACTTAGTAACCTAAAGGAAAGGGAAGAACTGATGTTGTAAGATTAGGAAGAAACTGATTTAATAATAGAGGAGAAAGAGGCAGCAAAGCAAAGATATCCTATCCATACAGTTCAGAGAGGAAAGCAAAACCTTAATTAAAAAGAGCAGGCCTTCGAAGCTGCGAGTAGAATACTTGGAATCAATCCCTTGAACCGAACGAACCAGCAATCAAGTGCCATAAAGCCTCTCTTCCTATAACCTAAAAGAGAATGAGATTCCCTATCCTCTTCCTATGATTATGGAAAAAAAGTGTGAAAGGGTTTTGCCCCTAGTTTGAATACTAGCTACTAGTAGGCTTGACTTGCCCATCTCCTCATGATTTAACTCGCATTCAACTGGTCTTGTTCCTGCGGTTGGCCTTTTGACCATGAATGGTAGGAGCTTCCTAATTCGAAGGTGGCGAGTTGAAAGAGTATCTGGTGTATTGGCTACGCATATTAGTTGTTCGGGCTAGTAATGCCAGGGGTAAGGCCAGCTAAGCGAGTTGGCTATTCATTTTGGTTTTGAGCAAACAGGTAAAAGGTAGCAAGGCAAGCAGGTATTATAGTCTAAGAATAGGACATGGATAGTGCGGTAGTGGGATAAGAGAAGTGTTCATCCGGGGTATTCTTCCTCAAGTCGGTTATCCATATCAGTGAAATGACTCTATCCTTAACACGTAAACTTCGGTAGTAAGGGAAAGATCAATTGAGACTTCATCATACCCTTTAGGGTTGCCTTCTATCACCTTCTTTGTTTGGGCAGTTAGCTATTCAAAGCAGAGAGAAGGCCTGTAGAGGGAGAATTTCCACGATTATCTCATCGCCTTAAAGCAACTAGTCCTATTCGTAAACATCTTGAATATGAATGTGCAGCCTATGATTCCTAATACCCTCTTCTTGATACTAGGGACATTGGCTTCTTTCTTACCTAGAATATTACCAACTGTTGTTATTCCGCTAAAGCCAGGAGAGCGTCTAATGAAAATCATCTTCCGTTTAAGCTAGACGTGTACCCTTATATTATTATTATTATCCTTCGAAAAAAAGGAGTAGAATGGAATGCCTATTGACATTATCAATTTCCCAAGTGAAAGCTTTAAAGCAAGGTTCGCAAGACAATCAGAATTAGAAAGAGGGTATGCCTTGTTATCCCACAGGGTTTATCCTGAAAAACTACTTTTAGTCCGCACTTCTATCGTGCATTCTAGGACCATGCCAGCCTAAAAGAAGAAGAGTCATTCACTCCTCCGCCAAGAGGTAAAGGTAAAGCCTGCTGCTCTCATTGCTGCATCAAAAAGGGTGGGGAGGGCTAAGCCCATCAAAATGCACATAATCAGATTCTTTTTCTATATAGTAGGAGAGGTCTATCAATGACTTAAAAACGACGCCCTTCGTCCAAAGCCCTTGCTCTTATGAAAGAAGACATTCGTGAACAACCCCTAGATTCGGATTAGTGAAAATAGAACTAGCTAGATTCTAGAACAATGGTTATTAGCCTAAGAGCCTTTTCTTCTTCTGTTGAGCGTCTACCTTCCTCTCCTTAGCAGTCGAGTTACTTCATACATCTGTCGAGCGAAATCTATTCCTCTCCCTATCAGGTCGAGCATCTTCAAACCTCTACTTTTATAGGGCGCATATAAAAAGAAAGAAAAAACCCTTGAGTGGAGGGGTATACCAATGATAGCGAGACAACCTCCTATAGTATAAGTATAGTAAGTCATTTCATAGTCTCCCAATGTACTTCACTTTGCCTATTTCATATCCATGGACTGGGCGAGTTCAACTAGGTAGGTACGACCGATACCATAATACGGGTATCTTTTCCATAAACTAAAGAGAAAAGAATCAAATAGAACATTTAGGGGATTCCTTCTTTTTCTATTTGACTCACTACGGACGTGACAAGTTTACTATTGTCGTCAACTAGGGAGACTTCAGTCAGCTCCCCGCCAATGAAAGCTGGTGACTTCTGTTCCAACTGAACTGGGAACAGTCAGGTGCACCCATTGGACACTGGAGCCAATGTTCTACACACATAAGGACTGCATTTAAAAAAAGGAAATTGTAAGTAAACCATGTGGTCTTTCTATAATGAGAAAATGTCCCAATATCTTACTTTCTTTCAGACAATTCCATCTGATACGTAGTTTTTATGTTTTGTAGGATTTGTAATCAATGGCGCCTTTGGCTATCTTTTTTTTTTATGTGGAGGGATATAGCCTCATTATGAGCCTTAAGTTATATATGGATTGGGGAATCCCCCATAAACTTGTTGTAGGTTGGGGAGGGGTCAGTCTAACCCTTATCTTAGTCAACCTCCTGAAACCTAATCCTATTTTTATAGTGGCAATTCTTTTCATTTTGTTTCATCTTCTCTTATGGCAATATGTCCTATCCGCTTGGTGGTGAGATCTTTCAAGAGAGAGCCATAATGAAAATAATACACTGTCATAAATATTATTAATACAGGCCAATAGAATCTTTGGTGCTTTCCTGTTATATCAGGAATGTCATTTTTTGCTCTTTTTAATTACATTGTGCAACAATTGGGGTTGCCTAATGGATTTTGTATTGGGGTTGAACGATGTCAGTCTTTTCCCTGCGTTATAAACCCCCGGGTAAAACCCGCCTAACGAAATTGTAGAACTTATTTATGATTGCAAACTTTTCCTCTAGCTACTAAGCTCAGAAGGAACGCTAGAAGAAAGAAATAAGAAATTTATTTCCCTTTAGCATATACTTATGTAGCACTTCTCTTTTGAAGTTTCTTATGGGAAAATAAGTAAGTCAGCAAGTGAGCAAGCAAGCCTATAATATTCTATTTCTAATTCGTCTCCTTTTTCAGTTGGAGTTACATAGGAGAGGTCCATTGGGGGCACTAGTTACTGGTTGGGTTACATCGGTCCATAGGCGTGCGAATAAGGTCCATCCAGTCTATTCTTTGGAGGTTGCCTTCATCAAGTGTAAGTTCGATTACATCTAGTTCCAAGCCATGCAGATAGGTAAAGAAGGGCAAAAGAAAGCCTGTAGAAGTCTTTGTCCCGTGAGACCCATTGTATGAGTCATAGTCTAAGTCAATTACTAGTGGCATTGTATCACAAGTTGTAGTTCCTCCAGTAGGCTGGGGCTTGAAGAAGTCATATATATAGACTATGTCTTTTGTAGGTCTGGGCTTTTGCTTTTCTAATCCCCTGAATTTGCAATGGATGTTGCAGTTTCTTGTACTATTAATACAGTTTCAGGAGGAGTTGCATTTATCCCTTACATACCAGAGTTTGAGACTCAGGCTAGAACTACTTCGTCCCTCTCCTGGGATTATCAGAGTGTTATATTAGCCTTTGGATTCATTCTGCCTTCCACTCTATATCCAATCTTTTTCCCTACTAGTCGCTCTCTTTGGCCAGCCTATTGATGGAGCAGGATCAGAACATGTTAAGCACGAAGGTGCGAAGTAGACTTTATTATTCTTCTTTTTCTCATTGATTTGCTTCTTTTTCTTGACTAGAATAGCTGCCAGAACTCCCCTCGTAAGCCGACTCTTTGTAGAATCCTTTTATAAAGGGATCCGAAGCCCGTGTGAAATCGGCCTAGACAAAATAATGGCTCTTGTACAGGCGCGTAAGCGAAAAAGGGCTCCCTTGGTGAAAGGAAGGAATTGAAGGGCTGTTTTGGCGAGTCCTCGGCAAGAACTTATGGAGATAGAGCCTGCGGTTTAAGAATTCCTAAAGAATGACCCCTTGCGCCTTCCAGCTCTCCCAAATACAAAGATAAGACATCCTAGCTCTATTGCTACTAGGCAAGAAGAGCTAACAACTAATACATTTTTATTTTTCTAGTGATCTACGACAACCCCCAAAGCAGGAATAAAAACCTTTCTTGGGGGATCCGGATCCACAAATCCAGACGAGAGAGCTCAAGTCTGATTAACCTGATCCACCATCTCGAAATGGAGACTATGAGAAAGTAACCCACCTTATCCAGCTAGCAGGGAATAAGAGGGATCCCTATTTTTAAAAATACAGAAATAGGGAGACTCGGAAAGCATCCCGCCTTAGTGATTGATCCCCAAGAACATGAAAAGTATCTGGTTATCATCCCGACCAGTTCATCGATTGAATGAATTGATTGGCTAGTGTCACACAGGTCGATCAATAAAGAATTTTCCGCAAGAGATAGGGTAGACGAAGCTTTCAGTCTCATATTTATGATGTTTTGGTACATTCCTCCTGGGCCAGGTTTATTTGTTTATATGCCTACTCTCTTATGACTTTTTTTTTTCTGTTTGATGCTTGAAACGAAAGATTTGGAGAAAGGGACCAGACCCAACCCAAGATAATATATATTGAGTCTATCTTGAGATGACCCTTTCTTCCCCTAACTTTGATGTACTTCATTTCGAGAAGCCTTGGCTTGTGTACAGGTTGGAGGAAGAATAACAGCAGTAGAGCAAAAGAAGACCTAACCTCAGTCGGAGATAGTAGCTCATTCACTGCCCTGCTCGAAGGGTCCTAGCCCAAACTGACCTAGCTGCAGAGGAAATGTTTGACTTCTGAGAGCTGATCCTAGCTTGGACTCCTAGCTCCAGGCAAAAGGATACGTAGGTTTTTCTTCCTTCTTCTAAATGGGGATCCTCTTCACTAGAAAGTACCACTATTGGGCTGGAACTGGAAGGCGCCTTAAGGCAACTTATAACAGTAAAAGTCAGAACAATCAGACTCACCGGGATCCTCTGATCTAGGATCTAGCAACTAGGAATTGTGCAACTGAGAAAGAAGCATGACCGGTTGGGCTAGAAGAACAAGAAACGGAAGCACGCTTTTGCACAATCACAAAAGGGGGATTCCCCTAGTATTTATAAGGACGGACCACATACAAACCATTCCTTTTTGGAATGGAAAGAAGAAATGATGGTGGGATGTCGAATTCATGATAAAAATCATATGAAAGAATCGTCAGATTATGGGTTCCCGGAGTAGACAGTTTTGAATGGAGAAAGAATGAAATAGAATTTTCAGGCATAATCGTATGATAGGGAAAATGCAGACCCTCCCACTTGTCGGGGTTACCGGGCTGGCTAACCTAACTATGAATTTCTATCAATGTCAGGATAGACAGAGGTCTAGGATAGTACGCTATCGGAATGGGACAGTAATGAAGTTAGACCGAAATAAACGACTCAATTCCTCTAAAAGAAAGGAGAGAGAAAGAACAACCAATTCTATGAAATAATATCTTATTTACTAGGATCGGTTGCTACTAGTCTGGGTTACCTCAGAGATAGAGCCATTAGGGGAGAAAAAACAACCTCGTTAGTGCACTAACTCAAACCGAGTTCTTACACGAAATATCTTGCTAACATAGGAGCACTCCTCCTAAGAAATGGAAGAGCAAACTTCTTTCTTTGGGGTCAAAGGGCTATTCTATTACAAATTAAGTTATGGACTTGGATATGAATAAGCCTGAGTTCCATCGGGTTCACTTATTGCCTCAGCCCTTCAAGATACACAGCAACCATACCTGATTGCTTTGATCGAAGCTTAAACAGGGCCAGTGCTATCAGATTGCTTTAATTCATGTCAAGCAGTTCCACTCATCCCTCCTAGTCATAGTGTCAACTGAACTCCTGGCTTCGTGATTGCTTGTGTCATAAGAAATGGAGCTTTTAGTTGGGCAATGAAAGTCGATTACGTATCCTATAATAGAAAGAAGGGTATCAATAATATAATCAAGGCTGGCAAAAATCAATGTTGTTCACCATCACCCAGCCTTTCTCTAGAGTAGTCTAGTCCTTGTTTTCACTAACGAATGCGGCTGGCTAGTCAAAGCTAAATCTGGGGAACCACTTTCACACAATCAAGTCTGGTAAAAAAAAAAGCTCTTTCAAGTTCGCCTTTTTTGGAAACTTCAATCAATATCGTAGAAAACATAGGTGAATCTGCTTTTTCTTCGAGTGAGGGGACAGATCCCTTAATTTTTTGATCTCAACCAACAAAATCAATCAATAGCATAAGTGTTTTTCTTTTCGATTGAGTTTCTCTTAGCCCTTGGCCTTTGATGAAGATGAACTGATATACTGGCATTCTCTTCCAACTCCGTATCCTAACTCACGGCAAACTATCTCTAAATGGCAAAGTGAAAAGTGGAATTGATCTGCACACCCCTCTATTCCAATAGAAAACATTTGCCTTCATCCATGAGATCGGGGTATCACTACCAGTAGGGGGGCTGCTTCCCTAATAGACTTTTAAACCTCGCCTTTCCTTTCGATGTCCGATCCCGGATAGCATGACTTGCCTTCAAACAGGCTTTGCCTTCAAACGGGCTTCACCTTTAAAGGAGAGTAACCAATTTGCGAACAGCAAGGCCAATGAAGATCAAATTGTCGGGGTCTGAGTCATGTCTTGTCCTTGAGTCCTCTTTATGCCTCTCATGTCCTTCTTTCCTTTGCTTGGGACTCACTAGCACACTCCTTGTTGCTTTCGTGGTTGATGGCTTCTGATGAACCAATAATAGAGATCCTTAGCTTCCCTAAGAGCTGCTGTTCAATTCGTCCCTAAGCTTCTACTGGATCTTATACCGAGCATCCAGTTTTCATGTTCAGAATGCATCAAAAGAAGACCTTCGCCCGGATAACCTCTTATCGGTACTCAACTACTAGGTTTTTTGGTTCTTGCCTGAGCAGTTGTTCAAAAGAGAGATGGCCAAATATTTTATATCAAAGTGATGTTCCAAGGCGAAGAACTGATATAGATAGTCATATTGGCCTCTCGCACAACCATACTTTTGGTTGCTTTATTGATTCATGGAATAAAGGTTATCTCCCTGACTAAATTCCTTTATAGAAGGACAGCTTTTTCTATGCCTGCTTCTTGGCCACAACCACAACTAGTAGTATTCATAGGGTCCTTTGATTGCATTTTTTGCCACTGAAAAGTTTGATCCATCTCCTATCCTTCTTGGAAAAGCAGTGGAACTAATGGTTGACGCCTCTTAAGCCTCTGATTCCGTTGCTTACTCGTAAATACGGGTCGTAGTTAATAGCCGGCTCGCTACGGCTCGAGCTCATGTGACAGTTTTCCTTCTGGTTGAGATACTACTTTGCTTCTAGGGGGCTTTCCCTTTTGCTTCGTTTTAGTTCATTTTCATTCATCGTGGGACCTTATTGCTCGATCCGATCCTAGAACTTTGTTTGAGTTGCATTCTGCTTCTGCTCATTCAGAGGGAAGGTTCACTACTTCACTTCTTGGGAAAGCAATAGAACTAATGGCTGGCCTAGCTGGCACTTTATGCTAATAAAACTTGAAGTGAAAGTCAAGTTCTTTGAGTTGAATATGAATAGATGATGACTAAACACAACAGAACTTTTCCTATCTCGTAAGGGACGGGGTCACTAACTCAATTAAATTTCTTGAAGGAAGGTGATAGCTGAAGGGTGGATTCCGTGGAGCTACTATAACTATAAGATATAAGAAGTAGAAAAAGCCTATTTTGAGCATATTCATATTCTTCTCGTACGTTCATGATATTGCTTTCACATGGCTCTTAAAGGCTCAACTAAATGAACTTTAATGGACTTAGCTTGCTTGTGTAACAACTTCATATCGTCATGCTACCTCAACTTTAGACTTTGAGTATATACCTTTGTCCTATTCTTTTATCGTAAACTTGGCTATTGCCAGAGAAGACATCTATGTTATACCACCAGACGGAGCAGACACAGCAAGATACATATTAAAAAAAAGGAATGAGCCAAAACCAAACAAGCAAGGCCAAAGCCAAATGCCGACCTAAGAAGGACGCTTGCGAGAGACTTTCTAGTTAGTTTCCCGACAGGTCGATGTACAATCGAAAGGTGAATGCTTTACCAAACTCATGTACAACTCCTTTTATGTGTATTGATTTCCACTTATTACTTGTTTGGTTTCCTAAATGCTTTCTCCACAGCACCCCCTAACCAAACAAAAACCAAAAAGCCAAGATCTCTATAAAGCAAGGGAAAGAATACAGATGTGCAGCAGAGAAGGAAGAAAGACAAATGCTATGAGAGCTTAGACGGAATAAGGTCTAGGGGAGACCGCCCATTTCTCAAATGGGAGGCGAAGACTAATAAAACATTCGAACCTCAATATAGACATGAAAAAAGAAGATATTGAGACAGAATATGAATGAAAGATTGAAGCATCTGACCGAGCTCTGGAGATGAATACTGAAGGAGCTTACTGGATGGACCATCGACCTTAGACAGCTCGACCGGGTGGGGGAAGAACTAAAAAGAAAAACATGTTGTGGGTAAGCAAAAAACAAATACCAATGAAGACCAGACCTGGAATTTCAAACAAGAAAATGTAGTTAGCCTAGCTGGGGAGGGAGATTCTCTAGCCCCACTCCTATATATAGTTGAAAATAGAGTGGAAAACTACGCTTCCAAACCAAGCCCAAAAAATAATCCTTTTAAAAGGTTCTACTTTTGACCCATTCAAGACATGAAACTGGCCTGTTGGATTAGAAAACATGGCCTCTAAGACCAAAACCTGGGTTGATCGAAGAGCTGCTAACAAAAGGGTGAAGGCAAGATTGACAATAAAATAGCCATGGACGGATGGAAATACCGAAAGAAAAGATCATTTTTTGTTGAAAAGACAGAGTTGAATATGGACAGAGCACAGACCTCAGACCGATCGATTAAACCTATTATTGTAGAGTTTCAAGGGAAAGTATTGAATTAAAGTCATTCATGTGTACCAATTTCCTTATGGTTAACTTAACAATTGGCATACAGGTTTCACCATACAACTAATTCATTATATGAAAATTGCAGTCTATAAGTTCATAGCAAAGCTCTACTGGAGGGAATGTCTAACATACACAGTATGTAGGGCTTATACACACCTTTAGTAGTTTCCTCCAAACCCCCTGTTCTGCCTAATGACCAAGACTTCTCTTTCTAGCCCCTTTACGCTTACCAAGGCCTGCACTCCTTTTATTGCTTGTTGTACTCCGTCTACCATATTCCTTTGTCTTTTCACCTCAGTCCCGGATTGACTATAAGTCTTCTTTGCTATAGCGAATCAGCATGATTTATCTATATTATTAAAAGTGCCAAATCACTACTTCTTGTCGCTAGAAATAGGGAAAAAACTACTTCTTGGACTGTGGCCGACACTTGAGAAGACTAATTAAAGATTTGCTAAGCGAACGGGCCTAAAAGCACTTCTCCTAGCCTGATATAAGTCTTTTATATTAATGTTGCAGCCTGACTTAGATGATCCTCTTACCTTGCTTTATTACATCGATTACTGCAGATGAAGCGAAGGATATCGATTATCTATAACGAATATTCGATGTTGACGGATAGGCCTTCTACTGCACCATCTCTTAGCTTTTCTCCCATTCTATTGTCGGTAAGGAAGGGGACAAGGACTTCCATAAACTAAAGAAAGAGCAGAATCTCCTCCGATTGCTGCTTGCAGGACTATTGTATATATTTATATTGATATAACAATATAATTAACTGACAAAGTGTGATAACCCGAACCCGGCATGCATTTAATGGCATTTAACTGCATTTAATTAAATGCTTAATTAGTTAAATCAACCATTTTGTACTACTTTGATATTTCTTTTGGAAGCATTTAATAATTTTTATATTGATTAATTAAAAGATTATTACCTATTTCTATTAATTATAGTAATTGGATTTATTCTCTTGTATTTAATTAAGTGTCATCTTAAATGTTAGTATTTAATTGCACTTGATTACATGTTTATATTTACTTGTTCATTCGTATCTTAGCATTAATTTCATAATTCTTGAAAATATTCTAGAAATAGTTAAATTATTTATTTTTAAATGAATATTGATTATTTTGATTATTTTAATAATCGGTTTTAATTTTCTTGCATTAAATTACTCGATTTTCAATTAAATGAGAAAAGTAACTCCGAGCCGGAGTGAATTTTAAACTATTCTACTATTCTACTTTTCAAAAATTATAGTTTTATATTATTGTTCATCATTTGATTAGCGATCATTTATTGACCGTTCGATCGTAGCATTTCAAAAATGAAAGTTTGAGGAATATTTCTCGGATTTTGTGAATAGCGTTTCTAGTTTAATTTAGCTAGTTTTAGTTGGTTTTCATTAAAATTGTATTGTTTTAACTTGAATTCGGTTAAATGGCATCAAAATAAGCTTATTTGACCATATTTTCACTTAAGCTTGACCTTGCAAAATGACCAAAATGCCCTTTGTCATCTTTTATAAATAAAACAAGGCAAAAAATAAAAACAAAACAAATCCCTAAATAACCATTTTGTCACCCCTTGGCCGAAGGTTTGAGGAAAAAGAAAGAAAAATTGATTTTGCATTTTTAGGCCAAAATCTTGCATGGAATCGGACGAGGATCGTGGCTCGGGTCCTTGCGGGTCTTGGTCTTCAATCATTGTGAGGGTTTTCATGCTTTTGTGCATTTTAAATGAAATTTGAATTTTGTTTCAATTTCTTAGATTTGTTATATATTGTGTTTAAATGCCTTTTGTTGCTTGAATTAGGTTCTATAATGATCGTAGAGCATTGTTTGATAGTTATTTAGAGATTTTTACGGTTGAAATTGCGTATTTGAAATTGGGAAAGAATAATAAATAGTGATTTTGAATAGTAAAACCCTAGAATTTTAGATTTTGATCCGAATTGCGATTTCTTGATTTGGATGGGTGCCATTAATGATAGAAAGATAAAATGTGCAATAAAAACGTATCGGCCTTTGTTAAAATTGGAAATTAGACAAAGAAACGAAAAGGGGCCGTTTGACCAAAAGTTGACCGTGCTCGAATTGAGTTGGGGTTTTTGCTATTGAGGGTATGGAAGCACTTTTGGCGCTATCGTGGCGTTGATTGAGTGACCGGTTAGTATAGCTGTAGTTCAAACACAGTAGGTGGACTTTCGAGCTGAGGTTTAGTGACATAGAAACGTGCCTTGTAATGCCTAAGTGAATGTAGTGAAATCGGTTTCCTAATCCTGTAGCTCGTTTGCTCGTAATTGCCTTTGGAAGTTAGGGATTGAATAGTGATATTTGTCATTTTCGTGTTTGAACTGCTATTACGTGTTTAGTTGATGTTCTTGTTGAAGTTAATGATAATCATGCTTGAAAAGTTAATTGATTGCTATTATTGATTGTAAATGCCTGTTATCTCGTTTATCGCCACTAATCTGCACTTTCGTGCTATTGCTCGTTTATTGCTTGTATTTCGTATTGCATTGCATAAGTGTCAGGCGCGTGAGTGATGGGCCTCTTTGGGTAGTCTCGGGCTGCCAGGGTTGGTTGCTCTAGCTCTGTGTCCTATTATCATTCTCGCTAGGGGTGACGCCCTGGGAGATTTGGGTCGTAGATGTGTCAGGGTACTTCCGGAGTACACCTAGTGGATGTTATAAGGTGGTTGCGCGCTTATGGTCATCATTGTCAACATCAAGCTTGAGATTGATGTATCGCTTGTGGATTCGAATCGCTTGGTATATTACTTGTATGTGTGAACCGTGACCTTCAAAGTATGATATAGCTTTGAATAGTTGTGTTAATGCTTTCCTTAATTGTTTATTGTATTGTCATTTATATTGAAAGCTTTCTTATTGATTATATTGCTTAAATGTACCTATTTGCATTGCACGATCTTCTTTCTCTCCACCTCGATATCTGTCTCGCCCTCACTGAGTATATACGTGTTGTGTATACTCACTCCTCACCACCACATTTCAGGAAATGCCTTGTTAGCTGAAAAGTTCGTGGTTACGTGAAATATCATGCTTGAAGAGTTGTCTTGCGTGCTATGTTGCTTGAGTTGTCAAAGATGCAAAGATGTATGTTTTATGTATTGTATGTATTTAATGTTAAAAGGAATGTAATTTAAGTTTTACTAGATTATTGAATTGGTTTGATAAGCTAGTTTATGTATACAGTTAGTATAGTTTAACTTCAATGCATGTTTGTAATGTCCAAAGGAAAAGAGTTAGAATGGTATGATAGTTTATTTTTTGCAATAAGTTAGTTTAGTTTAGTTGCCAAGCATGAATGTACTTGTCAAAGATGAGAAGAGATAGGTTAGCATTTAAACTGGAAATGTATACTTACTTGTGTTCGCTTGTTGAGAACCAAGACTCGGATGGCCTTGAGGTGTTTGTATGGTTGGACACGGTGCTGGTCCAGTTATATGCTATTACAGGTCTTACATTTTGCCTAGAAACAGGGGAGACTCTGTCCGTCTTTCCCTAAAAATTTTGTCCGGGTTTGGAATTGGGTTGTGATTAGATTGATTGATAGAACTCCCGGTCTCGAGAGGGATCGGGGTGTTATAGGTGGTATCAGGGCTTGTTTAGCTTATAAGCCGGGACAGGGTCCTTGGTCTGGTGGGTAGTGATCCTTGAATGTGTGCTTGTTAAGTGTGTCTTGAAAGTGTGTGCCTGTATGTGAGATTGTGTGTCTTGACTTGAATGTATGCACCTATGTGATATAGTGTCACGCCCCAACACGACCCCTCCTACGATCAGTCAGGACGCAACGGAATTTTAGCAGTATAACGACAGTAAATAGGACACCGAGGTTCCAAACCAACCTCATTAAACATCATACATCCAGCAACTCCTCAATTCAAACAACAACATACAACACAATCATATTATACAATAAACCATCCTCGTTATACGCCTCCGTTCCAATATAACATACAATACCTCAACCTTATCATACATTTCAAAAGTAAGTTGAGACACATTTACAACTTAACCATAGACAAAAAAAAACCGCTAAGTTAACATCATTTGGATCATCATCTTTCAACATCTATTACAATAAGAACCATAAAGCATATAAAAGTCTATTAAGCTAATATACATGACATTAAACAACATAGAATCATGGATAAGACTCAGGAACATATGACTCGTCCACGTAAAGCACATTTTCCACATTCTCCTCTTTAGGAGGCACGTACCCGTAATCCGGCTCTGCAACACCTGTAAGCATGCATTAATAGAGAGTGAGCTTATATACATAAGCCCAGTGAGGATCCGATAGATCTCGAACAAGGTCTACTAAACTCCTTGGAATAATCCTTTGAGTCAGTAAACACACAATAACACAAATAATACTATCATCACATAGCTATATAACCAATCAATAAAGGATACTCTATTTGGTGTAGCTCCAAACGCCATCACGATCTCAACCGTTCTTCTTATAACTCCCCATTACTCACGCACCCGAGGTACCTCACTAGCCCCTCCCTCCATGACACCTCCGTCATGCGAGCTGGGGGTAGCCTATGGCAGTCATGCCGTTATCAACCCGACAGCCCGACGCTGCCCGAGAGGTGGCACACACATACCAAGACTCCATAATCATCATCAATCATCAATCAATCAATCAATTGGGAGATCAGCAACGAAATTGCCCGATTCCCGAATTCAATAATAATCAATCAATCAATTGGGAGATCAGCAACGAAAGTGCCCGATTCCCGAACTCAATAATAATCAATCAAATAACTTAGTTAGATGACAAAGTAGGCCATCTAACCGGACATGCATCATATACACAATTAAACTCTAAATTACTCATCAACAACTCACCATGCAACACTCAAACATAACCCAATCATCTAAAGGCATCGTTCAAGAAATTAAAGAATGACAACCTAAACTTCTAAAATTCATAACTTACAATCTACTAATCCAAACATTGCCAAATCAGTTCCTATCACTCACCCATTCAGCCTGCTACATTAGCCCTCTCGGAAATCCACCATAACACCTCCAAATCATGCTCGATAACCCTAAAACCCTAGGATGTCATGGCTGGATTTTCCGGATTTTCACACGAACAATGTAATCAAAAATTTGGCATTACAACAGCGCTAACACGTAATTATCAAGTATTTAGAAATCGACGGCAATCGATTTCAATCAACACAACTCATTTAATTCAACTTTGAACATTTTAATCAAAATTAAATACCCAGAAAATAAAAATTATGCTACATCCGACAGAAATTCGTAGTATTAGTATATAACGATCCCTAGCATGCAAGGAGCAATAATCTATCATCAGATTTCAATTCTAACGGTTAAATTTTCATTTATGAGCAAAAGTATAAAAATGACATTTTGAGATCTAGAATTTTTCTCTCACCTTTGATGCGATATAAGCCTAGGAATGCGTGCTATGCGTGCCCAACAAGCAGAATCCAAGTCGGTGCGAAGTTCTACGGACAAAAACTAGGTTTTTCTTTGAAAAATTGATTGAAAAGCTTCAGTTTTTCTCTTTCTTTTTCTCCCTCAACCTCTCGGCCCTTTGTGTGTGTGTGGAGTATGTTTTGTGCTTAGTTGAGTGTGTGTTGATGACAATATATAATTAAAAGCTTAGTCAATTAAAAAAAATGCAAAGTCAAAGTAGTTTAAGTTAGTATTTTTGTGTTTTCTTGACTTTAATTGCATTTTATTGCTCACCAAGGCTCAAAATAATTATGCAAACCCCAAGATATCTCAAGTGGATTATTTTTAGGTGACAAGAAGTTTTACAATCCAACAATTTCACCCGAGTCGGCTTAAAACTCGATTTTCGCAAAAGTCGGTGTAAAAACCCTAATAAATTCTTAAGCCAATTTTAAAACCATTTTCATCAAACACAAGTCTATTAAAGTCCGTGGACTAGGTCTAGAAGGGTTAAAAAGACCAGTTTCAAAATTTTAGCAGACGTGTTTCGAAAATACTATTCACTAAAAATCGACGATAAAATTTCTAACTCCGTTTTTGATAAAAGTTTCATGAATGCACATTTAGCACGTATTAGGAGTATTGACATCAAAATTATAACTTTCTAGGTCCTATAGCACATAAACAGATCATATGCACGCAAAACGAGGTATAGCACGTAAAACGAGATAAGCAGGAAAGTGGGGTTTCACATATAGTTATGTGTTATGTATTAAATGTTTCTCAAGTAAAGTGAAGTGACTACTCATGTATCGAATTGGCATCGTGAATCGAATCAACCTCGTTAATTGTTATTTACTTGAAGTATTGCTTGTAATGTGTGTATTGGAATGTCTTGAATTGGTTGTGCCATGATTTGAATTGATTATGTTGTGCTTGACTTGATTGTCGTGCTTGAGTGACTTGTTGAATAAATTGTTTTATAAACTGTTTTACAAACTTGTTTGCATAATAGTTTAAGGCATGTGTGTATAAATGTGATATATTGGCATTCATACATGTCCTATCGAAATGGTAAGAAGGACTTCTTCCTCCCCTGAAGAGAAGTGGTTAGCAGCAGGCCCTCCAAGTTATGTGGATTGACGGGAATGAGCAGTATTTGACTAGCCTTTATTTGGGAGTTAGTGTTTGTCTTTGGAGCTCGGTTATTGGCGAATCTCTAAGGTCCTCCTCTGTGCTTAACAGTTGTGAAAGAGTAGCTTTCTTTTGGGATTCTATTTAGTTCTTCTCTGGAGCATTCTTTGGTTTCTTATTGGGTATTCTTTGGAAACTTCGGTTGGCACTTCTTGGTAGACTTGGCTATTGGGGTTTCAATCGGACTTACTGCATGGTATTATCTATGGCATATGTGTCTCGGTCTTTATTGGTGTGTTACTGGCATTCCTTATTGGAAATTCTTCAGTTGCATTCTATAGAATTCTTAGTGGCCATTTATCTAGTACTTACTTATTGGGCAATCCTTGCTACTTTCTTATTGGAGCATTGTTTCGGGTATTTCCTTTAGTGTTCCTCAGTAGGTTTGGTACATAGAATTCTTATCATACTTATTATATAGTACTACTTACGGTATTCTGTGGAATTCTTAGTGGGCATTCTACTAGTATATTTCTTTGATGGCACTTATTGGAAGTCTTACACTTGGAATCTTGTTCAGACTTATTAACTCATATTGCTTACGGTATGCTGTGGAATACTTTGGACTTTCTTGGTGGTAAGTTGTATAAAGTTTGCACTCGGCAATGGTGATGAGGTCTTGGAGTTTGGTCTTATATGTGCTGCATCTACTCTGGCTATCCTTTGACATCTTTATTTGGTACTTGTTGAACTTCTACTGGAGATTCGTATGTGGGGTATTTCTTCGGCATTCTTCTTGTCATTAATATGTGATGTTAATTTTATCTACAGTATCTTTGCTTTAGTCTTTAGTTGGTATTTTCTCGGCATTCTTGGTTGGGATTTCTATCTGGGATTTTCCTACGAGTATCTTATTCAGTGTCTTGCTCAGCAACCAATGAAGAGTGGTCAGAGTTGGATTTCAGATGATGTTGAGTTCTACCGGAAGAAGAATTGCGAGGACACAATTATTTTAAGGGGGGGAGGATGTGATAACCCGAACCCGACATGCATTTAATGGCATTTAACTGCATTTAATTAAATGCTTAATTAGTTAAATCAACCATTTTGCACTACTTTGATATTTCTTTTGGAAGCATTTAATAATTTTTAAATTGATTAATTAAAAGATTATTACCTATTTCTATTAATTATAGTAATTGGATTTATTCTCATGTATTTAATTAAGTGTCATCTTAAATGTTAGTATTTAATTGCACTTGATTACATGTTTATATTTACTTGTTCATTCGTATCTTAGCATTAATTTCATAATTCTTGGAAATATTCTAGAAATAGTTAAATTATTTATTTTTAAATGAATATTGATTATTTTGATTATTTTAATAATCGGTTTTAATTTTCTTGCATTAAATTACTCGGTTTTCAATTAAATGAGAAAAGTAACTCCGAGCCGGAGTGAATTTTAAACTATTCTGCTATTCTACTTTTCAAAAATTATATTTTTATGTTATTGTTAATCATTTGATTAGCGATCGTTTATTGACCGTTCGATCGTAGCATTTGAAAAATGAAAGTTAGAGGAATATTTCTCGAATTTTGTGAATAGCGTTTCTAGTTTAATTTAGCTAGTTTTAGTTGGTTTTCATTAAAATTGCATTGTTTTAACTTGAATTCGGTTAAATGGCATCAAAATAAGCTTATTTGACCATATTTTCACTTAAGCTTGACCTTGCAAAATGACCAAAATGCCCTTTGTCATCTTTTATAAATAAAACAATACAAAAAATCAAAACAAAAAAATCCCTAAATGCCCATTTTGTCCCCCCTTGGCTGAAGGTTTGAGGAAAAAGAAAGAAAAATTGATTTTACATTTTTAGGACAAAATGTTGCATGGAATCGGACGAGGATTCTGGCTCGGGTCCTTGCGGGTCTTGGTCTCCAATCATTGTGAGGGTTTTCACGCTTTTGTGCATTTTAAATGAAATTTGAATTTTGTTTCAATTTCTTAGATTTGTTATATATTGTGTTTAAATGCCTTTTGTTGCTTGAATTAGGTTCTATAATGATCGTAGAGCATTGTTTGATAGTTATTTAGAGATTTTTACAGTTGAAATTACGTATTTGAAATTGGGGAAGAATAATGAATAGTGATTTTGAATAGTAAAACCCTAGAATTTCGGATTTTGATCCGAATTGCGATTTCTTGATTTGGATAGGTGCCATTAATGATAGAAAGATAAAATGTGCAATAAAAACGGATCGGCCTTTGTTAAAATTGGAAATTAGACAAAGAAACGAAAAGGGGCCGTTAGACCAAAAGTTGACCGTGCTCGAATTGAGTTAGGGTTTTTGCTATTGAGGGCATGGAAGCACTTTTGGCGCTGTCGTGGCGTTGATTGAGTGACCGGTTAGTATAGCTGTAGTTCAAACGCAATAGGTGGACTTTCGGGCTGAGGTTTAGTGACATAGAAACGTGCCTTGTAGTGCCTAAGTGAATGTAATGAAATCGGTTTCCTAATCCTGTAGCTCGTTTTCTCGTAATTGCCTTTGGAAGTTAGGGATTGAATAGTGATATTTGTCATTTTCGTGTTTGAACTGCTATTACGTGTTTAGTTGATGTTCTTGTTGAAGTTAATGATAATCATGCTTGAAAAGTTAATTGATTGCTATTATTGATTGTAAATGCTTGTTATCTTGTTTATCGCCACTAATCTGCACTTTCGTGCTATTGCTCGTTTATTGCTTGTATTTCGTATTGCATTGCATAAGTGTCAGGCGCGTGAGTGATGGGCCTCTCGGGTAGTCTCGGGCTGCCAAGGTTGGTTGCTCTAGCTCCGTGTCCTATTCCCATTCTCGCTAGGGGTGCCACCCTGGGAGATTTGGGTCGTAGATGTGTCGGGGTACTTCCGTAGTACACCCAGTGGATGTTATAAGGTGGTTGCGCGCTTATGGTCATCATTGTTAACATCAAGCTCGAGATTGAAGTATCGCTTGTGGATTCGAATAGCTTGGTACATTGCTCGTATGAGTGAACCGTGACCTTCAAAGTGTGGTATAGCTTTGAATGGTTGTATTAATGCTTTCCGTAATTGTTTATTGTATTGTCGTTTATATTGAAAGCTTTCTTATTGATTATATTGCTTAACTGTACCTATTTGCATTGCACGATCTTCTTTCTCTCCACCTCGATATCTGTCTCGCCCTCGTTGAGTATACGTGTTGTGTATACTCACTCCTCACCACCACATTTCAGGAAATGCCTTGTTAGCTAGAAAGTTCGTGGTTACGTGAAAGATCATGCTTGAAGAGTTGTCTTGCGTGATATGTGGCTTGAGTTGTCAAAGATGCAAAGATGTATGTTTTATGTATTGTATGTATTTAATGTTAAAAGGAATGTAATTTAAGTTTTAGTAGATTATTGAAGTGGTTTGATAAGCTAGTTTATGTCTACAGTTAGTATAGTTTAACTTCAATGCATGTTTGTAATGTCCAAAGGAAAAGAGTCAGATTGGTATGATAGTCTATTTTATACAATAAGTTAGTTTAGTTTAGTTGCCAAGCATGAATGTACTTGTCAAAGATGAGAAGAGATAGGTTAGCATTTAAACTGGAAATGTATACTTGTGTTCGCTTGTTGAGAACCAAGGCTCGGATGGCCTTGAGGTGTTTGTATGGTTGGACACGGTGCTGGTCCACTTATATGCTATTACAGGTTTTACATTTTGCCTAGAAACAGGGGAGACTCTGTCCGTCTTTCCCTAAAAATTTTGCCTGGGTTTGGAATTGGGTTGTGATTAGATTGATTGATAGAACTCCCAGTCTCGAGAGGGATCGGGGTGTTACACAAAGCATCTGTTCACGGAGGTTGTTGTAGTTTTCGTAGTTGCAAGAATTTCTTTTTCGAGATTGGCTTGGTGTGAAGTGCATCGCATCAAACAAGCAAGGGACGTGAAGGCCGTTGCGCTAACGCGCATCCGTTTTCTTGCTGGATACAAGATAAAAAAGAATGCATTGCATGAACATTGAGATGTCCAAGACAAAAGGAATGAGGGGAAGAATCGATGAGGAATCTATAACATAAAATTGAGAATGAAAAAGCATGACGAGAATTCTCAACTCGAGATGTTAGAAGGTGCAAAATCAATGGGTGCCGGAGCTACTATAATTGCTTCAGCGGGAGCTGCTGTCGGTATTGGAAACGTCCTTAGTTCATCGATTCATTCCATGGCGCGAAATCCATCATCGGCTAAACAATTATTTGGTTATGCCATTTTGGGGTTTGCTCTAACTGAAGCTATTGCATTGTTTTCCCCAATGATGGCCTTTCGGATCTCATCCGTATTCCGATCGAAGAAAGAAGGTTGACGTTTCATAAAGCAAGCACCTTTTTCCAGCCTTAGTCTATCAAATAGGGGATGGGACACAGTTCTTAAACAGAAGAATAGGGATAAAGAGGAAGTGAAAAAAAAGTCAAATTAGAAGTCAAGTAAGAAGGAATGAGGCTAGTCCCCGAAAATGCTTCGCCCGTAAGTTCGTTTGTCATTGGGGCTTACAATTCACCTTGTGACTCATTCCTTTGGTCGAGCATTCTTCGGGCATCAATCAATCATAAGCCGCTCTGTCATTGTCTGCTTTTTGGTTGTCTGATCACACTCGAAATTATCTATCCACTTATCGTATTTTTGCCCCTACTCGGTACTTTCGTAGCAAGTTTTTTCAGACGTTTTCTAGGATCAAAAGGAACCACTATAATGACCACTACGTATGTTTCATTCTCTTCGATCTTATCTTTGATTTCTTTTTATGAAGTTGCACCGGGAGCGAGTGCTTGCTATCTAAGAATTGTTCCATGGATCTCATCGGAAATGCTTGATGTTTCTTGGGGCTCCTTTGGCGACCGTGAAGTCACCAGATGAATTTCTGTGTAAATAGATCAGATCCGGATACAGTTGTTGTGATAACCCGAACCCGGCATGTATTTAATGACATTTAATTGCATTTAATTAAGTGACATCTTAAATGTTAGCATTGAATTTTGTGTTTATTTTTAAGTTAAACATTTATTTGTAGCTTTATTTTCATATTTCTTTTAGAAGTAATTAAAATAATACTTGAGTTAATGATTTTAACGGAATAACAGCTACTTTCATATTTATGTTAATCGGTTTTATTTTTCTTGCACCTTAATGCTCGGTTTTCCATTAAATGAAAAGTAACTCCGAGCCGAAGTAAATTTTCAACTATGTTACTTTTCAAAAATTATATTTTCTTGAATTCTTTGAGATTTAATTGTTATTATTTTATTGTCGCAAAGTGCATTGCATTTCGAGAGCGATAGTTAGGAAATGATTTCTAGTCCTTAGCAAATAGTGAAAACTAGTGTTTGGTGTTTTAATTTTAGTAGTTTAATTGTTATTAACTGGAATTGGATTTATGTTAGTTGTTTTAGCTTTAAAAATGCATAAAATGAGCTTATTTGACCAATTTTTAAGTGGGTTGACCAAGCCTTGACCATTTGACCATTGTCATCTTTTTATTTAAGCATGAAATAAGAGAACAAAGAAGCAAAAATCAGAAAAAAAAGAAGCCATGGCCGAAACCATGGAGGAAAAAGAAAAAAAAACATTTCAACTTCAAACTTCAATTTCTTCGCGAGAGCTTGTACGGGGTGGTTTCCGAGGCATCCAGCGTAGTTTTCCTAGCGTCGAGGAGCATCTAAGGTGAGGGTTTCATCGTTATTTGTGCATTTGAAAATATTATATCTAAACTTTAATTTTTAGAAATTATGCGTAGATTGTTATTTTATCCATTTCATTGCTTAAAGAATGTTCCCTAGCAATCGTAGAACATGTATTTATAGCTTTTTAACATTTTCTGCGGTTGAATATCGAAATTGAAATATAAATTGTTAATTGAATAGTAAATTATGAATAGTAAACCCCCGTTTCAATGAAGTTGCTCCGTTATGCGTTCTGTTGATGTAGGAAGGTGCTAGATATGCTAGAATGCCTAAATGTGTGGTTTAATTGGATTGTGTAATGGAAAAACGGAGAAAAATAGCTTAGTGAAAGTTGGGATCGTTTAGGTCAAATTTGGCATTTTATCGTTTTGTGTGATGGCATTGTCTCGGGAGGCCATGGAAGCACTTTTGGTGTGATTATGGCGTCAGTTGGGTGTTTGGTTAGGGTAGCGGTAGTTCAAACGAGCAAAGGGAGAAATCAGGGCTGTGCGTGAATTCTAGGGTTAAGTAAGGTTTCGGGTCTTTAGACTTGCCTTATAGTGACCTAGGAGGATTGGTGAAGTCGGTTTCCAAAACTCGTGGCTCGTTTGAAAGTAGTAGCGTTTTGAAAGTTGGAGTCATTTTGTGATTTTGTGTGTTTTCATAGTGTAGTGCCTATAGAATGCTTAATATGGCTTGTTATGCTTGTTAAAGTTGATTATGATTGAATTTGTATGTCAATTGTTGATAATGCTTGTTAGTGTTGTTCTTGTTACTTTATAGATTATAAATGTTTGATATCTTGTTTATCGCTCGTTTATCGCCTTGTATCGTGTCTTGCATTGCATAGTGTCAGGCGCGTGAGTGATGGGCCTCTCTGGGTAGTCTCGGGCTGCCAGTGTTGGTTGCTCTAGCTCCGTGTCCTATTCCCATTCTCGCTTGGGTTGCCTCCCAGGGAGATTTGGGTCGTAGAATTGATGGATACTTCCAGGGTATTCCAAACTGAAGTTATAAGGTGGTTGCGCGCTTATTGTCATCATTGTCAACATCAAGCTCGAGATTGATGTATCACTTGTGAAATGGTACATTGCTCGTATGAGTGAACCATAGCCTTCAGAGTATGGTATAGCTTTGAATGGTTGTGTTAATGCTTTCTTGATTGTTTATTATATTGTCGTTTGTATTGAATGATTTCTTATTGACTTTATTGCTTAACTGTGTCTATTTGCATTGCACGATCTTCTTTCTCTCCACCTCAATAACTGTCTCGCCCGCACTGAGTATACGTGTTGAGTTTACTCACTCCTCACCACCACATTTCAGGAAATACCATGATAGCTGGAAAGTTCGTGATTACGTGAAAGATCATGCTTGAAGAGTTGTCTTGCGTGCTATGTGGCTTGATTTGTCAAAGATGCAAAGATGTATGTTTCATGTGTTATTTGCATTTATGGTTAAAAAGGAATGTAATTTAAGTTTTACTAGTTTAATGAAGTGGTTTGATAAGGTAGTTTATGTATTCGGATAGTATAGTTTAATTTCAATGTATGTTTGTAATGTCCAAAGGAAAAGAGTTAGAATGGTATGATAGTCTATTTTATGCAATGGTTAGCATACTTGAATTTCCTAGCATGAATGTTCTTGTCAAAGATGAAAAGAGATAGGATAGCTTTTAAATTGGAAATATATAATTGTTGTGTTTATTTGCTGAGAAACAAGGCTCGGATGGCCTTGAGGTGGTTGAATGTTTGGACATGGTATTGGTCCACTTATATGCTGTCGCAGGTTTTACATTTTGCCTAGAAACAGGGGAGACTTCGTCCGCCTTTCCCTAAAAAATTTTGCCCGAGTTTAGAATTGGGTTGTGATTAGATTGATTGATAGAACTCCCGGTCTCGAGAGGGAACGGGGTGTTACAGTTGTTGCTCAGCGGCGATATGGACTTCACCTGACATAATCACTCACTTGGTTAAGGGCTGTGTCGCCCTGCCTTTCGATCAATACACAGTTGAGGAGGCCGATCATGAACGCTACAGGTGTGGGAACGATCCTGGTTAGGGAAGGCTAAGATGGCACCTCGCATATGGGTAGCAAGAGGGCGTGTAATACCCCGATCCCTCTCGAGACCGGGAGTTCTATCAATCGATCTAAACACAACCCAAACCAAACCCGGGCATAAATTTTCAGGGAAAACGGACGGAGTCTCCCCTGTTCCTAGGCGAAAAGTAAAACCTGCGACAGCATATAAGTGGACCAATACCATGTCCAAACATTCAACCACCTCAAGGCCATCCGAGCCTTGGTTCACAACAAGCAAAACACAAGTAAATATACATTCATGCTTAGCAATTAAACTACACCAACCTATATCATAAGCTAGACTATCATATCTTTCTATCTCTTTTCCTTTATCATTACAAATATACATTGAAGTTAAGCTACATTAACTAAATACATAATCTAGTGAAACTTAAATTACATCCCCTTTAACATTAAATACATATATTACATAAAAGCATACAACTTTACAACTTTGACAACTCAAGTCACATAGGCACGCAGGACAACTCTTCAAGCACGGACTTTCACGAAATCACGAACTTTCCAGCTAAAATGGCATTTCCTGAAATGTGGTGGTGAGGAGTGAGTATACACAGCACGTATACTCAATGAGGGCGAGACAGATATCGAATTGGAGAGAAAGAAAGTCGTGCAATGCAAATAAGACAGTTAAGCAATATAACTGATAAATAAGCAATCAAAACAAATAATCAATACAATATGCAATTACTGAAAGCGTTAACACAACCATTCAAAGCTATACCACACTCTGAAGGCTATGGTTCACTCATACGAGCAAAGTACCATTTCACGAGCGATACATCAATCTCGAGCTTGATGTTGACAACGATGACAATAAGCGCGCATCCACCTTATAACACCAGTTTGGAATACCCCGGAAGTATCCATCAATCTACGACCCAAATCTCCCTGGGAGGCAGCCCAAGCGAGAAGAGGGAATAGCTACGGAGCTAGAGCAACCAACACTGGCAACCCGAGGCTACCCAGAGAGGCCCATTACTCACGTGCTGACACTATGCAATGCAAGACTCGATACAAGGCAATAAACGAGCGATAGCACAACAATACAAACTAGTGACAACAAACGAGATAACAAGCAATCACAATCAATACTCGCATTCAACTAACTTTTCAATCATAACAAGCAATAATAAGCAACAATAACACCAATTAAACAAGTATATCAAGCAACCCTAAGCATTCTATAGGCATAATATTAAGATAACAAGCAAAATCACAAATCGGCCCCAACTATCAAAACACTACCATTTCCAAACGAGCCACGAGTTCTGGAAACCGACTTCACCAATCCTCCTAGGTCACCATAAGGCACGTCCAAGGACCCCGAAACCCTACTTTACCCTAGAATTCGCGCAAAGCCCCGATTTTTCCCTTTGCTCGTTTGAACTACAACTATACCAACAAAACACCCAACCAATGCCATAATCGCATCAAAAGTGCTTCCATGGCCTCCCAAAACAATGCCAACACGCAAAACGAGAAAATGCCAAACTCGACCTAAACGACCCCGACTTTTACTAAGCCGTTTTTCTCCATTTTTCCATTACACATTCCAATTAAACCACACATGTAGGCATTCTAGCATATCTAGCATCTTCCTACATCAACAGAACGCGTAATGGAGCAACTTCATCGAAACGGGGGTTTACTATTCACAATTTACTATTCATCACACAATTTATATTTCAATTCCAATATTTAACGGCAGAAAATGTTAAAAAGCTATAAATACATGTTCTACAATCAACAAAGAACATTCTTTAAGCAACAAAACGATTAAAACAACAATCTACGCATAAAATCCAAAAATCAAAGTTTAGATACAAATATTTCAAATGCACAAATAACAATGAAACCCTCACCTTAGACGCTCCTAGACGCTAGGAAAACCTCGTAGAGTGCCTCGGAAACCACCCCGCACAAGCCCACGCGAAGAATCGAAGATTTGAAGTTGAGATTTTCTTTTTTTTTTTCTCCTTCTTTTCCTCATGGTTTCAAGTTTTTTTTC
Source organism: Ehretia macrophylla (assembly GCA_037974665.1). NCBI lineage: Eukaryota > Viridiplantae > Streptophyta > Magnoliopsida > Boraginales > Ehretiaceae > Ehretia > Ehretia macrophylla. The sequence continues at coordinate 40,105,610 of CM075772.1, forward strand.
TCTGTTTTTTTTCGTGCACATTCTGCTTATTTAAAAAAAAAATAACAAGAAGTCAAAGGTCAAAATTCGGTCAACCCGCTAAACCAAAACAGCTATGCGCGACCTTACGAAAACGGCCATAACTTCTTCTAGAAAACTCCAATTCACGAACGGTTTGAAGCCTCAGAAACTAGACTCACAGAGCTTTCCAACCATATATAATTTGCTACCTAACTCTTCCCCAATTGGTTCAGATTTAATTCCAAAGTTGACCCAAAATTTAACTAACTTAACATTGCATTTTTTTTATTTCTAATCCCAAGTTTGCCTTTTATTAAACATTTCAAAAATTCCCACCTTGTCCTAGTTGGTCAATGTAGATGAAAAGTCAACTAGTTTGGTCAAAGAATGTGAAAGGTCAATAAAATGCAATTTAAATGAACTTTAAATGCTATTGAATACATGCCAGGTTCGGGGTATCACATCCTTCCCCCCTTAAAACAATTGCGTTCTTTCAATTCTTCTTCCAATAGGATTCTGCATCATCTACAATCCAACTCTGACTAGTCTTCATTAGCTACTAAAAAAGTATTTAATCAAGATGACCAATAGGAAAGTTCAAGTAGAAATGCCAAGTAGTAACGCCAAATAGAAGCTTAAATGCAGATACCGTACAAGAATCCCGTTGACACGAATACCGAAGAAGAATAAATTCCAACCAGAAACGCCGAGATAATACCAATAAAGACTAAAGCAAAGATACTGTAGATGTCATTAATACCACACAATAACGACAAGAAGAATACCTCATGCACGAATCTCCAATAGAAGTCTAACTGTTACTGCCCGAGAATTCCCAAGCAAGAAGCCAAATAAAAGCTCAAACAAAGGTTCTATCTAGAGGTCCAAAGAAGTACCCCGCTGGTCATGGATTTCATAGAAGAATTCCCTGTTAAGAGTGCTGAAGAAAATACCAAGAACCCAATCAAATATATTTCCAAAGTTCCAAAGAAGCCTTCCAAATAATAACCCCATGGAACAACCAATTAGATTCCGAGTTTTGCTATCAAATGCTGAGAGGAATGTCAAAGGAAATAACAGAGAAAATATAATGTGCCCAATAAGACAACCAAGTTGAATAACAAACATAGTTTCCCAGATGGACGAAAACTCCAAGGATAAACACCGAACTGATGAACAATATACCGAGACCAAACTCTGAGGCCTCTTCACTATTTGCCAAGTGAGAACTTCATACAACTTTGCCAACAAGGAAAATACCAAGAGAACGCCATTGAAGAATTTCCAATCAGGGATGCCAGTATCAGACCAATAAAGACAGAGACACATATACCCTAGATAATACTGTGCAGTAAGGCTGATTGAAATCCCAATAGCCAAATCCACCGAGAAATGCCAACAGAAGTCTCCAAAGAATACCCATTAAGAAAACCAAAGAATGCTCCACAGACCAACCAAATAAACCCCAAGAGAAAGCTATTCTTTCACAACCGTTAAGCACAGAGGAAGACCATAGAGATTCGCCAATAACCGAGCTCCAAAAGCAAACACCAATTCCCAAATAAAGGCTAGTCAAATGCCATTCATTTCCTGCCAATCCATACACCTTGAAAAGCTAGCGGTGAACCACTTTCTTCAGGGGAGGAAGATGACTTACTTACCATTTCAATAGGACATGTATGAATGCCAATATATCACAGTTATACATATGCCTTAAGCTATTATGCCAGCAAGTTTACAAAATAGTTTATTCAACAAGGTCACTCAAGCATAACAATCAAGTCAAGCACAGCATAATCAATTCAAATCACAACATAGCTAATTCAAGACATTTCAGTACACACATTACAAGCAATACTTCAAGCAAATAACAATCCACGAGGTCGATTCGATAGGTCAATTCAATGCACAACTAGACACTTTACTTCACTTAGCACACAATTAACACATAACACATAACTATATCACATAGGAGCACACATTCATGTCAAGACACATAATCTCACATACAAGCATACACTTTCAAGACACACTTAGCAAGCACACATTCAAGGACCACTACCCACCAGAACGAGGACCCTGTCCTGGCTTATGAGCTAAACAAGCTCTGATACCACCTGTAATACCCCGATCCCTCTCGAGACCGGGAGTTCTATCAATCGATCTAAACACAACCCAAACCAAACCCGGGCATAAATTTTCAGGGAAAACGGACGGAGTCTCCCCTGTTCCTAGGCGAAAAGTAAAACCTGCGACATCATATAAGTGGACCAATACCATGTCCAAACATTCAACCACCTCAAGGCCATCTGAGCCTTGGTTCACAACAAGCAAAACACAAGTAAATATACATTCATGCTTAGCAATTAAACTACACCAACCTATATCATAAGCTAGACTATCATATCTTTCTATCTCTTTTCCTTTATCATTACAAATATACATTGAAGTTAAGCTACATTAACTAAATACATAATCTAGTGAAACTTAAATTACATCCCCTTTAACATTAAATACATATATTACATAAAAGCATACAACTTTACAACTTTGACAACTCAAGTCACATAGGCACGCAGGACAACTCTTCACGGACTTTCACGAAATCACGAACTTTCCAGCTAACATGGCATTTCCTGAAATGTGGTGGTGAGGAGTGAGTATACACAACACGTATACTCAGTGAGGGCGAGACAGATATCGAATTGGAGAGAAAGAAAGTCGTGCAATGCAAATAAGACAGTTAAGCAATATAACTGATAAATAAGCAATCAAAACAAATAATCAATACAATAAGCAATTACTGAAAGCGTTAACACAACCATTCAAAGCTATACCACACTCTGAAGGCTATGGTTCACTCATACGAGCAAAGTACTATTTCACGAGCGATACATCAATCTCGAGCTTGATGTTGACAACGATGACAATAAGCGCGCATCCACCTTATAACACCAGTTTGGAATACCCCGGAAGTATCCATCAATCTACGACCCAAATCTCCCTGGGAGGCAGCCCAAGCGAGAAGAGGGAATAGCTACGGAGCTAGAGCAACCAACACTGGCAACCCGAGGCTACCCAGAGAGGCCCATCACTCACGTGCTGACACTATGTAATGCAAGACTCGATACAAGGCAATAAACGAGCGATAGCACAACAATACAAACTAGTGACAACAAACGAGATAACAAGCAATCACAATCAATACTCGCATTCAACTAACTTTTCAATCATAACAAGCAATAATAAGCAACAATAACACCAATTAAACGAGTATATCAAGCAACCCTAAGCATTCTATAGGTATAATATCAAGATAACAAGCAAAATCACAAATCGGGCCCAACTATCAAAACACTACCATTTCCAAACGAGCCACGAGTTCTGGAAACCGACTTCACCAATCCTCCTAGGTCACCATAAGGCACGTCCAAGGACCCCGAAACCCTACTTTACCCTAGAATTGGCGCAAAGCCCCGATTTTTCCCTTTGCTTGTTTGAACTACAACTATACCAACCAAACACCCAACCAATGCCATAATCGCATCAAAAGTGCTTCCATGGCCTCCCGAAACAATGTCAACACGCAAAACGAGAAAACGCCAAACTCGACCTAAACGACCCCGACTTTCACTAAGCCGTTTTTCTCCGTTTTTCCATTACACATTCCAATTAATCCACACATTTAGGCATTCTAGCATATCTAGCATCTTCCTACATCAACAGAATGCATAATGGAGCAACTTCATCGAAACGGGGGTTTACTATTCACAATTTACTATTCATCACACAATTTATATTTCAATTCCAATATTTAACGGCAGAAAATGTTAAAAAGCTATAAATACATGTTCTACAATCAACAAGGAACATTCTTTAAGCAACAAAATGATTAAAACAACAATCTACGCATAAAATCTAAAAATCAAAGTTTTGATACAAATATTTCAAATGCATAAATAACGATGAAACCCTCACCTTAGATGCTCCTAGACGCTAGGAAAACCTCGTAGAGTGCCTCGGAAACCACCCCGCACAAGCCCACGCGAAGAATCGAAGATTTGAAGTTGAGATTTTCTTTTTTTTTTCTCCTTCTTTTCCTCATGGTTTCAAGTTTTTTTTCTCTGTTTTTTTTCGTGCACATTCTGCTTATTTAAAAAAAAAATAACAAGAAGTCAAAGGTCAAAATTCGGTCAACCCGCTAAACCAAAACAGCTATGCGCGACCTTACGAAAACGGCCATAACTTCTTCTAGAAAACTCCAATTCACGAACGGTTTGAAGCCTCAGAAACTAGACTCACAGAGCTTTCCAACCATATATAATTTGCTACCTAACTCTTCCCCAATTGGTTCAGATTTAATTCCAAAGTTGACCCAAAATTTAACTAACTTAACATTGCATTTTTTTATTTCTAATCCCAAGTTTGCCTTTTATTAAACATTTCAAAAATTCCCACCTTGTCCTAGTTGGTCAATGTAGATGAAAAGTCAACTAGTTTTGTAACGACCCGATCACCATTCCCACAGAGGGGCGCACGAGTCGATACTACCGTCATATTGTCCGCTTTGCGCAAGCCCCGAAGGGAACCAATACGCTCACGGCTTTGTTCCTCACGTGGTCTCCCACGTGAAAACGCGTGACTCAGGGCAAGTCCCGAAGGCGCCAATACCCTCAATCATATTTTTCGCTTTGCAATCAGCCGTCAAGCCTCTCACTCACGGTTTTGTTCCCAGGCAGTCCACCAATACCCCAGCAGGGCAAGGAACTGACACTGGAACGCGTGACGGCTGATACAAGGACTTGAACCTTTATATCCAGCTGTACCACTTCCTAATTTTTCGATGTGGGATTGTGTTACCACACTCCACCCCCCTTAAGAGGCACGCGCCCTCGCGGGCTAACGTCACAACGCCGGGTTCGCACCCGGTAGGCTCTGATACCATTTGTAACGACCCGATCACCATTCCCATAGAGGGGCGCACGAGTCGATACTACCGTCATATTGTCCGCTTTGCGCAAGCCCCGAAGGGAACCAATACGCTTACGGCTTTGTTCCTCACGTGGTCTCCCACGTGAAAATGCGTGACTCAGGGCAAGTCCCGAAGGCGCCAATACCCTCAATCATATTGTCCGCTTTGCAATCAGCTGTCAAGCCTCTCACTCACGGTTTTGTTCCCAGGAAGTCCACCAATACCCCAGCAGGGCAAGGAACTGACACTGGAACGCGTGACGGCTGATACAAGGACTTGAACCTTTATATCTAACTGTACCACTTCCTAATTTTTCGATGTGGGATTGTGTTACCACAAGTTTGGTCAAAGAAGGTGAAAGGTCAATAAAATGCAATTTAAATGAACTTTAAATGCTATTGAATACATGCCAGGTTCGGGGTATCACAGGGCGCTTAAGCCCCGATGGTGGGGCCTTATGGGAAAGGGCCCAACCCAATAGGGGCAGCACACCCCCCACTTCAAGCGCACCTCTATATCGATTGAATCACTCTTTTGGTCTAGTCGGTGGAAGCGGTGAACCACGCGAGCTGGTTAGATGTGTGAGGCAGAGGGTTCATAGTACCCCATTTTCTTCGTTTCGGTAGTGAATCACCTACTAAAAAAAGGGGCAGGCCTACACGCCTTATTTGAGACTACTAAGGCAAGCGGTGGACTCTTTCATTAGGGAAGGGAAGAAGGGGCCTAAGTACGGTAGATGCTGTACACTTGACTAGCAAAGGAAAGCGAGACCTTATCTTTTTTTTCCCAGGCCTGTTCGGACATAAGATTCCCGCGGAAGATCAAGTTGGTGAGCTGTGTGATGGGAAACCTTCCCGCACGGTTCGAAGAGCACTGAATTAGAATGAGAGGTTCACCACCACATCATTGCATGCAAGGGGAACTTGCTCAATTCGCAGATTGGTCCAACTCGTAATTCACTTCTGACCTCGTGTTCGATAGCCTGACCGTAGTGATGTTAATTGTGGTTACATTTATAAGTAGCTTGGTCGATCTTCATTCTATTTCATATATGTATGAGGATCCGCATAGCCCTCAATTTTATGTGTTACTTATCCATTTCTATTTTTTTATGCCAATGTTGGTGACTGGAGATAACTCTCTTCAGTTATTCCTGGGGTGGGAGGGAGTAGGTATTGTTTCATATTTGTTAATTCATTTCTGGTTTACATGACTTCAGGCAGATAAAGCAGCTATAAAAGCTATGCCTGTCAATTGAGTAGGTAATTTTGGATTAGCTCCTGGAATTTCGGGTTGTTTTACTCTCTTTCAAATAGTAGACTTTTCAACTATTTTTGCTTGTGCTAGTTGTGAGACCCTATATTTTGCTTTATCTTGATTTGCGTGTTTTACCTCGTTTTGCATGAATTAACCTGTTTATGTGCTATATGACTTAGAATGTGCTAAATATGTGATTAATACTCCTAATACATGCTAAGTGTGCATTCATGAAATTTTCTTCAAAAACGGAATCAGAAATTTTATCGTCGGTTTTGGTGAATAGTATTTTTGTACACCTGTCCGCTAAAATTTTTACAGGGGTGTTTTAAACATTTTAAAACCTAGTCCTCGGGTATTAATAGACCCGTGTTTATTAAAACAGATTTGGAATCGGTTTTGAAATTTTAAAGATTTTTACACTTTCTTTTGCAAGAAAACGAGTTTTGAGCTGACTCGGGTGAAACTATTTTAATGTAAAACTCTTTGTCACATAAAATATAATGTCTAGAATTAATTTAGGTGTTAATTTATTAGTGGAGCAAGAAATAGTCAAGAAATGAATTAAAATACTAAAAATAGAATTAAAAGACTAAAAATTAACTTTGACTTTCTTTTATTTTATTTGACCAAGCCTTTATATGCATAATATATCATCATCACCTACTAACAAAGCACAAAACACACTCAAATTTCACCTACATGGCCGAGAGCCATAGAGAGAAAAATAAAGCTTTTTCTTCAAGTTTTCAAAGCAAAAATTCATAGAAAGACCTAGTTTTTGTCCGTAGATTTTCATGCTGAGTTGGATTCTGCTTGTTGGGCACGCATTGCACGCATGTCTAGGCTTGTTTCGCATCAAATGTGAGAGAAAAACTCTAGATCTCAAAAGTCATTTTTTATGTTTTTGCATATAATTGATTATTGAATCGTTAGAATTTTAATTTGAAGTTATATTATTGCTCAGTGCATGCTAGGGATTGTTTATGTGTATTACTACGAGATTTGAACCATTGTAGCGAAATTATTTATTTTTGGGTATTTAAAGTTGATAAATTGGCCATTTGATGAATATCTTGAGTTGTTGTGGTTAGAATCAATTGCCGTCGATTTCTAAAAGTTTGTTAATTACGTGATAACGCTGTTATAATGCCGAATTTTTGATTGCGATGTTTGGGTGAAAATGGGGAAACGTCAGCGTAGGTGCATTGAGGTTTTAGGGTTGTTGGGCTTGATTTTGATGTGTCTTGGTTGGTTTCCGAGAAGGCTAATGTAGTTGATTGAATGGGTGAGTGTTAGAAACTGATTTGGAGTTGTTTGGATTAATAGAATGTAAGATATGATTATTTGATGTTTAGGTTGTCTTTCTTTAAATTATTGAATTGAGCCTTTAGTTGATTGGGTGGTATTTGAGTGATTGAATTGTGAGTTGTTGATGGTTAGACTAGGGTTAGATTGCGTGACACTAGTGCCCCCATAAATTCTTGGATTTCTTGCAATATGAGATTGAATTCCATAAATCTTATTTGTATTTTACTTCTTATTGGTGCTGTTGGGAAATCTACACAGATAGGATCGCATACTTGGTCACCCGATGCTACAGAGGGTCCTACTCCAGTATCTGCTTTGATTCATGCAACTACTACGGTAACAGCTGGCGTTTTTATGACAGCAAGGTGCTCCCTTTTATTTGAATACCCACATATGGCTTTGATTGTTATAACTTTTGCAGGAGCTATGACGTCATTCTTTCCGGCAACCACTGGAATATTACATAATGATCTAAAGAGGGTCATAACTTATTCAACTTGCAGTCAATTAGGCTATATGATCTTTGCTTGCGGCAGCTCTAACTATTCAGTTAGCGTCTTTCACTTAATGAATCACGCTTTTTTCAAAGCATTACTATTCCTGAGTGCAGGTTCGGTGATTCATGCCATGTCGGATGAGCAAGATATGCGGAAGATGGGGGGGCTTGCCTCGTCGTTCCCTTTTACCTATGCCATGATGCTCATGGGCAGCTTATCTCTAATTGGCCAAAGTGTGACCTGTTAGCCCATAAGTAAATACTGTGACGAAGCGGCTCTTGCTCACCCAGCACGATCGTACAAGGTCACAATTCACCCAACATGATCATCTAGGGTGAACAAGAATTGGGGATTGGATGTGGGCAAAATTCCTGCCAAAGGCCCTGGTGAACAGTCATAATTAGTTAACAAGTGTAAGCTTCGCTGCCCAACAGTATGGAGTACTGACCACACTGAGGGACATGCCCTGAAGCGAAGGACGGAAACGAGCGGAATCAATGTGTTCCAATTTCTGGCCTTGCACCGACCATCCAATGGACCATGGACTAAATGGCCACTGCCTGAAAGGACTATGTCCAGGGGGTCACCGCCGTCCCCCTCCCACAAGGTATATCTTGCGCCTATAGGCTGCTATAACTATCTAAGAAGACACTCGAAACTGGAAGGATAAACAAACCCACTCGGTGGACTGCCGAGCTACAAGTCCTACGATACAAGAGCGGGATACTTTAAAAAGCCAAGGTCGTGGGTGGCCAAGAGGGCCCACTTGGAGACTTGGGATCTTAGTAGGAAATGCGAAGGTTGCTTAAAGCCGGCCAGCCGATTGGCGAAAGAGAATCAACTTGTTTAGTTCTATTCTGAGTAGGCTCATAATAGGTAATACCCTAACCTCGGGAACTAGGGCCTAGCCATCTTTCGTTTGCGATCGACGTTCCGACTTTGTCCGTTGACAACTGAATGTTTCGATCAGGTTCGATTCATGATCAAATCTGCAAACTTTATTCCATGGGCCTTAGCGGTCATTTTTTATTCTTCACCCGGTCCTTAGTAGCGTTGACTTTGTCAACCTAACCGCTTACCTTTGGAAATGCACTAAACAAGCCTATCAGTTCGCCTTTATGCCTTTCTAATAGAAGAAAATTAGATAAAAGTATATAGAATTAGCCAGATCATTTGAAGCATGAACAGAATCGCCTTTCTTCTGAAGACCTACAGAGTTCCTTTTTTTTTCAAAGGCGATCCTTTTCTTTCCCCAGACCGATGACTCGCTTGTTCAGTACTACTAACTATTATAGGAGGATGCCGTCCCCTTGGGACTACTAGTAGCTTCGGTTCTTGAATCTCATGCAAGTTAGGTTATTGTTGTATTGGCTGCAAGCAGAACGTAGGCACTTTAAGTGTGTGTTGACCATGCACTCTCGCTTAATGTAATGTCGTATGTACGATAGAGGTGGTGTGGTAATTGACCTCAATACTAATGGTTATCCCCAAGGTTCAACGAATGAATGAAGCTATGATCATACCCGGATAGAGATGGTGGTCTTCCTCTGATGTCTCCAAGCCGGCCATAATAGAATAGATAGGCGGAGCAGTCAATAGCAATCTATTCTCGCCTATCGATAGATAGCAAGTTGCTTCCAAGCACAAACCATTTGAAACGGAATTGCTACTTTTTTATTGTTATTGATAGAGTTATATTCTCCGCCCCTATTAAATAAAGTAGATGGAGAGAACTGGAAGAGAGAAGGAAAAAGGGCAAAGGATTTACAAGTCTAATGGGAGAAGAATGGCTGACACGTTGACTACCTTCGATACTAGAAAAAATAATCCAAGTAGTCTAACCCCCGGGGCGGACCTCAACCGAAAGACGTTAGACGGACTAACGGAAAGCGAGATAAAAAAGCAGCTAGCCCTATGTGTAAAACCTTGCCGCGGGAGAGTCTTTTGAACATGAGAATAAAGAAAAGTTTTGGTCAAGACAAGAAAGAAACTCGCCTTTTGACACCAAGGGATAAGAGCTGATTGCTGGCGATGACTTGGTGAAGGGAATCTATGAGAGAAGGTTCTCGAACCGGGTTCTGACCGAATAGAGCGCATAGCCAACGAGTTCAGTCGAACAAGGTAACGAGTGATAGGGCATGATCAAGCTTTAATGGAATGGACGGGCATAGGCTTAATAGTCAACGCAGACCCCCTGCTTATAGATATGAGATCAATGACTTAAAAGATAGATGTCGAGAGAAACTGTTAGACTTCTTTATTGTGTTGCGAAGAGAGATCAAAGATAAAGATTTTCTGACGCAGTGCGGGCATTGGATGGAAAAGACAGATAAAGGAACAAGCCACCGGAAGGGCATACCTCAAGGAGCACCAATCTTCCCCGGCAAAGATCTATCTGCACGAAGGCAACCTATGTGACACTCGAAATTTAGCCATGCATTCAATTACTGTTGCATCCCTTGTTTGCGCATTTCCTTCTGTGCATTATTAACTGTCTTCTTATATTACTATTCACTCCGTTTTTAAACTTCATGCTATTAACGAATTAGCATTTTTATTAAATCATATTAATTGTTAGAATAGTGGGAAAAATGTGCATTTGAGCTAGAGGCGATAGGAGAGCTCGTTTAGAAAATGATTTTTGTAGTTGAATGAATAGTGTTACATAACTAACTTAGAGATTTAATTAGCTAGCTCACATGTTTCACTTTAGGCTCGTTTTAAGCTTACTACGCGCATTATAATTGACCACTTAAACACCCAAACTTGACCCCACCCAACCATGCACCTTAAATATCAACTAAAGCTCATAAAATGCAAAAGAAAAATAAATAAAAGCTGAAAAAACAGGCAGAAACCCGACAGCCCTTCTTGCACTTGGGAGGAAATTTTTCTTCATCAACTCTTCAATCCAAGCCTAGCCAAGCCTTGAGCAACTAGTGTAGGGTGTTTGCAAGCTTCCTAGGTGCTCCTACGCGCATTGGTGAGGGATTTCACGGCTTATTTTTGTATTTCTAAATAGTTGCTATTTTCTTGATTTGTTGAGAATGTGTTCATATGCTATTGTATTGATGATCTATGCTATTATACCATGTATATGAATGCTAGGGAACACATTTAAGCCATCGTTTCGCTTTTTAAACGGTTAGAATCATTAGTTTGATTTTTAGGGTGAATAGTGACGGGAATTTTAGGGTTTTGTGAAATCGCGCATTTTAACTTGATTTAATACTTCTAATAGATGTCTTAGGTGCTAGCGAAGGTAACCTAATATCCCCATGCACTTGCATTGTCCTTAAATCGCTTAAAATGTAAAATAGTCGACTTTAATTTGGGGCTTTTGAGGTTAATGTGAATCCGGGTGAATTCGAGCTTCACTTCTAGTATTCTTAGGCTACCTAGGTGCTATAGAAGCTTTGATATCCCTTGTTTGAAGCCCGGACAAGGTAGGTGTAGTTTAAAGCCATAAGAGGGAATTTGGGGCTTTCAGGGTAATCGCGGGCATTTGAATGAGTTAGAGGGTTGAGAGGGTACCTTGAGGGTTAGTTAGAAGGTTGGCAGAGTTTCCTTTGAAAATGGAATCATTAACCTTGGTTTGGAAGAGAAATAGTTTGGTAAACAAAGGGGTTTAAGTGCAATTTCGGTTGTCTCACACTTCTAAACCCATGGCATGACTTCTTGAGTGTTTATATGTGGTTTCAAGTTGATGTGGAGCTTTTGGTATGATTCTATGCTTATTTTGTATATGTTCCTTTGTATACTGCTTATTAGCTTCTATAATTGCTTCTATTCTATTTGCATCGAGGTCAACCTACTTTGTTAATCCTCCTATGTGTTAATGCTTATATTATTGCTATTAATTTTCCATTGTTAAGTGCATTGCATAGTGGTTGCGCAACCATAGTGTCAGGGGCGGATGTGTTGATATCGGTTGGGCGGCAGAGGGCTTGCCGGTGGATATTTAAACTCCGTGCCCTAGTCCCTCATTCGCCTGGTCCGGAGATTGCCAGGGAATGTTGGGTCGTAGGGTTATCGGGGTACATCCGGAGTACACCCACTGGAGTGTTTGAGGTTATGCCGGCTTATCGTGATTGTGATCGTGGTTCGTGGATCGTGAATGAAGACCAGTGAAGATTGATGTATAGAGGTTATGTGAAATGTATCATTTCAAATGTGTGGTTATTTAAGCTATCATTGGTTCTTTAATTGTCTAATTGTTATTGTTGTTTAACTGTATTACCTGTTGCATTGTACGCCCCGGGACTATATCCCTCACTGGGCAACAGTAGTTGCTCATACCTTGCTAACATGTTTTAGGTGGCGCAATTGGAGGAGTTGCCCTAGTTGCTGTGTGTTGTTCTGAGGTGGCTGTGCCTTCTTGTTTCTATTTGGTATTTGTGTATCTATTTTGTGGCCTAAGGGCTTTGTTTATATTGGTTGCTGTAAGAAGTTGAAGAATAGTTGGTTGTAGTGTAGATTTGAGAACATATGTCTTGTAATAACTTATGTTTCTGCTTTTATTTACTTTGCATGCTTGGGAGTTAATGGCTTAATGTAGAATGTTTGATCTTCTAAGTATGTTTTAATGTTATCCTAGGAGGTCATGGCTATTAGATTATGTTGTAAACAATGTTACTTGCATGCTTGTATGGTTTTGGAACTATTGTTTGCTTCAAGGCTCGGATGGCCTTGAATCTTTAAATATTTAGTCATGAAAAGTTCATTTACCTTGTGGTTATCTCATTTGAGAGTTTACAGGTTTTCATAATGTCCACAATACAGGGAAAACTCTGTCCGTTTTCCCTAAAATTTTGTGACCGGGTTTGGTTGGGTTGAGAATAGCATGGTTATTAGAGCCTCCGGTCTCATGAGGGATCGGGGCGTTATAGGTGGTATCAGAGCTTAATTAGCTCTAAGCCGGGACAGGGTCCTCGGCCTGTCGGGTAGTAACCCTTGTGTGTGTGCTTGATTAAGTGTGTGTCTTGAAAGTGTATGCCTGCATGTTTGATTTTGTGTCTTGTATTGAATGTGTGCACCTATGTGATATAATTTTGTGTTACATACTAAATGTGTGCTAAGTGAAATAAAGTGGCTAGTTATGCATCAAATTGACCTCGTGAATTATTAATTGCTTGAACTGTTGCTTGTAATGTGTGTATTTGAATGTCTTGGATTGAGTTGTGTTATGATTGACTTGATTGTTGTCCTTAAATGACTTTGATGATTACACTATGTCATAAACTCTTTTATTAACATGTTTGCGTAATCGTTTAAAGAATTATTATACATATGCAATTGTTTGGCATGCATACATAGCCCGTCGAATGGTAATAAAAACTCCTTCCTCCCCTGAAGAGAGGTGATTAGTGGCAAGCCTTCCAAATTATGTTGATTAGCAGAAATGAGAGGCAATTAATCAGCCTTTATTTGGGAATTGGTGGATATAGTTGGAGCTCAGTTATTGGGATTCTTCTAAGGCCTTCTTTAGTGCTTAACGGTTATAAATGAGTAGCTTCTTTTGGGGTTTCTATATGACAGTTCTCTGGAGCATATTCTTGGTATTTTCTCATCAGATATTCTTTTGGTATTCTTTTGTTGGCATCTCTCGGAATAATTGGTATATGGGATTCTTTTTAGCCTTATTATCTGGTATTATTTACAATACTCCTGCTCGGAACTTTTATTGGTATTTTCTAGCTACTTTCAGTTGGGATTATATTATTATACAGTGTTCGTGCCAACGGGATTCTTATTTGGATTTCTATGAAGTATTTCTATTGGAGCCTTTATTTGGCCTTATTACTTGGGGATTCGCTGGCAGTACTACTGGGATTTATTAATGGGTTCTTACGAGAATTCGTATATAGTATTCTTGCTTAGCAACTGTGACGAATAATCGGAGTTGGTTTTCAGTTGATGCGGAGTTCTCTTGTGAAGAAGAATTGCGTGGACGCAATTAGTTTAAGGGGGAGAGGATGTGACACCCGGGATTTAGCCATGCATTCAATTACTGTTGCATCCCTTGTTTGCGCATTTCCTTCTGTGCATTATTAATTGTCTTCTTAAATTACTATTCACTCCGTTTTTAAACTTCATGCTATTAACGAATTAGCATTTTATTAAATCATATTAATTGTTAGAGGAGTGGGAAAAATGTGCAATTGAGCTAGAGGCGATAGGAGAGCTCGTTTAGAAAATGATTTTTGTAGTTGAATGAATAGTGTTACATAACTAACTTAGAGATTTAATTAGCTAGCTCACATGTTTCACTTTAGGCTCGTTTTAAGCTTACTACGCGCATTATAATTGACCACTTAAACACCCAAACTTGACCCCACCCAACCATGCACCTTAAATATCAACTAAAGCTCATAAAATGCAAAAGAAAAAAAAATAAAAGCTGAAAAAACAGGCAGAAACCCGACAGCCCTTCTTGCACTTGGGAGGAAATTTTTCTTCATCAACTCTTCAATCCAAGCCTAGCCAAGCCTTGAGCAACTAGTGTAGGGTGTTTGCAAGCTTCCTAGGTGCTCCTACGCGCATTGGTGAGGGATTTCACGGCTTATTTTCGCATTTCTAAATAGTTGCTATTTTCTTGATTTGTTGAAAATGTGTTCATATGCTATTGTATTGATGATCTATGCTATTATACCATGTATATGAATGCTAGGGAACACATTTAAGCCACCGTTTCACTTTTTAAACGGTTAGAATCGTTAGTTTGATTTTTAGGGTGAATAGTGACGGAAATTCTAGGGTTTTGTGAAATCGCGCGTTTTAACTTGATTCAATGCTTCTAATAGATGCCTTAGGTACTAGTGAAGGTAACCTAATAGCCCCGTGCACTTGCATTGTCCTTAAATCGCTTAAAATGTAAAATAGTCAACTTTATTTTGGGGCTTTCGAGGTTAATGCGAATCCGGGTGAATTCGGGCTTCAATTCTAGTATCCTTAGGCTACCTAGATGCTATTGAAGCTTTGATATCCCTTGTTTGAAGCCCGGACAATGTATGTGTAGTTTAAAGCCATAAGAGGGAATTTGGGGCTTTCAGGGTAATCGCGGGCATTTGAATGAGTTAGAGGGTTGAGAGGGTACCTTGAGGGTTAGTTAGAAGGTTGGGAGAGTTTCCTTTGAAAATGGAATCATTAACCTTGGTTTGGAAGAGAAATAGTTTGAAAAACAAAGGGGTTTAGGTGCAATTTCGGTTGACTCACACTTCTAAACCCATGGCATGACTTCTTGAGTGTTTATATGTGGTTTCAAGTTGATGTGGAGCTTTTGGTATGATTCTATGCTTATTTTGTATATGTTCCTTTGTAAACTGCTTATTAGCTTCTATAATTGCTTATATTCTATTTGCATCGAGGTCAACCTACTTTGTTAATCCTCCTATGTGTTAATGCTTATATTATTGCTATTAATTTGCCATTGTTAAGTGCATTGCATAGTGGTTGCGCAACCATAGTGTCAGGGGCGGATGTGTTGATATCGGCTGGGCGGCAGAGGGCTTGCCGGTGGATATTCAAACTCCGTGCCCTAGTCCCTCATTCACCTGGTCCGGAGATTGCCAGGGGATGTTGGGTCGTAGGATTATCGGGGTACATCCGGAGTACACCCACTGGAGTGTTTGGGGTTATGCCGGCTTATCGTGATTGTGATCGTGGTTCGTGGATCGTGAATGAAGACCAGTGAAGATTGGTGTATAGGGGTTATGTGAAATGTATCCTTTTAAATGTGTGGTTATTTAAGCTATCATTGGTTCTTTAATTGTCTAATTGTTATTGTTGTTTAACTGTATTACTTGTTGCATTGCACGTCCCGGGACTATATCCCTCACTGGGCAACAGTGGTTGCTCATACCTTGCTAACATGTTTCAGGTGGCGCTGTTGGAGGAGTTGCCCTAGTTGCTGTGTGTTGTTCTGAGGTGGCTACGCCTTCTTGTTTCTATTTGGTATTTGTGTATCTATTTTGTGGCCTAAGGGCTTTGTTTATATTGGTTGCTGTAAGAAGTTGAAGAATAGTTGGTTGTAGTGTAGATTTGAGAACCTATGTCTTGTAATAACTTATGGTTATGCTTTTATTCACTTTGCATGCTTGGGAGTGAATGGCTTAATGTAGAATGTTTTATCTTCTAAGTATGTTTTAATGTTATCCTAGGAGGTCATGCCTATTAGATTATGTTGTAAACAATATTACTTGCATGCTTGTGTAGTTTTGGAACTATTGTTTGCTTCAAGGCTCGGATGGCCTTGAATCTTTAAATATTTAGTTATGAAAAGTTCATTTATCTTGTGGTTATCTCATTTGAGAGTTTACAGGTTTTCAGAATGTCCACAATACAGGGGAAACTCTGTCCGTTTTCCCTAAAATTTTGTGACCGGGTTTGGTTGGGTTGAGAATAGTATGGTTATTAGAGCCTCCGGTCTCGTGAAGGATCGGGGCGTTATAACCTATGGATAGAAAGAAAGATACGGGAAAGAAGAATGAAATATGAAATCCAAATATGCTTTGGCGATTTGAGATAGGCAGACGGGGAATACACAGTCGAACAACTACAAGGGCTTCCATCAATGATAGCTGAAGTAACCAGATGGGCCGCCCAAAAACTGGAGCTGACATTCAAATCGGAAATCAACGTCGGGTCCCGCCTATCCGAAAAAGGCAGACTGAAGCTGAGGATCACAAAATGAAACACAACAAGGGGCAAACCAAGCGCTTTCGCGAAGGAAGAAGCTAATCAATCAGAATTGAGACAGGGATGAGAGGTGAAAGAGAGATTTTCGAGCCTACAAGCAGAAAGCGACAGCGGCTGAAAAGCCATTGTGCGCTAGCTTGTAGTTTAGGGATATAGTAGGGGTGCCCCTTTTGAAAACTTTTCTATAATATAAGGTAAGCTTTTTGGAACCCTAGTTTTGGAGTTTTCCCCAACCTATACCTTACTAATAAAAAAAGGCTTCCCTTTTCCAGCTGCATTGCACTGCCGCATAAACAATGGATCCGCTGGGCTGGATGAGCAACCTTCTATCTGGCCTCTATACCAGTAGTAGAGTGGCTTGCTACTTTCAATCATAAAAGGAAGATTTAGCAAGGCAAAGGAGAAAGAAGTGGTCCTCCCTTTTCTAGTAACCTGCCGCCGCATATGTAGAAAAAGAGGGAGCAGAGAAGGAGGAACAACTGTTTGACTTTGGCATATGAGGTGGCGTGTTTGGCTAGGTAACATAATGGAAATGTATCGGACTGCAAATCATGGAATGACGGTTCGACCCCGTCCTTGGCCTCGAGGAATGGTGAGCAACACGAAACTTTAATCAATCAAATGACATAATATTAGGGTAAGGGGGCTTTCCTTTGTTAGAAATCGACAAACAACATTTTGGAACTTCTAAACCAAAGAAATGCAAGATGAGAATGAGCTTTTTACGTTACGCTTCAATAGAATGAATTCGGTAAGGGTAGAATATGCCCTATGGTCGATCTAGGGTCCTGTGCCACTTGAACTCAAATCTATCTGACCCTCAATCCATCTTTGTCCAGCCAGCTCATAACCAAATTTTAGACCAATCTCAGGGCTGACACAACTGAATTGGTTGAGGGAAACCCTAGCAACCAAGCACTCCCGCCCTGAAAAACGAAGACCGAAGAACTGCTAGGTTGTTGAGGACACGTCTAAAGAGGAGGCGGGCGCCCTCTAAGTTTACCACCCTACCCACTAATGGACTATGAGGGGGTAGGTGAATGGGAACAAATCGAAAACCCGAACCGCTTGACTGACCCCTGAATAGTCCATTCATTAGGGTTGGGATGGATGGAACTAATCAGAAGTGCAAGTCGTGCAAGCGAAGCTACGAAATGGACCGCAGCGCAACGACTAGAACTCGTGTCGGATGAGTTTTAAGTGTGAGCTACCACTCATGTAGCGGCAAGGACCCACAACTCTCGAAGGGGCCACCAACCGCCCAAATCACTGTAGCAAACCTTCCCTTTACTCAATGGATAACGCTTATTCTCTTTTAATCAACCAAATGAGAAATGGGGGAAAAAGAAAAGAAAGAGGTCTTTATTGAAGAGGCTTTGCACCTGAAATAGGACTAAGATCCAAAAGAATGGGTTTGGGCTTTCGAAAAGATGAAGATGCAAAGGGTAAAAAGATAGTCTTTTGAACAACCAAGCATACATAAAGATTCTAGCTCGTGCCCACTTAAAGCAGATGGAGATTCTTGGATGGGGAAAATCATGAATGATGAGACCGGCCTAACCTAAAGTAAAGGCTATTCCCTCTCTTGAGGGCAAATCTTGATTGACTGACACTAGGAACCGATTCGAAAAAAGAAGAAGGATGGCATGAGATAGGTGGCGGAATAATTTCCAATAGCGAATTACTTCACTCGATGGATAGATGGTATGAAATAGAACTCAAGCACAAAATCAATGTTGAGTCAACAATTATCGAGAAGGGTACTGCCAAGCGAGATTGAGACCAGCCCCTTGTATAGGTATAGGGTTCCAAACCTGCCCTTCTTCAAATATCCCATTAGGGGCTTCAAAGCTTTATTAACAAGCGAGAAAGTTGACTTTGAGAAAGAAAGAGGTTTGAAGATACTCGACCGATAGGGAGAGGTTTGACCTAGCTGCAATCAAAACAAAGCGCTAACGAGTAAGAAAGGGCCCCTTACTATAGATAGGGCGTTAGCGCTTTACTAATAACATATATAGGGCTTACCTTTTTTAGCTTGATCAGAATCGATTCTATTATTGAATAGCAGAAGTGCTACTTAGTAGTTGAAACTTGGAGAGACAGACAGAGAGGGGACTCTTTCCTACTAACTCCTAGGATGAGAAGTAGGTCCTTTTTGGCAGGAAGAGTTTTAGCCTTTGTTGCCCCTCAGTAGAGTAAGTCTACTTAGCAAACTGGCAGGACGCGGAGATCAATTGATCAATATGAATCTCGAGAGTGGATGGTTGATAGCCGCCTCCTTTTCCTGGGGGCTCTCCGGCCGGGGAGGGGCTTGCTATCATAACCCTTTCTCCCGGTGTATGTGCAAAAGAGTGACAAACTCATTTTTTTTGGCTCATAGGTTGGTCCAAAGAATGAGAGTCGGCTTCCTTAAGTCCATTGTTACTCAGTAGCTCAGTGGTAGAGCGGTCGGCTATTAACTGACTGGTCGTAGGTTCAAATCCTACTTGGGGAGAATTTAGAGTTATCGCCTTTCTGACCTAGAGACCCTTGTCCTTCTCCATAGTTTCTAGACTAGCAGAATCGTGGGACATCAAAAGTGGGAAGTTGATTGTTGGTTTTTATTCCTCACTCTCGTATAGGTGAACTTGGTTTGTTCAATTATTAGGGATAAGAAGGATCCACTGGGAATACTGGACTAGTATCTTCATTAGTAGGAAACAATTAGTCTCTACCAGCCTCATTCGAAGAACTAACAAGAAAAGGGTTACTGTTTAGGTAGGATAGACGGATATGGCCTAATGGCTAAAGCTCTACCATCTTCTTGTAGACTGAACTCTCCTCTCTTTAGGCTCTGAGTTGTTTTGAGTTGGGATGGTCGAATTTTTCTTCGCCAGTAGTGGCAACAAAGTTCTTGGTAATTAACAAGGGGGAAGGAAGATCTTCACTCATTTCATTCATTCAGTGCCTGCGGTGAGGCGCGACCCACAACAAACGAAGGGGGAAAGCTTGCTTTGCATGTTGTAGCCTTATTTTAGTAGATTAGGCTTGGTTAGCGTAAGCTATTTAATTTAAGTAGGCTCGCAGCTTCGCCAGAAGCGACGAAGGGGGGCTAGGGAAGGCCGACAACTACATAAGGGAAAAACTATTGTAGAATCTTTACCCCTTGCTTTACATAGATTGTTATGAACTGACTAAATGACTTGATTCTTCCGGAACGCTAGCTAAGCTAATAGTCTTAGTTCCCTTCAATTAAATCAATCAAAAAGCTTTTTGATTGATTCAGGATGCTGCTACCCTTCTTAGAATTAGAACCCATTGAGGGGGGCCTTGGCCCAAGAAATGGATAGTGGCTGTGTGGTTAAAAGCGACAGACTGTAAATCTGTTGAAGTTTCTCTACGTAGGTTCAAATCATGCCTCTCCCACTTGTTTGTTGTAGACTTCAGGGAAGAGAAAAGAGGCATTCGATAGCGTAAGAAGGCCAACCGAGCGAAGCTCTTTCTTTTTTTGGCTGTGCCCTGAAGTAAAATTGTATCGTATGTTAGTTACAGAGGTTGGTGAACTACTACGATCTATAGATTCCCCATCTATATCCAATCCCAACGAGAATAGAAGCGAGTCATTTCCGGCTTATCTTGTAGTCATAGTCTTTTAGCTTATGTAGTCATCGGCCTTCCTATACGCATGCGTCCTCTAGAATGCCTCCTTGTTCAGGATGAAGCCAATCCGATACATATGATAGGCGAAGGAAAGACCCCTATTTCATAGCGCCTGGGGAACACATGTTTGATCGAGGATTGGAGAGGAGAGGTGGAAGAAAAGGCTCGGGATGGATTTGGGAGTCTTTGTGCGAGCCGTATGCGGTGAGAGTTGCATGTACGGCAACGAGAGGGGTTCGCACCTATATGTGTAGTGTGGTCCTTGTGTAACGCCCCGATCCCTCACGAGACCGGAGGCTCTAAAAACGAAGCTATTCTCAACCCAATTCCAATTCGGTCTCAAAATTTTAGGAAAAACAGACAGAGTCTCCCCTATAACGTGGACATTTTGAAAACCTGTAAGCATTCAATAAGCTATAGAACAACAATAAAGCCATTTTCAAAATAAAGATCTCAACTTTAAGGCCATCCAAGCCTTAAGACATACAAACAGTTTAGATACACACAAGCATGCATTCATAACTTAACTTCTTTACAAAACTGCTTATCATGCCACTCCATGACAGTTTTTAAGCATTCTTAGAAATTGAAAACAACCCGTCATTCACTCCTAGGCATGCAAAGAAGCTAAGAGCATAAATATAAGTTATTACATGCCATAGTTCAGATCTCCTACTACAATCAACTAGCATTCAGCTTACAATCACTCAAACATGTACATAAGCACTTAGGCTACAAAATAGATCATAAGGTAGAGCAAATAAGATCTCCACATAACAGCAAGAACCATAAATCCACCTCACGTAAGTATAACACAGCAACTAAGGCAACTCCTCTTCCAATTGCACCTCCTGAAATATATTAGCGAGGTATGAGCAACCACAATTGCCCAGTGAGGGATAAAGACTACTCGGGACATGCAATGCAACAATTATAGCAGTTAAGCAAGAAGGCAAGTAAAGTACATTTGAAACAATAAATAACCATACATATCAAAGGATACAATACACTTAACCCCAACACTCCAGAATTCTTTTATCTTGATCACGAACCACGATCCACGAACCACGATCCATGATCAATATACCGGCATAACCCCAATCACTCCAATGGGTGTACTCTGGATGTATCCTGATAATCCTACGACCCAACACCCCTTGGCAATCTCCGGACTAGGCGAGTGAGGGAATAGGGTACGGAGATCGAATATCCACTGGCAAGCCTGCCGCTGCCTAGCCGATATTCAATACAACCATCCCTGACAGTATGGTTGTGCAACCACTATGCAATGCACTTATCAATGGCAAGACAATATCAGCAATATAAGCAATAACACTTGGGAGCATCAACAAATTAGGTTGACCTCAAAACAGTTAGAAAAGAAGTAGTTTCATATAAGCAATTAAGAGATTTACAAAGGGGAATATTCAAGATACACATAGAACTATACCAAAAGCTCCAAAACAACTTGAAACTACATTTAAACACACAAGAAGTCATGCCAAGGTCTTAGAAGCGTGAGACAATTGAATTTGCACTTAAACCCCTTTGTTATTCAATCCGTTTTCCTTCCAAACTCATGTTATGGTTCTAGATTAGCAAGCGGCCTATACTATGCTTCTAGTTAACCCCTTAGTCACCTATAGAATCCTCGAAATCTCGTAAACACCCGTTTTTAGCCCGAAAGCCCCAAATTCCCTCTTTTGACTGTGTACCACAAGTACCTTACCCGAGACTCAAACGAGGGCTAGCAAAGCATAATTAGGGTGTACTTAGCCTAGGAACACCAAAAATGAAGGCTAATTTTATCCAGATTCGCGATAACCCCGAAACCCTTTTCTAAAAGTCGGCTATTTCATTCTTTTGCTAGGTTATGAGCAATTAAATGTTATGGGGACTTTACACTACTTTCATTAACATCTAAAGCACCTATTAGGATCATTGATTCAATCTATAAAGTCCAATTTCACAAAACCCTAACATTCCCGTCACTATTCATGCCAAATATTCAGTGAGCAATTTCAACCGATTAAACTACGAAACGATAGCAAAAATTAGGTCTATCTACTACTTTTATATAACATACATAAGCATATTTGAGCATTGCATTAGCATTTAAGAGTAAAACAAGAAATTCAAGAAAGTTGTCATATATTTGAAATGCAAAAATAGGTATGAAATCCCTCACCTATTGCTCGTAGGAGCTCCTAAGAGGCTAGTAAACACCCTAAACCACTTGCACCTAGCTTGGCTTGGCTTGGAATGAATATTTGTTGAGCAAGAATCTCTATTTCTCCTCCTATGCTATTTTCGGATTTGCTACAGTGTTTTCAGCTTTTCTCTTTTTTTTTTGTTTTTTTGTTTTATGAGCTTAATATGTGTGTATGAGTATATATGCTAAGTGGTGTTGAGTTGGGTGAGTGTTAAGTCTATAAAAATGAGTATAATTACCTTAAAAACGAGTCTCGATGCGCGTTAATATGTTAGCTAACTAAAACATAAAGTTTAACTACGTAACACTATTCACTAGTTCAATAAAACATTTCCTAAACGAATGTTCTCAACACTAAATGCTCAAATGCACATTTTTCTCATTCCTAACATAATTAATGTGATTTAAGAAAAATGCTAATTCGAAGAAAATGATAGTTGAAAAACGTAATGAATAGTAACCAAGGAGAGCAACAAGTAAATGGATTGTGAAAATGCACAAACAGTAGATGAAACAGTTAATGAATCATGGCAATGTTCTCGAGTGTCACATCCTCTCCCCCTTAAACAAATTGCGTCCACGCAATTCTTCTTCACAATAGAACTCTTCATCAACTGAAAACTAACTCTGATTACTCTTGAACAGTTACTGAGAACGACATGGTCTCCTCAAATGAACATTATATGAAAATGGCAAGTAGAAGTCCCGAACAGAATGTCAAGAAAGATACCGAATAAGCAGTTCGAAGAAGAATTATGAATGAGAACCTAGATAATAATTCCATTAGTACCGCCTAAGAATTCTCAAGTAAGAAGGCCAAATAAAGGCTCAAATGATGATACTATCTCGAAATCTGAATAAGAATCCTGTTGGCCATGAATACCATAGAAGAATAGAATCCCAACTAAGAGCGGCAAAGAAATACCAATAAGAATTTAGCGTACAAATACCGAAGATAATTCCGTATAATAAGGTTGATTAGAACCCCAAACTAAATCCTCCGAGCAATACCTGCAAGAAAATACTAGAAGAATACTCAATAAGAAAACCCAGAGAACAGTCATATAGAAATCCCAAAGGAAGCCATTCATTTATGACTGTTGAGCGGAGAAGAATGCCTTGGAAGAAATCCTAATAACTGAGCTCCGCCTACAATACCAATTCCCAAATAAAGGGATGATTAATTGCCTCTCATTCCCACTAATCCACAAAACTTGGAGGGCCTGTTGCTAATCACTTCTCCTTAGGGGGAGGAAGAAGTCTTTCTTACCATTTCAACGAGACATGTATGAATGCCAAGATATCACATTTACACATATATGTTTTAAACTATTATACAAACATGTTTATATAAGAGTTTATGAAATAGTGTAATCATCAAAGTCAATCAAGCACGACAGTCAAGTCAATCATAACACAACTCAATCCAAGACATTCAAATACACACATTACAAGCAACAGTTCGATCAATTAACAATTCATGTAGTCGATTTGATTCACGAGGTCAATTTGATGCACAACTAGCCACTTCACTTCACTTAGCATACATTTAACATATAACACATAACTATATCACATATGTGCACACATTCCATTCAAGACACACAACCTCACATACAGGCATACATTTTCAAAACATACTTTACAAGCACACACGTAAGGTTTACTACCCAACAGACCAAGGACCCTGTCCCGGCTTAGAGCTAACTAAGCTCTGATACCACCTGTAACGCCCCGATCCCTCATGAGACCGGAGGCTCTAAAAACCAAGCTATTCTCAACCCAATTCCAACCTGGTCTCAAAATTTTAGGGATCTATTAGGAGTGTTGAATCAAGCTAATACGTGCAATTACACAAAACCCTAGAAAAATGTCACTATTCACCTCATAAATCAAACTAACGATTCTAACCGTTTAAAAAGCGAAACGATGGCTCAAATATGTTCTCTAGCATCCATATACATGGTATAATAGATTAGATAATTAATACAATAGCATTTGATCACATTTTCAACAAATCAAGAAAATGGAAACTATTTAGAAATGCAAAAATAAGCTGTGAAATCCCTCACCAATACGCGTAGGAGCACCTAGGAAGCTTGCACACAACCTAAACTACTTGCTCTAGGCTTGGCTTGGCTTGAAATGGAGAGTTGATGAGCAAAATCACTTCTTTTTCTCTCCTCTTTGGCTCTCGGCCCAGCTATAGGAAAATATGCACAATTTTTTTCTTTTTGCTTTGTGTTTTAAGAGCTTAGGTGATATTTAAGGTGCATAGTTGGGTGGGGTCAAGCTTGGGTGTTTAAGTGGACTTCTAAATGCGCGTTGCTAGCTTTAAAACGAGCCTAAGGTGTGAAACATAGGCTAGCTAATTAAAACATTTAGTTAGTTACGTAATACTATTCATTCAACTACTAAAAACATTTTCTAAACGAGCTCTCCTATCACTTCTAGCTCAATTTCTCATTTTTCTCACTCCTCTAACAATTAATATGATTTAATAAAAATGCGAATTCACTAATAGAATGCAGTTTAAAAAACGGAGTGAATAGTAGTCACAAAAGTCAGTTAGTAAAGCACATAAGTAAATGCGCAAACAAGGGATGCAATCACAAAAGTCAGTTAGTAAAGCACATAAGTAAATGCGCAAACAAGGGATGCAATAGTAATTGAATGCATGGCTAAATCTCGGGCGTCACAGTTGGGATAGGAATAAAGCCAATGATGTCCCCAAACGATAAGGCTGATCTTTATTCGTATATAAAATAGAGGTGGTTACTCTCCACTCCAACTCATTGGGCTCTTATTTGCTGCAGTGTAACTCATTGTCGATGAGGAAAAACCTGGTGGCCACTCTATCTCTGCCAATAGAAAAGAATGCATCTCCGACAAAGTAGTTATTAACAAGTTCAACACTATCTTAAACTGTACGGGTGTGGTAGGCTGATCTTCCTTATTTTGAAGTTTTTGTTGCTATCGATCAAACCGTGTTACCGTTCTCAATAGGAGAAAGATAAAGATAGATAGGGCGCGTTATGAGATCTGTAAATAACTTAGTGCTTTAAGGACGACGAGTCACTCCCTGTAAGGTCAGACCGTTAATCATCGGTTCAATTCTGCTCGTACCCTTTCTTTTTCTTTGCTTGACTGATTGGATTGAATGTAATAGAATTCCCCTAATTTGTAGAAGGCAAGACACTCGAAAGCATACTATGAGATAGGTTCTAGTTCAATCTGTGATTACTTGACTCTAGAAAACACTACTTCCTTCTTATACGTTCCTCGAGGGGGAAAGCCTTTCATGTAGAGGTGGGATAGTGAAAGAGGTTTCCCATAAGAGGAGAGAGGGAAGGGAAAGGGATTAGCAAGAGGGAATCTTGAACTGTTTTCACTCATGCCTTTGTTGCCGTTGTCTAACTGAAGCACTAATTGACTTTCCAAAGCTAGAAGTGCTAGAAAGAAGAAGTCAAGAGTGAAGTCAAGAATGACCTTAAGGTAGGGGCCTTCATGGCTTGATGTGTTACAGGCCGCAGAAATGCCATTATCAATGATTATGAGTTGATCCTCCATTCCCATTTTTCAAAGAAGACAAAATGTGACCCCTGAAATCTCTCGCACTTGAAAAATAGATGCCATATAGTCGATTAATTTACTATTAAATTAAATAGTTGATCCATTCAATCTTCATTGAACAAAAAGTAGCTGATAGGTAATTAATGTGTGCTTCTGTGGTAGTCGAACCCACCACATAGGCTTTTTTTCCTTGTTTTGATTAAACAAAAAAAAAATGATTAAGACTAAGTCAGCTTCCGTATTCAGGCTTCCTAATCTAACTGCCTTTTCAGCTTGGATGTCTGTCTTGGTTGACCTTACGACCGAGCCAGGACTTGCCGTGAAGATGACCAGTTCAAACCTGATATATAGCTGGAAAATGTTAGGGGGATTGTGTTAAGCAAATAAAATAGGTGTCTTAGTACACAGTTTACCCTAGGATGCATGAGAACTAGATATACTGACTATGTTCGAAAGAAGGAAGAGAAAGATCTTTTTTTTGAGAAGTGATCGATACAAAACTAAAAGCAGGTGAGCATAGGCCTGGGAACTGGGGGATCACTCGAACTTAGATTGCCCCAAAACCGCGCCTTAGGGAAGGCAGATGAGCTTTGTTTGCTCCCCAGCTTTGCTAACAAAGTCTCAGGGTGGTGACTGGTCCAACAGAATAGGAAACTACTGGGGTTAGATTTCAACAGATCAAAGTAACGAACTCAATAATAAGCCAGTTGAAGATCTTTCTTGGTAGAACGATCTTGAGTAGGAGAAAAATGTTATGGGTTTCTTTTCTTACCTCGACCTGTTCGTGCTGCGGAGCAAACACCTACTTTAAGGAGAAAAAAATACTTTCCTAAAGTGAATTCAAGCCGGTACATCAAAAATCAAAATAGAAGCTTCAGTTTCTTGCTTATCTATGGAATATTGCATTCTTACTGACCTTTTAAAACAAGCCTTTCCCAATGATGAGGAAATAAGTTCAATAGATAGATATGAGTACGGATTCCCCACTTTTAAGCATATGGCTAGCCCCTTATTCTGAGAAATAGATGTTTACTTTGCGAAAGAGATTTTTGAGGGTCTAAGTCCTAATCTCCTTATTGTTTTTGAAAAGAAGACTTCCATAAGGGAGAGGGGTGGTTCGGGGCATACTTTGATCAATGTTTTGGAACCATCCGAACGAATGTAATTTAGCACGTCGACCTATGTGGAATGCCTCGTTAGGCAAATACGATGTAAGACCTGTCACATCAAGGTCAAGACGAAATTGACTCTTCATTTTATTCTCTAACTACTTCAAGCACACGGTTATTCGGTCAGTGGTAGGTGCCAGTTTCAATGCAATTTTCGGAAGAGACCTGTATGCCCACAAATCAACGAGCCAGAGGGAGTAAACCACCACAGCTGATATAGAATTCTACTTAAACTTTCAGTTGAACCTCGCGACTCGTGATATATACAGGGGGAGCCATGGCAAGTGCAACCTTGACGTTACTAATGAGCTCCTTGTGGTGATCTACGACATTCATGTGTAATTTTATCACTTCAGGTACGCATGCTATGCCCTTTCTTGACTCGAGATCAGTGGCAAAGAAAAGCGCTCCAACCAAAGAGGTGCAGCACGCACATAACTCCTTGATGAAAAAGAAAATCCTATCACAAACTCCTTCCTTACCTGAATCTTTCCTCGAAGAACCCCTTCCTTTGAAGCAACTGAACCACCTAACCGTCAATTTGAGCTCTCTAGATCAGTCACTCATTAGTAGTGGTCCTGGTAGTTGAATAATAGTCCCAAGTCAGATTCCAAGAATATTCCCATGGAAGAGGATTGTCTAGCGGAAGCAGCCCTTAATGCGCGTGATTCTAGCGTATGTTCGGTTCCTACACACTACTATACTCGGAAGGGATGTTGTACTCGCATAAAGACCATCAAGTTAGTCTCGTACAATTCCTGTATCTCTCCTCGATCTCAAGTATAGAACCCCATATAGTGAAGGGGCAGAGCTGCGACTATCAGGAATGGTCGATAGCCTATGACTCAAAGTGCCGACTATCTATGAATAACCAGGATTGGAATGCCAATCAAGGAGATGAGCGTACGAAAGATTGAAAGTTCAAACTGGCATCCTCAAGCAAGGAAATTGAGTTGATGGAGTTACCAGTGTCCTTGACTTATTATCTTCGGTGTCGCCCCCTAAGTTGCGTTCTTTGTCTCGTCCATCTGAGGCCGATGGCTAGGAAACCCTGATTGGATCGACCGATTTCATCAGTTTCTAAAGGGGTATAAGGTGCCAGAGTTTGTTCTCTTTTTCGGTGAGGATAAGAAGTCTACTATTGAACATATAGCTCGGTTCTCAGTCTAGTGCGGGGAAGCTAGGTCTAAGGACTACCTAAAGTTGAGGCTCTTTGCCATCTCTCTTACTAAATCGGCCTTCCCCTGGTATATGAACATCCACCCAAACTCTATTAACAGTTGGTACGATCTGGAAAGCAAGTTCCATGAGCAATTCTATAGGACAGACCCAGACATTTAAGTTGCCAATTTGGCAAGATTGACTCAGCTCCAATTGTTGAATCGCGAGGTTTAGGAAGCTTTACCCAGACTAAGGGGTACATGACTCTTACGCACTATGGGTTAGTGACTCGTTAACACTCCCCGTTTCGTGGGCTTAAGAACTCGATGCTGATAAAACTCCTGCTTTTAGTGACTCGGTTCCTAATACATGCACGTGGCAGCTTCCCATGCAAAGCTTAATCCTTAAGTTTTGTCAATGACCGTTTTTACGCCTGGGTGAAAAGTCTGGAGCCGCTTTAGGTTGTAACCATACAGGCACCACCTCTTGACCTCTCGTGTAAAGTATATTACACTTTTTTTTCCCACTATCGCTTTTAAACTCCCAACAACTAGTTGTGTAAGCCAACAAGTGAGTTTTGCTTACGTGACACAAGACAGATTGAAAGCAAAGCTAAAATCGTCCAGTGATCAAGTAAAGGTTACGAAGTGATTAAATTGAACGTACGAGTGAAACGAAATACTTGTTTATATCAATAGAGATATAAATAGAGCGAGAATCGGGAATTGATATTGAGAAATAGAAGAAAGGTCGTGGATCCCTGATAGCCTAGTTGCTTCAAGCCTAACCCTTTGCTTGCAACAGAAACAATACCCGGAGAAAAGTTTCTACGCCTGTAAAGCCATTGCCCCTACGCCAAGCCCCGAAATAAAGAAGGAGGTTAGCCATCATTAGGAAGTGCAGTAAATTATCTAGGATATGATAGATAAAATTGGAAGGAGCGACCCTTTGACCTATAACCTTACCTTTTTGGGGCTCACTCTTTTCCTACTCGCTTGATCTTGATGAGCAAGGAGTAGAAACGAAAAGCTAACTTCCAACCCTTGGAAAAACCTAATTCAAGACTTGTTGTACTAACTTTTATGTATTTTAGAATATAAATTCTAACTAGCTTAAGGCTTGCTAGAACTCGTAACACAGCTTATAAAGAATACAAGATAAGATCTCAAGTAAGAGTAAGAGACTTAGTCTAAGAAAGGAAAGTCATTTCGTGAAATGGGATTCGTAGCCAGCAAGTAATAGCATCCTGTTGTTATAGAATAAATTGCATAAAATAAATAAGGGCCTCACTTGAAAGCGAAACAAAATGGGGGACACTATCGGGTATGCCTAACAGAGAGAATTGCTTGCAACGCAACTACAAGCCCAGATGACTAATGGAAGGAAGAGCTTCTGGCTATTGCGAAAGCCCTGCTTGAAGAAAAAGGCTACTTCCTACTGCCCTACCACCAAAAACAGATTCTTGCCATCTATTTAGAGGGGAACTTCTTATGAAACAATGCGGCTCCTAGTCTGACAGTTCGCTTTGTGGCTTAAGAGAATGAGTTCTGACATACTACTAATTGATTATTTGGCCGTTTGGGATCGGAGCAACTTGGGAAAAGTTGTCTTCCTACATAACCTACATCCCAAACCAAGGGAAGAAGTTATCAGATCTATGTAGTTCTCGACCCCTTTTGTTAAACCAGTTCTTGTACCTGGGATTCATTTTAGTTTGTAATGTAATCTGGTGGATGGGGCCCGCCTCACCATTCCCTCTCCCCTTCTCCAAAGCAATCAAAAAAGAAAAATCACCCGGGAAAAAGTCCTTCTAACGTCTCTTGTTCGAATGATCAGTCTAATTTTCAATGAAAATAAGGTCCTTGTTCTTTTGCATGTAAGAAGGAGAAGAGTGAAAGAGATTACCTAGCTCATATTTTTGGCTGGGGGAAGGCTGAAAAGCTCCTGCTTTGCGATCATGCTTCCTCCTTAAAAAGCTGCAAGACTCTTGGAAAGTCTCATTTGCAAAAAAGGATCCATTTCTGATGGAGCTAATTGCTTCATATATGGAAATTACTGTTGTAACTGAGTCTGGAGAGAATGTATTGCCTAACAAAGGACTGCCACCTGTAGGTGCCCCAATTTTCTTAAATTTCTACTTTGATGACCTAGATTGGGCTTTCAATGCGATTTCTTTCCATTTCCAAAAGGAGCTAGATACGGCGAAGAAGGACTTCTTCCCTTCCTTTCCCAAAAATCAAAGAGGATAAGTGCACTATTCAACAAATCACATAGCTAATGACAGAACTGGATCTCTTATATAGAGTCATAGAAGTAGAGACAGGCGGTCCTACCATAGATTATGCAGGAGGCTCGAAGACCTCTTACTTTTCATTTTAAATAGAGGGGATATCAAAGTCTTGCATAAAGAGTGGCTTCCGCTGATCGATATACATCTCAATCAGTTAAGAAAAGGCTAATCACATTATCAATCGACCATTGATAAGAAATCGATTCTAAAGCACAATGCTAGCTGATGGCGGGTCTTCACTTTTCTTTTCATTAATTAAAGCTACCAGTTATATTATATGGCCTTTTTTATTTCATCCGTATGAACATTGTTTAAGAATGAGAAAAAACCTTATTTCTTCAATCTTGTACAAAGGTAGACTGAACATCAACATAATCTCGATAGTAAAGGCAACAAAATAAGTAGAATCAAGGTGAAACTGGTCTAGCCTTCCTCCTAGCTACCTTCTCTCTTATTATACGATACCATTGGGAATTGGATACTTCATCAGATGCTGCTTCTTCTCTAACAACCTCTTCTTTCCATTGTGCAAGAAGTCCTTTTCCTTACTAAGCTAAGCTTTCAGTGTCCTATCCAAACCTCCCTAATAGCCTATGAATGTGGAATCCCGTTCGTATTCTTCCTCAAAGCCATATTTGCCTTTATCTGATTTCAACCTATTGATCTTTACTATGCATGGATATCTTTACTAATGATTCAACCTCCTCCCAGAGCAACAACTGAAAGAGTTAACTTCCCCAACGAACTCCTTCACACCACTGGCATTAAAGAGGAGCTGTGCCAAAAAGAAAATAGCATATATTATTGCTATTGCTTGCGCAAAGATCAGAATCATACCTCTAGCAGGCATTGTCTTCTATTACCTAAATTGCTGCCATTTCTACTTTACTAAAATAGAGACTTTCATTGATACTTGAACTATTGACCTGGTTAGTGCTAACACTTTGCAAAGTAATTGGAGACTGGTCCACTTGAAATCGCTAGAGTTGAGAAGGGTTTACTAATCATGGTACAAATTATCTATTTAGGTAAGTATACTATCAAAGCAGTTATGCCGACAACAGCTTAAATAGCGAAGGTGATTGCCGACACTCTCTATCTATAGGATAAGCAGCTAGATCGATTCCTCACAGGAGAGTTACTATGCATAATAGTAAAACATTGAATTGGACCGCTTCGCCCCTTGGCTTGGCTGATCTTCCTTCCCATTTCTATTCTGAAATCTAGACAAATCACTCAGAGGAACTGGATCCCCATCTATAGAATAGACGAAAGCGATCCAATGCTAAAGCTAAATTGCACCTGATCTTAGGCCCAGTCGAAAGAAGATTGCTCATTCAAAAGAGTGGAGTTTAGGGTATTGGCTCATATGTAATTTATGTGAAAGTAATGGAATGGGCAACAAATCGCCTCACTCCTCACCTATTGATCTTCCTCCAAGAGATTCAATGGGACTTGGTCTCGATGTCAACTAAAGATTACTGAGTCCGGTATTCCTTATGAAGTGCTAATGCAGTCAATTTCTTCACATCTCCGGTTGCCAGTTCAATTGGACTTTTTTCGAGTCTTGCCTTACTAAAAGGTATTCCCATATCGGGTGAATGACCAGATCAATATAAGTTGGCCTTATCTTCATCTATTCGAATCCTGAATCTATCAATAGAAGGACGACGATACTCGAAGACTTTCCACTTTCTGCCAAAGAGGGAACCTTCCCATAACTCTCAAACGTGATAAAAGCCCTCTTTTCGACACCTTCACGCTCCTTCTTGAAAAGGGGTCTAACCCTATAATCTAATCGTTGGGGTTTTGCTTCATCTTTATCCTTAGGGACAGACCTCGAATCATTACATGAAGGAGTAGACCAAGGCAAAGAACTTCAACTGAACGGATATATCACATAGAAGATAAGACTGCATTGGAAGCTTGATGAGCGAGTCAATCAGTTCAGTTAATTCCAAGCCTATCTCTAAAGTTAGAAGTTCAGATTGAGCAATTTTATTTTACAGAGCTCCAAGCTTTTTTCTTCATTAGTAGGTCAAATCCAAGCCGAACTTAGCTTCTCTTTCTTGTTGGAATTGTCTCGAATCGAAAGTTCCATCTTCAAAGAAATAGAAAGACCGGGGCAGGCATTAGATGCTTTAACATTCACTTCGTTCGGTCTTAATATTTAGGCTTCCTGCTTTAGAAGAAATTCAACATTTTTGACTTAACTTAATCAAGATTCAGCTCGAGTAAAGGAAGGTTGAGCTAGTCTTTGTCTAGTCAATCAAGTAGCTTTCCTTCGATTCCTTCTGACTGATCAAAACTGCTCTAAATGACCACCGCGATGTCCACGTGCGCCCGCGCCCAGATCTGAGCTTTCTTGATAGGTGAAAGAACCTTTTTCGTAGGGGAGAAAAATGGACTATACATTAAGTTAACTAAGCCCTTGTTGGTAAGGAAGGCTATTTTAAGACCTAAAGTAAAGGAAGTGATTAAGAGGTTAGGCTTGGTAGGTGGATTTTCTTTCCTAAACCTAAAAAGGGACTCTTGGAGATTGACTGGGGATATCTTTGATTATATTTACTATATAGTAAAGGTTCGATATTTCATTAAAAAGATAGAAAAGGAGGGTGAATCTGGTCCACAAATGACCTATAACTCAAGACCTGCCATTCTCTTTACTCTGACAGGCGAATCACTATTAACGTAGACTACCGTACTTTTCCAACCCACCGCCCTTAGCTTCAATGCAAATAATTCATTTCCTTTCCTTCTGCTTCTACGTGAGAAGATTCCTTACCCACCTTCCTAGCTTCATAGTCTCGAAGTGTCTATACGGAGTGATTAAGCCTTAAATTATCACGCCCCAACTCGACCCCACCTACAATTAGTCAGGACGCAACATAATTTTGGCAGTATAACGACAGTAATTAAGACACCGAGGCTCTAAACCAACCTCTTAGAACATCACACAACCAAACTCCACAACCATACAACAATCAACTCCTTAATACCATTAACAACATACAACATAACGATATTATACAATAATCATTCTTAGTTATAGGACTCCGTTCCAACATAATACCTTAACTTTAAACATACATATCAAAATAGATTATAAAGCAACTTAGTAATCTAAACATGATCAAAAGAAAGACTACTAAGTCAACATACATATGTCTTCATAATAAGGTAGGTTTTACAATACATCATATTACAATAACTATAAACAATCTCATGGCAAAGACTCCTGCACATAAGATGTCACGCCCCGACCCAACCCCCAAGCTAAAGGTTAAGTCCGGACCCGACACATGGACAGAGTCTCCCCTGTACCGTGGACATTCTAAAAACCTGTAAACACTTAAACAAAGTCCCAACAATACAATACAAGCTTTTCTTAAATAAACAACAAAGTTCTAAGGCCATCTGAGCCTTATGGTACATAATAGTTCCAAAACACACAAGCATGCGAGAACTTATTATCAACATAGTTTTATAATCATGACTTTCTAGGAAATCAATTAAACATAATTGAAAGACCAAACATTTCTACTTTAAGTCATTCATTCCCAAGCAAGCAAAGCGAATAGAAGTAGATAATAAGTTATTACAGTTCATAGGCTTTCAAAGCTACAACACAACCAACTAATATTCAACTTATATCACAAGCATATACATAGCCCTTGGGCTACAAAATAGTACATAAAGTAATCAGATGAATCTTCCACATAGCAGCAAATCATTAACCACCTCAAGCTATCAAGCACGGCAACTAAGGTAGAGGCTCAATCTGAACTTCTTCTTCCTCAACTAATTCAACAAGCTGGGGATCACCCGCAGCGTCTCCTGAAACAGATATCGAGGTATGAGCAACCACTGTTGCCCAGTGAGGGATATAGTCTCGGGGCGTGCAATGCAACAGATAATACAGTTATACAACAATATCACTTAGACAATTTAAGAAACAATAATAACTTAAGTAACCACACATTAAAAAGGATACATTTCACACAATCCCCTATACACCAATCTTCACTGGTCTTCATTCACGATCCACGAACCACGAGCACGATCACGATAAGCCGGCATAACCCCAATCACTCCAGTGGGTGTACTCCGGATGTACCCCAAATCCTATGACCCAACATTCCCTGGCAATCTCCGGACCAGGTAAATGAGGGAATAGGGCACGGAGTTTGAATATCCACCGGCAAGCCCTCTACCGCCCAGCCGATATTCAACACATCCGCCCCTGACACTATGGTTGCGCAACCACTATGCAATGCACTTAACGATGGCAAGTTAATAGCAATAATATAAGCATTAACACATATGAGGATCAACAAAGTAGGTTGACCTCGATGCAGTGAGAATAGAACAATTATATAAGCAAATATGCGGTTTTGCAACGAGACATTACAAAATAACCATAGAATTATACCAAAAGCTCCAAATCAACTTAATATCACATATAAACACTCAAGAAGACATGCCGTGGGTTTAGAAATGTGAGACAACCGAAATTGCGCTTAAACCCCTTTATTTTACAAACTATTTCTCTTCCAAACCAAAGTTAATGATTTCATTTTCAAAGAGAACTCTCCCAACCTTCTAACTAACCCTCAAGGTACCCTCTCAACCCTCTAACTCATTCAAATGCCCGCGATTACCCTAAAAGCCCCAAATTACCTCTTATGGCTTTAAACTACACGTACATTGTCCGGGCTTCAAACAAGGGATATCAAGGCATCTATAGCACCTAGGTAGCCTAAGGATACTAGAATTGAAGCCCGAATCCACCCGGATTCGCATTAACCCCAAAAGCCCCAAGTTAAAGTCGGCTATTTTCCATTTTAGGCGATTTAAAGACAATGCAAGTACACGGGGCTATTAGGTTACCTTCACTAGCACCTAAGGTGTCTATTAGAAGCATTAAATCAAGCTAATTCGAGCAATTACGCAAAACCCTAGAAAAATGTCACTATTCACCCAAAATTTCAAATTAACGATTCTAACCGTTTAAAAAGCGAAACAACGGCTCAAATGTGTTCTCTAGCATTCATATAGATGGTATATTAGCATAGATAACAATTACAATGACATTTAATCATATTTTCAACAAATCAAGAAATGAGCAACTATTTAAAAATGCAAAAACAAGCCGTGAAATCCCTCATCAATACGCGTAGGAGCACCTAGGAACCTTGCAAACACCCTACACTAGTTGCTCAAGGCTTGGAGTGGCTTGATTTGGAGAGTTGATGAGCAAAATCTTTTTTTTTTCTCTTCTCCTTGCTCTCGGCCCAGCTACAGTGTTTCTGCCCATTTTTTTTTTCTTTTGTTTTGTGTTTTGTGAGCCTTAGTTGCTATTTAAGGTTTTTAGTTGGGTGGGGTCAAGCTTGGGTGCTTAAGTGATCTAATATAATGCGCTTATTGAGTTTAAAACGAGCTTAGATAGTAAAATATATGCTAGCTAATTAATTCTATAAAGTTATTACGTAACACTATTCACTCAACTACAAAAATCATTTTCTAAACGAGCCCTCCTAACGCCTCTAGCTCAAATGCACATTTTTCTCATTACTTTAATAATTAATATGATTTAATAAAAATGCTAATTAACTAATAGAAGGCAGTTTAAAATCGAAGTGAATAGTGGTCATAAAAGTCAGTTAGTAAGGCACAGAAAGAGATGAGCAAACAAAGGATGCAACAATAATTAAATGTATGGCTAAATCTCGGGCGTCACATCCTCTCCCCCTTAAACTAATTACGTCCCCGCAATTCTTACATGATTCGGCGAATAACTCTGGATACCGTTCCCGCATCTGATCCTCTCTTTCCCACATCGCATCCTCTACTCCGTGATGATCCCACAGAACTTTAACCAT
Source organism: Ehretia macrophylla (assembly GCA_037974665.1). Taxonomy (NCBI): domain Eukaryota; kingdom Viridiplantae; phylum Streptophyta; class Magnoliopsida; order Boraginales; family Ehretiaceae; genus Ehretia; species Ehretia macrophylla. The sequence continues at coordinate 40,142,270 of CM075772.1, forward strand.
CGGAATGCTTTTAGTCCTCAGCTCCTGAACTTTCTGATCAACAATTCGAAGAGGTTTCTCTGTGTAGGTCAAAGTTTCACTGATCTCTAGCGGTTCCGACTCAAGTATGTGAGAGGGATCTGGCTGATACTTCCGAAGCATGGAAACATGGAATACGTCATGAATTCTGCCCAGACTGGGAGGTAAAGCTAGACGGTAAGCCAAATCACCAACAGTTTCAGTTATCTCAAATGGTCCCACATATCGAGGACTGAGTTTACCTCCTTTACCATGCCGAATCAAACCCTTGCGAGGAGAAATTTTCAGAAATACCCGGTCCCCTACAGCAAATTTCAGATCACGACGTCATCTATCTGCATAACTCTTTTGCCGGCTCTGTGCTGTAAGCATTCTTTTTCTGATAAGCTGCACATGATCAATCATTTTGTTCATTTCAGGTAAGAGAGTAGGGTCGATAGTCTTCATTTCACCAACATCATCCCAGTAGAGAGGAGACCGACATTTACGCCCATAAAGTGCCTCATAAGGTGCCATACCAATAGTAGCTTGATAACTATTGTTGTAGGCGAAATTTGCTAGTGGCAAATACTTCTCCCAACTCTTACCGAAGTCCAGAATGCAAGCCCGTAACATATCCTCAAGGATCAAGATAGTTCTCTCGGATTGACCATCTGTCTGAGGATGATAAGCTGTACTGAAACTCAAAGTCGTGCCCAAAGCTTTCTGAATCTTCTGCCAGAACTGAGATGTGAATCTGGGATCTCTATCTGACACGATACTCTTTGGAATTCCATGTAGTCGGACAACATTCTCAATATACAACTCTGTCAGTTTATCAAGAGAATCAGACTTCTTTTTAGCAATAAAATGAGAAGTCTTGGTCAGTCTATCCACAATAACCCAGACTGAGTCATTACCCCTCGAAGACCTCGGTAAATCTGATACGAAATCCATAGTAATATGATCCCATTTCCAAACAGGAATAGCCAAAGGCTGCAACAACCCTGCAGGTCTCTGATGTTCTGCTTTAACTTTCTGACAAGTAAGGCATCGAGCAACATAGTCAGCAATTTCTCTCTTCATATTATTCCACCAGAAATTCTGCTTCAAATCTCTATACATTTTAGTACTGCCTGGATGGATAGTATATTTGGAACTGTGTGCCTCAGCAAGAATATCTTTTTTCAGAGTTGGATCATTCAGAATACAGATTCTACCCTTGAATTTAAGAATACCATCGTCGTGCAGTTTGAAATCCGACTCTCCCCCTTTAGAATTCTCTAAGACTTTCAACAATTGAAGATCAGCCTGTTGAGCTTCTCGAATTCTAGATAACAACAGAGATTGAATCTGCAAACTTGCAAATTGAATACCAGAATTTGAAGTACTAGGCTTCCATAAGCACAATTCTTCCATGAATTCCCAATTCTTGATAATTAAGCTAGCAACAGTAGCCTTTCGGCTCAAAGCATCAGCAACAATATTGGCCTTACCGGGAAGATAGTTAATAGTGCAGTTATAGTCCTCAAGTAATTCCAACCATCGCCTCTGCCTCATGTTCAACTCTTTCTGTGAAAACAGATATTTCAAGCTCTTATGATCAGTGAAGATTTCAAATTTGTTGCCCCACAGATAATGACGCCATTTCTTTAATGCAAGAATGATAGCTGCAAGCTCAAGATCATGAGTCGGATAGTTGAGTTCATAAGGCTTCAGTTTCCTGGAAGCATAAGCAATAACCCGACCATTTTGCATCAATACACAACCCAGACCTTCCTTCGAAGCATCACTATAGATCACCAGATTATCATAACCCTCAGGTAAAGCAAGAATAGGAGCTGTAGTCAATCTCTTCTTCAATTCTTGGAAGCTGGCCTCGCATTTATCATTCCAGTCAAATACGATTTTCTTCTGAGTAAGTTGGGTTAAAGGCCCTGCAATCTTAGAGAAATCCTTGACAAACCTCCGATAATACCCAGCTAACCCAAGGAAGCTACGAATTTCCGTTATAGTTTCAGGTCGTTTCCAAGATAACACAACTTCAATCTTCGCTGGATCAACAGAAATACCATCCTGCGAGATAATATGGCCCAGAAAAGCAACTTGCTTAAGCCAGAATTCACACTTGCTAAACTTTGCAAATAACTGATGCTCCTGAAGAGTCTGCAACACAATTCTGAGATGCTGTTCATGCTCTGCTTCAGATTTAGAATAGACAAGAATATCATCAATGAATATGACCACAAATTGGTCCAGATAAGGACGGAATACCCTCTGCATTAAATCCATGAATGCGGCGGGAGCATTAGTAAGACCAAACGGCAAGACAACAAACTCATAATGGCCATATCGAGTTCTGAAAGCAGTTTTAGGAACATCATCTTTCTTAATCCTCAGCTGATAATAACCCTGCCTCAGATCAAATTTAGAGAATACCCTGGCGCCTTGCAACTGATCAAATAACTCTTCGATTAAAGGCAAAGGATATTTATTTTTGATGGTTACCTGATTAAGACCTCGATAATCAATGCATAGGCGAAGAGATCCGTCTTTCTTTTTAACAAATAGGACTGGCGCACCCCACGGTGAAGAACTCGGCTGAATGAATCCCTTCTCAAGCAAGCCCTGCAATTGAACTTTCAATTCCTGCAACTCAGGTGGAGCCATTCTGTACGGAGTCCTAGAGATAGGTGAAGTCCCCGGCAATAAATCAATCATGAACTCTATCTCTCTATCAGGCGGTAACCCAGGTAATTCCTCAGGAAAGACCACCGGAAACTCTCTCACGATAGGTACATCATTCAATTTCAATTGATCCCCAGGTTGATTAATCAAATATGCAAGATAAGCCTCACAACCCTTGCTCAATAATTTAGATGCCCTAATAGAAGAAATAATAGGAGTTCCCGTAGATTTTCTACTACCAACTATTTTAAGTACAGGCTGGTCAGGCATTTCTAGATACACGATCTTCTTTCTACAATCAAGCTGGGCATAATATTTACTTAACCAGTCCATCTCCAATATAATTTCAAAGTCATTGAAGGGTAGGATAATCAAATCAGCAGGAAAAACACGACCCTCAATAAATATACTACATGCTCTGCAAATAGATCTAGTAACAAACTTCGGACCCATAGGAGTATAAACCACAATCTCATGCAACAGTTTATCATGTTTCAATTTAGCATTTTGTGCACAAGTAGGAGTAATAAAAGAATGCAAAGCCCCGGAATCAATTAAAACCTTAACTGACTGATCATTAAGAAGAAAAATACCTTCTACCACAACAGTAGTGTCCGGAAGCTCCTCAGCATCCAAAGAAAATACACGAGCCTGACCTCGTGGTGGTGGTGCTGCAGCTGGTGCCCTGGTTTGAGAATTCTGAGCTGATGTCTGACCTCTAGGGTTCTTAAATTTCTGACAGTCTTTAACCCTGTGCTGATCACTGCCGCAACCTGTACACTTGTTATGTTTCTTCCAACAAACATCCTCAGTGTGGCCCTGGCGCTGACAGAAGCTGCACTGCTGGTGACGTCTTGCAACAGTGCCTCCCAAATGAGCTCTGTAAGTAGAGGTAGCTGAACTACCCTGCTGCGAACGGGAAACTGCTGGACGGAACTGACTCTGAGTCTGACTCTGGACTGGTCGTGCCTGAGTCTGAGTAGGCCCTGTGTAACTCTGAGTCTGCCTCGGCTGCGAACTCTGCCCAACTGATACAGCCTGCCCCTGGTACCCTTGACTCTGAGACTGAAACCGTTTACTCGATTGACTGGTCTCGGCTAACACATCGGCCTTCCGTTTCTCATATCTCGAAGCAGCTCGGACTACTGCAGCATAGTTGGGAAAATCATTTGAAGACAATTTCAGCATAATATCTTTCCTCAAACCCAGGATGAACCTCTGAATCTTCATGTCCTCCGGCTGAATTAAAGCTGGTGCATAACGGGAAAGCCGGGTAAAAGTAGCCTCGTATTGATCTACCGTCATACCTCCCTGCTTCAAGTTTATGAACTCAGTTTGTCGCCTCTCGCGGGCAACTACCGATATATACTTGTCTCGAAATTCTTGGACAAAGTCGGCCCACGTATGATGAACTCCCTCAGCTCCCCATTTCTCACTGATGGTATTCCACCAATCTTCAGCATCACCCTCGAGAAGGAAAGTAGCATAAGTAATCTTCCTGTCATCATGGCACTCCAGTATTGCTGCCACTCTCTCAAACTTCCTTAGCCACATCTCAGCTTTTATATCATCCGGCTCCCCAAAGAAAGTATAGGCCCCATGATGTATAAACCGATCATACAGATTCCCTCCGGTAGGACCACTACCTCCGGCTCTCGCAGCCTGATTACCTCCAACGACCCCTGGCTGACCTTGTTGTGTAACAAACTGGGCGATAGTGTTCATAGCAGTGGCCATCGTGGCCAAGATCTGTGCAGTGCTCGGTTCTTGAACCTGCGGTGCATTTTCGGCTACCTCAGCTTCTTGCCCACGAACCCCCTCGGGTTCTCCACCAACATTCGGATTATCAGCACGACGGCGAGGCCCCATCTCGAATAGCTAGAATGCAAAGTGTTATGACATGTATATATATGTATATATGCAATTTATAAGTAAACACATAAAGAAAAATCCAATTAGATTCACATAAAGTCAAGTACATAGAAGTTCAAATAAATATTCCACATTCTTGAAGTAAACATAAATCACTAGATCATACTTGACATTCTAGACTCTTGATATTCTATTTCCATGCTAGCATGTTCATTCCTTATTCAAATTTCACTTAGGCAAATCAAAATCAAAGACTCATGTATTCACAAAGTCACATAAAAAATCTCTACCCACAGACCGAGAAATTTAACCCAGCTTCATGCAATCTATAGCTCTGATACCACTTAAATGTCACGCCCCGACCCAACCCCCAAGCTAAAGGTTAAGTCCGGACCCGACACACGGACAGAGTCTCCCCTGTACCGTGGACATTCTAAAAACCTGTAAACACTTAAACAAAGTCCCAACAATACAATACAAGCTTTTCTTAAATAAACAACAAAGTTCTAAGGCCATCCGAGCCTTATGGTACATAATAGTTCCAAAACACACAAGCATGCGAGAACTTATTATCAACATAGTTTTATAATCATGACATTCTAGGAAATCAATTAAACATAATTGAAGGACCAAACATTTCTACTTTAAGTCATTCACTCCCAAGCAAGCAAAGCGAATAGAAGTAGATCATAAGTTATTACAGTTCATAGGCTTTCAAAGCTACAACACAACCAACTAATATTCAACTTATATAACAAGCATATACATAGCCCTTGGGCTACAAAATAGTACATAAAGTAATCAGATGAATCTTCCACATAGCAGCAAATCATTAACCACCTCAAGCTATCAAGCACGGCAACTAAGGTAGAGGCTCAATCTGAACTTCTTCTTCCTCAACTAATTTAACAAGCTGGGGATCACCCGCAGCGTCTCTTGAAACAGATATCGAGGTATGAGCAACCACTGTTGCCCAGTGAGGGATATAGTCCCGGGGCGTGCAATGCAACAGATAATACAGTTATACAACAATATCACTTAGACAATTTAAGAAACAATGATAACTTAAGTAACCACACATTAAAAAGGATACATTTCACACAATCCCCTATACACCAATCTTCACTGGTCTTCATTCACGATCCACGAACCACGAGCACGATCACGATAAGCCGGCATAACCCCAATCACTCCAGTGGGTGTACTCCGGATGTACCCCGAATCCTACGACCCAACATCCCCTGGCAATCTCCGGACCAGGCGAATGAGGGAATAGGGCACGGAGTTTGAATATCCACCAGTAAGCCCTCTACCGCCCAGCCGATATTCAACACATCCGACCCTGACACTATGGTTGCGCAACCACTATGCAATGCACTTAACGATGGCCAGTTAATAGCAATAATATAAGCATTAACACATATGAGGATCAACAAAGTAGGTTGACCTCGATGCAGTGAGAATAGAACAATTATATAAGCAAATATGCGGTTTTGCAACGAGACATTACAAAATAACCATAGAATTATACCAAAAGCTCCAAATCAACTTAATATCACATATAAACACTCAAGAAGACATGCCGTGGATTTAGAAATGTGAGACAACCGAAATTGCGCTTAAACCCCTTTATTTTACAAACTATTTCTCTTCCAAACCAAAGTTAATGATTTCATTTTCAAAGAGAACTCTCCCAACCTTCTAACTAACCCTCAAGGTACCCTCTTAACCCTCTAACTCATTCAAATGCCCGCGATTACCCTGAAAGCCCCAAATTACCTCTTATGGCTTTAAACTACGCGTACATTGTCCGGGCTTCAAACAAGGGATATCAAGGCATCTATAGCACCTAGGTAGCCTAAGGATACTAGAATTGAAGCCCGAATCCACCCAGATTCGCATTAACCCCAAAAGGCCCAAGTTAAAGTCGGCTATTTTCCATTTTAGGCGATTTAAAGACAATGCAAGTACACGGGGCTATTAGGTTACCTTCACTAGCACCTAAGGCGTCTATTAGAAGCATTAAATCAAGCTAATTCGAGCAATTACGCAAAACCCTAGAAAAACGTCACTATTCACCCAAAATTTCAAATTAACGATTCTAACCGTTTAAAAAGCGAAACAACGGCTCAAATGTGTTCTCTAGCATTCATATAGATGGTATATTAGCATAGATAACAATTACAATGGCATTTAATCATATTTTCAACAAATCAAGAAATGAGCAACTATTTAAAAATGCAAAAACAAGCCGTGAAATCCCTCACCAATACGCATAGAAGCACCTAGGAACCTTGCAAACACCCTACACTAGTTGCTCAAGGCTTGGAGTGGCTTGATTTGGAGAGTTGATGAGCAAAATCTTTTTTTTTTCTCTTCTCCTTGCTCTCGGCCCAGCTACAGTGTTTCTGCCCACTTTTTTTTTTCTTTTGTTTTGTGTTTTGTGAGCCTTAGTTGCTATTTAAGGTTTTTAGTTGGGTGGGGTCAAGCTTGGGTGCTTAAGTGATCTAATATAATGCGCTTATTGAGCTTAAAACGAGCTTAGATAGTAAAATATATGCTAGCTAATTAATTCTATAAAGTTATTACGTAACACTATTCACTCAACTACAAAAATCATTTTCTAAACGAGCCCTCCTAACGCCTCTAGCTCAAATGCACATTTTTCTCATTACTTTAATAATTAATATGATTTAATAAAAATGCTAATTAACTAATAGAAGGCAGTTTAAAATCGGAGTGAATAGTGGTCATAAAAGTCAGTTAGTAAGGCACAGAAAGATATGCGCAAACAAAGGATGCAACAATAATTAAATGCATGGCTAAATCTCGGGCGTCACATAAGACTCATCCACGTAAGGCACATTTTCCTCTTCTGGAGGCACGTACCCGTAATCTTGCATAAGGACACCTGTAAGCATGCAATAATAGAGAGTGAGCTTATATAAAACAAGGTCAGTGAGGATCCGATAGATCTCTAACAATATTTACTATACTCCTTGGAAATGATCCTTTGAGTAGTAAACACACGATAAAACATCAATAACAATATAAACATATAACTATAATGACCAATCAATATAGGATACTTTAGTTGGTGTAGCTCCAAACGCCATAACGATCTCAACCATTCTTCTTATAACTCCCCATTACTCACGCACCCGAGGTACCTCACTAGCCCCTCCCTCCAGAACACCTCCGTCATGCAAGCTGGGGGTAGCCTCTAGTAGTCATGTCATTATCAACCCGACAGCCCGACGCTGCCTGAGATGTGGCACACACATACCAAGACTCAGCAATAATAATAAACATCAATCACAGGAGGACAACCTTTTCCGTTGACTATCTCCCGGTTCATCAATAGTCATCTTTTCATCAATATAACATCAAGTAATCAATTAAACAACAAACAACAAAGTTAGATGACAAAGTAGGCCATCCAACTGAACATGCATTAAACACGTAATCTAACCCTAGTCTAACCATCAAAAACTCACAATTCAATCACTCAAATACCAACCAATCATCTAAAGGCATAGATCAACATTTTTAAAGAAAGACAACCTAAACTTCAAATAATCATATCTTACATTCTGTTAATCCAAACAACTCCAAATTAGTTTCTAACACTCACCTATTCAATCAACTACATTAGCCCTCTCGGAAACCAACCAAGACACATCAAAATCAAGCCCAACAACCCTAAAACCTCAATGCACCTAGGCTGTAATTTCCGGATTTTCACACAAACATCGCAATCGAAAATTCGGCATTATAATGATGCTACCACGTAATTAACAAACTTTTAGAAATCGACGGCAATCGATTCCAACCACTACAACTCAAAATAATCAACAAATGGCAATCTATCAACTTTAAATACCTGAAAATAAAAATTTGTGCTACAACGGTTCAAATCTCACAAGAATACATATAACCGATCCTTAGCATGCACTGAGCAATAATATAACTTCAAATTAACATTCTAACAGTTCAAAATGCAATTATAAACAAAAACATAAAAAATGACTTTTGAGATCTAGAATTTTTCTCTCACCTTTGATGTGAAACAAGCCTAGATATGCACGCTATGCGTGCCCAACAAGCGGGATCCAACTCAGTACGAAAAACTACGGACAAAAACTAGGTTTTTCTATGAAATTTTGCTTTGAAAACTTGAAGAAAAAGCTTTGTTTTTCTCTCTATGGCTCTTGGCCATGTAGGTGCAAAATAAGTATGTTTTGTGCTGTGTTAGTAGGTGTTGATGCTAATATCCTCAAAGTCAAACAAAATAAATGAAAGTCAAAGGTGGAAACTTAGTTATTTTTAGTATTTTCTTGTCTTTTAATTCATTTCTTGACTATTTCTTGGTCAACTATTAAATTAACACTTAAACTAATTCTAGACATTATATTTTAGGTGACAAAGAGTTTTACATTTAGACAATTTCACCCGAGTCGACTTAAAACTCGTTTTGTTGCAAAAGAAAGTGTAAAAATCTTTAAAATTTCAAAACCGATTCCAAATCCGTTTTAATCAAACACAGGTCAATTAATACCCAAGGACTAGGTTTTAAAATGTTTAAAACACCCCTGTAAAAATTTTAGCGGACAGGTGTTCAAAAATACTATTCACCAAAATCGGCGATAAAATTTCTGATTCCGTTTTTTATGAAAATTTCATGAATACACACTTTGCATGTATTAGGAGTATTAATCATATATTTAACACATTCTAAGTCATATAGCACATAAACAAGTCAATTCATACAAAACAAGGTAAAACACGCAAATCGAGATAAAGCAAAATATGGGGTCTCACATAAATGCTACGACTTATAAGAAGACCCCCTATATCCAGCCCAGCACCACAAAGCCTCATAGAGGTAGAAGTTTGGAATGGAAGTACACTAGCTCTGATTTTTCTCATTCAAGCCCTAGAATCCTATCCTTATTTTTTCACTGGATAAAGTTACCTGGTGCTGTTATGATAACACAAGCTAAGGGAGGTTGGTTTCACTAAAAGGAGAAAGACGCATAGGATCAAATCACTTGCTCATACACCACATTGGGCACATTGACTGGCTTACTCCAAAACATAGAACAAAGATTAGATTCCACATTCTTGAATTGGGGAAAGACACGAAGCCTTCTCCTATAGTACCTTCCATTCCTTCTTTTGTCTTCTCAAGCGAGTTCTATAGATTCCATAAGCCAAAAGAGCCCTTTCATATGATCCATGAAACAGGGGCCTAACTCTTGCTATGACACCAATCTGATTTTGCTCCTTATCTATGGTTGATGTAATACTTCTTTCGAACGTAGAGTAAGCCAACCCTCAAGGTCCCTTCATGCAATGATATTCCCACAAGGATAGAGTAAGAAGTCCCCTCTTGTCCTACTCAAGGGGTGTTGTAGGTTTCTTTTTCCCTCCCCTCAACAGATTGCGAGGCCCCCTATAAGACTGTGCTATCTCTTCCTCCTTGCAGGTCCAAGCACAAGGTGAACAATGCCTATCCTTGGGATCCTCGCTTTGTAGCAAGAGGCCAAAACTACCATTTAACTAGCTCTTTCGACATCTTGTGGGGAGTATAGATCCGTATCTGCCACTCACTCTTTTAGACGACTACCTGATCGTTAACAAGTAGAAACTATAGTCGTTTAACAATGCTGGATCCTGCTTCTTTCATGGTCCCAAAGAACAGGTTAGAACGAACCTATCTAAACCCATCCATCTTCATTCGATCGATATGGGATCTTTATTCCTTATATAATTAATAAGAATCTTATCTGTTTAACCAGTTGATAGGCAACTACACTCCTTTTTGTATGCATGCTGGTAAGACTGATACACTGTCATTCTATCCCTTTTCTTGAAATAGCGTATATGATGGTTATGAATGGATAAATACAATGATTGATCCCACAACGCTTTATTTAGCAAGCCATACAGTAGTAAGGTTAGATGAAAATAGACCATGATATAGACAAGGGGCTAGATTGTGATAGGCATTATAGAAAAAATTCATAATTCAAATTAAGGCAGTGGCCCGTCATGACTATATCTAAAAGGAAAACCTGTAATAGGAGCTAATGGAATAAGGAAAATTTGATTAATCTCCAGTCCTTTACACCTTCCTGACTATGCCCCTTGTGGTCAACTGAGTCGTGCAGCACATCTTTTCGTATCTTGACTTGGTACAATCTCATTTTCAAATTCGTCCTGTAAGCAGGTTTGAGAACTTTGACCATCTATAAAAAAAACTCATCTTCCTACTCCTACACCTCTCATCTTCTGTGAGGCTTGGCTTGATGCATCTTCCTACCTAGATTTGGGCTCTATTCCTTAAAGAAGGCCCTTTTCAAGTAGCAAGATCAAGGATCATAGATAATAGGCTCTCATGTGAAAAAGGCAACAAGATGCTCAATAGGATGGAAAAGGGGAAATGGCCTATGACCGAATGTTCCCATTAAGATATGAAGATGAGATTTTTTCCTTGTTGTGAAGGCGTAGCAGGAGACTACCTAAATCCATATAAATTCAATCCTCATTGATTTAGCCTAGACCTTGTCATTCTAAACGTACTATTCTCTATGCTATTGAATAGATCGATTTGCTATGCTAGTCATTTCTTTGATTGGAAAGACGGTGATCCAGCTACTGTATCGGACAAGGATCGAAAAAGGCTGGCTTGCTTGTTACTTCGACTAGAGCACATAAAGATGGCCAATGTTGCAACATTAATAGACCGTATAGCTCCCTATTGGCTTACACAGGGCTTCTTTTTCGATCAAATAGTCCATAGAAATTCACTCATAACAGAAGCTAGAGGACAGTCTTCGTAGGACGCGTGGACAGATGAGCAATTGGACCGCCTACAGGACAGTTACTGGATAGATGCGACCATTACCTGTTAACAGATGATAGACATAAGAGCAGGAAGTAGCTCTATTTAAAGCAAGGGAATCGTGTACTGAGCTGGCCTGCCATGAACTTGAAGTAGGCAGTCTATGCTGTATCTGACAACTTTAATTGGCCTTGTTACTACAAATACTACAAATAAATTGCCATAGATCAAAACTTATTACAGGCTTAGTATCTCCGGATAGACCCTATAAAAGAAGACGAGTCATAAAGGGAAATATCTAACAATTGAAGGGGGTCACATCATAATGCACCTAGAAAGAGAGGCGCTGAACCAACTCTCAATAGTGAAGAAAAAAGCTTTACCCAATGATACGAATGTGGAAAGATCAAGATGTCATAATCATGTAGATAGATTGGCTTATTCTGTGTAGCAGTACTTTCTTTAAGGGGGTAAAGCCTCACAATTTCCTTGCTCCCTCCGCTAGAAAGAAGGGGATCTAAAAGTGATATCTCTAGGCTGACCTTGGGATTGTGATACGCTTCGACTTAGCCTTGATAGGCAAATGTAATCTAGTTTATTAAAAAGTTTTTTAGTATGGTCTATTTGAGCGAACTACTTCTTTCTGTCTGCCACTATCCGAGGGAAGTGAGCTCTTGCCTGTCGACTTCTTTTCATGCCGTAAGTGATATTCTCTGGTTAAGTCTTTCTTTTCGTTATCTGTATGAGCCAGGGGCATTGCTTTATTAAAAGCTTGTGATATTGACATGATGGTTGCATCTCATCGTATAGGGAGGCCCTTGAAATTGAGTGAGAAAATGACAAAGCCAAGGCTAACTCTCTCTCCTATGCTAGTTAATCATATGTCATCCTTAGAGTGCAGCAAGGACACCTTTAAAGGAGAGTGACTCACCCCTTTAAGATGGGCCTCATCGCTTGCCGAATCACCTATCGGCAAAGACAGGATAACTTTAGTCTAATAGATATAGGAAGTAGAACGTTCAGTAGGTGACCTTTGTCTGGCTTGATGGGAAATTGAATAGATTGATTGGTATTTTCCCGAATTCACTACAAAAGAAGAGGAAGGAGTTAGAACGGAAGCTGTGGCATTTTATTCAGTCTTTGTTCACGTATAGTTTCACACCGCTATCAGAACCTCTAAATCTCATAAGAGAAGAAAGCGTAAAAATGAAAGATAAGGACGACTAGCCTTCTTTCGCCTATCTTGGTATTTGTATTGATGCATTAGCTGGTATTGGGTATAAAGTAGGGGGATTCGTGATATATATATAAGTCATAGACTAAGCTCTTTGAGAGACTAACCAGAAATATCTTATTAAGAGAATTGAGTTCAATTCGATTATAGGCTAGATTAGATTCACGCTATGCTAGTTGCATATAGAATTACGAAGAAGCAGCAATTTTATATAGAAACTTGTATTTTATAGAAAAAGTTAGTGTGCCAAGCAAGGAAACATATCATATAGATAGAAGGGATACTACCTAAGCTGAGTTATGAGCTCTGACACGATGGCTCTCGAATCCAGGCCTGCACTTATAAAGGAGGTACGAGGTTACGCTCCCGTAGCCCGTCTGTCTGTCACTCTAAAGTCGTCGAGGAGTGTCTTAGGTACGTAACCCTAGCTTGAATCTTGCTCTCCGAGTTACGAGCCATGTAGTACCCTTCAAGCACTTAATCGACACCTGATAGTTCGTGAATGAGATTGTGTTAAGTGCCGCTCTAGTACCCTTAACCTTCCCATAGCACGGTTGAGTCAGAATCGACAATGACGATACCCCTCCAATAGTCCGAAGGTCCGAAAGGAGGCACTTCCCTCCATTTCTCTCCTCGTTCTTCTACTGGATTGTTGCTCCTACGCTTACCCCAATAGACCACTTAGAAGAGACCGAATCGGATGACTTTCTATATCATCTTCTTCAGGGCCATTTCCTATTCTACTTTTTGAATAGCGTTAGAAAGGATTTTACAGTTGATTCTGCGGAATCACCAACATCTGTTTACTTGTAGGAGCGAAGTCTTTACCCCGATCTCAATCCATTTCCAAATCATCCAGTCAGTTCATTCGAAAGCCCCCGTATCATCAATCCCGGTTCCAGTAATACTCACTCCATGGCTCGTGTGTGGTGTAGTGACATACGAGATTGGTACCAGCCACCATAGAGGATGACCCCGATTTTCTTTACATATGAGCATTCATGTGATCCCCTGATGCGCTATAAAGAAGGTTTAATGCAGCCCCTCGGGGAAAGAAGAGGAAGGGGCTCTTGTCTTGAATGCAATATTTTTGAAGTTTCACTATATGTCAGTTGCTACCATCCAGCGTTAGTAACCCTAATGATTGGATAAATGGATGACACATGTTCAGAGTGAACTAGTAATGTTCCGACTGAGTAGTATGTTTCCTTCATCACTTAGGATTGTAATTGTCTGATGGCAGAGAGTTTTAGAAGATTCTCGAGGACTAAGATTATTTCTATCAAAGGTGATCTTAATACTCATCGATGGTCTGAATAAGGAGATGTGTATTGCCGCCTACTTTTTTGCCAAACAGGTAATCTATTAGGGTCGAAACAGTGGATATTTATACCTTGCGCTTTATCTTAAGCAGTGTAATACTTGTCTCATGACTGCCTATGGCGGTGTCAATCGACCTCATGGTTCTTTTTCTGTCCTTGTCTCTTGAACATGGTCAGGTTATCCTAGGATTATTCTTTCTTTTCACAGAAAGATGATCCTTCGAAAAGATAACCGTGCTGATGTATTAGTGCGTCATTATTGTTCTTTCTTCAGTTTATCCTAAATTAGAGTATTGGTTAAGTGTACAGATAAGAAGCTTTTTGATCCAATCATCAGTCCGGTTAAGGATATGGATAGGGTCCGTGGTCGTGTAAGTCAAGTGAAATATGACATAGTTAAGATCATGGACCGTTATCTACCCTGGCTATCCACTATACCCCTTGCACTAGGGTTGGTGTGGCTGGCTATGACCTTCTGGGACTAAGACTTCATGGGTAAGAGTTGGCTCCTTTGGTCAGACTATCCCATGCTTGGTCTGGAGGGGCGTCACTGACGGTTCTCGATCCAAATAAGGAAGAAATGAACGATTGTCTCCCGGCTCGGGTATTCCATAAGTTCACTTTATTCATAAAGGAAAAATTCTTCCCATCCGGCAGGAAAGTGGATGCAGAATTTCCAGTCTTAGTCTTCGATCCTTATGGTGAAAAAGATTCTAACTAGAAATTTCATAAGAGAAGACATCTGGTAGCGCAAGCTGGATCCTGGCGTAGATTCGTATTGTCCCTGTTGAATGATTGAGTAGCTTCGACTTCGCCTTTTGTCAAAATTTGGTTCGTGTTCAGTATACCGTTGTTCAAGATTGATAAGAATGCGATAAGTTCATATTCTCCAGATTCGACTATAAACCAGGTAGTGAGGGTCCGAAGGAGAAAGCATAAGCTACCTCGTTCATGTTCCCGTCTTTCCTGCTGCCATCTTCGGTGGATGCCCCCATTCAGTTAAAGGCGGATAGGGTACTTAGCCAACCTTTTAGATGGAATAAAGTTACTAAGCTAGTCACCTCACCTCTCTTTCTTACCCTACTTCTTAGTAGTAGGCAACTTTTCTTTCTCGCCTTTCTTCCAGCTTTTTCCAGATAAAGGTCTAATAGAGTAGCGTTTTCTTAGTACATTGCCTTTCATTACCAACCTGTCATTTTACAGCACAAAGTTACCTGATATTCGCTACTACTAAGAAGGGCGGAGAGATGTTAACCTTTCGCTATTAGTAAGCACTCCCCTAGTTTTGACCTAATGAGCTTTCTTTACGTTGAGTTAACCCGGCGAGTCTGCCTAGATGCCTAGTAAAGAACGAGCTGGTGGGTAAGAGCTGGAGATCATGAAAAGAATTTCCACACAAGGAGGCAGGCGCCCGGGAAGCTTTGCTTCTAGAATTCCGACTACATAGGAACATATGTTTTATAGGTTGATTATCATTCTTGCTGCCCGCTCAATTTCGAGATGTTCCTGAGAAGAAAGAGCTCGCGAGAAAGCTCGTCAGTGGAAATTTGATTTTTGATTATGAGGTTTGAAGATGCTCCACCGATAGGGAGAGGAATGGAGTTGGCTCGATAGAGGAAGGAGCTATGAAGCATCTTAGAGTATTCCATTCCATTTTTCAACTGGATCCAAGTTTGTTCGCATGACTCTTCCTCCACCGGAGCCCACTACCTCATAAGGGCATTGAGATCAAGCATGAACCTCTCCGAGCTGGGAGAAGTTGATCTGTATACATAAACTTCGGAATGGAAAAACTCCTTAAAAAATAGATTGACCTTGGGGGAGAGAGCTGAAAGGTATGCAGTGAAAGGGGTGAGAACCCGCCAGCATAGATATTTTAGGTATAAATGAATGAAACTGGAATTTTCAAAAAGAAAATCTCACTTCAAGAATTCTCAACTTTGAACCTTTGATCCGAGGACCCCCACTCTATCCAATAACCACGTAAAAAAATGATGGATAGAATAGTGTTGTAGGAACTAGTCGAATTCGAACTGACGAATAGAAGTTTCGCAGACTCTTGCCTTAGCTACTTGGCTACGGTTCCCTATCAATTCTATGTCTTTCGCCCTTGTTCGACTTTGCTTTACAAGGTGAGACCTGGAATAACATATGCCGAAATGCTTTGGGAGGAACGGCACAACATAGGTGGAGATGGATTTTCATAAAGGCTTTCTAAAACTTGATAATCTAAAAGTTCTCCCTACCTGAACCTTTTCCGTGGCGACAGTATAAAGAAACATTTAGGGATTTGTTGATGATCCATTATTACACCGTTGATCAGGCCTCTGAAACTGGACTCTTTCTTCCCTCTCGATTCTATCCATATCCCGAACCTGAACCCGAACCTTAAATCTAAATGATCTGGAATTCCTTTCCAATTCCATATATCAACTAATGGGGACACCGGGAGGGAAGAGATAAAGCACCTTGCTTACATTTTCTCCATCTCCAGAAAAAAAAAAGCTTTTTGTGCTTTGTCCTTCACTCCAAGACGTGTATCATCCTTTCCTTTAGAGTTGTTATTAATATTAGGTTCACTCGGCAGAGGACAAAGAGAGTATAGTCAGTCAAATGTAGTTTTAGTTAATTCTTCAATTTATTACTATTTTTTTTCAATAGTATTTGTTTCCATCTAATTGAATCCTATGCTAGCCATTTTTATGCCATTCAATGCTCTATTGTAAGTACCAAATGGTTGTATATCCAATCCCCTATCTTCCTTGGGTTGGGCTACCAACAAAAAGATTTTATTTCATTGTCTTTCTCTGCTCCTTTCTTCCCCAACAATAGTTTTAGCAGACTCTGCTTTCAACAACTAGGAAGACTTCCTTCCTAAACCAAATTTTTGCCAGTAGTATATTAGCCATGTGATTGGTATAAGCCAAAAAGACATGTTTAATAAGAGTTGTCTGCCACTGAGGCTAAGCCCTTTTTGAGACTAAGGAAGGCTTCTTTTGATTGCATTTTTTCTTACTGTAGCTTCGTACCTCTGTCGAGCATCTTCAAACCTCTCCCGTTGGTTGAGCGTATTCAAACCTTACACCCTTTCAAAATAGTTATAGATTGTCTTAATGCCTATAAACTAGGATCACGCCAAGTAAGTCCGTAGATCATCTGTTAATCCTTCTTTGAATCCCAGTTGTTTTAGTATTCGTCGTCGTCTGGGGTATTTTTAAATGACCAAAGTATAGAAAAAGTCTTCCCCCGGGGAAACAAGAAATATAGTTTTGAAGCCTCGAACGAACAGTATCTCTGTCTGGCTTCGTTATTATTATAGTCTTATCTTTACCCTGCCAGTAAGTAGAGATATGAAGAGAGTGGACAGCTTTGTCTCGGACCTTTCTTTGGTTTCTTTTATGAACTCCACTGGTCATTCATGGATTATAGATGCTATCCATTGTATATAAATAAACTTTCATATCCCACTCTGGAAATCCTATTTTCCTTAAGTATATAGAAACCCATGATTCACATTTTCATATGCTGCAGCTTTGGTAAGTTCAGTGATCATGGTTGGCTCACCTGATCTATCAGCTGAGTAGTAAGCCTCATTGGGATAAATATCAATATATCTTCTTATCAAAATGAGATTAGAAAGGTGCCTTTTTTTTAAAGAGCCAGCCTGTCTTTCAATATATTGGCAATTATCTTAGTCATTCTCTTATATAGTGTAATCCCCATAGCAATGGGCCCCGGTCTAGTGAGGTTTTGTTTCTTTGGGAATTATTGCTAGGCAGAAGGATTGAATTGCACCAGGTTTGCTCCTGCTTGACTTCAATTACCATATGGAGATAGAGATCGTCCTTAATTATGTTCCAGCACTGCCCTTGAATTAATCAACCAAGTAGAAGTTGAAGTTTAGTTGGAATCTATCTAGTCATCTAGTTTTTTTACTATGAATAGCCCCCCTGTTGTTGATAGATAGCTTACCAGATTGAAGAAATTTTTTTCCCTAAAAACTTCTTAAATATTTGATGGACTGCTGCAATATGTTGTTGGCTTGATAAGATGGATAAGTATGAGAACAATTTCATAACTTCTGTCCTTATCTCCTCATGCTGAACCAAAACCTGGCCTGTTGGGCATTTCAAATTGATAAAAGTGTGGATTCTGCGTTTCATAATAGATGCATGGAAAAAAGAAAAAACCTTTTAACCAAAAATGTCGAGATTGTAGGCGCAGCAGCTCCCCTACCTTTCTTGACTTAAAGTTGAGCTTCTAATCTTCCTTTTACATTCACGTGTTTTCTACTTGTTTTGTATTGACATTTCCTTCACCTTTTGAATCTTCAGTAGGGCCTTTAGTTGTTTGTTGAATTGCTACTACTACTAGTACTAGTAGCAGTAGGCAGGAGCTTTCAAATTCCTGGAAGTTTTATTCCAAGTTTCCTCAATCTATTGTATACATTCTGCATTCAGAAGCCATTATTGTTGATCCATCCTCAAAACTATAGGGCTTATCCTTGGTTGTCATTAATATAGGTCTATGATCAGTGCTTCCAAGTAGTGGTAGGAATGGATTCAAGTAAGATAGATTAATTCTCCATGATACCATCCCGGTCCTTTCTCGGATTCTACTCAATCTTGTCTATTAGACCACGTAAAAACCAAATTCTTTAATTCCAGTTAGATTATACTGAGCAGTTCTCCAAATTTAGACATGAGATGATTAGCAGATCTTCGACCGCCCTTTTATCCTTATCTAGTTAAGGGTGAGTCTGATCTGGTTAGAATCCCCCATGTATAAACATTCCATATCCAAATTGTTAGTTCCTACATTTTTAATGCGGGATAATCTTTGTCCATATAGATTGGGGATGTTAATTAATGAGCCAGAGTTTTTTGGTATGCCCAATTATATTTAGTAAGGAGTCATTAGTTTCATTGTTGGAAAGCGAGGCCTTTATTCTCTTCTTCTGAATCATGCATATTTTTAGTTTATTAAAAGGGTGTTAGAATAGGGATAAATACTACTGAAAGCAACTCCAGTAGGTATCCTTGGCTTAGCTGGCTGGGCTGCCAAGTGGAATTTCCTACAATAATAGTCAATCTGATCTTGTTCTACTATCTTTCTCATTTTCTTCCATTTCCTAAGCTGAATATGTTCTAGGAGAAATTTCTTCATAAGATAACCGGTTCATCCAAACCGGATCTTTTTTGTCTCTTGAGTACTTTACAAATAGGGGAGGCAATTTTGATGTATTAGTCAGAATCACTAGCCATTTTGACCTATCCTCTTCCTCCTCATTTCTTGTTGGAAATGAGTTTTCTCGGACTCAGTTTCTGATTACGAGTTTCTTAGTTCCAGGTGGACTCGCTTACCTTTGTTAATCATTTTTTCTTCACTATTATAGAACTGTTGAAGTGGTAGATCTTCTTGTAAGATTTTACTTTGGTTATTCTGAATTCTATCATTGATAGAGTGGATTTCAACTTCCCGTATCTTGCTTCTTTTCTTCAATCCTCCCACCGCGTTGATAGGTCTGTGTCACCTCCCTAGGTTGGCTTTCATTCTGTGTCAACGGAACATCTAAATTCCTTATATTCTCTATGGGATTATGTTCTAGTTGTTGAGACTAAACAATCGTTCTTTCTTCCATGGCGAATTCAAAAGTAAAGGCTGATCATGTTTACTTCCGTCTGATTGAATTTAGTAGTTGGATAGGTTTGTTTTGTTTAGGACATCATCCCCCGGCCGTATTCATTATAAGGCTAGTTGTTCATAGTCCAAAGCCTGTGTTTGCTATATTATTGAACTCTTTTCTCCAACTAGGAGTTGTCAAATCAATTAGGAGCTTTATGTATGTCAAGTTCAACACGGACACGTGCGCAAGATAGGGGATTTATGAAGGCGGATATGGGATAACTGATGTTTGGAGGATTGTAGAGTGACGAAGGGGTTACTTGGGATTGGAAGAATGCCGAACGCATTACAAATATGCCTTTTGATATGATTTTCGCTGATTTGATTAGTCTTCCCATCATCTTCTCTAACCTAGTCAAATCAAGTATGACTGATATCGAGGTTGTCGTGCTGACCGGGGGTGAGAAAAAAAAATGGAATCGAATATGAAATGATAACTAGTGCGTGCATTTCCTATCAAATCCCTTGAACTAACCTTTTAGGCACGAAAGGCATTCTGAGGCGGAATCGTGTGGATTCACCAAGCACCCATATATTGATTTGTTGAAAATAGCTCATTCGTCTACCACACCTATTTGTATTGCTAGAATTATGCTTACCGATATGCAACTGACTAAAGAGAACGTATGGTCGGGCATTTCGATCTTAAGCAAAGTCGTCCTGCCACCCCCGCTCAAACTCCAGACCAAAAGTCAAGTCATTGTTCATTCCCGCTCATTCTTGCTATAACAATTCCTTTTCCTACTAGACTTGTCTAAGAAAAGATGCACGAGCCACTCTTTCTCTTATATACACTTACACTATTTGAAGATTGTGATTCGAATACTTATCCCCTGCCTATACGCTTACCGTTACTACCTGTGCGCATACCTTTTTTGACTCTATCCAGAAGATAGCTTGAACTGGCATTATGACTACACATATATAGCTAATAGAAAGAAGTATTCCTGAGCTAGAGAGATAGTAGAGGAGAGAAATTGAAGTGGATCTCCTATCTATATTCGATAGCTTGAAGACGACTGATGGCTGACTGCTAAAGCCAAATTTTCATTAAAAGCGATTCCTTCGCTCAAGAACTAGACTCAAGCGATTGTGTCTACCAGTCATGACTGGAAGGTAGGATGCTCACTAGCCTCTGGACCGAAGCGCTAACCCCATCTCTAATGTGTATATTGAGACTGAGATTGTTTGCATCTGATTTGAACAGTGGATCCTCATACTAGCGGTTACTATTGTTGGACCTCCAGTAGCGGACCATGATGTCGGGGATTTGTTCACAGCATAAGTGAAACCTCAAACGAATCAGACAACTATGTTTAACACACAATAATTGATTTTCTAGCTACCATATTCGTTTGTGTCTCTACTGATTTGAGTGCTCTGCCAAAGAAGTGGTTTGATCCAAAGTCGGCATGAAATCTAAGGTTGTTGAGCTCTTTGTCCTAGGACGATCTCCTAATTGCTAGTACGAATCAAGGGCCAAACTCCGAACTCATGATTTGACAGAAGCTGTTCGACTGAAAGGCTGATCTCCTGACTCAACGAAAAAATAATGGACGCACTTTGCCTCCAGCAAAGGACTTCGTTGGAAGAAGAAAAACCTCAACTCGATCAAAGAACTGAAACCCAAGATTGATGGGTCTCCTGTTGTGACTAATTTTGTTAACTTAGCCTGAAAGATGGAGACGGCACCAAACGATTAGGTATACCACGTCATACCATGTCATGAACTTAACTAAAACCTACCTTGTGTTTATTCTTCAACCAACTATCGGTCTAAAAGAAAAAAAGTGCAACATAGGTATGGAAATCACTTAGTTTCTAAACAATGGAAAGATGGTTCTTATCTTGCTTTCTTTCGTTTGGGTGTTTTCTGCCTTGTTTTTGCCTAACAACCCAAAAATTACCCTCGTATGTACGACTGAAAGAGAGAGCAATAAGCAATAAATAAAAAAAAAAGCAATCCTCGCTATGCAAGCTCAATAGGGATATCGCTTTGAGCCGATGCCCAACCCATCTAATCTCATTAAATTGAATTTGATAGAATCCTTATAGAAGCATCTGAACTCGCATTAGAATATGCAAGAGACCCCCCGAAGATGGTAAAGGCAGCAGCTCGGGAAGATAGCAAACCATATCATATACGCAATTCGTCTTTATCTTCCTGGTAGTAGTACGAATAGGAGATCCAACATGATTGTATTAAGCCTTAAACAATCAGGGTTAAGCTAGCTCATTGCCAGAAAGAAAACATGAGCTCATACTTAGATTAGAGGATGCCCATCCCAAGCAGGCAGTAGGGGCTTCGGGTCTGAGGTATGCTTTCCTGTATCATTGGTAGGCAAAGGGGTAAGCTAAGATGGCTGTGTTTGTTTGTTATGTTAATAAGCAAATAGGTAAGTAAGCGCAAACAGTACAAATTCCTTTAAATGGATCCCTCTCTCTTAATCACTCTTCTTAGGGAGTAGGATCTGTTGCCTAGGAGCTCAGAGAAAGGTAGTGAAGTAATATATTCTTTTTCAAGAAAAGAGGAGTTCGTGCAAGCAAGCGAAGTAGAATCCAAAGCCAAAATGATTATGCAACTTGGCCTCTTCAACAACTTAGGCACATGATAGAAGATGATGGAGCAGCATACTGGAGGAAAACAAAAGTCCTAATTTGAATAAAAAATACAAAAAGATAAATCAAATCTAAATAAAGAATTATTCGAAGAGGCATCATGTTCACTAGGTTATTTTGATATAGACAACATTTGAAGAATGGATGACTAGAATAAATCAGTAAAGGCCTTACTATATTCCTTGTTTGGAATAGCGACCTTAGAGCTTCTACTACTATCGGCTACCTAACTGTCAGGAAATCGGGGGTTTTGTCGAAGAATTAGTGTCGTGGTGGTGCTACGAGATGGCAATTTATAGTATAGAAGAAGAGATCCACGGACGTATTGATTGACTATAGACGCAAACCGATCGACCGCTACCTAAGAGAGGATAAGTAGTTCTTCTATCGAAAAAGGGCAAGGGGAGAACATGTAAGGGCTTGCCTAGATCTTGTATTTCCTACGAAGTCCGTCGGTGAAACCAACGATTCTCTTCTCAAAGTAATGGAGATAGTCTTTTTCTTTTTTCGGTATATAGCTTCGCGAGCTAGGAGCGCATCATCGGGGCAGGGCGAAAATGAACATAGGCTCATGGCCCTTTTCTTCTTTCTTTTGTTTGTGTTCGGTCCGTTGTGTGTGTTTTTTAAGGCTTATCCGGCTCTGGGGCATCCAAATCATCTTCTTTTTTTAAATGCCTCTATTTTATGTTGATTCATTCATACTTTTATTCCTTATAGAGGAAGGCTAATTGCTTGCTGGCTGGGAGTTGTATGAGCGGTAACGTCCACGTACAGCTCCGTGAGAAGGGCGGTGGACAGAAATGGCCTTGTTGTACCTCACTCTCGTCTTCAATGGTGTTTGCTCTTTGTTTTTTGGGAGAGTATGCCAATATGATCTTAATAAGGTGCGGGGCTTTGTATCTGACATTCGTTGGGCTTCCCTCTTCGGGAACCTGTATCTCGGCATTTTAGTGCAATAAACCCCTCCGGCCGAAGACTAGTGGTAGATGGTCCTACGGAGCTTTAAGAAAATGGTAGCCTAGTGTGTAAGCACAACAATGAACCGCGGCGAACCCTCAAACGACCTAACTAAGATTAGGGGAGAGATCCTAAGTAGTAGTGACCCTTTCACTCTTCCACAGACTGATACATGTACCGAATGCTCATACGGGAAAGTTGACTCTTGGGTCTAGAACCTGGGGGGTTGTTCCGAGAAATCCTTTCTTTCTCGTCCACTCAGGGGGGTGCACACACACCTGCGCAGATTACAGGTGACAGTTACAAGAATGGCGGAGAAGTTAACAGTACCCGACGACATTCAAGGATTGATATAGACCTATCGGGTAGGGATAATCATTCCAGTCCTGGGAGAGGTGGAGACCATTCTCAAGAAAGAAAAATATTGAGCTAAGGGAAGCCCTATGAGTCACTAAAACGATAGTAGGAGGGCCCTTGATCTATCAGTAGAGGGAGCAAAAAATGGGCCTTGCTCCCCTTTACAATATGAAGAAACAAATAAGGGTCGAAGTTTACACTGCTCACAATAGTTCTACCTATAGAAAGAATCTTGAAAGAGGCGATCAGAATGGTACTCGAATCCATTTACAATCCCAAGTTTCCAGACATATCGCACTTCCGCTCAAGTCAAGGCTGCCACTCGGTCCTAAGACGGATCAAAGAAGAGTAGGGAACCTCTTGCTGGTTTTTGGAATTCGACATCAGGAAGTGTTTTCACACCATCAACCGACATCGACTCATCCTAATCTTTAAGGAAGAGATTGACGATCCCAAGTTCTTTTACTCCATTCAGAAAGTCTTTTACACCGGATGACTCGTAGGAGGTGAGAAGTTACCTTACTCTGTCCCACACAGTGTATTACTGTCGGCCCAACTAGGCAACATCTACTTACACAAGCTCGATCAGGAGATAGGGAGGATCTGACAGAAGTACGAAATTTCGATTGTTCAGAGAATTAGATCGGTTCTATTAAGGACAAGTCCTATTGATGACCAAGAAAACTCTGGAGAAGAAGCAAGCTTCAACTCTCCCCAAGACAATAGAGCCATCATTGTGAGGAGGGTAAAGAGCATCCAACGCAAAGCGGCCTTTCATTCCCTTGTTTCGTTGTGGTACACCCCCCCTACAAGCACCCCTTGGCTCAGGGTGGACCAGAAAATGCCTTTCGTTTTCCCCCATTCGTCGGCCCTTGCCGCATTTCTTAACAAGCCCTCGAGCCTCCTTTGCACTGCCTTCCTCATAGAAGCCGCCGTGTTGACCCATCAGGCCGAATTCTATGGTAGAGAAGGCTGTAATAATAATTGGGCCATGGGAGACTTTTTTAAGTATTGCAAAAGAAGGGGCCTGTTGATAGAGCTGGGCGGGGAGGCGATACTAGTTATCAGGTCAGAGAGAGGCCTGGCCCGTAAGCTGGCCCTCTTAAAAACCTATTACTTAAATAAGGATTTGTTATGTATGATATGCTGACGACTTCCTACTGGGAATCGTAGGTGCCGTAGAGCTTCTCATAGAAATACAAAACGTATCACCCACTTCCTACAATCTGTCCTGAACCTTTGGGTAGACTCTACTGGATCAAGAACAATAGCTGCACGGAGTATGGTAGAATTCCTCGGTACTGTCATTCAAGAAGTCCCTCAAAGGACGACTCCCATACAATTATTGCGAGAGCTGGAGAAGCGTCTACGGGTAAAACACCGTATCCATATAACTGCTTGCCACCTATGCTCTGCCATCCATTCCAAGTTTAGGAAGCTAGGTAATAGAATCCCAATCAAACAGCTGACGAAGAAGATGAGCGGAACAGGGAGTATACTGGACGCAGTTCAACTATCGGAGACTCTTGGAACAGCTGGAGTAAGAAGTCCCCAAGTGAGCGTATTATGGGGGACCGTCAAGCACATCCGACAAGAATCAGGGGGGATCTCGTTGTTGCATAGCTTAGGTCGGAGCAAAGTGCCATCGGACGTTCAATAGGCAATCTCACGATCCGGTACTCATGCCTGGAAGTTGTCATTGTATACTCCCGTGGGATGGAAGGCTAAGTGGAAAGGAGGGGGACACTGGACGAGATCTATCAATAGCGAATTCCTCATACAAATAGAGGCGCCTATCAAAAAAAATACTCCAAAGGCTTCGAGATCAGGATCTCATTAGCTGAAGAAGACCCTAGCCAATTCACATGGCCTGCTTGACGAACGTCAGCGACGGAGACATCGTAAATTGGTCTGCAGGCATCGCAATAAGTCCTCTGTCCTATTACAGGTACCACGACAACTTTTACCAAGTCTGAACAATTGTTGACCACCAGATCCGCTGGTTTGCAATATTTACCTGGCCCACAAGCACAAATCCTCAGCGCTGAATATAATCCCAAAATACTCCAAAGACTCAAGTATAGTCAATCAAGAAGGTGGTAAGACCCTTGCAGAGTTCCCCAACAGCATAGAGCTTGGGAAGCTCGGATCCGTTCAAGATCCGAACAACAAGGCTATACTTTAGTCTAGTCGTCTTTGTTTTTTTCTATTAGTTGCAATGCGAACAGGCCTTTACTTATGAGATTAGTTGAGTAGGCTTCCCTTAGTTGTCTGCTATAAGATAGCTAGTTTTAGGGCTTTCGACATAAAAAAGCCTTTCCGTTCCGGAAGTTCGCTTTTGGCGACTAGCTTCTACCACTTGGAATTGAAAGCAAGCCAAAACTACCTTGAATCAATCAATGAATGAATGAAAATAACTGCTTACCGAGGTTTGAAGATGCTCGACAAGTAGGGAGAGGAATGGAGCACGAAGGACATGTTGGTTTGAGGACCAGTTGGTCAAAGGAAAGGGAAGGTCCTGATTCCAAGACAGAGCCGTATGACGCGAGAGTGTCACGTACGGTTCCTTTGAGAAGGGTGTGATACCACTACCTATCAGGCCCGACAGCGGTCCACGAAGCTGCATCCTTACTCACCTGGTCTATGCACATCACTCTCTCCAGGAGGCTGGCCGCCTATCCTAGATCTTCCTATTTCCAAGAAGATCCCGGGCTCGATCTGGTTTAGTATCAAGGTGATTCAGTTTCTGTTCTTATATATATGGGTTCGTGCAACATTTCCATGATATCGTTATGATCAATTAATGGGACTTGACCGGAAAGTGTTCTTGCCTCTATTATTAGCTCGGGTTGTCGCCGTTTCTGGTGTTTTAGTCACCTTTCAATGGCTCCCTTTATTATGTGCGAGGAATTGCCCTATTGTGGGAAGCGGGCTACTCCCCGAAAATGCCCCGAACGTAGGTTCATTTGTCGTTGGGGCTAAAAATCTTCCTTGCTCATGTAGGCAGCACTCATTAAGTCAGGAGTCCCTGTGAGTATTGTAACGAACCCCTTAACCAGGTGGCAAGGGACTGGTTTTTACCCTCGGAGAACCAAACTTTCGATTCACTCGGGATAAGTGCAGAGGAGGTGGCGAGGGAACAAAGGCCGTCAAGGGCTTTTGTGATCTCTCTAGCAATAATACTCTTGGAGATTGCATTAACAGAATCCGTATCGGAGCACAGGTGGCTGTCAGGCTAGAAAGGAGAAAACTCAGCCTTTTTTCAATTGGAGGGAATTTAGACAAATCTATAAGACGTGTATGTTAAAAGACTTCCCTTTGTTGATCTTTAATTGTGGTCCCTGGCGAAAACCATCCTCCTCTTTGTGGCGTCTTTAGCCTCTAGCCAGTTTAAAAACAAGCTCAACAGCGGTGGCAGAACAATTTGGAAAAAATGGAGGAAGGAACAAACTAAAACACTAACAACAAAGGGTCCGGTGAGCATACCCAAGAGCAGCCAGTGGAACCAGAAGCAGGAGTTGCAGAAAAACAAGAATAAAGACGACAGAACTAAATAAAAAAGAGAACAACAACAACAAGACCAGAGAAAGGACAAGGGAAAGGAGCGTCAATCAGAGTACTAGTATACCTACAGCTGATATGCGATAGTTGTAGTAACAGCGGATCAGCGGCAGCAAAGTTCATTATAAGAGTAACAGCGGATCAACGACTAATTCTTACCTTGGAAAAGAAGACTAGCTTGATTGCTTCACTTACTAGTAACAACTGATATTCGACCATTGATCGGAGGGAACTAGAATATCTTTCTTATGAAGGTGGGAATGAAAGAATGTACCAACTCTTCCTCTTCTTATACTAATGATGTTCCCACGGTTCAAAGAGCTTATTACATCTGCGCCAAGTGGCGCCGATAACTCCAAAATCGATGATTCTTGGCCACTGACTTACTACTTTCATTCAAATGCCACTGATGCATAAGACATTAAGTTGGACTACTTTCCCTCTAGTAATGCCACTCTTTCCCTGTGGTCACCTTGCCCTTCTACTTCCTGGCTTGGATATTTCGAAATAAAAGGATTTGCTTCGGCATGTTATTTTTATAAATAAAAGAATTTAACTAAGTGGCACTCATTCCTTGGTGCTTATCCCGTAGTGGGATATTTACAATCGATCGTAGATTCCCTGGCTTGGCTAAGAACCTAGTCCCTTCTTGTGACAACAGAAGAGAAGGTGTTTAGAAGCTTGTTTGATAGAACAAGGAATTTCCTTTTTTGTTTTGACCAGGCGAAAGGCGATTCTATATAAGATAAGAGTCAAATCATTTCTAGAGAAGAATCCATCCCTAGTCCTAGCTCATTGGGTGTCTTGTTGACTATCTTTTGTACCCCTTAATAGAAGGGGTGATACTTCATTTTATTCAATAGTTAGCCACTCAGGACAGAGATTTGGCTTAGTGAAAATAGAACTAGAACTAAAGTCGTACTTTTTTTTTCATATCCTTATGTAATGCCCTTTAAACAACCAACAGGTCCTATTCTGACAACACTGAAAAAGGGCTCTTTCCATCAGTACCTTAAACTTATTAGGCATTTCCAAGCTGCTCTTTCATAAGCTATGATGGCTCTTTTGAATAAACTAAATAGTCTATGTAATCTTCCTTTTTTTCCCAAGAGCATTCGGCTGAAGAAGTATTAGTAAGACTCTGATGAAGCCGTAGGAGCAATGGAGTCTGGTGAGGTAGCTCTTGGTCAGCTGTTTTCGCTCGAGTTTTAATGCTTGAGGGGACTAGGATGTGTTTAATCCTATAAGGGTCGACCTATAATGCCTTAAAAGGGCCTTGCCCCTTATGTCCCATATCCCAACTAAAAAGTCACCCAAGAAGTAAGGAAGCGAAACTGTAGCGATTGGTCTTCCTTTTTTTCTTACCCGTGGGCGATCTAATCATAAGAATAGGATTACTTATAATATCCCTCGAAATAGAATAGGAATAGAAGAGCTCTTCACCTTAGCAGAAGAAATAGAGTCTTTATCGCACTTCCCGCTTCCACCGAAAGGAAGTTCACTTCACAACCACCTTTTCCTGGGGAAGGCATATAAGGAAGAATTTTCATAGAATAGATCGGTAAAGACCTTACTCTATTTTATTCTTAAAATAAGGAAGATGGGCAGAAACTTACTCTTCTATAATGGAGGCGAGTCAAATCTTAGCCATCAACTGTCTTTCTTCCTTATGGTTTCAGACTCAGGCATGGATTTCATCTCTTCTTTTGTTGCGGATGATCGAAGCCTAGCCTAGGCTGTAGAGGGCTAAAAGGACTAAAGCATAGCATAGGCAGTGGAATACCTGACAAAGAAAACACATGTTCAAGCTATCTCACCCGGTACGAGACCAGAGAAAACTGCAACGACAATGGGTAACCTAAAGGTATGAAGTAAGTTGACTGATAAGGAGAGAAAGGTAGATGCTCAAACGATAGGGAGAGGTTCCAGCCTTAGAATTGGGTTTTTGGGGATTTTAGATAAGGATAGGCTCTAACTCAAAATTAGAAGAATCAGAGGTGTAACCAGACAATGAATATTGTGTACCTAAATTCCACTTAAGGACCAAAACAAGCGGAGGGAACCACAGATCCTGTTGAGGCAGAGGAAGAGTAATAGATGTCCGGTGAGCTTCCTCGATAAAGAAAGGAAAGCTGGTAGCCACCCATGGAAGTCTTGTTTGCAGGTGTACAATCCAATTCTAATCCTATACCCGTAGGGAGGCGAAACTTCCTGTTGTTGAGGGGATTGAACTTCAAGCAGTAGGGATCAAAGCGAAGTCTATTGCTCTTTGTTCTCTTCCGTCTTCGATCGATTCGACCTCTGGTCTGCTATGCTCTTTGTAACTATATCCTCTTCTCTGGTAACTCAATAGAGATCCTTTTCTTTCCTCACCTTTGAACTCTTTCTTTCTGTTTATCACTATTTTTAGCAGTTGGAGCAGGTGGTAGGAATCTTTATATTTGAATAGGCTCTAACCTCTATCTCGCTCCGTGGGCTTCTATACTCCTTGTAACCGAGGAAAGCAAACCTGCTCGCCACAAGCAAGAGGCACCCTTTCCGGCACAATCAAAGGCAACAGGAGGAGCAGTAGGTAGAAAGCAAATGGACTAAGATGAATATCAGGTACATAAGCCCACCAGCCCACAGGGATCTCGATTAGGAAAGCACCACTCATAGTATGTTGACACTATCCATCCTTCCAGCGCATGCTATATGTTGGTCAATCAAAGTTTATATTCATTTCTTAGGCCCCAAGCCGAGCTCTCCCACATTCCGAACATGAGACTTCTGGAACTCGACACCCCATCGTTCATACCTGGTTATATCCACCCACACTACATAGTAATGTGACTAAAGGTTAAGGAAGAAGAAAAGAGAGAAGCTTTAACTTAAAGTGGACCAGTCACAAAAGAAAGTGCCGAATGACACTTTACCGAATACGATGACACCGATGAGTGCCAACCCACCATAGACTGAAGACTGATCTTACTGGTGGTGGTCTCAAGGAAAGAAATCTGGATAACTGTGAACAAATTAAGAGCCTACATAGCTTTTTCACTTTGACACCGTTATCATTTTCCTTCTTCCACCATACCAACCCTACCCTTAAGAAGGTGGTGGTATTCATGATTGAATGGGTTGCAAACTCCTTCTCAATCTGCCATACGGAAGCTACTTCCATGTTGGGAGACACTCATCCCTCACTAGACGGGAAGCGTAGTGGGGTAATAGTCTTTTTTGAGATAAAGGAAGTCTGAGGGAAGAGGTAAGACATTCTTGACCACCAACACCACAAAGACTATAGGTCATTTTTGACTAATTAAATTGAAGCAGTAAAGACAATCCGCCTTCTCATTCTTTCTTCCGAAAATGTGTAATAGTCCTTGCAGGGAATGAACCCTCATCCGGGGAATTCATGTGCCCTTTCGATTCTGGTAGCATTCCGGGTAAGATGCCAAAGCCAAAGATGCAAACTGAAGTCAAGAGCTTCCTGGGATGCATCAACTTCATCGGCCGCCCTGATCACCTCTACCTGTGATCCTCTATTCAAGCTATTTTAGAAGAATGCTCTGATGGAATAGAATGAGGATTGTTAGTTTGATAAGAAAGATCAAGACATACCTATACTTGTTCCGCCAGAACTTGGTTGCCCCCTATTGATTATCTTCAATCTTGGAAACCTCAATGGGGTGTGTATTGGGGCAGCACGACAAAGCTGGTCGGGGGAAACAGGATATGCCAATGGCATCTATCAGAGATAGAGTGGTTTCCTGTGTCAGATGGAAAAGAACTCTCACTCGAAATGGAATGCCAACAAATCATCGAATTGGCTTGGCTATGTTCTTTTTACTGGTAAGTGGTTTGAGGAAACCAAGCAGGCAATGAACATGCTAGGTAGTAAAATAGAAAAGGATCCTCAACGCCCTTGGCTACGAAAGAAGGCTAGGCTCCTTAAACCAGAGATAATTCGATCTTCCCCTTCTCGAACAGTGGATCTAGCCTTTTTGGCTGGATCACCATCAACCAACACTTACCCTACTTCTTTTTAGTATGCCCAACATAGTTGTCATAGTCAGGTTCAGCTGGATCATTTATTATAAGAACGTAGAAAGGTTGAACGAAGATGCCCTTTGAAAATAAGCAGGTTTACATGGTTCATTCTCTAAGAAAGCATGGGTCCTACTCAGGGATGAAAGAAGCAAAAACGCAATTCTACGAGCTATCTCCCAACGTTTTTTGGTATTCTGGTTAGGAAAGCTCACTAGCAACGGGTTGTGCCAAGGAAAGCATCTAAAAGAAGCCTGAATGGCAAATCACACGATTGGGTTCAGAATAAGCAGATAGTGGCCCTAAACTCGATTACAGGTTCGTCTTTCTGCAAGTTGTAACCTTAGCAGATAGATAGTCATTTTAGTTCAATGCCAGCTCTTTCATGCCTTGTAACGCTTAGAAACCAGTAATCAGAAAGAAATATTTTTCTCATACCTGTTTAGCTACGGATCTCATTTTTCTTGGTGGAGTTTCAAGTGAAGATTGACCTAAACTAAGACTTAAATCTGAAGAGCTTGGAAAAGCTGATCTATTTCAGAATTAGAATCTTGATCTCTTTCTTCAACTTCATTTGCTTGCATTGGCATTTTAATGAATTGTTGTAACTGAGGAATTACAACAAGCTTCTTCTCCACTTTGTTTGCATCCCAATTCCAAGAAAAAGATTCATCAACATAGACGCATACTTCAGATAGAGGCCATAAATGATATGTGGGCCGCTTGCCTCTTAGAAGAAATAGTGGATACACATTCTCACTGTCTTGATAGCTCACAAGCTGCTCTACGAAGAGCAACTATGTCACTTCTTTCTATTAGTGCAAGGCTAAGGCTCCATCCCAACTTTTGAAGCTCGTGGAAAGAAATGAAAGGACAGACAACAGGGAAGGAATGCTTCTTTGATTAAGAAGAAAGTCCAATTCCTCTAGGCGGCACGTAAGGAAGTTGACTGTGAACTCTTCTTGGCTCTTAGCTCAAAGGGAGTGAAGTTCACCTATCAATCAACATAATAGTACGCCCTTTCCCTGTCAACTCTGAACGAATGTTTAGTTAGCAGTGAATAAGAACTCTTGTTGGTTGTTGGCAGGTAGCTCCATGGTTGGTTAGCTCGAAAACAAGTTCTTACACTTTGACCTGAGGGGAAGAAAGATGTGATTACTAAGGGTGAGGTTGACCTTCTTTCTGTAGTACGGCTATTAGTCTTATTAAAGTCAGTAGCTGAGAATCTCTTCTTTCGCCTATTAGTGGTGTGACTGTAACTTTCTTGTTGAAAAGACAGCTTTCCTTTGGTGGTATTGTATATAATAATAAGGCTTCATTTAGGAGTGATATTTTTATCCAACAACTAGAAATCTCGTAAGAGAATAAAGCAACTTTACTTCACCGAAAGGGCAGGTCTTCCTCTTTATTGCTGATCTTCTCAAGTACGGGATATACTTCGATAAGCCATCGCCCAATAGAGCAACACCATGTGTAGATCGAAAAGGTCTAGCGAAGCCGGTCACTGGTAGGTCTAAAAACGGATTTTGAGCTTGATAAGCTACAAACCAGAAAATCCATTCCATCAATAGGGGGATCCTTGTTCACATGCTTATCAAATGCAAGTAGAATCTTCGAACCTAAAAAAAATAGGACAATGCCAAAAAATAGCATTTTACCTAGAAACGTCATATAGCAAATCGTAATATCATAGTGTAGTGTATCCTAATCCTGTCGTTCATAATCACCCTATGTTTTTAGGTGCAACACATCGGGATCCTAATTCCTTAATTTCATCTCATCTTGGTCATGCTCATTATCGTGGAAAAAGTAGAGTTTATATGGTGCCCACTCGATATCCTCTACTAGTGCTGAACTGTGAATTTTAGTGCTAACGACCCCTTATGGATCGGCATTCAGGGTGCTCCTTGGCCCTCACTGGATCCGCACCACGTTCGTATAGTTGATCGAGGTTCGAGGGTAGAGCAGAGTGTGGCCTATACATTCGGCCCGTGGGTTCTGTATTTTTTGAACACAGGTCCCCTTCCCTTTCTCTGATCATAAAGCCCACCCTCATTAAGATTTCTTTCTTTTTGAATAGTTCTCTTCCCGCATGTCCTTCCTTTGAGCACTCTATTACTGTACTTATGAGTAAAGAATTTGAACTAAAGGTTTTTTAGTCGAATCACCTGCTGAGAGAGAAGAATTCTAGTGAATTGTTGTTTGTTGTTGACCAAAGGAAAGCATGTTGAATCTTTCTTTATTTCATTATTGAATTTCATTATGTAATAGTAAACATAAACTTCTTCTAAAGGAGCCAACTACCCCAACCGGCCGTTCTCCACCTGATTTACTTTCTTTGGAATAACACTTTATTTTGATTCAAGGGAAAACCAAAACTCCAGAAATTGGAAAGGAAATAGCATTCGATCTGTGGGAGTTATCAGTACCTCTATCCTCTAGTGGCAACCGAGTCTTTACCTAGAAGTCAAGGTCAAGACAGCTGCTGTATCCTTGCCGTTAACCCAATCCGCCAATTCCCAATTAGACAAGCATAACAAAGCATCTCCGACAACTACATATTCTTTCTTTCCACTGATTCCCGCTTATGCCTTTTCTACTTGGGGCACGAGAAGGACTCAAAGGCCAAATAAGGTTTTGGGACTGAGCTTGTATCAGTACTTTGGTATAAGATGGAAGTTACATAAACAAAGACACCCTCTAGCAACATTGGCAGAAGCCAAAGCCCTTCTATTATATATAAAAGGAAGGCTCGCGGCTTATTCTATTTGCAGTGGTGAAGCTACTCGTGATAAATCTAGTTTTTCATAACGGGCTGCTCCATCTTTCCTTGCGTAAATGTTCGAGATGGCTAGTCATTGAAGAGTTTCTTTGCTTTCAACCCCTGCTCGTTGTGTGCAAGGGAAGGTCTCATCTGCGAGACTATTGAGACTGTGGAATAGGATGTGAAGCCTATTTCTGAACACCGTTTCTTGTCATTCTTGGTCTATTTATAGTTCTCGGTTTGGTTCTAACATGTAGTTCTAACTAATAAAGATTAAAATGTAGTGAGACTTTAAGGTAACTAGAAATTTCAGAAGCAAATCAGGAACTGAGATAGGATCAGACTGAATGGGGAATGAAGAATATAATATGCTTCTCTGTCTTACCGCTACGCCCATTTTTTACTCTTTTCGAATCCCCTCTTGCTCTTAGGGAATATATGCTGCTAGAAAAGGTTGCACGAAAAGGCCTAATGTCTCAAATAGGGGAATGCCAATGGCTCCTAATCTTCTTTGTAGTCTTTTTCTGGGACTAGATCTTTTTGGGATTGAGCTTGAAGGCTTGAACCAAGGGACTAGGATTGATGCCAAGACTTGATTCGAAACTAGAGATTGCTCTAATTCTTATTCACACCGAAGTGCTATTTATTTAGCCAAGGAATGGCGGGATGGATTACTTGCCCATAAAGGCTAGGCGCCTCAGGGAAATGTTAACTACATAGGGATGCCTTTAGTCTCTTTCTGGACCTACTCATCGAAAGATGCCCAAGCTCTTTGATAGAAGAAGCTTCAAATGTGCAGTTAGGACAAAAGTTTGCAAGAAGTAACTGCGAGAATGCCCTCAGTCTATATAGTAAGGAAAAAGGCAAATAGGCCAAAAAGACAGGCTTTTAAGGACCTTCGATTGCTTAAATAAGCTAATAACATATCTTTTTGCGTCTTTTGAGACACGAAGATAAGTAAGAAGATTGACCTATAAATCTGTCTAGCCAAGATAGGGGAAAGGTCCCTCCACATTACTAACCTTGGGAGAGGAGGACGTTGATCGAGCTTTTCCATGCCTAGTCCTCGGTTAAAGACCCAGAGCAGGCTACGGATCTATACCAAGCCCATTACGCCATAATTCATTGAGGTTGATCCCGAAGTTACAGTCTATCTCGTAGCAGTAGTCTCTATTTATTCACCTCAAGAATGAACTATCTTTTGTTTCACGGGATGGATTTAATTAACACAGATAGACCAGAAAAGGTCTTCGCAAGCATACCACTTTCTGTTCTCGGTAGCAGTTTTAAGGAAGACTACCGAGCTCCACGATAGATAAACGCCTATCATCTCTATGCAAAACCTTAGCTTTTTGTCTTTGATTAGTATTAGTGAAAGCTCGCTCGACTTAATAGTAGTTGTCTTACTTGACATGCTTACTAGCTGCCTTTCTGACTAATATCAGAATTTGACTTGTGAATTTAGAGAAATAAACTGAGTACACAAGGAGAACAGTAGTTTCATCTTGTTTCCTTTTTACGAACACGGAATGATCGGTATTCCTTCTCTGGAAACCCATATATCTTTGTCTTAACCAAACTTCATATCTCGAGATAAGACCATATATCCCATTTTTTTACCTGAAAACTTTCCCTTCCTCCCACTGAGCTCGAAAACCTGGTGGAGGACTCATATAAATTCTTGGAGGTCTCCATGAAGAAAGGCCTTTTGGACATCGATCTGATGCAGTGACCAAGATCTGTTAGCTGCAACTGACAGAATGACTCTTTGTCCCAAGCTTGAAGAGCTAGGCAGTCGAATCAAGGAGTAAACAAAGCAAAATTCAATGCAAGATCTGGTTAGGTCAGTCTTGAACCTGAATGAGATCTTTTGGCGGGCAAGTTAAGAAAGCGAAGTCGGTTTGTTAGCAACTTCCGTTGTCAGTTCTAATCCCAACCGTCAGTCTGAAATAGGAAAGATTCTCGATAAGGCTAGGTTGGAAGCGAGGAAAGTCCTTTGAGAACGATTGATTGGAATAGATAGAAGAATTAGTTGCAATACGAAGATCCTTCTTTTTAAAGAAATGAGGAGAAATTCTCTGTGCTTTCCTGAAATGATGAAAGGCAAGAAGCTTTGTCTCCGTCCCTTCTCTTCTGTCCAAGACTTTTGAATCAGTATTGTCTTACATTCCCTCTTCTCCGCCTAGGCGAAAGAGAGTCCGGCCTATGGTATACTAAAAGGTTGAAGAGAAAGATTGTGGGTCAGATCAATCCATTCTGTTGTCCAGGGAAGATCTATGGAATAGTAAAGGAAAAACGTATCTATTCTAAGTGGGGTTTGAAAGTAGTCTACAACGAATCCAGCAGGTTCAGTAACAACGGTCCTCAGCACTCAATGGAGAATAGAAGGATAAATTGCGCACTTTAGGCCTATTTAAGGTCAGTCGCTCAAAGAAAGGAAAGTACATCGTGAGCTGTAGGCAGGAAAGAGAAAATAGCGTGATTGGTAAGCCAAGGTTTGAAGATGCTCGATCGATAGGGAGAGGAGAGTTTCATTTCAGTTTCGTGGGAAGAATTACTTTTACTGAAAGAGAATCCAGTAGCTATCCAAGGGTTGCAAGCAAGCAAGCCAATTGAAAGCAAAGGTCAAGGCAGTCAATGCTCGCTAAATGATGAACTCAAGGCAATCAGTGTCAGCCAATTTCAGAGCGGAGAAGTTAGAAGCTAGAACATATCCCGATGTCAAGGTGAGACGTCCAACTCTTTAAGAAAGAAGGTTTGTCCTAGCTTAGTCGAAGTCTAAGGCAAAACCTGAATCCCAACAGTTCTAAGCTAGTAGGATTTCCTCTTGGAAAGAAAGGACAATAGATCATAAGCTATCCAATTAGTAGACAGGCTAGGAACTCTACGAGGAAAGGAATATCCCGTAGAAAGCTTTATCCTTAAATTGAATATATAATGAAGATCATCATTGAACGGAGGAGAACAACCAGGATGGAAATGAGGGACTACAGTTCAAAGCTTCCAAACAAACTAGCTGGAGCTAGATCTGCTGAACCTGAGGGAATAAGGAAAGAAGCAATCTTGGGTGCCTTTTGGTTGTAGCATGATATCTAGTAAAGTCAGCCAAACACAAAGCCAATCGAAGAGAAACTCTCATTCAAAAGGTAGGAGCTAAAATTTTGCTCAGTTAGGGTAGACCCAGGGGAAGAGTTGCACACAAAGGTTTGAACCATGGGGCAAGGACGGCGACCAAGAACAGGAGAGCACTCGGTCTAGGTCTTTCCTTGTGATCTTAACAAAGGCTCAGTGGCTCAATTAGGCTTGGGAGAAGGAGAAAAAGCGAGATGGACTACCATTGATCAGAATCGACATATTCGACGTGGCAAGGAAGTTCAATTGTTGATTTGGAGAATGCGCTGAGAGAAGGACAAGAAGAATGCGCTCTTGCTGCAAGAATGGCTTATTCACGTGAAGAAGGAAAGGTTGTCACTGTTCTAGAAGAGGAAGCAG
The DNA here is from genome assembly GCA_037974665.1 of Ehretia macrophylla. Classification (NCBI taxonomy): domain Eukaryota; kingdom Viridiplantae; phylum Streptophyta; class Magnoliopsida; order Boraginales; family Ehretiaceae; genus Ehretia; species Ehretia macrophylla. The sequence goes on from CM075772.1 coordinate 40,179,694, forward strand.
GGATTCCAATAATGGAAGATCGATAGGTGAGAACAAAGGTTGAGGTAGTGAAGGATGTTTACGAGAAGGCCACCTTCCAACCATAGAAAGCGCTTTTCTCAGTCTTGATAAGATCCTATCGAGATACTGTCAAATCAAATCTATAGTAAAGAAAAGGATAATAAAATGAAAATTGAAATTCCCATACACAAGTGGGGACCCTTTACCTAAGACATTTGAAGTACACAGGGATGCGTCACAGCCGAGGTAAGGCAATAGGTTGCAGGATCCTTCTCTCTTCGGATTACCTTAGGGGTTCCAAAAGGCTAGGACTGAGGAAAGTTTATATCGAGCATTGAAACGCTCCTAGAAGGCGGCATCCCCATGGTTTTGAGAGGCACAAACTGTCCACCTATTTATGTGGAAGGCATAAATCCCACGTTTTCACAATCGGCGGTGAATGCCGATGGATACATATATGATCGATCCTTGAAAGAGGAATTTGAAACATTGATGGTAGGTGGACCCAACTGCACCGGCCTCGTGCAGCCAGGGCCTTCCCAACAAGAGATTGAAAGAAGTAACAATTTCTATTACGTGGAAGGCCTTGGTGAGTATCAGGGGTCCTAATCTTAGGTTGGTAACAAGCCTGCCAATAGCTGCCCTTCTTGAGTTGTCATAGGCAGTAACAAAAATACGGGAAAAAGCAACAAAGTGTCCTGGGGAATGCTAAGAGCACGAAGAGTGGATAAGGGGCAGATGTTCAGGGCTGCCCTTGTATCGAAACAACTAAACAAGCCCAAAACCCTAACAACCAATTCAAGTGTAAAGATCCCAGAAAAATCCTTTAATCCTATAAATACTGAACAGAATGTAGAACCCCCTAAACCGCATGAACCGCCTTTGAACCCCCACCAATGTTCTAACCAAACCACAAAGAATTATTTGCCTCCGGAATGGAGATCCTACCAAATTCACCAAATGGAAATTCCATATATAATATAAAGGAGCTTTACTCTTTAGAATCTTCGATACATCCTCAACAGAGAGGACGAATGAATTGGGTAAGATTCCATTGAACTAAGGCAAGGAAAGTTTGGTTGGGGTGAACGAATCGGATCTTAAAGAAGTCTCGGTCTGCGTCTACACCTAGGATAGGGAAGAGGAAATCCTTTGATGAATGAATGCATTAGAGGGCGTTAGGCTGACACCTAATTCTTCCACATGAATACCATATGATAGATAAAAATACTGATTTACCTTAAGGATAGTGCACTAAAATCAATAGAATCATAATCCGATGTGGAATAAGATAAGTAATTGAATTAGCTATATGATATGCAATGGGTTTAATAGACTTAATGCTTTGACTCCTAGTTGTATTGTACTAGAATACCATTTTAGAATAAGGAAATGTATGATATTCAAGTTCACAGTTCTGATGGAATGTGTCATGCCCCAACCCGACCTATGGAGGCTAGACTAGGGTATGACCTAAATCATTATTGTTATTTTACGACTATAACCAATTCACGAAGATTAATGCTTATTCCTTAGCCTAGAACTCCAAAAGTTTTTCAGAAAACTGGTAGCATAACAGCTGTATTTAGGATCTTTGGTTTGACCTAATTTCTAAAACACCTCAAAAATTCCAAATCTTTAATTTGATGCCAACTATCATTCCTATTTTGTCATCAACCGATATGCCTACTAATTTATCTTGAAAGTCCTATTTTGTTAATAAGCCTAGCATGATACCTATGCCCTGTTTGTTTGTCAATTTTTCTTATCATGCACGTACCTATTATCCTTTAGCTTATGGGTGAGCACCTAAGTGAAATTAGATAGAGTTAACTTAGTGGATTAATCACCTAGTGGTTTAAACGCCTATGATAACTACTATTCAAGATAATGAAAGCAAACAACCTAAAAAAGAGTTGTCCGGTTAAAATCAGTACATGCAAAATTAGACCCAAATTATAACGGGGTCATTTACATCAACGAAATAAAGAGTCCGCAAACAAACACAACATCCCTAATAGCATCCATGTTCACGAAAAACAGGCAATGCACATAGTCGTTCCAAAGGTTCATTAACTAGCATCTTTTCTTCGGATACCTATTCCAAATCTGTTTCACCTGTGACAAAAAGAGGGTGAGTCCTTATGAACTCAGCGAAGGAGAATGAGAGATAACATTTTCAAACTCTTTTTCGGTTAATCTTATGAAAACTCATTTGGAAACATGTCATATAAAATAAGTAAGTTCATAACATAATATAAATATAAATGAACACATTTACTCATTTTTTTCTTCCCCAAGGTCCTCTAGGAACCAAGCGAGAGTACTTAAACACATAGTGAAAAGGATACGATGAGCTTTCGCTCTCAAGATCAATCGGTGATCATTTGCTCTCAAGATCATTTCCAATAACCATTGTTGTTGCCGACATCCATCATCCACTTATCACTCCAACGGGTGTACACCGGATGTATCCCAAATCATATGACCCAACTCTCCGAGGAAGTCTAGCCCCCAAGCTATAGAGGGAATTGGACCATGGTAGTCACGCCAACACACCGGCAAGCTCGATGCCGCCCGGAGTGACGTGAACGCTACCATGCCAAAATGAAAGGTTGCAACCTTGTATGCAATGCACATTTATTCCATTTAACATTTAACATTAGGAGGTCAACAAAGTAGGTTGCCTCCAAGCAAGTATATGATCACATTTTGACATATTGGCACATAAGGCATTGTAAGAACATATAATCATTTCATATATCAATTTGAAAGCAATTAAAATTTCACGGGCAGCCAAGTAATCATGTTGAAAATAAGCCATAGAATATCAATTCACATTAGGAGGTCAACAAAGTAGGTTGCCTCCGAATGCACGTATGATCACATATCGACAAGTAAACATACGAGGCATGCTTTGACATGTAAATTCACTTTGTAAAACACTTAGGAGCATTAAACACCATATAAAACAAGTCATATAGTTCATTTTATTTCACATATCAAGTGTTGAGATCATACAAGCATGCTATGACACTTTCACAAAATCGGGTGCAAGAATAGTTTGCTTATCAACATGCAATCATCGAGAATCATGTTTAGAGCTATAAAGACAATTCCGGGCAGCTTATTAACATTCCTCAACATCAATTATAAGTCACACAAGAGTGTTTTATGACTTGGGAGTCTACGTGGCTATTAGGGTTTACAAGGTCGTGCTCGGGTGTTGATTTTGTTTGCTAAGGACCACAAGAAACACTTAATCCATTTAAAGCATACTTAGCAATTATTGGATAGCCTACTAACCACTCAATTGAACACATTTAACCATAGGATCATCACTTAGCAAGTATTCATATGTAATAGGGCCTCAATTTCGTGCTTACACATGCGATTAAGCAGCAATGCGTCATGTAATTAAACCCAAGCCATGCATCAATTAATTAAGCATCCTAAACCAACCAAAACAACCCACACAACTTCTAATTTCCACAATTCCAAGCATTCAACACCTCAAGTAAAGTTACAACATGATTCAAAGCATATTATCAAGCAAAAATCCTACTGCAATGGTCTGTTTTTCCTCATACATTTAGCCAAGTATATAACCTCCAAATTCCATGAACAAAATGTAAAATTTAAGCTCAATGAGTTCTTTAAATCTAGGAACAAACCTTGCTGCATTCCGAGTTCGGACTTAGGAGTTATGACAAAAACCGTGAGACTGCGCAAAACTGTCCAGATTCATACACATTTCGATATTTGACATTTTTGAAGCCTTTAAACTAAAAATTAGCCTTAGCCTATTTCTTCACAATATGTTCCGAACTGAAAATCTAGTGACCTACTAAATATCATGCATTTTTATCAACGTTTACTAGGCCAAAAACACTTCCTTCTACAAGGTCAGTAATCTGCCAGAAAAACGTGTTTGCATATCTCTAAGTTTCTAGCAATTATCAAGCCATGCATGAGTATATAGGCTCATATAAACACATATACATGAATTACAAGAGTAAATACAACCATATGAGAGCATGCATGTGAGTTTTGAAAGCTTTTAAAAGGTTTTAACCCTCGCATCTTTGAAGACTTAGCAAATGTGCATAAAACCCTTGTTTTTGAGCTTGGATGGTGCCAAATCCTTCCTATCCTTAGCTTGGCCGAATGGTAGCTGGTTTTTCCTTAAATCCTAGCTTAGTTAGCTTCTGTAGGAGGTGTGCATGTGTGTGAAACCAAAAGACAAGGAAGAAAACCATCAAAACTTACTTATGGCCGAAAATGAAGTGGAGTGAGCTTGTGTGTGAGTTTCTTGTTTGTTGTTTGCTTGTTGCTTGCTATGGTTGAGCTTAGGAGAGACTTAGAGAGTGCTTAAGAGCTTGTTAGAAGTCTTGAATGCTCAAAATAATGCTAAGGTCGAGAGGGTGAGAGAATGAGAGAGAATGAGAGGCAAATGAATGTTTGAAGATGTTGAATGTTGCTTGTGTGTGTGTGTCAGCCTTGAGCTTTGCAAAGCTGAAATTTCTGTTGTCATTTGTGCGTTTTTGAATTGTGAGGCATGCTTGGGTGAGTAGGCCGAGAAAGGGAACTTGGGGCAGGGTGTATGGGATTATTTTATGCTTTGTGTTTTGGGTGTGTCATAGATGTGTAAGAGAATGTCTAGAATAATTTTGAAATTGTGCAAAGCTAGTCAAATGGCCTAGACATGGTTGGCCAAGCATGATGATGATGGAGCATTTGAGTTATTTTTTATTGTGTAATGTTGTATTATAGTATTGTGTTTATAGGATTTTGTGTGCATGGGTTTTAGGTGAGAATAAAGAATGTTTAGTGTTTAGTGAGTTTTTGTCTTTTTGTGAGTTGACTTACGATTAAAATATTGCTAGTGGAGTTTGTAGGATTTCTTTATTGTCTAGTGTTCCATGTAGAAATCTTTATTGATTAGCGTGCAGGCACGCTTTCCTAGGTCTAGGGCATGCACTACGAGGTAAGACACAAACTTCAAAACAAATGCATAGATTCCAAAGTAAATACACATAACCCTAGGTGAATGGACGTAATTCAATGAAAGGCACGTAATTCAAAGCACGAATCTACATCTAGGTTAAGTCATGCAATTCAAGGTTAATGCACACGAAACGAGGTAATGCACGTATATTGAGGTCAGGGCACATATATCTAGGTATTACACGTAAATTGAGGATTAGGGCATATAATTCTATGTCAAGGCACGTTTGACGAGGCATGCACAAAAACCAAGATAGGGCACGTAATTCAGGGTCGGTCATATAATTCTGGGTCTAAGGTACGCAAATCGAGGTAAGACACATTATTCGGGGTCGAGCCTCATAGAATGCTTGCTATCAATGCATTAGATGTCCTAGTTGTCCAGTACCAATCCACTTTCAAGGTTAAGTGTGACTTTACCTTCGTTCAGTCATTCATCCAGTCTTTGGAAAGTGTTATCGAATTACCTGTGAAGGAGGGTACTCCTTATTATAGCATATAGATCGTTCTTAGGATAGCCTATTCTAGTGAATAGGTAATTTCCTTCGCATATAAGATTATCTCTTATGTAGGTATACTATCACTATTGTAGTTATCTCTTAGTCGCATATTTGCTGCTACTAGTTAGAATAAGCTTCTAATAAGTTAGACTATCGCATATCTGCTTTCATTCGATGAGCCATCAGCGAACAATCTCCACCCTGAACTCTAAGCAAATAGGTCTTGAAGGTCGTCCCCAGTAGTCGGGTCTGGGATAATCTTCAATTTGTTCGGTTCTCGCCTCTGAGGTGAGCTTGTTCGGAGTTCTTTTCTCTACATTGGCCATAGAGGCTGGCTCGTCATCTATGGAATAGTCGCCCCCAATGTCTGATTCTACAGGGAAATCCGCCAGGAAGTTGGCTAGTGCTTGACCTTTTTCTGTTGTTCGTGGTTCGCATCGAATGTCGAACTCGCCTAGCTGAACTATCCACTTTGCTACTTTTCCAGGCGGGTTGGTCTTGTCGAGGATGCCTTTTAGCGGATACTCTGTGATCACTCTTATTGCATGCGCCGGTGACGGTACGGAATTATACCCAAATCTCTGCCTCTTTGCTAAATAGATAAGGGCGAGTGCTACTTTCTCGACCTTAGAGTACCTCATCTCTGTGTCCAATAAGGTCTTACTGATGAAGTAGACCGGCTTCTCCTATCCCTCATCCCAGCGGAATAGGACAGAGCTGATTGAGGACTTTGTAGCTGCTAGGTACAGATGTGGGACCTCGTAGAGGATCGGTGTGGATATCATTGGAGGCTTGTCGAGGTCTTTTTTGAGGGGTTAAAAAGCTTCTTCGGCCCGAACCAAGGAATCCCTTTGATATGATGCAAAATGGATCTTGTTCTATCGTTGATCAGAGATTTCTCTATGAACAATATGAATCGAAGTTTGAGTTTGAAGAAGGGGAAGGAGTCCTCGACCCGCAACGGATAGAGGAGGATTTATTCAATCACATAGTTTGGGCTCCCAGAATATGGCGCCTTTAGGGCTTTTTATTTGATTGTATCGAAAAGCCCAATGAATTAGGATTTCCCTATTAGGTCAAGTCATTCTGGGGCAAGTGAATCATTTATGATGAAGAGGATAGGCTTCAAGAGAATGATTTAGAGTTCTTGCAGAGTGGAACCATGCAGTACCAGACATGAGATAGATCTTCCAAAGAACAAGGCTTTTTTTTGAATAAGCCAATTCATTTGGGACCCTGCGGATCCACTATTTTTCTATTCAAAGATCAGCCTTTTATCTCTGTGTCTTCACATCGAGAATTCTTTGCAGATGAAAAGATGTCAAAGGGGCTTCTTACTTCCCAAATAGATCTTCCTACATCTATATATAAACGCTGGTTTATCAAGAATACGCAAGAAATGTACTTCTAATTGTTGATTCATCGCCAGAGATGGCTTAGAACCAATAGTTCATTATCTAATGGATTTTTCCGTTCTAATACTCCATCTGAGAGTTATCAATATTTATCAAAGTTGTTCCTATCTAACAGAACACTATTGGATCAAATGACAAAGACATTGTTGAGAAAAACATGGCTTTTTCCCGGCTCAACATGCTTGCTTTAACTCTATTGACAGCATTTTTGGTGTCCAGACCAGTAGCACCAGCAGCGTTGACTAAGGCTAGTTCCGAAAGAAATATATGTGGAACGGTTCCAGTCCTTCTTTGGAAGGACTTTTGCCAGCTTCGGTCAGTAGAGTTACCTTCCACTCAGCCATGTAAAACACAATTTCCTATACCCCTAATTCTGATTGCAAAAAGGGAATCCAGTCAATGTCAATGGGTTCAGGAGAATAAGAAATACAATACCAATAAGTAGATGAGTGGATGCAATCTTTTTCAATTTGTCTCGAGGCTGCCAAGGTTAGTCGAGAGGGGGATCAAAGGTGCCATAAAATGAATTTTCTGACATCTGCATTCCCAAGGCTTAACCGCTTTGTGGGGTTCTGAAAGAAAGCTTTGATCTTCCTCCTTTGTCCGATGAATGTGCTTATTCATGGATTATGTCTTCCTTCTAATAGAGCTATAAAGAAAGGCTTTTCGTGGGCTTATTTAGAGCTACCTTTTCGAGGAAAGCTCCAACTTTAGGCTTTAGGCAGAGACAAGAGTTCAGATCCTATGGTATAGTATTCCAGCTACTAAGGTCTCGCTCTGACTTGCTCACGAAGAAGAATTCTCGATCGAGAGCTAGTATGAGGGTAAAGGGACAAACAATTAGGCTTATGCTAGTAGGCTATCTGAATCTGACTTAGATAAGGAAGAGAAACGTTGGCAAAAGTAAAGGGTTGGGCCTGATGTTACAACTCAATCTCACACCTTCCTTCTTGAAACAACTTCTGATAGAGCTTTCCCAAGACTTAAAGCTGCCTAAACTGGATCAAAGATACCCACGTGCCTAGAAGTAGCTACAAGAACAGGAACGCCAGCGCCTATGGTTGAGTGAACAGGGCTTCTTCTCGAAGAAAGAAATTGTAAGGCATTTACCTACCTTAGATAGATGCCAGGATAAGGATTCACAGGGGATATTGAATGAAAAGAGGAAGCAGGACAGACAAGTAAGGCATGAAGAGGCTCCAATAAGGTTTAGGCTTGAGGTTTACGTAGCCTATATATGTATCCCAAGTTGTCAGAATAGACAAAAGGAGCTACAGGCCAACTTGTAATAGAATTTGATGCTTTGAGAGAAGGGTATGAGGGAGAAGAGGATCTTAGAATCGAGCATCCAAAGAAGCCAACCTCATGCCATCAAAGGGAGGACTCTTGTTAAACCTTCCTTACTTATCGATATTCTTTACCTAACCTAAGGACTCTTTTGAGGAAAAATCGGTTGGGAAAGAATGGTTTGCTTCAGGCATTGGATAAAGGGATGTTCGTGCCCGGATAAGCCCGTTACACTTTTACAGGTACTTTTGTCATCGCTGGTCTTTATTTCTGGAGGCAAGGGCAAGAAGATCAAAAGTTAATCCTTGTTCGGGAAAGGTTTGTTAGAAAAGATGTCCCCCCATAAGAGCTTCAGAGGGAAGGTACACACCTTACTCGACTAGATGAGGAGATGTCCAATCCAAAGGGGTCTTAGCAAGGTCGGGGAGTTATGTCCGTCTACTTTCTTAATATGGAACTGGGATTGAGACTTTCACTTTTATGCTAGAAGTTGAAGATGGAGCTGTCTAAGTTGTTCCCCCAAGAGCTGTCCAATCTTAATGAGAAAGAAAGTCAATAGCTCCTCGAATTCCCGGGGCCGACCCGTAACACCTTCTACATACTATGAACTAGGATTATCCCATAACATAAACTCAAAGACGCTACAAAAGCACATTTAACACGGTTCATTAGGTTTTTCAGAGGCTCCTTCCTATCCCGCCCACCACCCTGCTTCAACATATCAATTGTCATTAAGCACCTTTTTCTCTTAACGAGAATGAAATGGCTTTAGTGTTTGTGATCCTGTGTTAAAAGCTTAGTAAACGCGTGTTAAAAGCTATCACCCCTATTAAGTTTGTCGCTTGTTTTAGAATGCACGACTTCCTATGCTCTAAACTCATATCTAGATTGTCTTTCTTCTTTGTTATATAATAAGAGGTGCACGGAGTCCAAGTAAAAAAAATTTGGGCTTCATATAAGTCGGTCATAGGTGGCCACTCTCTCTCTTACTTTTTTTCATTTAGTTAGGCGTGGTAAAGGATCTCACTCGAAAGAGACTCTTGGTTCACCTACTCAATTAGAATGACTCTTACCCTTACTTATCTCTTCACTCAGAGAAGTCCCTCTCGGAGCTATTCCCCGACGCTGTCTTGTTTCTCCTTACTCTGGGAATGAAGCAGTAAGCCGAACAAAATACGGACTTGCTTGCTCTATTTGATTCAGGGCCACTTGTTGCTGCGTCTCTTTTGGATTTGGTTCCTAATAAAAGAAAAAGATTAAAAGCCTGGCTATTCCGATTGAGAATTCGGAAGAGGCTATGAAATAGAAGAAAGAAGGTGAGTTCAAACTCTAACTCAAGAGCCCTTACTCAAGAGGGTTTCTCCTCCTCTTATTGTCAGAAGTCAAATGGTTAAGTCCAGTTGGGGCAACTGGGCCAGACGATATTGATAGCGGAGTTTCCGTGGTAGGGTACAAAGCTTTTTGTCTGGGTCTTGGGTAGACGTACTCAATTGGTACAATTAGAAAGGCTCGTCCAGTGAGTGATGACACTGGCTAGTTGTAACACCCCGATCCCTCTCGAGACTGGGAGTTCTATCAATCAATCTAATCTCATCCCAAACCAAACCCGGGCATAAATTTTAAGAAAAACGGACGGAGTCTCCCCTGTTTCTAGGCGAAATGTAAAACCTGGGACAACATATAAGTGGACCAAAACCATGTCCAAACATTCAACCACTTCAAGGCCATCCGAGCCTTGGTTCTCAACAACTAAACACAGCATATAGATATACATTTCCAATTTAAAAACTAACCTATCTCTTTACATCTTTTACAAGAACACTCAAACTAGACAATTAAACCATACTAAGCTACTACATAAAATAAACTATCATGCCATTCTAATTCTTTTCTTTTGGACATTACAAACATGCATTTGAAGTTAAGTTATAATAACTAGATACATAATCTAACTTATCAAACTACTTCAACATTCTAATGAAACTTAAATTACATACTTTTGACATTAAATACATACAACATATGAAAGCATATATCTTCACAACTTCGACACTCAAGCCACATAGGCACGCAAGACAACTCTTCAGGCAACGAACTTTCACGAAATCACGAACTTCCAGCTAACATGACATTTCCTGAAATGTGGTGGTGAGGAGTGAGTATACATAACATGTATACTCAGTGAGGGCGAGACAGATATCGAAGTGGAGAGAAAGAAGATCGTGCAATGCAAATAGGTACAGTTAAGCAATACAATCAATAAAAGGCATTCAATATAAACAACAATACAATAAACAATTAAAGAAAGCATTAACACAACCAATCAAAGCTATACCACACTTTGAAGGCTATGGATCACTCGAGCGAGTAATATACCGATCACGATTCCGATGACATTAACGATGACGTGCCGGCCCAAACCACCTTATAACACCAGTTTGGAATACCCCGAAAGTATCCATCAATTCTACGACCCAAAACTCCCTGGGAGGCAACCCAAGCGAGAAAGGGAATAGCAACGGAGCTAGAGCAACCAACACTGGCAACCCGAGGCTACCCAGAGAGGCCCATCACTCACGTGCGAGATACTATGCAATGCAAGACTCGATACAAGGCGATAAACGAGCGATATCAAGCATTCTCAACAATTGATAAACATTTCAATCAATAATCAACTCTAACAAGCGTAATAAGCATTAACAAGCATTTGCAATCAAACAAGTAACAAGAATAACACCAACTAACATTATCAAGCAACAACAAGTATTCTATAAGCATTATAAGCATTCTATAGGCAACATAAGCATTATATAAGCAATATAAGCATTCTATAATCAATATAAACATACTATAAGCAATATTCTATGAAAACACACAAAATCACAAAAATGACCCCAACTTCAAAACACTAGTACTTTCAAACGAGCCACGAGCTTTGGAAACCGACTTCACCAATCCTCCTAGGTCACCATAAGGCACGTCTAAAGACTCCGAAACCCTACTTTACCCTAGAATTCACGCAAAGTCCCAATTTCCCCCTTTGCTCGTTTGAACTACAACTGTATCAACCAAACACCCAACCAATGTCATAATCGCACCAAAAGTGCTTCCATGGCCTCCCGAAACAATGCCAACACGCAAAACGAGAAAACGCTAAACTCGACCTAAACGACCCCGACTTTCACTAAGCCATTTTTCTCCGTTTTTTCATTACACATTCCAATTAAATCACACATTTAGGCATTCTAGCATATCTAGCACATTTCTACATCAACGTACAGCATAACGGAGCAACTTCATCGTTTCAAGGGTTTACTATTTATAAAACACTATTCATTAATCAATTTAAATTGCAATCTCAATATTTAACTGCAGAAAATGATAAAAAGCTATAAATACATGTTCTACAATCAACAAGGAACATTCTTTAAGCAACAAAACGATTAAAACAACAATCTACGCATAAAATCCAAAAACCAAAGTTTAGATACAAATATTTCAAATGCGCAAATAACGATGAAACCCTCACCTTAGACGCTCCTAGACGCTAGGAAAACCTCGTAGAGTGCCTCGGAAACCACCCCGCACAAGCCCACGCGAAGAATCAAAGATTTGAAGTTGAGATTTTCTTTTTTTCTCCTTGTTTTTTTTCTGCCCTTTTGTTTCTGTTCAGCTCTGATTTCAGCCTTTTTATTTTTATTTTGTGCTATTATAATGCATATAAGTGACACAAAGTCAAATGGTCAAGGCTCCCTTGGTCAATGCTAAGTAAACATGGTCAAAGTAGTTCATTTTGTGCATTTTAAAGATAAAACAACTATGGAAATATTAATTCTAGCTAGCAACAATTAAAATATAAAATTTAAGTCATCTAAATACTAGTTTTCACTATTTGTCGAGGACTAGAATTCATTTCCTAACTATCTCTCTCGATATGCAATGCACGTTGCGACAACAAAGAAGTAACAATTAATTCTCAAAGAATCTAAGAAATATATCATTTTTGGAAAGCATCATAGTTTAAAATTTACTCCGGCTCGGAGTTACTTTTCTAATTTATTTGAAAACCGAGTGATTTTAACGCAAAACAACCAAAACCGATTATTAAAGTAATCAAAACAATCAAGATAATCAATATTCATTTAGACTGATCAATATTCATTTAGACTGATTGGTCAATGCTAAGTAAACATGGTCAAAGTAGTTCATTTTGTGCATTTTAAAGATAAAACAACTATGGAAATATTAATTCTAGCTAGCAACAATTAAAATATAAAATTTAAGTCATCTAAATACTAGTTTTCACTATTTGTCGAGGACTAGAATTCATTTCCTAACTATCTCTCTCGATATGCAATGCACGTTGCGACAACAAAGAAGTAACAATTAATTCTCAAAGAATCTAAGAAATATATCATTTTTGGAAAGCATCATAGTTTAAAATTTACTCCGGGTCGGAGTTACTTTTCTAATTTATTTGAAAAACGAGTGATTTTAACGCAAAACAACCAAAACCGATTATTAAAGAAATCAAAACAATCAAGCTAATCACTATTCATTTAGACTGATTAATTTAACTATTTCCAGAATATTTTAAGAATTATAAAGTTAATATTAAGCTACAAATAAAAGTTAATATAAACATGTAGTCAAATACAATTAAACACTAACATTTAAGGTAACACTTAATTAATCACAAGAAAAGAATTTCAATTACTATAATTATTAGGAATAGGTAATAATCTTTTAATTATTCAATTTACAACTACTAAGTGCTTCCAAGAGGAATATTAAGATAGTGCAAGTTGGTTGATTTAACTAATTAAACAATTAATCAAATGCAGTCAAGTGCTATTAAATGCATGCAGGGTTCGGGTTATCACACTAGTAAACTGTAAAAGGGTCTTGCTTGGTATAATATAAGCAGATGAATTAGTCAGAATTCGCTCAGATGTGACCTCTTTGCTCATTTTCGGTTGCTTGACTCAATAATGGCCTCTCAAAGTCATTGACTCTGTATTTATGTGAGAGCGATAGAACTCCTTTTTTGACCTCCATCACCTCTGAAACTCAGCAAAGCAGTCTGCCTTTCTTTCAATGCTTTAAGATGGAAGTTGGTCGAGTGCTGTAATAGGGGAAGTCCAGACGGACTTGATTGCTTATTTCATTCTATCTCTGCTCCTAGAAACAAATCAAGATCAAGGATCTTAAAAAGACAGAGTCAACCGATAGATCAAAGAGTCACAAACCTTGCTGCCACGTAATCAATGAATGTTGTCCCACTTTTATGGCTTTAGCCCGCTTCTTGTTACCTTGTTACTATAAAAATTGCTTGCGTATAGAATGGGATCCAGACTAGAAGGTCAGTTTTTTCCCGAGTATCATTAATAGGTCCACAAACTTTTTTGATAAAAAAGAAAGGATAGGTTCGGGGAGCCCTAATATAATAGAATTGGATCATTCCTCTCATGCCGTGGATGGACTCTTATTCGATGTCAATCGCTCAGCTTCTTTGTTTAATGAAGGCCTATTCCCCCTAAGTGAGACCATTCATTTGTCTTAACTCAGTCTGAAAAGGTAGATTAGCCCTAGATTTTACTCTTTTTGATTTCAAGCTACTTGCGCCTATTATTTATTGGTCCAATGGCCTTACCGCTGGCTGCCCCTCTATTAAAATGTTGGGCAAATGGCGGGGAATTACCCGTATTCAGTACAAGCAGAGTGGAAACTGATCATACCTTTCGGACTTTGGCATTCGCCTGTCACCCGTAATCTAAAAAGACTGACCTTAATAATGTTCGCAATCAGACATTAGATCCAGATCAAAATAATACCCGATATAAGATTCATCTACGCTGGCAAAAGCACTTTCGGAGCAATTGTCCCATCGATGTGAAGGCTTTTTGTTTAAGACTGCTTTTCGTGCCCTTACTTTGGAGTCTATCAGATGCAACAAGGGCTGCAGGAACAAGTGCTTTCTATGGGATGCGATGACTATTTATATATATAAGATAGCGGTAATTAAGCTAGGGTGTTTAGCTTACTTAGTTTACTCCTAAGCACTCACGACACAATTTTAAGATTTGGTATCTCCCGCCACTTTCCTCGTGTAAGAGTTGAGCCCTCACTTCTCCTTCCCCCAACCGGATCTCCTATAGGTTATATTAGAATCTATTATTTTATTGGTTCAAAGCCTATTAATCGACTCAACCTAACTATCACCCGACCAAAGAAGAGTAGTTCTGGAAAACCTACCTCATCTGGCCCATAGGAAGAAAAGGCTTGGTAGTGCTTCAGATGATTGCATATCTTCCTCCTGTCCGCATACTATAGTCGATCAAGCCGGAGGAAGAGAAAAGCTTGAATCCACAGCCGCCAAAAGCAAGAAGATGTGTCAATAATTATAGTTCATCTGGTCGGGGGGGTCCTACTACCCCATAGATGGAATCCCTATATCGATGCTCACCCTCCTAGAAGTATTTTGACCTTTTTCTTTTATTCCTGAGTGGATTTCCTATTTGATGTTTCGGAACAACTTTATTCTAGTACGAATGAGTACGAATGATAACGTACGTTACATTTCAAAGATAAGGACATCGTCTATATAAGCTATAGCAAAAAAGTCAAAGGGTTTGACTATCTCGTCCGAAATTCTTTACTTATCTCTCACCTGTCGATACCGCTCACAACGAGAAGAGCTCGATTACTACCCTTGCCGCTGACCAAAATTTGTTCTTTCTTCATCACGAGTAAAGTCATAAGTAGGTGGGGCCCTCTTTTAGTCTTGAAGTTGAGCTCACTTCCTAACCTTTCTTCAGAAAAAGCATAGCGCGGTCTCTCCTAGAAAATAGGGAAACACATGTTATGGCCACTCTGTTCGCTAGGAATCTCCTTTTTGTTCCTCGTACGCATCTTCCTCAGTCTGGGCATTCCGACCGGCGGGATAGGCATTCATAGAATCAGTTTAGCCATCTGAGGCACCACTATTGGATGAGTTGACCTCACCTATTTCATTTAGATCTGCAGAGACAATTGGAACATAAGCCATACTGGAAGAGGTAGCTAAGCCTGCTGAATCTTGGGAATTAGCATCTATTATCGACCTACGTTGAAAGTCAACCAGCAGCTAACTACTGAGTAAGAAAGGCAGGGTAGGTTTTGTGTAGGCAGAACAAAGGTCGAGAGTCGCGAGTAAACCAAGTAAGTAGTAGTAAAGCCTCGAAAGTGGAAGACCAAGAAGAGTTAGGCACCTTAGCATACCCATACCTTCTATGAAGGGAAAATTTAAAGCGAGAGTGGGACTTCGATCAATAGGTTAGGGACTGGTAGAATCAATCCGGGCATCGAAGATAATATGCAAATTGAACTAGAGAGCTTGGACACAGATGAAGACTTGTTTAGGACGTTGATATATGGTAGTGGTTCCCGTAGATAGGTCTATGGTTGTGCTTGCTATGATGAGTAGATCACTGAGTGCCTCGGCAGCAGTGAATACTTCAACGAAATCCATACTTAGTGCTCCAAAACCCCCATCCTCAAGTTATAGTGTAATGTTCTTCAGTTAATCAACTCAACCAATGCATGCCCCTTCTGTATTCAAATCCCGAGCTAGCCTTAAGGGCAGGATACGCGTCCATTGAATGAGTTGACTTACTTGTTTTATACGGATTTGCAAGGGCAGCTGGACCAGCAGGGGTGGCTAAAGCCATTAAATCTTGAAAATTGGCATCTCTTGTTATTATTAGAGTTTTGTATCAATCTCTTCTTGGAATTGACTTATCTAAGGGGATCTACAACTGCGGGGGAAACACCTTCCCATGTTGTAGAGAAAACACTTTTTTAGTAAAGAGGATAAACGAAAGAAAAAGGCCCTTTGATAAGATATATAAAGTAATTCAAATGTTATATATAGACCATGGTCATATCCCTGATTTTTAATAGAAAAGGTTGACCAATATGATTAAGTTTAGTATTTATTCAAACTAATATTGGCTAAAAGTTCCATACTGTATGCGGCGTGACCTACTTCTATTTTCACTACTTAAAGGAGAAAGTCTGTGAGTCCACGATATAGCACGGGGGTGGAAATAGTGCTTCGTTTTAATGAAGGCAATTGAGCCTGTTAGCGGTCGCTAGAATTCTTGCTCATGCTGGGCAGTAAGCACTGATCCTAGCCTGGAAGCAGCCCTTTTTCATCCTTTCTGGGATAATTCCACAGTATCTGTTGAAGAATAAGTGGGCGACTCATAGGTAGTGGCTTGGTTAACGGAACCCACCGGAGCTGTAGCGAAATCGAGTCTTCATAGGGCAATTATCACAACTTATGGCCCCAAACCTGGGTGATCTATCCATGATCAGGTTGAAGCTTGGGTGAAACTAAGTAGAGGTCCGAACCGATTGATGCTGATGAATCTGCTGATAAGTTGTGGTTGGGGGTTCATTGCAGTGATAGGGAAACAATTAGGGGAGTTCATACAATAGAAAGAGATATTTATATGTTACCATTTCATGTGAGAAGACAGAGTTTTGGAAATGAGCTTACATGCAATGGTTGATTGCTTTCGTCATTATGCAGTGGCATGCCAACAAGTGGCACAAAACTTTTCTGGATATGGAGCAGGGTGTTAAATTGGGAATCCAATGGTTACGCAGGTATTCTTATTTACTACCAAAGAAGGGATGGAGGTGGCGACCAAGGGATATAATGAGTGGCTTAAGAATACTCGGGGCACCTAGGAGTAGGCGATCGATGTTCTCGCTAAGGGGTCCAAATAGAGGACTAGTGTCCCTTCTTGACTTTCGAGTAAGAGATCTCATGAACTCAAACAACGAGAACTCGCTTGAACTCATGCTTAGCATTTCTTTCGTGTTAGGTGTCACTACTTTCTGGAAAATGGTCCCGCAGATTCTCCTAGAAGTTGACCCCACTTTGGTCTTACAACCAGAGTGAGTGCAAATCCTCAAGAAGGTAATATTGTACCAAGGGTGTCAATTGCTAGATGTGCTCAATGGGAGCATATGTACATGCACTAAGAATCCAGTCCATAACCAAATCGCCAAGGATTTCCAACAAAGGAGCTTGGGGCTCACAGAAGAAACTAAAGCAAAGGCTAGAGCTAATGCTTTTGCGATCGCCTTGGTTTCTACCCTGATGGGAATTATGCTTAATGCTATTATTACTTATAATATAACAGTTTAAGTTGAATCGGGCAGATTGTAACAGAAACTTGTACTTTTCTAATGTTTGCTACATCCGTAAGAGAGAAAGAACGTAGTGCGACTTGATCCCTTTTTGGGTGTACTTTTTTAGAAAGGTCGATTCCTGAACTAAAAGGTAGGCTGCGGCTTTACCCCTTTTCAGAATCAAATGTAGCTAAAAGGCAAGGTCCCTCGCGATAGGGGGAAAGAAGTGTGGGCAAGTAGGCTTCTTTCACTTACTTTTGTTTTGGAGAGAGCATTGTGGAGTAGCAAAAGAAGCACTAAGCTATAGCAGAATTGTCAAATGGCCAACTGTCCCCCGTAGCCAAAGATCTGCTTCATAAGATGGCCCGTTTCATGCTAACTCAACTCATGACGACTCCGATGAATTTATGAAATCCGCGAATCTCACTTAGCTGCCTTAAGGAAGTGATAGCTTTATTCCCGCATTTCTTAGGACCTCGTTCTGAAGAAACAAAGATCGAGCAGTGAGACCCCCCGCCAATCTTAAAGGAAGGGGTCCAATCTGCATATGTTAAGCACCCCACATTTAAGAGAAGCTAGCGTTCGATTCCATGCTTCCCTATGCTATCGAATTTTGGATGATGTCGATGCATACGGATGATCTCTTGCCGCTGTTGGAGAATGAGCTGGGATCTTATCTACTTCGGAGGATGGATGAGGTTAATCAATAGGGGAATTAGCCCTGAAAACAATAAAGTAGACCAATCGATTTGGATTACAGGTTTTCTCCATTGAGAATTGATCTTAACCTAGGCAATTGAAAATAAAATGACTTATCTATTCCCATAAGGCTTTTTCAAAAGTCAAAGAAAGTAAAGGAGTAGATAGATTGGCTCCCTCCCGCTAGAATAGATAAATGCACCTTGGTTTTTTTGGATAACAGATCACTTCCTGGTTTACAGTTGTAGTGGCAACCAAGTCCAACCGACTAGCCAATAGATGGAATAGAGTATGCTATGAAAAAAGAACCTTCTTAAATTTCAGGAAAATATCCTGTTTGCCTTTGCTTACCCTTCAGACCTAAAAAGATTCTCTTTTATTTAGTGTCATGACTATCGGCCATGGCCGATAGAAGAGATTAAATTACTAATTACTAAACAAAATAATTATTTGAATTATCACTGGCTCAAAATGCATGTATACAAAAATCTTGTTGGGTTAGGAAAGGGAGCACTAGTAAGAAGAGGCCCTTAGATGTGATACCCCGAACCTGGCATGTATTCAATAGCATTTAAAGTTCATTTAAATTGCATTTTATTGACCTTTCACCTACTTTGACCAAACTAGTTGACTTTTCATCTACATTGACCAACTAGGACAAGGTGAGGATTTTTGAAATGTTTAATAAAAGGCAAACTTGGGATTAGAAATAAAAAAATGCAATGTTAAGTTAGTCAAATTTTGGGTCAACTTTGGAGTTAAATCTGAACCAAATGGGGAAGAGTTAGGTAGCAAATTATATATGGTTGGAAAGCTCTATGAGTCTAGTTTCTGAGGCTTCAAACCGTTCGTGAATTGGAGTTTTCTAGAAGAAGTTATGGCCGTTTTCGTAAGGTCGCGCATAGCTGTTTTGGTTTAGCGGGTTGACCGAATTTTGACCTTTGACTTCTTATCATTTTTTTTTCTAAATAAGCAGAATGAACACGAAAAAAACAGAGAAAAAAAGGCCTGAACCATGAGGAAAAGAAGGAGAAAAAAAGAAAATCTCAACTTCAAATCTTCGATTCTTCGCGTGGGCTTGTGCGGGGTGGTTTCCGAGGCACTCTACGAGGTTTTCCTAGCGTCTAGGAGCGTCTAAGGTGAGGGTTTTATCATTATTTGCACATTCGAAATATTTGTATCTAAACTTTGATTTTTGGATTTTATGCGTAGATTGTTGTTTTAATCATTTTGTTGCTTAAAGAATGTTCCTTGTTGATTGTAGAACATGTATTTATAGCTTTTTAACATTTTCTGTGGTTAAATATTGGAATTGAAATATAAATTGTGTGATGAATAGTAAATTGTGAATAGTAAACCCATGTTTCGATGAAGTTGCTCCGTTACGCGTTCTGTTGATGTAGGAAGATGCTAGATATGCTAGAATGCCTAAATGTGTGGTTTAATTGGAATGTGTAATGGAAAAATGGAGAAAAATGGCTTAGTGAAAGTCGGGGTCGTTTAGGTCAAGTTTGGCGTTTTCTCGTTTTGCGTGTTGACATTGTTTTCGGAGGCCATGGAAGCACTTTTGGTGCGATTATGGCATTGGTTGGGTGTTTGGTTGTTATAGTTGTAGTTCAAACAAGCAAAGGGGGAAATCGGGGCTTTGCGCGAATTCTAGGGTAAAGTAGGGTTTCGGCGTCCTTGGTCGTGCCTTATGGTGACCTAGGAGGAATGGCGAAGTCGGTTTCCAGAACTCGTGGCTCGTTTGGAAATGGTAGTGTTTTGATAGTTGGGGCCGATTTGTGATTTTGCTTGTTATCTTGATATTATGCCTATAGAATGCTTAGGGTTGCTTGATATACTTGTTTAATTGGTGTTATTGTTGCTTATTATTGCTTGTTATGCTTGAAAAGTTAGTTGAATGCTAGTATTGATTGTGATTGCTTGTTATCTCGTTTGTTGTCACTAGTTTGTATTGTTGTGCTATCGCTCGTTTATTGCCTTGTATCGAGTCTTGCATTGCATAGTGTCAGCACGTGAGTGATGGGCCTCTCTGGGTAGCCTCGGGTTGCCAGTGTTGGTTGCTCTAGTTCCGTAGCTATTCCCTCTTCTCGCTTGGGCTGCCTCCCAGGGAGATTTGGGTCGTAGACTGATGGATACTTCCGGGGTATTCCAAACTGGTGTTATAAGGTGGATGCGTGTTTATTGTTATCGTTGTCAACATCAAGTTCGAGATTGATGTATCGCTCGTGAAATGGTACATTGCTCGTATGAGTGAACCATAGCCTTCAAAGTATGGTATAGCTTTGAATGGTTGTGTTAATGCTTTCAGTAATTGCTTATTGTATTGATTATTTGTTTTGATTGCTTATTTATCAGTTATATTGCTTAACTGTCTTATTTGCATTGCACGACTTTCTTTCTCTCCAATTCGATATCTGTCTCGCCCTCACTGAGTATACGTGTTGTGTATACTCACTCCTCACCACCACATTTCAGGAAATGCCATGTTAGTTGGAAAGTTCGTGATTTCGTGAAAGTCCGTGCTTGAAGAGTTATCCTGCGTGCCTATGTGACTTGAGTTGTCAAAGTTGTAAAGTTGTATGCTTTTATGTATTATATGTATTTAATGTTAAAGGGGATGTAATTTAAGTTTCACTAGATTATGTATTTAGTTAATGTAGCTTAACTTCAATGTATATTTGTAATGACAAAGGAAAAGAGATAGAAAGGTATGATAGTCTAGCTTATGATATAGGTTGGTGTAGTTTAATTGCTAAGCTTGAATGTATATTTACTTGTATTTTGCTTGTTGTGAACCAAGGCTCGGATGGCCTTGAGGTGGTTGAATGTTTGGACATGGTATTTGTCCACTTATATGTTGTCGCAGGTTTTACTTTTCGCCTAGAAACAGGGGAGACTCCGTCCATTTTCCCTGAAAATTTATGCCCGGGTTTGGTTTGGGTTGTGTTTAGATCGATTGATAGAACTTCCGGTCTCGAAAGGGATCGGGGTATTACATTAGAAAGATTAACTTGTTAGAGCGAGGAGATTGGCAGAACTGAGAGTCCTACTACTCTTATCTACGGTATAACTTTTCAAACTCTTATCCAATATATCCTTGGGAGGCTTGCTATCTATGGTATCCTCGGTAGGACGATTAATGGCTCTCACCTAGCTATTTCCCAGTTTTGATCCTATTCGATCGTATAGAATGCTACTATATACCTTAGCTATTCTGCCCTATCAAAGCCCTCTAGGGCAAGGGGATGGACGGACAACAACCCCTAAGGGAAAAGCAGAAGCATAAGCACTTAGACTAGATGTCATCCGATATGCGACCAACTGTACTAGTAAACTACCTTGGCTGGTGTTGGCGTATCGTTTCTAGCTCAATCAAAAAAAGTTTGAGTGAATCTTCCGCAACACCCCCTTCCTTCTAGCTCTTAGCTCGTGGGTACAGCTCATTTCATTGTTGGAAGTTTAGATTCTTTATCTTCCATGGTTATTAGTTGTTTTGGAGACTCCACCAGTTAGAGTAGTCATTCCTTAATTAATAGTAGTTTGGAAGGTTTCCACCTGATGGAGTTGAGAAGACTTGGCTAAAAGTAGGCAAGGCTTTCCATGTTGGTTCCCACGATATACCCTGTAGTAATGGTATTTGGGAAACCCAGGGAATATACTATTTGAATAAGGTTGGCAGTGCTGACTGCAATCGGGCACAAATTGGTCTAATTGACATAGACCTCTTGTTAGGAGAATTTAGTAGGAATAAAAACATGAATGACTCCCTCTACCAAAACGAAATGCTATTCATATGTCAGTATCCCAAAATCTTCTATGTTGTCACGAGCAATTCAGATTCTATCACAACGGATTTTTCCTCATACGGATCTAAGCTCTCGAAAGTGCCTTTCTTCCCTTGGTTTCAGGAGAGATCCGGCACATCTTCTTTGTAAATCATATGACTTCCTCAAAGTTGAGGTTCTAAAGCCGATAACCAATCTGCGACTCTTTTTTTCAAAGTATCAACACCAAAAGGGGAATTGTCTTGTCTGATACAAAAGAAGCTCCGGTGCTCTACTTTTGACGTGCAAAAATGAAAACATTTAGCCGGTTCAAAAGAATAAATAAGATAAGGTGATTGATAAAGCAATCAAACTCATAGGTGTGGAAAACAAGCTGTATTGCTAAAGGCAGGCAGCTTCACACCAAAAAAGGGTATGTACTCTGGGGATTCTCTTTGGAAACTTTGTAAAAGTGCCTCCGGCAGGAAGGTCTTTGTCTATAGCCTCTTTGACTTTAGCTTTGACCTTTTCTCTAGGGCTTGTCAAAGTTTTGGGCTCTTCTTTCCGCCCTTTTTCCTGCTCGTACTTTGGTATTCCCACCTAGCCATATTCATCATTTCCTTAGTGCCTTTCGCCATCTCTACTTCTGACTCTTGGAAGGAACTGCTATCTGATTTAGGAACTTGGGATCTTGTACCCTTAGCCACTTTGCGGGTGGCTTCACTATCCTCGTCCAAGGAGCCTCAACTCAGGGCAACCTTTCTTGCTCGCTTTGCCACTTTCTTTCATTGTCTTCGTTTAGATCTTTTTACGAGTTGCTAAGTATAGGGTTGTGTGACTGGGCTTAAGAAAGGGAAGGACCTGCTATTCAATAGCGATTAACTAGCTGCTCACTTGAACAACCAAACAACTTTTCTTTCAAATCAAAAGTAGCCACTAGTGGAGTTAGCCAATTCTATTTCTATCCATTACGGGCATAAGTTATTCAATCGGCTTCTTTTATAAGAAGTTGTCTCCAGTTAGCCAGCCAGCAGGAGCTCGTTTATGACTCTCAGGAATCAGTCAATCTTGCCACACTTCCTCCAAGGAGGGGAGGGCATAGGAAATCTACTACACCACCATTGTTTGAGCTTATATTGCTCATTAGCATCACTAATATCTCTCCACCCATTGGTTTATCCTGCGATTTCTCTTTACTGAACCTGGCCAAAGGATTCGTTTTCCAATGTATTGGTTGACAGACCAGTTTACCTTAAGGGTTATTGATATGAGGAAAAGGAAGAGTTTTATTTTTTTGCTTATAGCATTAGGACAGAATGCTACCAAGGTCATGATAACTGTATTATAGTTCCACTAACATGCATACCTATGAAGCGGATCAATTCAGAAAGAGAGTGAGAATGCTTGGCTAAGTAGTGATGTTGTCACACTGAAATGTAATGAATGCCACTAATTCTACTATCAGCTTGCTTCTCCTAATGCCAACACCAATCTGAAGGTCGTTTACGCGCTTAACTTGTATTGGCAACGTCGGCCTATCTATATCCAACGTGAAAGACCAATTTCTTAGTTAGAAGGAAGGCATTCTCAAGACATAGCTTTCTAATCCAAAATCCCAGCTATTACCTGGTGACCTAGTCACTACTCTTTCTAACAACTGCTCAGCTTCCTAGGGCCTTGTGAAGTTGCTACCCGGAAAGACCAATGGCAATGGTTTCCTTATAAATAAAAGGTGAAAAGTCTTGTAAAGGAAGCACATACGCTATTCTCTTAAAAGAATCGGTAAATGCATATTCCTAGACTATCCAATTCCTATTCCTCGAGCTAGAAGGAAGACCTTTTATGTACCACATTCCATCCCCTTCGAGAAGTCATTCAGATTGGCCAACCCTTTCCTCAGTCGCTTTAGCACGCTTTCTGCCCACTTAGAACAAGGGTGATTCTTGAGATAGTGACTCCCACAGTATTTGATTAGCCCAAAAGCTTATCCTCAATCCTAGAAATGTGAGTCATAGAGCAAGTTCCATAAAGTGAAAGAGGTGACGTCATTGTAATGTAATAAGAGTTCAAAATAGAATGATCAGCTTGAGTTAACACCTTTCGTTCACTAATACTGGTAGAGTAGGAAAAAGTGGCAATGCCTAATGGAATGTATACGCATGCGAGCTTGGTTGCCAAGTATAGTAATGATAGCAATTTCGTCCCTTTCATCTAAAAATGAATAGGTTAAAACAACAATTTTCCCCTTACTACTGTTGGAACACTTGAGTTCAAGCTTGAAGAAGTTCAGTGCGATAAGAGCTTACACCGGTCAAAGGTTGCCGGCCCCGCAAGGTATTATTAAAAATCTTTTTGGTCCCGTCGCTTTATCG
Source organism: Ehretia macrophylla (assembly GCA_037974665.1). Classification (NCBI taxonomy): domain Eukaryota; kingdom Viridiplantae; phylum Streptophyta; class Magnoliopsida; order Boraginales; family Ehretiaceae; genus Ehretia; species Ehretia macrophylla. The sequence goes on from CM075772.1 coordinate 40,203,927, forward strand.
CTCATATCAACAGATTTCCTTTTGAAATAGAAAAGTAGAGTTCTACCCTTGTTCATTCAGTCAAATCGGATCCGTCACGAGATGGATAATATAAGCTAGGTTTCGCCAGACAATTGTGTTTCTCTCCCGAGAGGATTACTCCCCCCTTGGCCTAGCCTAACCCTAACAGTTCTATAGCCTCTACCTATTGAGTTGCTTCTCTTGGGGTTCAAGAGTTGCTTTCAGCACTAGGACTTCCATTATATATTGGACAGAGTGCTGCTTTCACAGCCCTTGATTGAGATCAGAGTCTCATCACGAACTCATAAAGATGCTGATCAACCTCTCTTTAGTAATAGGGAAGTTTATGACTAATAAACTTCCTGCAATTTAATTCCCTTAAGCACTTCAGGCCAGCCCTATGGGTTGTCCTGTGATGAAGAATCACTTAGAAGATGAGAATGAAGCTAGTCACGAAGCTTAGTCATAGGTGACAGTCTGATCCCGATGCCACTATTGCCTATTGGCTTTACTTTAATAGAATATATTCGACTGTAAGTGAAGCGACCCTTGACTCTGAAAAAGAAAAGGGCAAGCAAGGCAAAGCAAAGACAGAGCTTAAATAGTTCCCTCCTCAACAAGTTAGCGCATAGCGCGATGCACTAGTTTTGAGGTCATCGATGAACCATGTTGGCTTCGTCAGTAGGGCACCTCAAGAGTCCTGCTACTCTTACCTCATTTCCTTGCCTCGGTGTCTTCTATGCGAATATGCTATACTACCATCAGTATCAAAGCGTCGCACTTCTAGGTCCGCAAGCAAGGGCGGTGGGGAAGAAAGCGCATTGCGTGATTCGTCAAGCTGTAGGGTGAGTAGGATTACTGAAATATTGACTTACGCGGGTCCAACTGACCAACCAAGCATTAAGCAGCGCACATAGGAAAGTCGGTCCAACCTGTAATATCCTTCTTGATTGATCTTAGTATCGAATCGACAAATTCAACGCTTTAGCTTTAGCCTCATTTTTCGATCAAGAGAACGTCAGTTTAAGATCCCATTTGAATTAACAAACAGGAGCCCTCTTTTTCTATAAAAAATGGGAAGGTTACTGATTGACATGCCAGCAGGGAAGCGAGAAAGAAGGCTAATTTCACTGTTTGCTAGCTAGTGGCATTAGCGTCTGACGCTGGTACGAAGAGTAGAGCGAAGGTCAGTGGGGAGAGACTTTCTAGACTAGATATTGAGTACTATTCTAGAATTGGGGAAATAGTGATTCGCTCCTAAGCCTAACTCAAACTCATTCAGAAAGTCTAGCTCGATCGATCACATGTTAGTTGACCCCAAAAAAATCAGAGAATTGCCTCCTTGAGACCCAAAATGCATCCCTTCTCTTGGGTCTGGGCAAGTAAGTTTAGCTACTTTCCCTGTCAGTGGATCTTAATAAGACGTAAAAAAAGATTACTTCGCTTGTTCCGAAGAGGCCAACCAACGTTCTAAAAGTGGATTTCTATGGGGGGAAGCGTCTGAGGATGCCTAGTCTAAGAGGTTGCTTTCGAAAGTCCATTCCCCTGCTAGCCCAAGGCAGCCTTAGAGAAAGATGGAAGCCCCCCCCCAAGAGTAAAGAGAAGACAGGCCAGTAAAGTCAAAGGCAAGGTACTGCTTCTCCAACTCCTTTAGGAAAAGGTGTTCTATCTTGACCAAACTATGCATGCACGGGGAAAAAGCTCTAGTGGCTTTCAAGGTGAAAGTTGCTTATTTCAAAGTCAAATCTCTCTCCCCTTCTCCGGCAACTCTTAGCAATACAGTAACAATAATAGTCATACTCCAAATCAGAATATTATTGAAATCCCAATAGTCAAGATCTCTCCTCTACACCGCTCTCTCCTGACTGAACTATTGGTGGAAGGCCTAACGATTGCTGTTGAGAAAAGGAATTGTTTGATTCAGACGATTCATTCACATTAGATGCAATGCAGGATAGAGGCTATTTGAAGGAAGAATGCGCTCTTAGTAGTAATCCCTATCCTATGCAGAAGATGATATGTGGCATTCAACTGAATAAAGATGGCATGAAGACGATTGCTGCTCTCATTGCTTAGCTTGTGGGAAACTAGCTCTTATAAGAGAAACCTTTCTCTTATTTATATACGATGCTATGTCTGAGAATCCAAGATCAGACTTATTTTTGTCTTGCTCTTGCCTTGTTAATGGACGAGTAAGAAATCTTTTTCCCTTGCTGGTGTCAGGTGCAGATGGAATTGAATTAGAAGACATAAAATCTATTTCATCAGCTCTGGGGCTTTCAGGAAGAGAAGTAGGCAAAAAGCAACTCTCCTAACCGGTACTGGGGGTGGTGTCATAGACGTAAGCATTGTTGCTGGAAGGAGTAAGGACTCAAAGCCCAAAGTCAGTTGCTGGTGGTTCATTAAGTTAATCAAATTCATCCAATAAGTAAGAAGATGCACTAATCACACCTGATGTACGCTTACTTTCACAAGTAGTCAAAGAGACTTTCGTAAACAAAGTGTGCAGTTCTCACCCTCAAGTCAGTAGTCATTGCGAGTATGGGGGTCATAATTTTCCTTGATCTAGCACTTGTTCATGCATCTGTCACCGTTGCAGGTAAAATTACAGAGGAATGAGGAGGGGCAGGGACGGAGACGGAGCTTCTACCTTACTATAAGTAATTCATCCATGTCTGCGTTGTCTATCCCAGATTTAACCGAACCTAAGCACTTTCTGAACAGCCTTGATTGAGGGAGAAAGCCCTTTCTAGGGTAGGAGTTTACACGGAATATAAGGGAGAACTTTGGCTAAGCTAAAAGACTCAAAAAAGGTCTTATATTAACCCTCAGAGAACTGAAACTCCCTTTAGGGAGAGAATTGGCTACTTTTCTTCTCGTTCGATCCGTGCAGTCTAAGGCAGTAGACTCGGTATCTAAATAAAATCGCCACACTTCCTTCATTGTTTTATTCATGTCTGGACTTCCCGAAAAAGGTATTTCCCTACTACTTAATAAAAGAAAGTTAGTTTTAACTAAGCATAAGTCCTTTACTTTCGAATGATTGCTAAGCCTCTTTATTACTACTAGTGGCATTTCTTTAAGAGCGCATTCCTCCTAACTTCCAATAGCTTCTCAAGCAGCCGCATCTTCTCTTTCTTCTTCCCTAAGCCTACCTTTTTGCTACAAGATTAGTCAAGCTAAAAAAGATGATTCTCTGAAAGGGACCTATCTTAGTTTAATTATATCCATTAATCGGAAAAATGCAGGACATAAGAGTAACGTGTGTTCCAGAGTGTCAACTTAACAATTACAATACTTAAGGGTGGAATGAACGTTGATACCCCTATAGTATAGAGAGGGCAGTGAAGCTTTGGTAGAAAGGTAAGATAAAGCCGCTTCCTAAGTCACTCAGGTATGGCTTTGGTTAAGTAAATTGACTCCATCTTCATCAATAGCCGACGGTAGGCATAATCTGCATGATTCAAGTCTTTTGTGCATCACCTCAGTGATGCTCTTCGCAAGATCCTTTTTAAAAGTGACTAAAACTATTTCCTTAGAAAAGGGTCTCGTTCTGTCATTTTTTAGGGTGTAATAAGCCTTATCTAGCTAGATCCTAAGATCTCGATCCACGACTTAGTAATCCGCAGACACTTCATACGAAGCCGAATCCTGTTGAATCAAGAGAATCCACTGATCCTGGTAGGTAAGGGAAAAGCATATGGAATTCAGAAGACCGATTTACTAAGCTTTTTTAGCAGGACAAAAAGATGTTCTTTCAGCCCTAGTTCGACTCAGGTCTCGCTATTGCTTTATGGTTGTGCCATGCAAAAGGTTAGAATAATACATTTTTGTCATAGAATCTAAGAGTGAAGAGACCCAGGGGCATGGGTCCCGAATGTTTGAGGATGTGGTGGACTTATTCATCATATAGTAGCTGCACCAACGCCGTGCTTGATCGAGTTGATTAACTTTTCTCAGCGGTGAGAAAAAGTGTTTACAAGCTTGTTTGATAGAATAAGCATATTAATAAGGGTTTTTTTATAGAACAATCAATAAGATAACCAATGGCAAGAACTCTAAGTAATGGGAGGACTTTGAAGCAATAGATTGATAAGAAGATTTAAATAACCCGGTATTCTCCGACAAGAGTGAGCAGGGAAGAGCTGGAATTCCGGTCTTTGGCTAGTGATGCGCCTTTCTTCTATTCTCTTATTAGAAATCCTTCTTTCTTGATGTCTGCCTATTCCTTCCAGGCAAGCATAAAAGTACAGGCAGGAAGGTGTAGGAATAGTAGACGAAAAGGGAAGAGAGACCGAGGCTAGGCTAACTTCATTGTTCCCCTTTTGTTCAAGGTGCGGATTACGGTTTCATCAGACTCAGAGTACCCACTTTGATTCACTGTAGAGAGTAGGGAAAGGGATGATTGCGTCCACCCAAGGAATCATAAGTCGTCCTAGCCTAAGGGGTAAGGAAAGAAGTGATCCAAAATAGGGAACTTTCGCTATAAGAGAAGTTCAAAGTAGTGCTCTAGTTGCTTGGACCGGTGCTTGGCTTAGCAGAAAGCTTGACTCTTTGGAAAAACGCCTTTTCGCTCCTCTCATTCAAGTAGTTAGTTGGCATTGGAGATCAGCTAGAGACCTTTCTCAAGCCCTTTTAAGCGACGTTATCGGCTTTTTTCGTGCCTTTAGCCTAGCACACCACGACTTTAGTTGATGCTCTATATCTATAGAACCCTTGGCTTTCCCGGCCTCTTGGCTGCTTTCCTTACTTTAGTCTATAAAGCTCCTGATTCTAGAGAGAGTTCCCCTGTTTTGTCCCTAGGCATCCTCAATCAAAAAGTGATTATACCCCAATGCCTAATAGGAGAGAAGTACAAGCCACAAAATAAGCCCATGAAAGCCCCGTCGTACCTTCTTGCTTCAAAATGGTGCTTCCAAAAGCTTCCTTCACCGTGGAGGCAACTACTAAACTGACTTTCTTAGCTAGGATCCCTTCTATGAAGAGGATTTCCTCAATTCACTTACGAGAGAAGAAAGAGTTATGCACTTATTAACTCTTCAGATTGACTTAGTTGAGTAGTGTTGATCTCACCTTCTCATTCCTGTAGCGAGTGCCCTCAAGGGTGTGTGATGAAGTCTCTTCTTTTCTGTGTTGGCTTGCAGCCTCTTGGTAGATATGGCACTCACTTAACTTCTTTCTTCTTGCACCCTCGGCGATTGAGAGTACCCTTTATGTCATTCAATCTAAGAGTGAAGGGACCCAGGGGCATGGGTCCCAAACGGTAAGATATTAAAGTCTCGATTCTAGTGGGAGTGAGGGAACGGACTCATAGCTCACTCCCCTACGCTTTTAGGACTAACAAATACTGATTATTATCATAATAGAAGGACATTCACTATGTCAGAATGATCAATATAGGCATCGGGAATAGAGTTGGAAAAGATGGAGAGTGGAAAGGCTTATGGTGGATACCTAGGCACCCAGAGAGGAGGAAGGGCATAGTAATCGATGAAATGCTTCAAGGAGTTAAAAATAAGCATAGATCCGGAGATTCCCGAATAGGGCAACCTTTCGAACTGCTGCTGATTCCATGGGCAGGCAAGAGACAACCTGGTGAACTGAAACATCTTAGTAGCTAGAGGAAAAGAAAGCAAAAGTGATTCCCCTAGTAGTGGTGAGCGAAATGGGAACAACCTCAACCGTGAAAACGGGGTTGTGGGAGAGCAATCAAAGCATCGTGTTGCTAGGCGAAGCTGGTATGAAAGATCTTCTTTCTTCCTAACTCCCTTTAACTTCGGGGAAAGTGAATGGTGGGCCAGTGAATAAATCAAGTAGACGAGGATGGCATCGAATTATGTTGGAGGAAAGGACAATGTGCAGGAAGAATTGGACAAAGAAAGACTGTTTGCAAGGTTTTTGCACCTTACTCAATAGGAAAGATACCCACTAGCCGGCAAAAGAAAGCCCTTTGAGATACAAGAAGGGGAAGGAAATGAAGTGACATCGTGCCCTAAGGCAATGAACTGAGTGACCTATTAGGCTATGTCCTTTCGTGCAGTGCGAGTTAGGTTGAATTTATCCTTGAGATTGGACGCAATAAGGAATAGAACTCCGAAGCTTTGGTAGTGAAAGAATATAATTAGTGCGGAGCTTTACCTTATTTAATTTACTGTTTTGCCTACTCTAAAGGGAAGACAAGGTGATTTATCATTGACCATTCATTCTGTAATGTTCATAAAGCCCTTCCCCTTCCTCCTTGTAACTCCCTCGCTCCCCACGTGGAGCCCACGCGGAGTCTCACGGGACACGTCACTACCACAATATTGTCCGCTATTGGCAGTCCCTGGCCCGCAGGCACAGGTCCCTCACGGCTTTGTTTCTCCCACGGTCTCCCATGGGAAAAGGCCTTGTGGCTAATACAAGGAACTAAGCCCTTATATCCAGCTCTCTCATTTCCAGGACTTCTGATGTGGGATTGTGTTCCCATATTCCACCCCCTTAAGGAGCCCCACGCCCTCGCGGGCACGAGCACAAAGGAAGACTGGCTCTGATACAATTTGTAACGCCCCCGCTCCCTACGCGGAGTCTCACGGGACATGTCACTATCACAATATTGTCTGCTATTGGAAGTCCCTGGCCCACAGGCACAGGTCCCTCACGGCTTTGTTTCTCCCACGGTCTCCCATGGAAAAAGGCCTTGTGGCTGATACAAGGAACTAAGCCCTTATATCCAGCTCTCTCACTTCCAGGACTTCCGATGTGGGATTGTGTTACCACACGCATCCTCACTCAGAGACTGTCATCCAAGTTGCACTTCGGGGTTAGAGATAGAAAGCCGGTTATAGGGCCAAAGCGCTCTACGGACTGCTCATGGACGAAGCTTTGCTGGATTCCACTAGAAAAATGGAAATCGTATGTGTTAAACATATAACTATCCTTAGTTCTTAGCCTAGATCCAACACGTAATTGACTCGAGGAGAAATGGCCCCTTCGGATCTATTATTCTATCGAATAGCCCTTTTTAAATTGTCGATTTCGGTTGAGCTCTAGAAAGATTGATTCCAAAACCACAACTGTACACCACCAAAAGAAAGGGTTATTTTTTCACATATTTACAAGTTTCCCCCAGAACCGGTGGAAACTAGATCCTCCTAGATCCTCGAAGCCTTTTCTTTTTCTTTTTTCTTCCACCCATAATACAAGATTATAACTTACCTTTGACATTCCGCCCCTGTGATCCCAACCTTTTTTATGGAGGGGGCCAACCGATCTCACGACGATGATTTATCCACATACTTCAATACAAGAGCAATTAAATAAAGCTCAGTACAACTCACTTTGATCAAATAGCACTCAGGTATAGGATATCCAGCGGAAAGGTAGCCCTGCCCATTTCTTTACCCTAGTACGCACAAATCTAGCTCATAGCAAGCAGTACTACCGAATTCAGTTACTTAGTACATAGATTTGAAAACAACTTAACATAGGAAGTCACATATCTTTTCTTAGCCTCTCCTTACCTATTTCACTTCAAACGAAATCAGAATGCGATAGAATTTCTTAGCTAGATCTGGGCTACCATGTTCCCTCAGACAAAAACAATAACACCTAGACCTGCTGTTTGTACTCACAAAGTAGGATCAAACTTAGTCTACTAGAGACGGAGGAGAGCAAAAACAAAGTCAAAGGAGGAATCTATTTTTTTTAGCATTTTAAGGCTGGTTGACAACATCCAATGTCTCCCATGAGGGTGCAAGAAAGTCGTATCTTTTTCTAGGCGGGGGTATAGCCATTTTTAAACACATTTGAGTTGGTGCTCACTTGTAGGAAGATTCCACTCTCTGAAGTAAAGTATTTTTGGAGATCCTTCAAAAGAGGTTGGGATTAGAGTTTCAATTGGCTATGCTTTGGTAAAATCGTTACCGACTAATATACTTACTGAGACAGGGCATGCTCTCCCTTCTTGGTATCGAGAGAAAGAAACAACTTTCGGAGGGCATGAAAAGCTTTCTTTTTTGGGGGTCAACGGAGAAATTCATACATATTTTACGGGAACCACAAGGAAAGCCGAAATCGCTGATCCAGCAATGCAGGTGATACCTATGTTGAGATTACAGAGTGGGTCAAATAAAGGATGATACAGATGGGCCTCGCCCCAGGATACACAAGCGCGCTCAACGTCCTATATCAATGAGTATCGATTTCTCGCTAAAGAAAAGTGGCTTAGATCGAAAGTTTGGAGTATTCAATGATTAGCTTAGCCCGCCGATAATCCCACAAATGAAGTAAGAAAATAATAGTACCAAAACGACTCGCTCATTCACAATCAGACATTTTGACACTAGCCAGAGCATACTACAACAGCAATGGGAAATTCCAATAGTAGCTAGTATAGAACTGGAAAAAGCAGTTTCATTCTCAAATAATTTTCTTATATATTTCTCAATAAATCAATCTAAAGCCAAATTCTCAACCTCGAAATTATTATATCAAAGTGCTTCGAATCTGACTTAGGAATAGTAGCAAGGACTAGAAGGGAGGCTTTATGAGCAAGAAAGAACGAGGCATGAATTGAGGCCTTCCTGGCTGGCCTATCTTGTGTTTCGCGGAATCACCGGTGACTGCTAATGTCACGGCAGGATCACAATGAGCTGGCGCTCCATAAACTAATTCCTTAGCAAATGAATACGCATTATACTCCCAGCAGCATATTGGCCGGGCCGTCCTCCTAAGCCTAATTCCTGAAAGAATGGAATAATTCAAAGGCTATCTGTGAGTGAGGAAGTGAATCAGAAAACTGGGTATTCCTACTATGTCTAGATTTGAATAAGGGGCCTATCGCGGATAAGTAAAAGCTTGCTACAGAAAGGAATTAAATTTGGTTAGCTTGGTAAAAAGAAAAAATGACTCCATCATTAGTGGCCAAGCCAAGAAGAATAGAATCATCACGTGCATGGATGAGTGAGAGCTCAAAGCGTAGTGGATTTCTTCCTACTACCATTGGAACCCCCAAACCAAAGGAAAAGATTGGATCGTATACGCACGCTTTGAATACTGGATAGCTAGATCAATCATATTATCTAAAATCGGAAGAAAATGTTAGACGCACTAAACCATCCGCTTCTGCTAGTATTAGATCGTTCGTGCCAAGGAAATAAGTCCCAACGGATTCTTCCTTTACCCCGGAAAGGGATTCGTGTACTGATTGTTTGCCTTACTAGCTCTATTGTTATGGGCATGTCTCACTAGTGGATTCAGTCCTTTCCTTGTAGACTTGTTGTCCAATCTTTTGTACAATCCTTTCTATCTTCTGGGCATCAATCCCATGTAAACAAAAAGGCATTTTTTTTTGTCCAATTCCTCCCTAACACCTTACTCTATTCTGAAAGTGCCACAGGGCATTCTTCCACTGGCCATTGGAAAGATGAATCTCTACCTTTTGAATAAGTTGCCTAGCCTTAGCGGATTCCTCCCTCTAAGAGGGAAAGTGCTATGACCGCTAATACTGCATCCATAGGATAAGCATTCATTTACCTTTCAATACCCTTTCAAAGAGCCTTTATCCCGAAGCATCTTAAGTATGCTACAAAGAAGCATGAATGAAAGGGCTATGCTATGCACAATCAAGACATTCAATAGCAAGCGCTATCAACAGACATGGAAAAAGGGCAAGCCAAGACTTTCACAAGAAAGCTGGACTTTGTGGGTCAAATGGGTACGAAGGTAAGCCATAAAAAATAGGGTATTCACTACCTTACTCCTCTGTGAATTCAATATTTGTCTCGCCCTTATCTAGGTGGTTTATTTGTCCAATCATTCCCTTTGAGAAAGTGCCACAGCCTATTCGAATTCGAGAGCTATTCCTTCTTTTTCGAGTTGGCCTACAGCCTCTTTCTTGGTAGAAATGATAGGGCACTTTCTCTTCTACTGCTAAGAGGGAATTCTTTTGAACTAGGGGATATGCCCATTTTCTATCTAAGAATATATAAATTCCTAGCTTACTTGCGCTTGTCCACCCTATTATAGCAAAGGGAAGAGCTCTGAAAGTCCCCCATCCCCTTCTTTTTTTCCCAAGCCCATCTAAGAGCCTACTTGCTTCTGATCTCTCTACTCTGCTCTTGCAATTCCTATTCATTTTTGTAATGGAATTCCCCCTTCCATGAAAGATGGCTAGCTTCAATTACGTCTATTTAGAAATGGGCAATTTAGCTTAATCCCTTACTCGAGCTGTAATCGGGCTTAACCTATACCCTTATTCTCATTCCTTTCCTTTCTCTTGTGGAACAACATAGCTAGAGCATTCAAAATAGGTATTTCATTTAGTATTTGAAACCTAAGGTTTTGAATGGCTATCATGTCCCCTAACTATTCCATCCAATTTCAGATTCTACACCTCTTAGGAGTGGCCAGCCCTAGGCCTTCGATAAACATATTCAAATGGTCTTCCCGATCCTTATTTTCTTTATTAGTCTGATTTCCCAACTAAGAATAAGTTTTCTTAGGCAAAAAAAAACTTGCATCAATCCGACCTTAAAAACAAGATTTCACAGCAGCTAGACTACGCGAAATACACAATTTTAAGTCGTAGGACTGAGACCGTTTGGAAAAATATGCCTAATTTCCTTTTCTAATTTCAATCGTGCCAGTTTTCTAAAACACCATGTTTTTTGACTTAATTCTGAGCTTACTCCTATCAAAGAGACTGGAATTTGACTTCTTCTTTCCTTGTTTTGATCTCTTACTACTTGATACTAGGAGAATCCAGACAAGTTGCTTGATTGCTTGGTCCAACAATACAGGGTCTTCAAGGAAGAGGTTAGGTGTTAGGGCTTTCTTTATCACAGTCTAGGGACTGCCTTGCTTTTCATAGCCCTAGCTACGCTACCGTAACCAATCGTTAGGTTTCCCATCAGATAGTTCAATCTGGCGACAGAGATAGACACTTTGGATTCAGCAAACTACTTTGCTTTCACATATTATAGAAAGATGGTTACTACATTGATAGAGGCATACAACTATTCAGTTATCCTAATAGTAATAGCCCACAGAACAGTAATTCAGTGATCTTTAACCAATTGAGATTCCACACATCTGATCTTTCCTGGTATTCAAATGGTTTATTGGCGGGCTGAGACTACACAGGGGTAGAGGCCCATGCTAGTAGCACATGTGCTTGCTTGCTATGAGGTAACTCACCCCCGCCTTTTCTTATTAATTGCAGGCTTCTTATCCTTGTCGGGGAGTATCACATTGAGATCTAATCCTGCTTTCGTTGGTTATCTTCGACTGATGTGTGTGGTTCATTCTCATAAGAGTAGCCCACGTCCAATGACTCTTTCAAAGCGCTACGCCCCTGTACAAAAAAGAAAAGAAAGGATGCCTGCACAATTTATACTCCCTTTCACTCTGAAAGTACTCTACTAAGCCTTCTTAGCCAACTATTAGTGGAATCAAAAATCGATCTTAAACATGGTCATAACTTTGTTATCCCATTAGTCAATCTTATGACTTCTCGTCTTTCTGGCTGCTATCTTCCTAAATAGGAGGAGTGTGGTAACATAATCCCACATCAGAAGTCCTGGAAGTGAGAGAGCTGGATATAAGGGCTTAGTTCCTTGTATCAGCCACAAGGCCTTTTCCCATGGGAGACCGTGGGAGAAACAAAGTCGTGAGGGACCTGTGCCTGCGGGCCAGGGATTGCCAACAGCAGACAATATTATGGTAGTGACGTGTCCCGTGAGACTCCGCGTGGGCTCCACGTGGGGAGTGGGGGCGTTACAAATGGTATCAGAGCCAGTCTTCCCTTGTGCTCATGCCCGCAAGGGTGCGGGGCTCCTTAAGGGGGGTGGAATGTGGTAACACAATCCCACATCTGAAGTCCTGGAAGTGAGAGAGCTAGATATAAGGGCTTAGTTCCTTGTATCAGCCACAAGGCTTTTTCCCATGGGAGATCGTGGGAGAAACAAAACCGTGAGGGACCTGTGCTTGCGGGCCAGGGACTGCCAATAGCGGACAATATTGTGGTAGTGATGTGTCCCATGAGACTCCGCGTGGGCTCCACGTGGAGAGCGGGGGCGTTATGAGCCGGGATATGTTTCTCAGTCTGTGGGGTAAAGGTCTAAAATGATAAAGTGTTATTGTGTGATTGTAAGTGAAAATGTTATAGTATGATTATGTGAACTTGGAGTGCTTATGTGTTTAAGTGAATTAGTTTGACATGTCAATCTTGTCTTATGAGAATTGTATGATAGGATATTTGATTGTTATTGAATTGAGTGTTATCTAATCTTATGTGTTATATTCCTGTCTATAAACTGATTTTATATGTTGCCAGCTATTGTAAGTTGTTACTATGCCGCCACGACGTCGTACTCAAGGTCAAGGGGCAGATGAAGAAGCAGCATAACAGGGTCAGCAACCGATGCCTGAACAGTTTATGGCTACTATGACCACTGCAGTTGACTGGATTACTCAGGTACTGCATAAGCAGAGGCAGGAGAGGAATAATAATCCTTAGGGAAATCAAGCTAATCCTGGTGGACAAGGGCATAGGGCTGAGAATAATCAGTTGGAGAAATTCCTTAGGCACGAGCCAAATAAGTTCTTCAGAGAGCCGGATGACGAGGCATCCGATAGATGGATTAACTTTGTTGAGAAATTTACACTGCTTTGAGGTAGACTGACGAGGCAAAGATAGCTTATGCAGCATTCCTGTTTGAAGGCGACGCGGAACAATGGTGGAACACTGTCAGGTTGAGGTGGGACTGTGAGGATGTTCCGCATTTGTGGGATGATTTCGTGAGTGAGTTTCGGGACAAGTATATTCCCGAGATGGCTAGGGAAAGGCAGGAAGACGAATTTGTGAGCCTGAAGCAAGAAAACATGACTGTCGCACAGTATGAGGCTAGGTTTGTCAGCCTGTCGAGGTATATGCCTGAGTTGGTACAGCCAGCTAGGAGGATGATTAATAGGTTTGTTCGTGGGCTGAGAATGGATATACAGCTGCATTTGACTGGGCAGACTTATACTACTTTTCCCGAGGCATTCCAAGCAGCCTCGAAGTTTGAGAACGGAAGGCAGATATGATAGCTGAGAGTAGCCAGCCGAGTAAGAAACAGTACTTGGGCCAGAGTAGCCAGAGTCAGCAGAGGCAATATCAGACTTTTGTTCAGGTTCCGTAGCAGCGTCTGTATCAGCCTTAGTATCAGATTCAGGGGAGACCAACTGCGACTAGACCCCAGCAGGGAGGTACAGTTCTTACCACTGCCAGAGCCCCCGCACCTACGGAAACACTATTGTAAGGAAAAATCAGCAGTATAACTTTTGTAATCGATCGGGGCACGTTGAAGCTAATTGCTGGAGAAAGAGTGGTAAGTGCACTGGTTGTGGGAGCGATCAGCATAGGGTGAAAGATTGCCCTAAGTTTAAGAATGTTCAGGGTCGTACTGGAGGCCAGGTTGTGCAGAACAGGGCTACAGGTGCGGGTCCAGCATAGAGGGTTCAGGCTAGGGTCTTTACACTAGATGCGGAGGAGCTACCCGATACTACATCAATAGTGGAAGGTACATTTCTTCTCAATACTCAGCCAGTTAAAATTTTGATTGATCCCAGAGCTACGCATTCGTTTATAACTCCTGCATGTGCACGATCTGTGAATGTTTGCATTGATAAACTGCCACATAAAGTTGAAATTAGTACGCCTTTGGGTGTGAAATTTGTTACTGAGTCTATTTGCAAATCTTGTGTTATATGCATTGAGGACCATGAATTTCCTGCTGAATTAATTATACTGCCCTTCCATGACTTTGAAATCATATTAGGAACGGATGGTTGGGGAAATACTATGCTCAGTTGGATTGTAGAACAAAAATTGTTTATCTTCAGATTCCTGACCTACCGGTACTAGAGATTGTTGGGAACTGCAGGGCTGCCAGAATACCCCTTTTATCATCAATCATGGCTTCTAAGTTGTTGAATAAAGGTTGTGAAGCTTACCTAGCTTATCTAATTAATCAACCTACTGATAAGTTGAATTTGAATGAGGTTCCAATTGTTAAAGACTTCCCTGGTATATTTCCCGAGGAATTACCGGGTTTACCACCGGATACGGAGATTGAGTTTGTGATTAACATTATGCCGGGCACTACACCAATTTCTAGAAGTCCTTATAGAATGGCACCGGCTGAACTTCAGGAATTGAAAATTCAGCTTCAGAACTTACTTGAGAAAGGGTTTATACAACCTAGTTCTTCGCCGTGGGGTGTGTAACACCCCGATACCTCTCGAGACCGGGAGTTCTATCAATCAATCTAATCACAACCCAATTCCAAGCCTGGGCATAAAATTTTTATGGAAAGACTGACGAAGGCTCCCCTGTTTCTAGGCAAAATGTAAAACCTATAATAGCATATAAGTGGACCAGCACCGTGTCCAACCATACAAACACCTCAAGGCCATCCGAGCCTTGGTTCTCAACAAGCAAACACAAGTAATTATACATTTCCAGTTTAAATGCTAACCTATCTCTTCCCATCTTTGACAAGTACATTCAATCTTGACAATTAAACCATACTAACCTATTGCATAAAATAGACTATCATACCATTCTAACTCTTTTCCTTTGGACATGACAAACATGCATTGAAGTTAAACTATACTAACTGAATACATAAACTAGCTTATCATTCTACCTCAATTACCTAGTTAAATTTAAATTACATTCTTTTTAACAATAAATACATACAACACATGAACATACATCTTTGCATCTTTGACAACTCAAGCCACATAGCACGCAAGGCAACTCTTCAACCATAATCTTTCACGTAACCACGAACTTTTCAGCTAACATGGCATTTCCTAAAGTGTGGTGGTGAGGAGTGAGTATACTCAACACGTATACTTAGTGAGGGCGAGACAGATATCGAGGTGGAGAGGAAGAAAGTCGTGCAATGCAAATAAGACAGTTAAGCAATATAACTGACATGTAAGCAATCAGTATAAACAATCAATACAAAAAACATTTAATAAAAGCATTAACACAACCATTCAAAGCTATACCACACTTTGAAGGCTATGGTTCACTCATACGAGCAATGTACCGATCATGATTTCGATGACTTTAATGATGACGCGCCGACTCACCCACCTTATAACTTCCGTTAGAGTACTCCTGTGATAACCCGAACCCGGCATGCATTTAATAGCACTTGACTACATTTGATTAAATGTTTAATTAGTTAAACCAACTAATTTGCACTATTTTAATATTTCTCTTGGAAGCATTTAGTAGTTGTATATTGAATAATTAAAAGATTATTATCTATTTCTAATAATTATAGTAATTGAATTTATTCTCTTGTGATTAATTAAGTGTCACCTTAAATGTTAGTGTTTAATTGTATTTGACTACGTGTTTATTTTAACTTTGATTTGTAACTTAATATTAACTTCATAATTCTTTAAAATATTCTAGAAATAGTTAAATTAATTATTTTAAATGAATATTGATTACCTTGATCGTTTTGATTATTCTAATAATCGATTTTGGTTGTCTTGCATTAAAATCACTCAGTTTTCAAATAAATGAGGAAAGTAGCTCCGAGCCAGAGTAAATTTTAAACTATGATGCTTTCCAAAAATGATATATTTCTTAGATTCTTTGAGATTTAATTGTTACTTCTTTGTTGTCGCAACGTGCATTGCATATCAAGAGCGATAGTTAGAAAGCGGTTCCTAATCCTCAACAAATAGTGAAAACTAGTACTTAGTGTTTTAATTTTAGTGTTTTAAGTTGTATTTAACTGGAATTGGATTTATGTTACTTGTTTTAGCTTTAAAATGCATGAAATAGGCTAGTTTGACCAATTTTTAAGTGGTTTGACCAAGGGGCTTGACCTTTGACCATTGTCATCTTTTATAATAGTCTAATTAGCACAAAATAAAAAAAGAAAAGAAGCTGTAAACAGTTTTCATAGGGCCGAAAATGGTAGGAGAAAAAAAAAGAAAAATTCAACTTCAAATCACCAAATCTTCGCGTGAGCTTGCACGGGGTGGTTTCCGAGGCATCCTACGAGGTTTTCCTAGCATCTAGGAACGTCTAAGGTGAGGGTTTCATCGTTATTTGTGCATTTGAATATTTTGTGTATTAACTTTGATTTTTGGATTTTATCCGTATATTGTTGTTTTAATTGATTTGAGGCTTAAAGTATGTTCCTTAGCAATCGTAGAACACGTATTTATAGCTTTTTAACATTTTCTGCGGTTGAATATCGAAATTGAAATATAAATTGTTAGTTGAATAATAATTTGTGAATAGTAAACCCTTGATTCGATAAAGTTGCGCTGTTATGCTATCCGTTGATGTAGAAAGGTGCTAGGTATGCTAGGATGCCTAAATGAATGATTTTTTTAGGTTGCGTAATGGAAAAAATGAGAAATATGCCTTGGTGAAAGTCGGGGTCGTTTAGGTTGAGTTTAACATTTTCTCATTTTGCATGATGGCATTGTTTCGGGAGGCCATGGAAGCACTTTTGGTGCGATTATGGCGTCGGTTGGGTGTTTGGTTAGTATAGTTGTAGTTCAAACGAGCAAAGGGAAAAATCAGGACTTTGCGTGAACTCTAGGGTAAAGTAGGGTTTCGGGGTCTTTAGACATGCCTTATGGTGACCTAGGAGGATTGGTGAAGTCGGTTTCCAATGCTCCTGGCTCGTTTGAAAGTAGTAGCGTTTGGTAAGTTGGGGTCATTTTCGTGATTTTGTGTGTTTTCATAGAATATTGCTTATAGAATGCTTATATTTCTTATAGAATGTTTATATTGCTTATAGAATGCTTATGTTACCTATAGAATGCTTCTAATGCCTATAGAATACTTGTTATTGCTTGATAATGTTAGTTGGTGCTGTTCTTATTACTTGTTTGATTGCAAATGCTTCTTAATGCTTATTACGCTTGTTAGAGTTGATTATTGATTGAAATGTTTAACAATTGTTGAATAACGCTTGATATCTTGTTTATCTCCTCTGTCTGTGTTGTTGTGCTATCGCTCGTTTATCGCCTTGTATCGAGTCTTGTATTGCATAGTGTCCGGCGCGTGAGTGATGGGCCTCTCTGGGTAGCCTTGGGTTGCCAGTGTTGGTTGCTCTAGCTCCGTGACTATTCCCTTTTCTTGCTTGGGTTGCCTCCCAGGGAGATTTGGGTCGTAGAATTGATGGTTATTCCCGGGGTATTCCAAACTGGTGTTATAAGGTAGTTGCGATCTTATTGTCATCGTTGTCAACATCAAGCTCGAGATTGATGTATCGCTCGTGAAATGGTATATTGCTCGTAAGAGTGAACCATAGCCTTCAGAGTGTGGTATAGCTTTGAATGGTTGTGTTAATGCTTTCTTGAATGTTTAATATATTGTCGTTTGTATTGAATGCTTTCTTATTGACTTTATTGCTTAGCTGTGTCTATTTGCATTGCACAACTTTCTTTCTCTCCAACTCGATATCTGTCTCGCCCTCACTGAGTATACGTGTTGTGTATACTCACTCCTCACCACCACATTTCAGGAAATGTCATGTTAGCTAGAAAGTTCGTGATTTCGTGAAAGTTCGTGCCAGAAGAGTTGTCTTGCATGCCTATGTGGCTTGAGTGTCGAAGTTGTAAAGATATATGCTTTCATATGTTGTATGTATTTATTGTTAAATGAAATGTAATTTAAATCTAGCTAGGTAGTTGAGGTAAATTGATAAGCTAGTTTCTGTAATCCGTTCGCATAGCTTAACTTCAATGCATGTTTGTAATGTCCAAAGGAAAAGAGTTAGAATGGCATGATAGTTTATTTTATGCAGTAGCTTAGTATGGTTTAATTGTCTAGTTTGAATGTACTTGTCAAAAATGTAAAGAGATATGTTAGCTTTTAAATTGGAAATGTATGTATATTTGCTTGTGGTTGCTTGTTGAGAACAAGGCTCGGATGCCCTTGAGGTGGTTGAATGTTTGGACATGGTATTAGTCCACTTATATGCTGTCGTAGGTTTGCTTTTTGCCTAGAAACAGGGGAGACTCAGTCCGTTTTCCCTAAAAATTATGCCCGGGTTTCGATTTGGGTTGTGATTAGATTGATAGATAGAACTACCGGTCTCGAGAGGGATCGGGGTGTTACAGGTGGTATCAGAGCTTGTTTAGCTCATAAGCCAGGACAGGGTCCTCAGTCTGGTGGGTAGTAATCCTTGAATGTGTGCTTGTTAAGTGTGTCTTGAAAGTGTATGCTTGTATGTAAGATTGTGTATCTTGACCTGAATGTGTGCTCCTATGTGCTATAGTTATGTGTTAAATGTTTCTCAAGTGAAGTGAAGTGTCTAGTTGTGCATTGAATTGACCTATTGAATTGGCATCGTGAATTGAACCGACCTCGTGAATTGTTATTTGCTTGAAGTATTACTTGTAATGTGTGTATAGAATGTCTTGAATTAGCTATGCCGTGATTTGAATTGATTATGTTGTGCTTGACTTGATTGCCGTGCTTGAGTGATTTTGTTGAATAAACTGTTTCGTAAACTAGCTTGCATAATAGTTTAAGGCATGTGTATAACTGTGATATATTGGCATTACATGTCCTATGGAAATGGTAAGTAAGTCCTCTTCCTCCCCTGAAGAAAGTGGTTCACCGCTGGCTTTTCAAGGTGTATGGATTGGCAGGAAATGAATGGCATTTGACTAGCCTTTATTTGGGAATTGGTGTTTGCTTTTGGAGCTCGGTTATTGGCGAATCTCTATGGTCCTCCTCTGTGCTTAACAGTTGTGAAAGAGTAGCTTTCTCTTGGGGTTTTATCTGGGTATTCTTTGGAGACTTCTATTGGCACTTCTTGGTAGATTTGGCTATTGGGATTTCAATCGGCCTTACTGCACAGTATTATCTAGGTTATATGTGTCTCGGTCTTTATTGGTGTGATACTGGCATCCCTGATTGGAAATTCTTCAATGGTATTTTATGGAATTCTCAGTGGCCAATTATTTAGTATTTACTTATTGGGCAAACTTGGCTACTTTCTTATTGGAGCATTGTTTCAGATATCTTCTTCAGTGTTCCTCAGTAGGTTTGGTATTTGGAGTTCCTATCAAACTTATTGTATAATACTACTTATGGTATTCTTTGAAATTCTTATTTGGCGTTCTATTGGTATTTCCTTATTGGCAAGGTTGTATGAAGTTCTCACTTGACAAATAGTGAAGAGGCCTCAGAGTTTGGTTTCGGTATATTGTTCACCAGTTCGGTGTTTATCCTTGGAGTTTTTGTCCATCTGGGAAACTATGTTTGTTATTCAACTTGGTTGTCTTATTGGGCACATTATATTTTCTTTGCTATTTTCTTTGACATTCTTCTCAACATTTGATAGCTATACTCAGAATCTAATTGGTTGTCCTAAGGGGTTATTATTTGGAAGGCTTCTTTGGAACTTTTGAAGTATATTTGATTGGGTTCTTAGTATTTTCTTCAGTACTCTTAACAGGGCATTCTTCTATGAAATTCATGACCAGCGAGGTATTTCTTTGGACCTCTGGATGGAACCTTTGTTTGAGCCTCTATTTGGCTTCTTGCTTGGGAATTCTCGGGCAGTAATAGTTAGACTTCTATTGGAGATTCGTGCGTGGGGTATTCTTCTTGTCGTTATTGTGTGGAATTAATGACATCTACAGTATCTTTGCTTTAGTCTTTATTGGTATTATCTCGGCGCTCATGGTTGGAATTTTATTCTTCTTTGATATTTCGTGTCAATGGGATTCTTCAACCGATGAAGATTAGTCAGAATTGGATTTCAGATGATGCTGAGTTCTATTGGAAGAAGAATTGCGATTATGCAATTGTTTTAAGGGGGGAAGGATGTGATAACCCGAACCCGGCATGCATTTAATAGCACTTGACTGCATTTGATTAAATGTTTAATTAGTTAAACCAACTAATTTGCACTATTTTAATATTTCTCTTGGAAGCATTTAGTAGTTGTATATTGAATAATTAAAAGATTATTATCTATTTCTAATAATTATAGTAATTGAATTTATTCTCTTGTGATTAATTAAGTGTCACCTTAAATGTTAGTGTTTAATTGTATTTGACTACGTGTTTATATTAACTTTCATTTGTAACTTAATATTAACTTCATAATTCTTTAAAATATTCTAGAAATAGTTAAATTAATTATTTTAAATGAATATTGATTACCTTGATTGTTTTGATTATTTTAATAATCGGTTTTGGTTGTCTTGCATTAAAATCACTCGGTTTTCAAATTAATGAGGAAAGTAGCTCCGAGCCAGAGTAAATTTTAAACTATGATGCTTTCCAAAAATGATATATTTCTTAGATTCTTTGAGATTTAATTGTTACTTCTTTGTTGTCGCAACGTGCATTGCATATCAAGAGCGATAGTTAGAGAGCGGTTCCTAATCCTCAACAAATAGTGAAAACTAGTACTTAGTGTTTTAATTTTAGTGTTTCAAGTTGTATTTAACTGGAATTGGATTTATGTTACTTGTTTTAGCTTTAAAATGCATGAAATAGGCTAGTTTGACCAATTTTTAAGTGGTTTGACCAAGGGGCTTGACCTTTGACCATTGTCATCTTTTATAATAGTCTAATTAGCACAAAATAAAAAAGAAAAGAAGCTGAAAACAGTTTGCATAGGGCCGAAAATGGTAGGAGAAAAAAAAATTCAACTTCAAATCACCAAATCTTCGCGTGAGCTTGCATGGGGTGGTTTCCGAGGCATCCTACGAGGTTTTCCTAGCATCTAGGAACGTCTAAGGTGAGGGTTTCATCGTTATTTGCGCATTTGAATATTTTGTGTATTAACTTTGATTTTTGAATTTTATCCGTATATTGTTGTTTTAATTGATTTGAGGCTTAAAGTATGTTCCCTAGCAATCGTAGAACACGTATTTATAGCTTTTTAACATTTTCTGCGGTTGAATATCGAAATTGAAATATAAATTGTTAGTTGAATAATAATTTGTGAATAGTAAACCCTTGATTCGATAAAGTTGCGCTGTTATGCTATCCGTTGATGTAGAAAGGTGCTAGGTATGCTAGGATGCCTAAATGCATGATTTGTTTAGGTTGCGTAATGGAAAAAATGAGAAATATGCCTTGGTGAAAGTCGGGGTCGTTTAGGTTGAGTTTAACATTTTCTCATTTTGCATGATGGCATTGTTTCGTGAGGCCATGGAAGCACTTTTGGTGCGATTATGACATTGGTTGGGTGTTTGGTTAGTATAGTTGTAGTTCAAACGAGCAAAGGGGAAATCGGGACTTTGCGTGAATTCTAGGGTAAAGTAGGGTTTCGGGGTCTTTAGACGTGCCTTATAGTGACCTAGGAGGATTGGTGAAGTCGGTTTCCAAAGCTCGTGGCTCGTTTGAAAGTAGTAGCGTTTGGTAAGTTGGGGTCATTTTCGTGATTTTGTGTGTTTTCATAGGATATTGCTTATAGAATGCTTATATTGCTTATAGAATGCTTTTATTGCTTATAGAATGCTTCTGTTGCCTATAGAATGCTTATAATGCCTATAGAATACTTGTTATTGCTTGATAATGTTAGTTGGTGTTGTTCTTGTTACTTGTTTGATTGCAAATGCTTGTTAATGCTTATTACGCTTGTTAGAGTTGATTATTGATTGAAATGTTTAACAATTGTTGAATAATGCTTGATATCTCATTTATCTCATCTGTCTGTGTTGTTGTGCTATCGCTCGTTTATCGCCTTGTATCGAGTCTTGCATTGCATAGTGTCTGGCGCGTGAGTGATGGGCCTTTCTGGTTAGCCTTGGGTTGCCAGTGTTGGTTGCTCTAGCTCCGTGACTATTCCCTTTTCTCGCTTGGGTTGCCTCCCAGGGAGATTTGGGTCGTAGAATTGATGGTTACTCCCGGGGTATTCCAAACTGGTGTTATAAGGTGGTTGCGCGCTTATTGTCATCGTTGTCAACATCAAGCTCGAGATTGATGTATCGCTCGTGAAATGGTATATTGCTCGTAAGAGTGAACCATAGCCTTCAGAGTGTGGTATAGCTTTGAATGGTTGTGTTAATGCTTTCTTGAATGTTTAATATATTGTCGTTTGTATTGAATGCTTTCTTATTGACTTTATTGCTTAGCTGTGTCTATTTGCATTGCACGACTTTCTTTCTCTCCAACTCGATATCTGTCTCGCCCTCACTGAGTATACGTGTTGTATATACTCACTCCTCACCACCATATTTCAAGAAATGTCATGTTAGCTGGAAAGTTCGTGATTTCGTGAAAGTTTGTGCCAGAAGAGTTGTCTTGCGTGCCTATGTGGCTTGAGTGTCGAAGTTGTAAAGATATACGCTTTCATATGTTGTATGTATTTATTGTTAAATGAAATGTAATTTAAATCTAGCTAGGTAGTTGAGGTAAATTGATAAGCTAGTTTCTGTAATCCGTTAGCATAGCTTAACTTCAATGCATATTTGTAATGTCCAAAGGAAAAGAGTTAGAATGGCATGATAGTTTATTTTATGCAGTAGCTTAGTATGGTTTAATTGTCTAGTTTGAATGTACTTGTCAAAAATGTAAAGAGATAGGTTAGCTTTTAAATTGGAAATGTATGTATATTTGCTTGTGGTTGCTTGTTGAGAACAAGGCTCGGATGGCCTTGAGGTGGTTGAATGTTTGGACATGGTATTGGTCCACTTATATGCTGTCGCAGGTTTACTTTTTGCCTAAAAATAGGGGAGACTCGATCCGTTTTCCCTAAAAATTATGCCCGGGTTTGGATTTGGGATGTAATTAGATTGATAGATAGAACTACCGGTCTCGAGAGGGATCGGGGTGTTACAACTCCGGACATACTCTGTCAATTTTACGACCCAAAACTCCCTGGGCGGCAACCCAAGCGAGAAAGGGAATAGGACACGGAGCTAGAGCAACCAACACTAGCAACCCGAGGCTACCTAGAGAGGCCCATCACTCACGCGCCTGACACTTATGCAATGCAATACGAGATATATAACGATAATTGAGTAAGGCACTGAAGTGCAGGTTAATAACAACATGCGATACAATAAGCAATTACAATCAATAAAGTTACAAGAACAACACTAACAAGCATCATCAACAATTAACATACAATTCGATCATAACCAACTTTAACAAGCATAACAAGCAATAACAAGCATTTTACAAGCATAACACTATGAAAACCAACAAAAACACAAAACGACCCCAACTTTCAAAACGCTACTACTTTCAAACGAGCCACGAGTTTTGGAAACCGACTTCACCAATCCTCCTAAGTCACTATAAGGCACGTGTAAAGACCCCGAAACCCTACTTTACCCTAGAATTCCCGCAAAGTCCCGATTTCCCCCTTTGCTCGTTTGAACTACCGCTACCCTAACCAAACACCCAACCAACGCCATAACTACACCAAAAGTACTTACATGGCCTCCCGAGACAATGCTATCACGCAAATAGAGGAAACGCTAATCTCGACCTAAACGACCCCAACTTGTACCAAGGCATTTTTCTCCATTTGTCCATTACGCAACCCAAACAAATCATGCCTTTAGGCATTCTAGCATATCTAGCATCTTTTCACATCAACAGAATGCATAACGGAGCAACTTCATCGAAACGGGGGTTTACTATTCATAATTTACTATTCAATTATCAATTTCAATTTCAATTTCGATATTCAACCGCAGAAAATGCTAAAAAACTATAAATACATGTTCTACAATTGCTAGGGAACATTCTTCAGGCATTAAAACGAATTAAATAACAATCTACAGCTAAAACCCAAAAATTAAAGTTTATATACAACATTTTCAAATGCGTAAATAAGGATAAAACCCTCACCTTAGACGCTCCTAGACGCTAGGAAAACCACGCTGGATGCCTCGGAAACCACCCCGTGCAAGCTCACGCGAAGATTTGAAGATTTGGCTTGAAATTTTTTTTTTCTTCTCCTTGTATTTTCGGCCTACTCCTTCTCTGTTTTTAGCTTTCTTTTTTTTTGTTTGCTATTATAAGCCTAAATATGATGACAACTCAAGTCAAATAGTCAAGGCTTGGTCAAAGGTTGCTTAAGTTGGTCAATTAGGCTTATTTTATGCATTTTAAAGCTAAAACAACCAACACAAATCTAATTCTAGTTAAATACAACTAAAATACCAAAATTAAAACACTAAATACTAGTTTTCATTATTTGCTGAGGACTAGAAATCATTTCCTAACTATCGCTCTCGATATGCTATGCACTTTGCGACAATAAAAGAATAACAATTAAATCTCAAAGAATTTAAGAAAATATAATTTTTGAAAAGTAACATAGTTCAAAATTTACTCCGGCTTGGAGCTACTTTTCATTTTATTGAAAACCAAGCATTAAGGTGCAAGAAAAATAAAACCGATTAACATAAATATGAAAGTAGTTGATATTCCGTTAAAATAATTAACTCAAGTATTATTTAATTACTTCTAAAAGAAATATGAAAATAATGCTAGAAATGAATATTTAACTTAAAAATAAACACAAAATTCAATGCTAACATTTAAGATATCACTTAATTAATTGCAATTAAATGCCATTAAATGCATGTCGGGTTCGGGTTATCACATCTTTCCCCCCTTAAAACAATTGCGTCCTCGCAATTCGTCTTCAAATAGAACTCTGCATCCACTGAAATCCAACTCTGACTAATCTTCATCAGCTGCTGAGCAAGTATATTAATCAAGATGACCAATAGGAAAGTTTAAGAAGAAATTCCAAGTAGTAATGCTGAATAAAGGCTCAAATGTAGATACCGCACAAGAATCCCGTTGACACGAATACCGAAGAAGAATAAAATTCCAACCAAGAGCGCCGAGATAACACCAATAAAGACTAAAGCAAAGATACTGTAGATAAAATTACATCACATATTAATGATAAGAAGAATACCGAATGAATACCCCATACACGAATCTCTAGTAGAAGTTCAACTATTATCGCCCGAGAATATCCAAGCAGGAGGCCAACTAAAGGCTCAAATAAAGGTTCCATCCAGAGGTCCAAAGAAATACCTCGCTGGTCATGAATTTCATAGAAGAATTCCCTGTTAAGAGTGCTGAAGAAAATACTAAGAAACCCAATCAAATATACTTCAAAAGTTCCAAAGAAGTCTTCCAAGTAATAACCCCATAGGATAACCAATTAGATCCTGAGTACTGCTATCAAATGCTGAGAAGAATGTCAATGAAAATAGCAAAGAAAATATAATGTGCCCAATAAGACAACCAAGTTGAATAACAAATATAGTTTCCCAGCTAGACGAAAACCTAAGGAAAAATACCGAGCTGGTGCACAATATACAAAACCAAACTCCGAGGCCTCTTCACTTTTGCCAAGTGAGGACTTTATACAACTTACCACCAAGAAAGCCCAAGGTATTCCACAATATACCGTAAGCAATATGAGATAATAAGTCTGATAGGAATTCCAATTACCAAACCAACTGAGGGATGCCAAAGAAAATACCCAGACAATGCTCCAGTAAGAAAGTACCAAGAATTGCCCAATAAGTAATACTAAATAAATGGCCACTAAGAATCCTAGAGAATGCCATTGAAGAATTTCCAATAAGGAATGCCGGTAGCACTCCAATAAAGACCGAGACACATATACCATAGATAATACCATGCAGTAAGTCCGACTGAAAACCAAATAGCCAAGTCTACCAAGAAGTGCCAACCACAAAGAAGAGTCTTAGAAGTATGCCAACAACTGAGCTCCAAAACGTACACTAACTCCCAAATAAAGGCTAATTAAATGCCATTCATTTCCTACCAATCCATACACCTTGAAAGGCCAGCTGTGAACCACCTTCTTCAGGGGAGGAAGAAGTCTTTCTTACCATTCAACAGGACATGTATGAATGCCAAGATATCACATTTATACATATATGCCTTAATCTATTATGCAAGCAAGTTTATAAAACAGTTTATTCAACAAAGTCACTCAAGCACGACAATCAAGTCAAGCACAATATAATCAATTCAAATCACGGCATAGCCAATTCAAGACATTCCAAGACATACATTACAAGCAATACTTCAAGCAAATAATAATTCACGAGTCGATTCGATTCACGATATCAATTCAACAGGTCAATTCAATGCACAACTAGACACTTCACTTCACTTAGCACACATTTAGCACATAATACATAACTATTTCACATAGGTGCATATATTCAAGTCAAGACACACAATCTCACATACAGGCACACACGTTCAAGACACACTTAACAAGCACACATTCAAGGGTCACTACCCACCAGACCGAGGACCCTGTCTTGGCTTATGAGCTAAACAAGCTCTGATACCACCTGTAACACCCCGATCCCTCTTGAGACCAGGAGTTCTATCAATCAATCTAATCACAACCCAATTCCAAACCCGGGCATAAAATTTTTAGGGAAAGACAGACGGAGTCTCCTCTGTTTCTAGGCAAAATGTAAAACCTGTAATAGCATATAAGTGGACCAGCACCGTGTCCAACCATACAAACACCTCAAGGCCATCTGAGCCTTGGTTCTCAACAAGCGAACACAAGTAATTATACATTTCCAGTTTAAATGCTAACCTATCTCTTCCCATCTTTGACAAGTACATTCAAGCTTGACAATTAAACCATACTAACCTATTGCATAAAATAGACTATCATACCATTCTAACTCTTTTCCTTTGGACATGACAAACATGCATTGAAGTTAAACTATACTAACTGAATACATAAACTAGCTTATCATTCTACCTCAATTACCTAGTTAAATTTAAATTACATTCTTTTTAACAATAAATACATACAACACATGAACATACATCTTTGTATCTTTGACAACTCAAGCCAGATAGCACGCAAGGCAACTCTTCAAGCATGATCTTTCACGTAACCACGAACTTTTCAGCTAACATGGCATTTCCTGAAATGTGGTGGTGAGGAGTGAGTATACTCAACACGTATACTCAGTGAAGGCGAGACAGATATCGAGGTGGAGAGAAAGAAAGTCGTGCAATGCAAATAAGGCAATTAAGCAATATAACTGACATGTAAGCAATCAGTATAAACAATCAATACAACAAACATTTAATAAAAGCATTAACACAACTATTCAAAGTTATACCACACTCTGAAGGCTATGGTTCACTCATACGAGCAATGTACCGATCATGATTTCGATGACTTTAACGATGACGCGCCAGCTCACCCACCTTATAACTTCTGTTAGAGTACTCCGGACATACTCTGTCAATTCTATGACCCAAAACTCCCTGGGCGGCAACCCAAGCGAGAAAGGGAATAGGACACGGAGCTAGAACAACCAACACTGGCAACCCGAGGCTACCCAGAAAGGCCCATCACTCACGTGCCTGACACTTATGCAATGCAATACGAGATATATAACGATAATCGAGTAAGGCAATGAAGTGCAGGTTAGTAACAACATGCGATACAATAAGCAATTACAATCAATAAAGTAACAAGAACAACACTAACAAGAATCATCAACAATTAACATACAATTCGATCATAACCAACTTTAACAAGCATAACAAGCAATAACAAGCATTCTACAAGCATAACACTATGAAAACCAACAAAAATACAAAACGACCCCAACTTTCAAAACGCTACTACTTTCAAACGAGCCACGAGTTTTGGAAACCGACTTCACCAATCCTCCTAAGTCACTATAAGGCACGTCTAAAGACCCCGAAACCCTACCTTACCCTAGAATTCCCGCAAAGCCCTGATTTTCCCCTTTGCTCGTTTGAACTACCGCTACCCTAACCAAACACCCAACCAACGCCATAACCACACCAAAAGTGCTTCAATGGCCTCTCGAGACAATGCCATTATGCAAATTGAGGAAACAATAATCTTGACCTAAATGACCCCAACTTGTACCAAGGAATTTTTCTCCGTTTTTCCATTACGCAACCCAAACAAATCATGCATTTAGGCATTCTAGCATATCTAGCATCTTTTCACATCAACATAACGCATAATGGAGCAACTTCATTGAAACGGGGGTTTACTATTCATAATTTACTATTTAATTATCAATTTAAATTTCAATTTTGATATTCAATTGCAGAAAATGCTAAAAAAAACTATAAATACATATTCTACAATTGCTAGGGAACATTCTTCAAGCATCAAAACGAATTAAATAACAATATTCGCCTAAAACCCAAAAATTAAAGTTTATATACAACATTTTCAAATGCGCAAATAAGGATGAAACCCTCACCTTAGACGCTCCTAGACGCTAGGAAAACCACGCTGGATGCCTCGAAAACCACCCCGTGCAAGCTCACGCGAAGATTTGAAGATTTGGCTTAAATTTTTTTATTATTTTCTTTGTATTTTTGGCCTACTCCTCTGTTTTCAGCTTTCTTTTTTTTTTGTGTTTGCTATTATAAGCTTAAATATGATGACAACTCAAGTCAAATAGTCAAGGCTTGATCAAAGGTTGCTTAAGTTGGTCAATTAGGCTTATTTTATGCATTTTAAAGCGAAAACAACCAACACAAATCTAATTCTAGTTAAATACAACTAAAATACCAAAATTAAAACACTAAATACTAGTTTTCACTATTTGTTGAGGACTAGAAATCATTTCCTAACTATCGCTCTCGATATGCTATGCACTTTGCGACAATAAAAGAATAACAATTAAATCTCAAAGAATTTAAGAAAATATAATTTTTGAAAAGTAACATAGTTCAAAATTTACTCTGGCTCGGAGCTACTTTTCATTTTATTGAAAATCGAGCATTAAGGTGCAAGAAAAATAAAACCGATTAACATAAATATGAAAGTAGTTGATATTCCGTTAAAATAATTAACTCAAGTATTATTTAATTACTTCTAAAAGAAATATGAAAATAATGCTAGAAATGAATGTTTAACTTAAAAATAAACACAAAATTCAATGCTAACATTTAAGATGTCACTTAATTAATTGCAATTAAATGCCATTAAATGCATGCCGTGTAACACCACGATCCCTCTCGAGACCAGGAGTTCTAACAATCAATCTATTCACAACCCAAACCAAACCCGGGCAAAATTTTCAGGGAAAACGGACAGAGTCTCCCCTGTTTCTAGGCAAAAACAATAAACCTGCGACAACATATAAGAGGACCAATACCATGTCCAAACATTCAACTACCTCAAGGCCATCCAAGCCTTGGTTCACAACAAGCAAATCACAAGTAAATATACATTCATGCTTAGCAATTAAACTACACCAACCTATTGCATAAGCTAGACTATTATATTTTTCTATCTTGTTTTTCCTTTGTCCTTACAATCATACATATAAGTTAAGCTACATTAACTAAATACATAATCTAACTTATCAAACCACCTCAACTACTTAGCTAGATTTAAATTACATTTCTTTTAGCAATAGATACCTACAACATATGAAAACATATATCTTTACAACTTCGACACTCAAGCCACATAGGCACGCAAGACAACTCTTTAGGCACGAACTTTCACGAAATCACGAACTTCCAGCTAACATGACATTTCCTGAAATGTGGTGGTGAGGAGTGAGTATACACAACACGTATACTCAGTGAGGGCGAGACAGATATCGAGTTGGAGAGAAAGAAATTCGTGCAATGCAGATAGACACAGTTAAGCAATAAAGTCAATAAGAAAGCATTCAATACAAACGACAATATAATAAACAATCAAGAAAGCATTAACACAACCATTCAAAGCTATACCACACTCTGAAGGCTATAGTTCACTCTTACGAGCAATATACCATTTCACGAGCGATACATCAATCTCAAGCTTGATGTTGACAACGATGACAATAAGCGTGCAACCACCTTATACCACCAGTTTGGAATACCCCGGGAGTAACCATCAATTCTACGACTCAAATCTCCCTGGGAGGCAACCCAAGCAAGAAGAGGGAATAGCCACGGAGCTAGAGCAACCAACACTGGCAACCCGAGGCTACCCAGAGAGGCCCATCACTCACGCGCTGGACACTGTGTAATGCAAGACTCGTTACAAGACGATAAACGAGCGATAGCACAACAATACAGATTAGAGACGATAAACGAGATAACAAGCATTTACAATCAAATATGTAACAAGAACAACACCAACAAACATTATCAAGCAATAATAAGTATTCTATAGACATTATAAGCATTCTATAGGCATTATAAACATTCTATAAGCAATATAAGCATTCTATAAGCAATATAAGTATTCTATAAGCAATATTCTATGAAAACACACAAAATTCTAAAAATGACCCCAACTTTCAAAACGCTACTACTTTCAAACGAGCCACGAGCTTTGGAAACCGACTTCACCAATCCTCCTAGGTCACCATAAGGCACGTCTAAAGACCCCAAAAACCTACTTTACCCTAGAATTCACGCAAAGTCCCGATTTCCCCCTTTGCTCATTTGAACTACAACTATACTAACCAAACACCCAACCAACGCCATAATCGCACCAAAAGTGCTTCCATGGCCTCCCGAAACAATGCCATCATGCAATACGAGAAAATGCTAAACTCGACCTAAACGACCCCGA
This sequence comes from Ehretia macrophylla, assembly GCA_037974665.1. Classification (NCBI taxonomy): domain Eukaryota; kingdom Viridiplantae; phylum Streptophyta; class Magnoliopsida; order Boraginales; family Ehretiaceae; genus Ehretia; species Ehretia macrophylla. The sequence continues at coordinate 40,234,535 of CM075772.1, forward strand.
CTTTCACCAAGGCATATTTCTCATTTTTTCCATTACGCAACCTAAACAAATCATGCATTTAGACATTCTAGCATACCTAGCACCTTTTCACATCAACAGACAGCATAACAGCGCAACTTTATCATTTCAAAGGTTTACTGTTCACAAAATACTATTCAATTAACAATTTATATTTCAATTTCAATATTCAACCGCAGAAAATGTTAAAAATCCATAAATACATGTTCTACAATTGCTAGGGAACATACTTTAAGCCTCAAATCAATTAAAACAACAATATACGGATAAAACCCAAAAATCAAAGTTAATACACAAAATATTCAAATGCGCAAATAACGATGAAACCCTCACCTTAGACGCTCCTAGACACTAGGAAAACCTTGTAGGATGCCTTGGAAACCACCCTGTGCAAGCTCACGCGAAGAATCGAAGATTTGATGTTGAATTTTCTTTTTTTTCTCTCCTTATTTTTTTGGCCCTGCCCTCTTCTGTTCAGCTCTATTTTTTTTGGTGTTATTTTAGGCTATTAAAAGATGACACAAGGTCAAAAGGTCAAAGCTTTGGTCAATGCTCACTTAAGTTGGTCAAACTAGCTTATTTTATGCATTTTAAAGCTAAAACAACTAATAAAATATTAATTCTAGCTAACAACAATTAAAATATAAAATTTAAGACACCAAACACTAGTTTTCACTATTTGTTGAGGACTAGGAACCGCTCTCTAACTATCGCTCTCGATATGTTATGCACTTTGCGTCAACAAAGAAGTGGCAATTAAATCTCAAAAAATCTAAGAAATATATCATTTTTGGAAAGTATCATAGTTTAAAATTTACTCCGGCTCGGAGCTACTTTCCTCTTTTATTTGAAAACCGAGTGATTTTAATGCAAGACAACCAAAACTGATTATTAAAATAATCAAAACAATCAAGGTAATCAATATTCATTTAAAATAATTAATTTAACTATTTCTAGAATATTTTAAAGAATTATGAAGTTAATATTAAGCTACAAATGAAAGTTAATATAAACACATAGTCAAATACAATTAAATACTAACATTTAAGATAACACTTAATTAATCACAAGAAAAGAAATTCAATTACTATAATTATTAGAAATAGATAATAATCTTTTAATTATTAAATTTACAACTAATAAATGCTTCCAAGAGAAATATCAAAATAGTGCAAATTGGTTGATTTAACTAATTAAACATTTAATCAAATGTAGTCAAGTGCTATTAAATGCATGCCGGGTTCGGGTTATCATATGCCGGGTTTGGGTTATCACAGGGTGTGCCTGTGTTGTTTGTGAGAAAGAAAGACGGCACGCTACGATTATGTATTGATTACCGGGGACTTAATCAAGTCATGATTATGAACAAATACCCTTTGCCGTTGATTGAAGAATTGTTTGACTAGTTGTAGGGTGCGAGTGTTTACTCCAAATTTGATAGAGATCCTAGATTTAGATCTCGTTTTTGGCAAAAGTTGCAAGAGGCCATGGGAATTGAGTTGAGTTCAGTACTGCATCCCATCCACAAACTAATGGCCAGTTTGAGAGAACCATCAGGATCTTGGAAGACATGCTTCGGGCATGTGTGTTAGACTTTGGGAGGAATTGGGAGAAGTTTTTGCCTTTAGCGGAGTTCGCCTACAATAATAGTTATCAATCTACTATAGGTATGGCTCCCTACGAGGCGTTGTACGGTCGTAAATGCAGATCCCCATTGTATTGGGAGGAGGTTGGAGAGATGAGAACAGTTGATCCGACTGTGTTACCTGAGATGATTAAGATGGCGGATAATGTTCACCTTATTCGCCAGCGTATGCTTACAGCTCAGAGTCGTAAGAAGACTTATGCGGATAAGCATCGTCGGGATCTTGAGTTTGCTTTGGGAAATCGGGTGTTTCTTAAGATTTCTCCTCGAAATGGGTTGATTCGACACGGTAAGAGCGGGAAACTTAGTCCCAGGTATGTGGGTCCGTTTGAGATCACCGAAAATGTGGGTCCTTTAGCTTACCGGTTGGCTTTGCCTCCTAGCTTGTCGAGACTGCACGATGTCTTTCACATGTCAATGTTGAGGAAATATCATCCAGATCCTTCACATGTACTTGAACCAGAGCCTTTGCAGATTGAGGAAAAGTTAACTTATGAGGAGAGACCGATTCGAATTGTGGATCGGAAAGTTCAGGAACTTTGCAGGAAGAGTATTCCGTTGGTAAAGGTTCTGTGGAATCATCATGGGCTTGAGGAAGCAACTTGGGAAAGAAAGGACCAGGTTCGGAGTCAGTATCCGGAGTTGTTTGTCGACCAGGTAAGAATTGCGTGGACGCAATTGTTTTAAGGGGGAGAGGGTGTAATACCCGAGCCCCGAATGTGAAATTTTCCTGTTTATTTTTCTAAAAATTATATTTTTCTTAAATTCTTTGAAATTTAATTGTTATTCCTTTATTGTCGCAAAGTGCATTGCATTTTGAGAGCGATAGTTAGAGAGCGTTTTCTAGTACTCAGCAAATAGTAAAAATAGTATTTTTAGAGTTTTAGTGTTTCTTGTTAGTTAGCTTTAATTCAATTGAAATTGTTGACTTGTTTTAAGCTTAATTTGCCTACAAAATAACCTAGCTTGACCAATTTTAATTAGTTTGACCGAGTCTTTGACCATTTGACTTGTTGTCATCTTTTAAAATAGCATGAAATAGCAAAAATAAAACAAATAAAAGCTGAAAAATAAAAGAGGAGAAGGCCGAAACTTTGAGGGAAAAGAAAAAAAAAATTTCAACTTCCAATCTTCAAAACTTCGCGAGAGCTTGCACGGGGTGGTTTCCGAGGCTTCCAGCATGGTTTTCCTAGCATCTAGGAGCGTCAAGGTTAGGGAAGCATCTTTATTTGCGCATTTGAATATATGGTACACAAACTTTAATTTATAGGATTTATGCGTAGATCGTTATTTTATCCGTTTTGATGCTTGAAGAATGTTCCTTGTCAATTGTAGAACATGTATTTGTAGCTTTTTAGCATTTTCTGCGGTTGAATATAGAAATTGCAATTTGAATTGACAATGGAATAGTAAATTATAAATAGTAAACCCCCGTTTCGTAAAAGTTGCTCCGTTTTGCGTTATGTTGATGTGAAAAGATGCTAGATATGTTAGAATGCCTAAATGCATGATTTGTTTGGCTTGTGTAATGGAAAAACGGAGAAAAATGGCTTGGGGGTCGTTTCAGTTGAGTTTAGTGTTTCCTCGTTTTGCATGATGGTGTTGTCTCGGGAGGCCATGGAAGCACTTTTGGTGTGGTTATGGCGTTGGTTGGGTGTTTGGTTAGGGTATGTGACACCCGAGATTCTACCGTACACATTTTTAAATGTTGCATCCATTAATTGTGCATTAAATTATGTGCTTTACCTGTTGTCTTTCTTGGTCACTATTCATTCAATTTTTAAACTGCATTATATTAGTGAATTAGCATTTTTATTAAATCATATTAATTGTTAAAGGAATGTGAAAATTGTGCAATTGAGCTAGGAGCAATAGGAGCACTCGTTTAGAAAATGATTTTAGTAGTTCAATGAATAGTGTTACGTAACTAACTTAGAGTTTTAATTAACTAGCACACATGCTTCACTTTAGGCTCGTTTTAAGCTTACTACGCGCATTATAAGTGACCTTTTAAATACCCAAACTTGACCCCACCCAACTATGCACCCTATATTACCCACCTTAGCTCATAACTAGCAAAGAACAAAAACAAAAAAATGCTGAAAAATCACTGTAGCAAATCCGAGAATAGTGTAGGAGGAGAAAAACGCGAGCGTTTGAATGAGTTAGAGGGTTGAGAGGGTACCTTGAGGGTTAGTTAGAAGGTTGGGAGAGTTTCCCTTGAAAATGGAATCATTAACCTTGGTTTGGAAGAGAAATAGTTTGAAAAATAAAGGGGTTTAGGTGCAATTTCGGTTGACTCACACTTCAAAACCCATGGCATGACTTCTTGAGTGTTTATATGTGGTTTCAAGTTGATTTGGAGCTTTTGGTATGATTCTATGCTTATTTTGTAAATGTCCCTTTGTAAAACTGCTTATTAGCTTATATAATTGCTTCTATTCTAACTGCCTCGAGGTCAACCTACTTTGTTGATCCTCCTATGTGTTAATGCTTATATTATTGCTATTAACTTGCCATTGTTAAGTGCATTGCATAGTGGTTGCATTGTTAAAAATGTTATCAAATGCTATTGCAAAGCTTATCTATGCTATTATACCTTGTATATAAGTGCTAGAGAACACATTTGAGCTATTAGTTCGCATTTTAAACGGTTGGAATCGTCATTTGAATTTATGAGGTGAATAGTGACGTTTTTCTAGGGTTTTATGTAATTGCACGTATTAGCTTGATTCAATACTCCTAATAGATGCCTTAAGTGCTAATGAAGGTAGTCTAATAGCCCCGTGCACTTGAATTGCTCTAGAATCGCATAAAATGTGAAATAGCCAACTTTAACTTGGGGCTTTTGGGGTTAATGCGAATCCGGGTGGATTCGGGCTTCAATTCTAGTATCCTTAGGCTACGTAGGTGCTATAGATGCCTTGATATCCCTTGTTTGAAGCCCGGACAATGTATGTGTAGTTTAAAGCCATAAGAGGGAATTTGGGGCTTTCGGGGTAAACGCGAGCGTTTGAATGAGTTAGAGGGTTGAGAGGGTACCTTGAGGGTTAGTTAGAAGGTTGGGAGAGTTTCCCTTGAAAATGGAATCATTAACCTTGGTTTGGAAGAGAAATAGTTTGAAAAATAAAGGGGTTTAGGTGCAATTTCGGTTGACTCACACTTCTAAACCCATGGCATGACTTCTTGAGTGTTTATATGTGGTTTCAAGTTGATTTGGAGCTTTTGGTATGATTCTATGCTTATTTTGTAAATGTCCCTTTGTAAAACTGCTTATTAGCTTATATAATTGCTTCTATTCTAACTGCCTCGAGGTCAACCTACTTTGTTGATCCTCCTATGTGTTAATGCTTATATTATTGCTATTAACTTGCCATTGTTAAGTGCATTGCATAGTGGTTGCACAACCATAGTGTCAGGGGCGGATGTGTTGAATATCGGCTGGGCGGCAGAGGGCTTGCCGGTGGATATTCAAACTCCGTGCCCTAGTCCCTCATTCGCCTGGTCCGGAGATTGCCAGGGAATGTTGGGTCGTAGGATTATCGGGGTACATCCGGAGTACACCCACTGGAGTGTTTGGGGTTATGCCGGCTTATCGTGATCGTGATCGTGGTTCGTGGATCGGGAATGAAGACCAGTGAAGATTGGTGTATAGGGGATTGTGTGAAATGTATCCTTTTAAATGTGTGGTTACTTATGTTATCATTTCTTCTTAAATTGTCTAAGTGATATTGTTGTATAACTGTATTATCTGTTGCATTGCACGCCCCGGGACTATATCCCTCACTGGGCAACAGTGGTTGCTCATACCTCGCTAACATGTTTCAGGTGGCACAGTTGGTGGAGTTGCCTTAGCTGCTGTGTGATATTTGTCTGAGGTGGATGTGCTTTCTGGTTGCTATGTGAAGAATTTGTTGTCCTATGTATAATCTATTTTGGGGCCTTAAAGCTCAAGTATGTATTTGAGTAATATGTAAGCTGGAAGTGCTTGGGAGTGAATGGCTTAGTGTAGAATGTTTTATCTCTAAGTATGTTTTAATGTTATCCTAGAATGGCATGGTTATTAGACTATATTATAAACAAGTTACTTGCATGCTTGTGTGGTTTTGGAACTGTTGTTTGCTTCAAGGCTCGGATGGCCTTGAATCTTTAAATATTTAGCCATGAAAAGTTTGTTTATCTTGTAGTTACCTTATTTGAGAATTTACAGGTTTTCAGAATGTCCATAGTACAGGGGAAACTCTGTCCGTTTTTTCCTAAAATTTTGTGACCGGGTTTGGTATTGGGTTGAGAATAGTATGGTCATTAGAGCCTCCGGTCTCGTGAGGGATAAATATTTAAAGATTCAAGGCCATCCGAGCCTTGAAGCAAACAACAGTTCCAAAACCACACAAGCATGCAAGTAACTTGTTTATAATATAGTCTAATAACCATGCCATTCTAGGATAACATTAAAACATACTTAGAGATAAAACATTCTACACTAAGCCATTCACTCCCAAGCATGCAAAGCAACTAGAAATAGAAATATAAGTTATTACAAGCCCTAGAATTACCACTGCTACTACATTATCAGACTTCCAGCTTACATATTACTCAAATACATACTTGAGCTTTAAGGCCCCAAAATAGATTATACATAGGACAACAAATTCTTCACATAGCAACCAGAAAGCACATCCACCTCAGACAAATATCACACAGCCGGTCTCGTGAGGGATCGGGGCGTTACAGGGTAGCTATAGTTCAAACGAGCAAAGGGAAAAATCGGGGCTTTGCGGGAATTCTAGGGTAAAGTAGGGTTTCGTGGTCTTTAGACGTGCCTTATGGTGAACTTGGAGGAATGGTGAAGTCAGTTTCAAAAACTCGTGGCTCGTTTGGAAGTAGTAGCGTTTTGAAAGTTGGGGTCGTTTTGTGTTTTTGTTGGTTTTCATAGTGTTATGCCTGTAGAACGCTTATTGTTGCTTATTATGCTTGTTAAAGTTGATTATGATTGCAATGTTTACTAACTGTTGCTATTGCGTGCGAGAGTAACCTACTTTGTTATTCTCCCACGTGTGGCTCTATTGCTCGATTGCTCGTGTGACGCCCGAGTTTTAGCCATGCATTCAATTACTGTTGCATCCCTTGTTTGCGCATTTCCTTCTGTGCATTATTAACTGTCTTCTTAAATTACTATTCACTCCGTTTTTAACTTCATGCTATTAGCGAATTAGCATTTTTATTAAATCATATTAATTGTTAGAGTAGTGGGAAAAATGTGCATTTGAGCTATAGGCGATAGGAGAGCTCGTTTAGAAAATGATTTTTGTAGTTGTATGAATAGTGTTACGTAACATAACTTAGGGAATGAATTAGCTAGCATTCATTTTACTATCTAGGCTCGTTTTAAGCTAACTAAGCGCATTTAGTGAACCATTTAAGCAAGCAACTTAGCCCCATTTAATATATAACTCACACAACACACACATTAGCTCATAACTTAGCAAAAAAAAAAAAAAAAAGAGAGAGCATGCTGAAAACACTGTAGCAAATCCGAGAATTGCATAGGAGAAGAAATAGAGTTTTTTTGCTCAACAAATCCTCATTCCAAGCCAAGCCAAGCTAGGTGCAAGTGGTTTAGGGTGTCTACTAGCCTCCTAGGAGCTCCTACGCACATTGGTGAGGGATTTCACGGCTTATTTTCGCATTTTAAAATAGTTGCTATTTTCTTGATTTGTTGAAAATGTGTTCAAATGCTATTGTATTGATTATCTATACTATTATACCTTATATATGAGTGCTAGAGAACATATTTGAACCATTGTTTCGCTTTTTAAACGGTTGGAATCGTTAGTTTAATTCATGAGGTGAATAGTGACGTTTTTCTAGGGTTTTGTGTAATTGCTCGAATTAGCTTGATTCAACACTCCTAATAGATGCCTTAGGTGCTAATGAAGGTAGTCTAATAGCCCCGTGCACTTGAATTGCTCTAAAATCGCATAAAACGTAAAATAGTCGACTTTAATAAAGGGGTTTCGGGGTTAAGACGAATCCGGGTGGATTCGGGCTCTACTTTTGGTATCCTTAGGCTACCTAGGTGCTATAGAAGCTTTGCTAATCCTTGTTTGAAGCCCGGATGAGGTAGGTGTAGTGTAAAGCTATAAGAGGGAATTTGGGGCTTTCGAGGTTATTGCGGGCGTTTGAATGAGTTAGAGGGTTGAAAGGGTTCCTTGAGGGTTAGTTAGAAGGTTGGTAGAGTTTCCCTTTAAATTTGAATCATTAACTTTGGTTTGGAGGAGAAATAGCTTGAATAACAAAGGGGTTTAGGTGCAATTTCGGTTGTCTCGCGCTTCTAAGACCTTGGCATGACTTCTTGAATGTTTAAATGTAGTTTCAAGTTGGTGTGGAACTTTTGATGTAATTCTAATTATATCTTGTATATGCCCTTTTGTAAAACTGCTTATTTGCTTGTATAAACTGCTTCTATTCTAACTGCATTGAGGCAACTTCGATCTTAAAACTGTATTAATTGGAGAAGGATTAGGGGTTGAATTATATACCATTAGAAAGCCTTACGAGTCTAGTTTCTACAGCTTTTTACGGTGCATTAATCGGAGTTGTCTAGAGCAAGTTATGATCATTTTGGTGAGATGTGTCAGAAATGCCCTGTTACGCGAGAATCTGAATTTTGTTGTTATTTTGCTATAGTAATGATATAATTCAGTTCTAATTGGATGTATTCGATCAAGACCTTATTGTGTAGTGTCCTTGGATGATTAATAACGTAATGGGGCTCTTATAGTTATGTTGTTTTCATGAATTGTAATTGAAATCTAATTGCTAGTAAAGTTAATTTAAATTGAAAGCTATTCTATTCGACTGTGAATGAGAAATGCTAGTAGAGTTGTGATGGTCACCACCTTTAGACATAGGTAATGTTTCTATATATGCTAAACAATTCAACTGTTAGAATTAATTGTTGTTATCAATGTGCAACTAGTGAACACTTAGAAAGGTCAAGTAAACTATGTGGAAGAATGTGTTTAATGCTTTTTGAAACTACATGTAAGGTTAATTGTAAGTTGATAGTTGTCTATTATATGTTAAATGTAATTAACTTAAGTTAATACTACTAGTGATATGTTAGAATCTTAGCTTGAAGTATAGTTATTTTACTAAAATAGTATGTTAGTTATTAAATGGTTGATAGTTAACTTTTCTATTAGTTGATAAATGCATTTCTTTCCCTATGTGCTAATGTTGAACTATCTTCTTAATTAACTTGTAGACTATTGAAAATATGGAATATATGTTAAGTTAAGGTATATAAAAGTGGTGTTTTGTTAAAAATAGAATTCTAATAGATATTGTATATATGCTAAATAAGCGAAGTTATAAGTTAGCTAACTTAGAATGAATGTTGTAGTTAAAGAGTAATTGAAATAATGTTTGCTCATAGGTTCAAGGTGACTGGAAATGATGTGATTCAAACTTACATCTTGGAGCTCGGTAGAGGTGAGGGAGACTTCATCCTTATGTGCATAATAGTTTATTTACTTGTACTTAGATTATGTGCACTTATTGTCTATATATTGTGTGTGAGGGCAACCTACTTTGTTGTCCCTCAACCATGTGTTTATTGATTTATACTATTGTTATCATTTTGAGTGCATTGCATCGTGGTTGCGCAACCATTCGGGCATGGTAGTGTCGGGGAAACCGGGCGGCATCAGGCTTGCCGGTCCACCTCGGCTACCATGGTTGCCCAGTCCCTCTCTCGCTTGGGATGCCGCCCAGGGAGAGTTGGGTCGTAGGATTTCGGGGTACATCCGGAGTACACCCATTTTGGAGTTATAAGGGGATGCCGGCTTATTGATATCAGTGTCATTATTACATCGAGATTTCAGTTCGTGGCGTCGCTGGTGTGCCTCTGCCCTTCGGGGTATTCACTTAGCCGGGACGTTACAGAAGTCAAAGTGTATCGTATCCTTTTTAATGTGTAGTAACTTGTTGTTTTAATTGTTCTTTGGTTGTAAAATGCTTTATTTGTACTAACTGCTGCATTGCACGTCCCCGGTAGACCTTATCCCTCACTGAGCAATTGTGATTGCTCATACCTCGCTAAACATATTTCAGGAAGTGCTGAGGGTGAACCCCAACTAGTTGAGGTGCTAGTGGAAGAGGAAGAAGTTCAGGCTGAGCCTTTGCCCTAGTTGTTGTGTGTTTGTTGTTTAAGGTGGATTTTCCTTCTTGTTGTTACATGGTGTACTTGTATTGCTATAGCATGATCTATTTTGTGGCCTTAAGGCTATGTATATTCTTGTAGTTGCAAGTTGAAAGCTGTTGGTTGTAATGTTAGCTTTGAGATATTATGGTTTGTAATAACTTTTAATTCTCCTTTTAGTTCCTGCATGCTCGGGGGTGTATGTTTAGAGGTGTTGATTTCAACTTCTAAAATTGCTCTAATGTTATCATAGGATGGCATGTTAAAAAGGTTTAATGAAAAGTTAAGTTGGGTGCATGCATGTGTGATTTGGAGCTGTTGTTTGTCTCCTGGCTTGGATGACCTTGAACCTTTGAATTTTAATTATAAAAGCTTGTTTTAGTATATTGTGGCTATTTTGAGCATTTACAGGTTTGAAAAATGTTCGCGATACAGAGGAAACTCTGTCCGTTTTTCCCCAAAAATTTTGTGACCGGGTTTGGTATTGGGTTGAGAATAGCATGGTTGTTAGAGCCTCCGGTCTCGTGAGGGATCGGGGCGTTACAGCTCGATTGTTGCATTGAATATTGTATTGCATTCATAGAGTCAGGGGCGGTGTGATAGGCCTCTCTGGGTAGCCTTGGGTTGCCAGGGTTGGTTGCCCTAGCTCTATGTCCTATTCCCTTTCTTGCTTGGGTTGCCTCCCACGGAGATTTGGGTCGTAGAATTGATTGGTACTTCCGGGGTATTCCAAACTGAAGTTATAAGGTGGTTGAGCTGGCGCGTCGTCATCGGATTCGTGATTGAAAGTTGCTCGTGGAAGTGAATTGTATCCTTTAATTGAATGGTTATAGTCTTGATGCTTGTCTTGATTTATTGTTGGCTTTGCTTGTATCTCTATATGATAATTGATTGATCTACTTGACTATTTGCATTGCATTCTCCTCTCACCTCCGTCCTTGAGACCAATTACCCTCGCTGAGCAATAGTTTTTGCTCATTCCTTTCTATACTATATTTTACAGGAATAGTTGAAGCGGATCCTATTGAGGTAATTGAGGAGGAGGAGCAAGTGGAGGTGTTTCCTTGATGGCACTTTCTTTGCTTAGCTGGTGGTTGGTTGCCAGTCTTTTGTGCGGGCCATGCTTGATGTGTATATTTCTTGGTTGACGCTTCATTTTGAGGCTTGTAGCCTTGTATGTAGTTTCTATTTTGAGGCCACTATGGTCTTATGTTGTAAAAGTTTAAAGGTTGTAAAGTTGTAAAGATATACTCACGAGACTAGTACGAACTGCATGCTAATGGTTTAACTGTTTAGTGGCACGAATACTTGTGTAGTATGCATGACATTTTTGGTTTGCAAAGTTGTTTAATGAGAAGATGTATGTTTTCTAAAAGAAAGTTGACTTGTTTCAAATGTTTATTGTGGTTTTCGCGAATATTATGTTGAATGTAGGGTTTTCGGATCGTCCACAGTACAGAGGAGACTCCGTCCGTGTGTCGGGTCCGGGCTTGGCCTTTTGCGGGGTCGGGTCGGAGCGTGACAATGCGTATCGTATAGGGCATTCGAATGGAGCAAATTTGAAAGGATTCATTTGTGTAAAAAGGGTCAAGCCATAGCATAGGACATTCAACCGCAAGGATTGATCTCATACGATTGAGCCGCTAGAGGAATCGACATAATAAAGTAGGAAAATTGACTGAAGAAGTTCGGGAAATATTCTTAAAAGAGCTTCTTCTATGTGGTACACATCTAGACAGTATTACAGAGACGAGCTGGTTATCAAAATTACAGAAGGAGGATTCATTTTGCTGAGTGCGGTAAATGCTTTTGACTGCACCTCATGTTGTTCTCCCTCTTATAGCATTTCTTCCAATCCTGGGTGGGGAATAAAGTGCCTTTTTGATTCTTCCTTCCTCCATGTGTGCTTTCCCAATGAAAATTGACTCATTATAGCTCTCCTCTACTTCAACCACTAAGCGCTTCTCTCTATTTATTAAGAATATAAAATCTCGCCTTTTTTGGCATGAACAAATAGCATGTGTGCCGTGAGGTCGATCACTCTCAGTTCTTCTTTAGAAATTGTCGAACATGATGAAGAGCTCTTATCCGCTTGAGGCTTCCTTTCAAGCCATTTCAAGCTGAGTAGAAATATCGTAAGAGAATAAAAGAAATCTACGCCCGGTTCACCAGGTTCAACCACTGCAGGGCTCAGTTGCCATTCTCCCTTTACTAAAATCGTCCAAGGGACAGGATCCGAGTTTTTCAAATGCGGATTGGGTTTATCTTTAAGAAGCGGTAGTCATACTCTTGTATGGCTCTGCATGGGGTGACGCGGAAGCCCCACTATCCACCTTAAGAGGGCCGACAGTCAAATAGATCGTTAGGAGAGGTTGTCATCATGACCGCTAAGGTTGTGGTGGTGGAAGCTTCTATTTAACTGCTGAACATGTAACAATTATTTCGATCGCTTCTTAGGATAGAACCAATATTTATAAGAAAAGTAGCTTCCAATAGTTCGACCTTTTCCATTTTCAATAGAATTTCCGGAGTTTTGCTTGTCACTATAGTTTTGTTTTTTTTTTTATCTCATTTATCTGAAAATGGGTTTGATTTTCTTCACCTATCATCCTTTCTTCAAATGCTTCTTTTCTTCATCAAAACACATTCTAATAGGACCGACATTAACGGCCTTAGCCCGGTCCTATCATCAGTTTAATGGGGTTCATCATGTCATTTTGACTTTTTCAGGAAAACCAGTCTTCAGGTATCTAGGCATGGTTTATGCCATGATCAGTATAGGTGTTCTTGGATTTCTTGTTTGGTCTTACCATATGTTTACAATGGGCTTAGATGTTGATACCTGTGCCTACTTCACCACTTGGAAAATCCTAATCCAGCGCTGGGAATGCCAAGCTATACAAAGGCTACTCCTCTGGGTTTTTCCGGGATTATGTGGCTCATCGTGGGTGTTTGGGAGTTTTTCTTTGGATTCTTTTTCATATGGTCTAAACAGAGACTGATATGTTGCCCCGTGGGACTTCGGGGAAGGCATCATCTTTGGTACCCTTCCAACAACCACATGGGGCTCTGAAAATTCCTCAAGACCTCCTTTGGAATGAGCTAGACCAGTCTCTGCTAGAGGAGAAGAAGTGCGCTTTACAGCTCCGAGCAAAGCTCGCAGACATATTGGATTTTAGGAATCAAACTGTCCCCGATACTCTTTGCTTCGAGCATGAGGTTCAAACCCATGTGGATGTCGAGATAGAACTCGAAAAAGGACTTCGCATGGAAGGATATCTCCCCCGATAAATAAATAAATCTCGGGAGGAAATCTGAGAATTTGTGCTCTTTACCAGAAAGGGAAAACCCGTCAAGGAGGCAGTTCTTGAAGAATTCCTATAGGAAATGAAAGGAGACTTCAAGAACAGTAGACCCTTTCATTGCCTTAAAAAGGCTATCCAGAGGCATAACCTCCCCCATTATAAACCAGGGGACGTTTTTTACAAATCAGATTGCTTTTGCTTTTCCTGGGAAGAAAAGGTCGCCGACTGCTACAAAGAACCTAACAGAACTTTTCTCGCGATCAGAACGAAGGGTAGTTCGCTGGGCCTGTATTTTGATCCTAGAGATGCGGGTTTGACTCCAGCTCGTGACAAGACCTTTTTGGTTATAATATCTCGACGCTTCTATTTTCTCCTTATACAGATGACTCACCCATTTTTTGGCTGGTAAATACGGGATATGATCAACTCTGGCAACTAAGCTTCTTTACTGTCTTTTGTGCTTGTTGTTCAATACTCCTATCAATCAACGGAACGTAGTGTAGTTGCTCTACCATCTGCAGCGAAGGAAAGATAAGAGCAATCGGTCGAATGATTGTTATTCCACTTACAGTGCCTCTATTGAAGCAGAAAAAGAAAAATACTCCAAACCGGGTTTCGAGTATTTCATTTCGATCCAAACTTGCCAACTCTTTTTTCTTTCTTTTTAATATGAAATTAGTTCGACCTATTTTTTTTCAGACTGAATACCAATCTCGATTTTAAATATAACCTGTTTACGATCAGAGCCCTAGCGGGTTACCTAGCTTGTTTGGGGTCCTCGGCTAGACTTTTTACAACGACATCCAGGCCTTGCTCTATTATCACGACATGGACTCGGGGACATTTTATTCAATGCCAAGGTGATAATAATTTTTATGGGGAAAAAAGAGTGATAGCTAGAAAGGAAAGGCAGCAAGACTGAGCCGCTGGTAAGATGGCACTATGCAGCTGCGAATGAGTTTAAACAAATGTTGGGGCACTCTTCCTAAAAGCATTTCCTAAATGTGAGGGGTTTGATAGATGACCGGCGGGATGGCATTCATTCGTAGGTATCCTTTATCTTGTTTATAAAGAATATATATGACATATGAAATGTCTAAAGGAAAGATATTCATATGCCTCTCTGGTTCCTAAGGTGTAACCACGTGATCTTTAGGTCACCCGGTGGCGTGATTGTAATTGGTTTTTTATACATGTCTGGGCAAGTATGATTTAATTGAACCATTAACTCAGCTAAGACAAGTGAGGTATGGTTAGCATCATTGGCGATAAGGCATTTTTCTCGTGTAATAGCAAAAAAGACCTGTGCTGTCAGTGAAACCTTAAGTTCCTTTGATGTGGAAGGGCTCATTGCCTTGCCAATAGAGAGAGTTTTTCCCTGGCTCTGTAGGCCCAATACCCCTTTCAGTAGTTACTTTAAGTTCTTTTCCTTCTAGAGCAAGCTGCAGAAAAAAGGTAAGGCTTTTTGTAAGTTAGTGCTAATGGGTTCCCAGTTGCCTTCCTGGGGGCGTGGGTTCTCCTTACAACCCCTGTTTTTTACTAGCTAGTATCTTAGTATCTTTTCTTGCTTCGAGTTTGGAGAGCCCTTACAAGCTGCAGGTTTTTGTACAACCATTCTATCTGAGAGTGCCATTACAACCCTTGGGATAGATGCAGTTAACTTGGAGAGCCTAGTTCTGCACTCTATGTAGGGAAAACTTCTTTTTTTTGCCTTTCTGATAGTAGTGACTCCCTCCCAATATAAATATCAAGAGGAGAGGCTTAAAGATCTAATATCATAGGGCCCAGAGAAAAAAAACATATTACTTAGGGAGTTTACTCTCCTTGCTCTATCTATAAGGTTAGACCTGCTTACCTCCTATACGCAGGACTGCCTGAATAGGCTCTTGTCTCTTTGAACATCTTTATGGAGAACTATCTTATTTCTAATGAATATATATCTTTTTTGTATTTGAAATAAGTTACCTTTCACTTAGCTCTTCTCCAAATTCCAATTAGACTTATGAGTTCTAGCTTTCTGACCTTTTTAAAGGATTTTTTCCAACAAAATGAGAGTTAGTGAAAGAAAATGACATTTTCAATATCTGGCGCAGAGCATCGTATCCTGGAGACACTTTTAAAAAATATGAGTATATAGAAAGTGCCATACAATGGGAATAAAGAAGGTTATCTCTAGTTCTCGGAGGATTTCTTGGAAAATAGATTAGCAGCCCAGCCGATAAAACCTATAACCCAAAACCATCAAAGCATAGGAACTAGTTTACTGAAAGTGCTTTTCTAGTTAAGTCCATATCAGATTCACTATATTCAAGCGAAGAGTAAGTTAGGCTATCTGAGACTGAGAAAGAAAGTTTGAAAGATAGGAGTGTAAGTCTAGTTGTAGTATACGAAGCGTAAATCCCCTAATTCCTAGACCTGACTATCCTAGGAGCAGACCAAGAAGGGAGGGATGAAAGACTTCACCTCAAAAGGCAATGGAGAGTTCAACTCTACCTAAGCTAATTTTCTTTTTGGGAGATATTATGTCTTATCAACCATTGATGAAAGTCTGGGAAGCAGCTAATCAACATCTTCTTCTCTTTCCAAAGCATAGAAGAAATCTCTTTAGTAGTCCTACTGTGAACTAAAAGCCTTACTCACTGCGTATACTAGATAGTTAGAAAGAACTCGATTCACACTTGGCCTTCCCCTAAAAAGAAGATATCCCATACCTTAAACCAGCCTCTGCTGCACCCAAGAATATCTTGTCCACTGCCATCGAATCAAAAGAAGAGACGTAAGGAAACGAAAGGAATCTCGAGGAAAGAGAGTTAGCTCTCCATGGAAGGAGAAGACATAAGGACAAGACCTCTCACTAGCTGTCTTGCCCACAAGATTTCTTAACCTAGTTTGCAGGAACTTGATGTTAAGTAAACTCCAAAGAGAACTTTCAAATAAATGCTATTGCCTTAGCTTATCAATTTCAATTCAACTCTATGGTTAGCAACTGCCATATAAAGCACTTTTAGAACAGTATTGGTCTAAATGGCTTTAAGTTGAGCTTCTTCTGCAACTGGCTGATCAGATGGAAATAAAGAGGAAAGGACTTGAGTTTAACTTATAGACTTACAGCTAGAATGAAAAGAGGCTTGCTCAGGACGGGAAAGGAATGCCTTAAAGAAAACTCCCACTTAATGACCTGCATCGTCTATTCTCTTCTTTGGCTCGACCACTTGTGTACGTAAAGTATATGTGTACGTGGCCAATGATGGGACCTATGCGAAAAGAGATTCCCTGGTAACTAGGAAGGATTCCTTGAATGTAATGTCTCTTTTCTTACTTTGGAGGGTAAACACTGTAACCAAACAAGTAGGAAAAAAGCTCTTCTAGAACACTATCTTATCTAGAGCTCCCCTAAGGAAAGTATTCTACCTCGTTGGACCATATTCACTACTATCCATAGAAAAAGAGGCCAAAACAAAATGACTTACTACTTATTATTACAGGATTCCTCCAAAGCATACTATAGCAATGCTAAATAAAAAATCTTACCAGGGAAAGAGGCGAAAGAGGTTCCTTTTTATAACTCTCTTGTGCTAGACCCTTACCTGCTGCTTAGTATGTTGATTAAGATGTGGGCAGATGATGATTTTGATTGCACTTCTACTTATACACCCACAAACCTTCAACCTTAACTTTCTCCAACTAAACGAAAGGGAACTGCTAGCACAAGTAACATTTTCACTGCAAACTTAATAAACTCTTTCTTACCGGCTACGCACTAGAATCCCCGGTACCAAATCGTACCATCATAAGTGACTACCCTTTTTGGTTGTGGTGTTGTATTTCCACCTTGAAAGCATGCAGCCCACCTACCAATAAACCAGTTTTGTGTGCAAGCCCCTTCCTACCATAGTAGGCATATCCTTCATGTTCAAATGCAAGAGGATGTCTGCTGGGTCCTGGTACTACTATAAAAACTTCTACCTACCGGGAAACACCACTACGTCGAGTAGTTTTCTCCATTCGGAGATATTGACTATTCTTCAACCATTTTAGGAAGCCCTCCCTTCCCTCTATTACATAGACCCTTGCCTTTAATCTTCTTTCTTCAACTCAACTCGTGACCTAACTAGCTAGTCCGACTTTGCTCTCCCCATTGGATGGCATGAATGCCAGACTTTATTCAATAGAAGAAATAACTTCATATCTCCAGCTCTCGGGGCCTATTTAGAATGGTAAGCGCAGTTAAGGCAGACTTCTGATAATCCTATATATTCATAGGTGAGATCAAAAGCGTAATATATATGAAAGAAAAATATCTCTTCTTAATCTACTTCTTCCATACTTTCTTCACTATCAAAATAGCTATCTTCATTCGCTACACTTTCTATTTGATCCATGGTCTCAATGAGTCCTTATCTAACTTAAGAAGATAGTCAAACTTCGCGATTTCGATATCTCAAAAGGAAAAACCTTTTCTTGCCTTCCCCCTCTCTGCTTTTTGTACTTCTACGATGTAGCCTAAAGCAGCTTAATGGTCTCACCTCTTTCTGCCCCATACTAAGCCAACAAGCTCTATGCCTTATTATAGCAAGAAAGTGGTAAACCCCTCGGTGCGGTGCAAATAACCACTTGTGCCTTCGATCGAGAAAGAGTGATGATAAGGACATCTAGTCTAAGTTCTTATGCTTCTGCCAAAAAGGTCCATACCCTTGAATATAATCTTTAGGGATATAAACCAAATATCATGCCAAAACAGTTTTACCCTCTCCATCTAATCTTGATTTTTTGTAAACAGAAGATAGTATCAATTGGCTTATTCGATGCTCACAGCCTGAATTTAGAAGTTAACCCAGTCGAGATCAAATGATGCAAGGATCGGATTTGAGAAACTTTCAAGAAATTCACCTCTTTCGGGATCTCCTATGACTCTATTAGCTTCTTTATTCCCACGGAGGTCACTTCGCTCTCCTAAGAAGGAGTTGTGGCACTTTTTGGATCAATTGCTGAGGAGCAGACGATCTTGGCTTAGAGAAATGCGCCTTTTAGCTTGTTATCAGTTTCTAGGTTCTTGCTCTGGTTTCAGGGAATCCCTCACCCAGTTCCATATGGGGATGAATCCAATCCTAGGGCATTAACCTCTTTGGGAAGCCGATTGTGAAACCCCACTTTTTTATCCTGTCTCGTTTAGCGTGAATTGACCTGTCGATGTGCTATATGACTTAGAATGTGATAATTTTGATATTAATACTCCTAGAACATGCTAAATGTGCATTCATGAAATTTTCATAAAAAATGAAGTCAAAAATTTTATCGTCGATTTTTAGTGAATAGTATTTTCGAAACACGTCCGCTAAAATTTTGAAATTGGTCTTTTTAACCCTTCTAGACCTAGTCCACGGACTTTAATAGACCTGTGTTTCATTAAAACGGTTTTAAAATTAGCTTAAGAATTTATTAAGATTTTTACACCGACTTTTGCAAAAATCGAGTTTTAAGCCGACTCGGGTGAAATTGTTCGATTGTAAAACTTCTTGTCACCTAAAAATAACCTACTTGAGCTATCTTGGGTGTTGAATAATTGTTTTGAACTTTGGTGATCAATAAAATGCATTTAAAGTCAAGAAAACACTAAAAATACTAAAGTTTCAACTTTGACTTTCATTTAACTTGTTGACTTTCAAGCTTATATCACCAACACACACTCACAAAGAACAAAAACACCCACAATTGCACACACATTGCCGAGAGGAAGAAGAGAGAAAAGAGAAAAGAGTTTTCAAGGTTTTCAAAGCAAATTTTCAAAGAAAAACCTAGTTTTTGTCCGTAGAACTTCGTGCCGAGTTGGATTTCGCTTGTTGGGCATGCATTGCACGCATTCCTAGGCTTTTATTGCATCAAAGGTGAGAGAAAAATTCTAGATCTCAAAACTCATTTTTTTGTTTTTGCTCATAACTGCATTTTGAACCGTTAGAATGTTAATCTGATGTTAGATTATTGCTCCATGCATGCTTGGGATCGTTTAGGTGTATTACTACGAGATTTGAGCCATTGTAGCGAAATTATTTATGTTCGAGTATTTAAAGTTGATAGAATGGATTTTTGAGGACTATTTTTAGTTGTTGTGATTGGAATCGATTGCCGTCAATTTCTAAAAATTTGTTAATTATGTGGTAACACCGTTATAATGCCGAATTTTCGATTACGATGTTTGGGTGAAAATCCGAAAATTTCAGCCTAGGTACCTTGAGGTTTTAGGGTTGTTGGGCTTGATTTTGAGGTGTCTTGGTTGGTTTTCGACAGGGCTAATGTAGTTGATCGAATGGGTGAGTGTTTGAAACTGATTTGGGGTTGTTTGGATTAGTAGAATGTAAGATATGATTATTTGAAGTTTAGGTTATCTTTCTTTAAATTATTGAATTGAGCCTTAGTTGATCGGGTGTGGTTTGAGTGATTGAATTATGAGTTGTTGATTGATAAACTAGGGTTTGATTGTGTGTTTAATGCATGTTCGGTTGGATGGCCTACTTTGTCATCTAACTTAGTTATTTGTTGTTAAATTGATTATTGATGTTATTATGATGATAATATGATTATTGATGATGATTGATGATTATTGATTGATGATTGATGCCGGGAGGTAGACAGTTCTGCTAGATTGTGCTCCTGTGAATGATTGATGTTTATTATTATTGCTGAGTCTTTGGTATGTGTGTGCCACCTCTCGGGCAGCATCGGGCTGTCGGGTTGATAACGACATGACTACCAGAGACTACCTCCATCTCGCATGACGGAGGTGTCATGGAGGGCGAGGCTAATGAGGTACCTCGGGTGCGTGAGTTTATGGGAATCACAAGAAGGTTGTTATGATCGTGATGGTGATTGGAGCTACACCAACTAGTGTATCCTTTATTGAATGGTTATTATAGATTATGTGATGATAGTATTTTTGATGTTAGTGTGTGTTTACTTGCTCAAAGGATTAAATCCAAGGAGCATAGTGAATACTGTAGAGATCTATCGGATCCTCACTGGGCTTATTTTATATAAGCTCACTCTCTATTATTGCATGCCTATAGGTGTACTTTCGCAGGATTACAGGTACGTGCCTCCTGAAGAGGAGAATGTGGAAAATGTGCTCTACGTGGATGAGTCTTATGTTCCAGAGTCTTATCCTTGATGTTGTACTATTTTATTTTCTTGTAAATTTACTTAGTAGACTTTTATATGCTTTGTAGTTTATAATGTATAAGATGTTGAAAAGATAATGAATTAGTTGATGCTGTCTTAGTAGCCTTCCTTTTGTTTATGATTAGGTTGCTAGATTGGCTCAATATGTTTTTGTATTGTATATTAAGGGTTCATGTATTATGTTGGAACGGAGGCATATAACGAGGAATGTTTATTGTATAATATGGTTATGATGTATGTTGTTATGTTATTGAGAAGTTGTTTGTTGTATGGTTTTTGGAGTTGATGTATGATGTTCTATTGAGGTTGGTTTAGAGCCTTGGTATCCTATTTACTGTCGTTATATTGCCGAAATTCCATTGCGTCCTGACTGATTATAGGAGGGGTTGAGTTGGGGCGTGACATTTACGTGGTATCAGAGCTTGATTAGCTGTCAGCCGGGGTATCCTCGGAATATGGGTAGTGGTCTAAGCATGCAAGTATATATTAAGTGAAAGAAAAGTAAAACATATGTTAATATGCTTATGTGATTAGTTTACTTATGTGTCTAACTTTTTATGTGATCAATATAGTTTATGTGTTAAGTGAACTAATGTGGTCAATATGTTTTATGTGATAATGTGCCTTATGTACTCAATGTGTTGTAATTAATGTGCATTATGTGATTAATGTGCATTATGTGACAAATTTGTTTTATGTGATTGAAGTGTCTTGTGTGAAGTTAGTTGTTTATATGGTTTTAATTGTTTATATCCTGCTTATGTGAAACAACATGCTTTAGGTGCGTAAGGCACTTTGAGTGATTAATGTGAGTTATATAATCAATTTGACCTATGGGTAGTTGTTGCTTATGAGACTTTAATTGTTTATAACTTATTATGTGATATAACTTGTTTACGTGATATTGGCTTCTTATGTGCTGAATTGTGTGTTATATAATAATGTTGTTTTATATGTTAATTATGTATTATGTTGTACTTGTCTTCATGTGATATAATTGTATATATGTTATAACTGCGGGTGACTCTTTTGGGTGAAGTAAGGATGACTGTCAGAACTCTTGGAATCAGAGGAAGACTCCGTAGGAATGAATTCATGTCTTTGAAACAGGGTAGCCTATCTGTTACGCAGTATGAGGCCTGATTTCATAATCTGTCACATTATGCTCCGGGTATGGTGCAAACTACTGAAAAGAGGATTAATAGATTCATTCAAGAGTTGAGGCCGGAGGTTCGAGATAGCTTGACTTCTTTTCAGTTTTCCACACATGGTGAAGCCTTTACTACTGCAACAAGAGTTGAGAAAGGAAAGAATGAGGTAGGTGCAAGGCCAAGTCAATCGAGTAGAAGACTTTCTCAGCCTCAGGACCAGCAAAGATATTTTCATCCTCGAAGTCGGCAGAGTCAGCTCTAGAGGCAAAATAGGCCAGTAGACTTGAGGATACAGCGGAGCAGTTTAACGGTTTCGCCAGTTTAGGGTTTCGTGGGTAATAATGTTGCTCTTCGTGTTCCATTTTGTGATTTCTGTACCAAGAGAGGTCATGTTGAGACCGGATGCTGGAAGAAATTTGGAAAATGTCTAAGTTGCGAAAGTGATCAACACATGAAAGAGGACTGTCATAGATGGCAAAATGATCGGGGTTTGACTACAGTCAGGGATGTCCAGGAAAAGCCTATTATAGTGAGAACTCAACAAGATGATTTAGTTACTTCCTTGGTTCCAAATTCTTCTGGGAATTGTGCCGCGGATCAAGTCATACATTGTACTTTCTACTGCCGAAAAGGCCATCTCGAGTCTAACTGTCGGAATAAGGCAGGAACATGTTTGGGTTGCGGCAGTAATCAACACAGAGCGAGGAATTGTCCTAGGTATCCAAGGTCTAAGGGTCGGTCAGTGACCCAGGGTTACCAGGGTAGACCTGCGGGCAGTGCATCTCAACAGCAGTAGTGAAAGGTAATTTCTTATTCTCACTCAATTAGTTAAGGTATTGAATGATTCCAGTGTTACATATTCTTTTATCATGTCTACTTGAGTGCAATGCAGTAGTATGCAAGTCGAAAGTTTGCCCTATATGGTTGAAGTTAGCACGTGCACTATATCAGTTGGCGACTGAGTACTATGTGACGCTGAAGCATATGAAATTCCGATTAGGGGTCAAGCTACTTTACAACTACATAATCGACTATTGGAATTCTCATTTGGTGATCCTATTCGGCATTCTTCCTTTGGATTTCCATATGAATATTCTTATTCGGTATACTTGATTGGAATTATTCTTTGGTACTTTCTATCAGTATTCTTATGCGGAATTCTTATATGGTGTTATCCCGAGTTCTTATTTCGGGATTATTATTCGGTATTCTCCAACGGTAATCGTGTTGAAGTTCATACTTGGTATTCTTGATCGGTGTTCTATTTTCGGATTCATAATCGGCGTTCCTCTTCGGTAATTTCTTTGGAATTCTTATTCAGAAGTTTTAGTCGGTGTTCTTATTATCCATTCTAATTCAGGCTTCTTGTTTGGGGAATTCTTATTCGACGACCTTGTTCGGTGTTTTGCTTCGTATTCGGAATTTAGTAATTGGTCTTTCAATCAGTGTGCTTGAGTCAGCACCTGAGATTGTCTTGGGATCGATGAAGAATTGCGAGGACGCAATTTCTTTAAGGGGGGAAAAATGTGAACCCCACTTTTCTATCATGTCTCGTTTTACGTGAATTGACCTGTCGATGTGCTATATGACTTAGAATGTGATAATTTTGATATTAATACTCCTAGAACATGCTAAATGTGCATTCATGAAATTTTCATCAAAAACGAAGTCAGAAATTTTATCATCGATTTTTAGTGAATAGTATTTTCGAAACACGTCCGCTAAAATTTTGAAACTGGTCTTTTTAACCCTTCTAGACCTAGTCCACGGACTTAAATAGACCTGTGTTTGATTAAAACGGCTTTAAAATCGGCTTAAGAAATTATTAGGGTTTTTACGCCGACTTTTACAAAAATCGAGTTTTAAGCCGACTCGGGTGAAATTGTTCGATTGTAAAACTTTTTGTCACCTAAAAATAATCTACTTGAGCTATCTTGGGTGTTGAATAATTGTTTTGAACTTTGGTGATCAATAAAATGCATTTAAAGTCAAGAAAACACTAAAAATACTAAAGTTTCAACTTTGACTTTCATTTAACTTGTTGACTTTCAAGCTTATATCACCAACACACACTCAGAAAGCACAAAAACACCCACAATTGCACACACATTGTCGAGAGGAAGAAGAGAGAAAAGAGAAAAGAGTCTTCACGATTTTCAAAGCAAATTTTCAAAGAAAAACCTAGTTTTTGTCCGTAGAACTTCGTGCCGAGTTCGATTCCACTTGTTGGGCATGCATTGCACGCAATCTTAGGCTTTTATCACATCAAAGGTGAGAGAAAATTTCTGGATCTCAAAACTCATTTTTTTATTTTTGCTCATAATTGTATTTTTAACCGTTAGAATGTTAATCTGATGTTAGATTATTGCTCCATGCATGCTAGGGATCTTTTAGGTGTATTACTACGAGATTTGAGCCATTGTAGCAAAATTATTTATTTTCGGTTATTTAAAGTTGATAGAATGGCTTTTTGAGGATTATTTTGAGTTGTTGTGGTTGGAATTGATTGCCGTCAATTACTAAAAGTTTTTTAATTACGTGGTAACACCGTTATAATGCCAAATTTTCGATTACGATGTTTGGGTGAAAATCCAAAAATTTCAGCCTAGGTGCCTGGAGGTTTTAGGGTTGTTGGGCTTGATTTTGAGGTGTATTGGTTGATTTCCGACAGGGCTAATGTAGTTAATCGAATGGGTGAGTGTTTGAAACTGATTTGGGGTTGTTTGGATTAGTAGAATGTAAGATATGATTATTTGAAGTTTAGGTTATCTTTCTTTAAATTATTGAACTGAGCCTTAGTTGATCAGGTGTGGTTTGAGTGATTGAATTGTGAGTTGTTGATGTGTAAACTAGGGTTTGATTGTGTGTTTAATGCATGTTCGGTTGGATGGCCTACTTTGTCATCTAACTTAGCTATTTGTTGTTAAATTGATTATTGATAAATTGATTATTGATAAATTGATTATTGATGTTATTATGATGATAATATGATTATTGATGATGATAATATGATTATTGATGATGATTGATGATTATTGATTGATGATTGATGCAGGGAGGTAGGCAGTTCTGCTAGATTTTCCTCTTGTGAATGATTGATGTTTATTATTATTGCTGAGTCTTTGGTATGTGTGTGCTACCTCTCGGGCAGCATCGGGCTGTCGAGTTGATAACGGCATAACGACCAGAGACTACCTCCAGCTCGCATGACGGAGGTGTCATGGAGGGCGAGGCTAGTGAGGTACCTCGGGTGCGTGAGTTTATGGGAGTCATAAGAAGGTTGTTATGATCGTGATGGTGATTGGAGATACACCAACTAGTGTATCCTTTATTGAATGGTCATTATAGATTATGTGATGATAGTATTTTTTATGTTATTGTGTGTTTACTTGCTCAAAGGATTAAATCCAAGGAGCATAGTGAATACTGTAGAAATCTATCGAATCCTCACTGGGCTTATTTTATATAAGCTCACTCTCTATTATTGTATGCCTACAGGTGTACTTTCGTAGGATTACGGATACGTGCCTCCTGAAGAGGAGAATGTGGAAAATGTGCCCTACGTGGATGAGTCTTATGTTCCGGAGTCTTATCCTTGATGTTGTACTGTTTTATTTTCTTGTAAATTAACTTTGTAGACTTTTATATGCTTTGTAGTTTATAATGTATAAGATGTTGAAAAGATAATGAATTAGTTGATGCTGTCTTAGTAGCCTTCCTTTTGTTTATGATTAGGTTGCTAGATTGGCTCAATATGTTTTTGTATTGTATATTAAGGGTTCATGTATTATGTTGGAACGGAGGCATATAACGAGGAATGTTTATTGTATAATATGGTTATGATGTATGTTGTTATGTTATTGAGAAGTTGTTTGTTGTATGGTTTATGGAGTTGATGTATGATGTTCTATTGAGGTTGGTTTAGAGCCTCGGTATCCTATTTATTGTCATTATACTGCCGAAATTTCATTGCGTCCTGACTGATTATAGGAGGGGTCGAGTTGGGGCGTGACACCAATCCCCTTACATAGCCATAATAGGCAGTTTTTTAGAAGTAGCTGAAGAATTGAATCGGCTGGTATAGAAGAAGCTGTACATGTTTCTTCCTCTATTCTATCAATTCCATTTCTTTTTCATGTCCACATGTCTGCTTTAGAAAGGAAGTCAGGTAAGGCACTATTCTCTTGTTTGAGAATAAACTGCTATTGAATCTACATCTAGTCTTTCTCTTGTGAGCGACTCCACTGCAAGAAGAGTAAGTGCTCTTTTCAATATCCGGTGTGCTCGTAGGAGTGAAAGCCACTTGACTGGTTGGAGAGGAGCGAAAGAAGCTCTTTACCAGCCTTAGCCTAGCTAACTTAGGAGTTCTTCCTGAATGACTTTATTTTCAAAAACTCATTTCCAACTAGCCACTTTCATTCTCCAGTATCTGTAGTAGAAGAGGCTTATTAGAACCAAGGTAGCCTTCTTTAACTAAATGTGTGTGTTAAACTTCCTCTCGAGGGCCTTTCAAAGACTTCTTTCATCGTCCTCTCAATGAATGAGGGCCCTTCGTTTTCTTAACGACCACGAGTTGGTTTTTTAGGTTGGCGTAGGCAAGGTCCTTACTATTTTCATGCATGACATGAGGTCTTCGTTCCTCAGACGTATTTGAACTGGAATGCAAAGTGGAGGAGTGTAACTGTCTTATCGTGCTATCTGACTTGTATGTGAAAAGCATTTTGTACTCGCCTTCCACGCGAAAGGTGTGCTCCAATGGCAAAAAGAAAGAAAAGATAGGCCACCCAGGAAGCAGGATAGAAGTTGTACTCTTGTCATGCCTTCAGTCGTTCTAAGAGTGGAAAAAAAGTCTTTGCCTAGCTAGTAAGAGGAGAAGCGAAAGAACTATCATCGAAAGCTTCTCGTTTACACCTTCTAGCTTCAATCGAGAAAGGAACCTCGAAAAAGTCTTTCAAAACCTTACATCCATCAGCATGGAAAATAGCCTTGGGGTGAGACAGACGGAGGCAGCCCTGTGAGATCCTATCGGTCGTTAAGGACCTATTCCCAACCAGTCAATCAAGAACAGACGGACAGGCTATTTGATCAACATTTCCCCATGTAAAGTAAAGAAAGAACGCCTGAATCCAGGCCATCTTGCTTTCCTTTTTAAGGTGTTGAGACCCGGCTAGAAGAAGTAGAAGAAAACTTTCACTTTTTAGTTAGACTCTTCTCCCTGTAAGGCATTCCCTTCCAGTAATTCCCATCTTAAAAGAATGATAAGAGGGAAAGAGGGCAAAGCAACTCCTCTTCAAGTGCAAGTCAAATCCAGTGATAAGGCCATGCATTTCTAGGCCTAAGTCCTATCATGTTGATCCAATCCAGTTATCTTTCTAAGCCCAAGAAAAGCCCTGCCGTAAGATAATCCCTTTGACCTGGGAGCTATCTTTCATCCAGTCCTGTCTTTCTTTTTAAACTCTTGCAAGGGCTCCTCATAAGCGTCAATCCATGAACTAAACGTGGTGTATTAATCCTCGGTGGAAAGAATATTATTTATATGTGACTGCCCTTAGACTAAACCTTGAATCTTGGCCTTTTGCTTGACACGTTGTCGGAATAGGGGTAGGAGTTTCTATTTTATCAGCTGCTCTTCCCACTCTTGGTTCTTTGTTGGTTTAGTCAGATACGCGTTCCAATGGTCCTGGGGCATAGGCACAAGCTGGCCTCCTAGTCAGTCTCAGTAGAAAGATAAGAACCAGTGAAGTGATCCGTTATGGGAAACGAATGTCTAAAGTAGAGCGTGAAGTTATGCCTCTAAGTCAGCTTGGTGAGTCAGACTACTCTTTTTTTTTATGTAAGATCGAGTGTTGGAATTAGAACGGATTTTCCTTTATTAGCTAGTCAAAGATGGTTCACCTAGACTTGTATCCTATGAAGTTTTAAATGAATGAAGGAAGCCAAGCATTGAATGACTTTGGGCAATAAAGCCCGGAAGAGGGAGGGTAAGCCATTCAGTCAGTAGGGTTTGGCATTGAATAAGCTGTTTGCCTTGTGGCGAATCTGCTCTTAGTTAAAAAGAATAGGTTGGAACTCTTGTTGCATGGTACGGTGTTCTAGTCAGAGAAGAAGCGTATGAAGACGAGTTTCTAGGCACTTTCCAAAGGATCTCATTCTCAGGATGGAAAGAAGTACGCAAGAAAGTCAACTGTCCTTTCAAGGCAAGTCGAAAGCACTGAATTTGAGCAAGGTTAGTGCTTTACCCCATAGGGGATTACACCTTCAACCCCAGGTAAACGGCCGTAAGCTCGCTGAGAAGTACTGCCAAAGCTACATTTGAGTTGGCGGCATGCCATGAGCTGTTTTATTTACTGTTGTTGACCCACCTTACCCCTAACACTCCATTGGCTGATTTAGTAGCAGTAGCATCAGTGGCTTGGCTTTTTGGGGATTGCAAGCAACCTTTCACTTTACCCTATGTTATTCTATACACCATGGAAGCCTCCCATGCCCTGTTCAGTACTTTCTTCATTATCCATTGATGAGCCCTTTGATCGAACCTTCCTTTCCTGAAGTGGTGGGGATTGTCTTCCAGACATAGATATAAGAATGGGCTGGACCCCCACCAAGCTCGAAGAAGTAGCTCTTTCCAGTTATCGTAGGAGAGACCGCAAAAAGTAGGGATTAGTTGGAACAGCTGCCACAGCTTGAATTTGAGTGGATGCCCAAATTGAGGAATCATTCCTACTGCTAGGAGATGCCAAATACGCCTACCCAGTCTCATTTCAAAGACAGAGACCTCTTTTGGAAACGAAGCCCTACCCGCTGCAATCACTCATCCCATCTCCGAAGAAAGGGCCAATACCAACAAGAACTAGATTGCCTAGTTGATAGGTTAGCTCGCTACATTAGGTATTGGATATCTGTCTCAACTATAGGAAATAGCGTCGATGAGGAGGGGGCAGATACTGCAAGGATTCTAAAGATGAATAAGCTTGCATGTCTATCGGAGAGATTAGTTTGACCTGCTATTAGAGGCCAATCGTAAAGCTGGTTCACTAGCAACGGCAGCTCGTGGGTCTGTGTTAAACGATGGAGGCCCATGTAAACTTAGGTCTAACGATCTTGCTGGTCCTTCGGGTTGAGGAAGCTATCCTAGTTGTGACCCCTGTTGAAACCCAAGGCCTTGCCCTCTCTGAGGGACTCGAGCTTATCGATCTTGGGTCTAACCAAGCTGCGCCTTCTGTTCAAGCGAAGAACTTCAAATTATGGTGGAGACAAGCCTTAATCTTGAATCTAAATCAAATAGGGTTTTCTATTGAATAAACATTGTTATTATTATTTAATGCACAGGGAACGATTTTCGACTGATCAACTTTTTTAATTTCGTGGAAGGATCATTTCCAAAATCATGGTTAACCAAATCCAATGAGGCCAATCCTGTAGAGACCTGGCTCACTTAAGAAGGAATACAAATCCCTTTAGTTATACCTTTACTTACGGAGATAACAGACCGGTTGAGTTTGTTATTAGGTGCCTAGTCCCTCGTCAATAGTGCAAGCACTCTGGACTGACCTCGTTGATAGAAAAGAAAGGGAGATAAAATCGACTAGAAGGGCATGCTTTTGGAAAAAAATGGAATTTCTTCCCTTGTGTCATCCAAGCTCACTATCCCTAAAGCTACTTTGGGTAAGTGTATCACTACTCTTTGTTGAATTCTTCTGAACTAAGTGAAATACCTTCTAACACTCTTGTAAATGGGAATGGGTTAGGGTGATTATATTAACACATCCAAGTCGATACCGGACTAGTTTGACTTAAGCTATTCCGTATCCGCTTATTTTTGGGGGAAATCTACAAAGGTCAGAAATAGAAGAGAAAGGACAACTCTATCTCTTAGTTAGCCAGGATTTAAACCTCTCTCTAGAAAACAAGCAAGCTGAGCAGTTCTCACTCTATCCGGTGAAAAACAAAGCTTATAGAATGTCGTAAAGTGATCACAGAAACTTCATACATACCGATTCGCCACATGAAAGCTACTAGTCGAACGTTAGCCTTATTACCGTTCCTGACCCCTAGCCAATAGGACACTTACTCTATCTATTGAGTTGAGTTGTCTCCCCTTGGGAGTCAAGGTAGAGTGATTCTAGCTTACTTCTTATTAAAGGGATCCATGTTATTTCACTGAAGACCAAAGACCGCTTATTCTTCATTTTCACATGAATAGGGTTCAAAGGATAACGACTTTTGTTTGGTTCTATCTTAAAAGAAGAAGATTCAACGTGCTAGCTGAAAGGCCGCTTAGGATTCTGCGTTCACTCAGTTCTCTAAATAAAGGGAGAGAAATCGCGCGAGGTCGAGGGGAGGAAGAGAAAAAGAAGCAGCTATTTCACCGTCCGTAATAACCACAGTTTTCAGGTTATCAGGCATAAGCGTAGCAGATCTTCTTTAAGAACAAACTGCTTGCCACTGTCAACATTACCTATGTTGAAGGAAAAAAGAGTCTGATCTTTTCCAAGGCAAAGAAACCTTTTTTCTTATTCTTTAATTCATTTCTTATCAATTAGGAATTGAACCTAGACCAGTCAGTTAATCATTGACTACTCTACCTCTGAGCTATTGAGATGGGCTTCTTTAAGAATTGATTTGCAAAATCAACGCACAATCTTATGGGGCGATTCCCATTCTTGTGAAATGGAAAGGGCAGAGTTTCATATTTACTTAGATAAGATAAGGTGGGAGAATTAAACAAAGTAGTAAGTACGGTTTGCTCGGGTAGAGTTAAAGCGAAAGCATAGAAAGAAGGATCTCAAGAGAAGAGAATCCTTTTGTGGCCCACCATTTGTTAAACCCCATTTTCTCTCGCAATCGGACATGTTGCGGCCTAAACAGTGATCTTTTCTGTCGTGCTTCAACAGGGTTCATTTGCTAAACTTGGAGAATGAGCTGGGACTATTAGAGTGCTCGCTGCATCTCTTCTCCTTGCCACTGCAAGTCCCATCCCATATCCGCGATTGGTGAGAGTAATGTAGAGGAAGACTTTTGTTCAAAATCGGGATAGTGTTCAATAAACCAACGTTGACGCAATAGAAGTAGAAGCTCTTAATGCAATATCTGGTGGTGAAGACATTCCCGCTACTACAGTTGGAGTTGACGATCCTAGTTCTTTTACAGTAAGAGTTGTTACTGGAATAACCAGTGCTAGTGACTTGACTGTTGGAGGAAGAACCACTATTAGAAATGTTCACGTAGAAGTTCATCTTTTATCCACTGGTATAGATGAAGTTCTTTGGATCTTATCCACTTCAGAGGTTGGATGAGGTTAATCAATAGGGAAATCCGCTGGTATTTAATCTTCCTCTAAAAAATGCTTTTCAATTTCATAGGCATCTTCTATTCATAAAGGATCTGACTCAATTCAATAGAAACTTCACTTCTACCCTATGTGGTCTTGGAGCTTAGGCCACTCGAATGTGTCTTTAATCTAGTTCAGGAAGGAAGTCTATTTCATTCCAAGGCTGCTATCAAAGCCTCTAACATGAGATAAAGAGACTGAAGTCCCCCTCGCTTTAGATGTCATATGAATTCTTGGCTAAATGAGCTTACAGTGTCATAGCTTTCATTGATACGTTTTCCCAAATGTACTATCTTTGGGTGAAATGGATGGATAACCCAATCGAGAATGACTAATAAAGATCAAATCTGGCTTAGAGACTTATGTTTCATTTCAACGGAATGAGGATCGGGAAGTTCTTACCATAGAGTGGACTGTAAGGCATTAGGGGCATGTTGACTACGAAGACCAAAGACTCAATCCGTGAATTGATAAATGTTAAGATGATCACTTTGTGCCCCTCTTTTCATGATTCGGGTACTACTAATTTTTAGTTGTTGTGAAAAAATTTCTTGTTGTTGACTGAACCTGAATTATAGTATTGATTGTAGCTTTGAAGTACGTGTAGGAGGACTACTGTGGGAAGAGAATTCAAGGTAGAGGTACAATGGATACAGGGCTATGGCAAGGCATTCAACTCACACTCCTATCAACACTTCCAAGGGTGAACCCTCGACTCGCTTCCTTAGCCATTTATTTCGGTCAACCAGTGCTAAAAGCATTCGACTTATCATTCTTTTAAATGAATGGCTTCTTCCGCCTTCTTTCAGGTCTATTGGTTAGCATTCGCCTAGCACAAACTTCACTTCCCAAGAAAAAGCCAATTCAGCGGCAAACTTTCTTTGGTTGTGATTAGCCAGTCATCTCAGTCACCCGTAAGATCGAGAGATCAGGATCAAAGCTCCATTCATCTAGTCATCCAGTTATCTAGTTAGGGTTTCAATCTAGAGCATCGTTTAGGGTTTTATTATTCAAAGAGGTTTCCTACCCTAAAGACAAAACAAGGGCTCGACTCGTTAAAAGCTTTGGCTCCAGCAATCAATGACTTAGTTGAACATGGAATTCAAATTCCACTTTAAGGATTTAAAGAAGGGATACCGTTGCATAGCTTCCTCGATGAACGAAAATAGTTCCTCAAGCTCAATAACTCAATAAGCTGGATGGGAACAAAACAAAGAGTGGGTTGGGAGGGCTACAAAGCCAGCCATATTATATTCAGTCATGAAAATAAACGAGATCAGCTTTCGCTCTATCAAAAAAGAACCAAAATGAGGACATATCGGGACATTTCGGTGGTGGGTGGGGCATTATGGTGGTTGGATTCCTTCTCGATCTTAGAAAGCCTAGTTCACATTCCTACTAAAGTAGGAAGTAGGAAAGGAAGACATACATGAAGGAAGTATGGCAAAGCAGGGGGATGGGATTGCCTCTGATCTACGTTCTCGATTACTGGTCGAGCCATTACCTCCTAGGATAACTTGTTAGAGTACGAAAGGATGATTTACTTGTCAGAGTTGGTGAGGCAGAGATTGACTGCATGGAGACCAGCAAACTTGACGCTAGGAGCATTTCCCTAATTGGTGGTGATTAGTTGATTTCTCGACAAACATTTATTTACTATCCCAATGAAGATGTTATTTTGTAACTGCCAGGGAGCTGGATCTAATGAATTTCTCAGAAATTGGAGAGATTTTGTTAACGGGCTATGATTGTGGTACTCATTGAAACCCGAACTCAGAGTCGACGAGCATGAAGCAGAACCATCTGAGCACACCGAGTGGTGCATCAAGCAAAGAATAAGGGAAAGCAAAGAATGGAATGCGGGAAGCGAGCTTATCGGTCTTTGTTATGGATCTTTCCTCTCGCTATAGCCTATGCTATATCATCACTAGGCGGGAAGAGATCTAGTCGAATAACTCATAAGAGAAGATCTCTTTGCAATGAACTACACGTCACCCATATGGGAAAATAGCACCCCAGTTTAGTGGTATAGGATTGATGGTGCTTATGCCCCTTCAAAAGGCACCTGACTCTTAATCATAGACAGACTTGCACTGACCTCAACATAAGAGTCAGAACCTGGTCTGTACTCTTTCTTAGTCTTCGATCGATCATTCTTTGCTTCAAATAGAAGGGCTTTCCCAGCTAACAAGGAAACGGGATTGATAATTGACATCAATTCTGAACTAGACCGAGATGGCCTATACACCAATTGACTGACACCATTCCTGAAGAAACGAAGATCGTTGCGAGAAGACCACCCTCGTGTAAATGCGGAAGCTTGGAAGCTGTAGAATAAAGCTTGAGATCGGGTTTAATTAAAAGGGATTCGAGTAGCAGGAAGGTACTAATTGAATAATCTCCAGCAGGAAAGGGAGGAACTAAACTAGATTGGCTAGTTAAGGCGAATTTGGATACGATAGTAACTAGCCCAAAGAAGCTGCTTGAAACTGTCCTAGAATCCCTACTCACCCATGTCGGGATACAACCTAAGGCTTGTTCGTAATCTGAATGAATGGATAATACATACATAAAGAATATGAAGCACAATCTCCAACTCTTAATCGGTGGCATATTTGCTTGTTCCTGATGCTTCCATAGAGAGAAATGAAACTTTTTCCACTCTCCTTCGCCCTTTATCTCCTCACGTTCGAAGATGTCTCTATGCATTCCTAATGCTTTTCACCTGACTCTTTGTATGCTATTTTATTTTTCTTTTTGTTGGATCAAGATACGACACTTGTTCTGGCCCTCCGACCTTATTTGGAATTTAGCTCTGACTTTCCTTGCCCATCCTTTTTGAATGATTCAGTGTAATTTCTTGTCACACTCTCTCTAGACCCAACCACGGCCCTCTGTTCAATTACCTATTTATTCGAGCCTCGACAGAGTGTTTTTGATCTCATTCGTATTCTAACGAATTCTGAGGGACACTTTCATATTGCACCGGTGCTGGAAAAGATTGTACTCTTCCTTACCGGGACAACAGACACTCTTCAATGGATCCTCCTTGAATCAACTAGTAGATCACCATTTCTTAAGGTTTCATACGACTTACTACTCCAGTGAGACGTATATTTATCAGGAGAAGTTTAGCTAACCGGAAGGAAATTGTGGTGAGACAATTTGGTTCTCTAGACCCATCTGCCTCCCAGCGCGGTGTTTAAATTGTTAAAAAGGAAATGAGTTGGAAAGGAGTGGAACAAAAGTAGACAAGTGAAGACCCAAAGAGAAAGAAAGGCTTATGACTTTACACCATCCGGAATGAAGCCCAATCGATTTGAGTCAGTCAGTTGAACAAACAATATAGTTCGCGATCAGGTCCTTCACTTCTCTAGCGGTTCGGAATTATTTAAAAATCTGTAAAGTTGTTCAATTGATCCATCAAGGAGAGACCTTTGGCCCAATAAAGTAGGGGCATCTTGAATGGAATAGCTTTGATGGATGTCCCAAAAATGTGTAACAAGCCCTATGCCGCCCGGCGTTCGTGCAAGCTATGGGGCCTGAGGTTGCAACCCCTAATTTTAATAGCACAAAAGCATGCACACGTATTCACGTAACACATAATTGATAATTATTTGTACAATTTATGATCACACACTTTGATAAACACGTAGGCGGAAAACTACAAAAGAGGTTGTCTCCGGTTAAGTACCTTTAACAATATTAATTCATTGGAGTTCAAATAACTGAATGAAGTCGTATCATACCAAGTAGCCACAAAGGGTGATTAATTTCATAAACAATTAGCTCTTAACTAATAATTTCGAAACAATACATTATTAAAGGTAATCCTAGTTCAAATTTAACAAAAAAATAATATTAACAGACAAGATATGATATATATCTTAAGCTAGAATATTAAAATAACAAATCATATTATAAATATATAACAATCATATAGACATATAAGATACTATTTTTAATGCCAAAAATTGAAGAAGGTTGAAGAAGATTCGGACCAATTTTGAAACATTCGAAACGTTAACTAACAGAATTGATATAATTTGGTAAAATCGGGCCAGAGAAAAGTGTCTGCCTGTTTTGATTTCAGGGGGTCAAGTGACCCTTTTATATAGGTTTTCGAGGCTGACGCAAGGGAAACACGTGTCCCGCCACATGTCTCACATGCATGGCACGTCCAAGCTTGTGTGACATATGTCCCTCCACGTGTCTCGCATGCGTGGCACATCCACGCATTTGTGACATGTGTCCTGAGACACGTGCCACTCCCCGAGAGTGTCACCAACGTTTCCCATTTCGTGCGCAGGTGTCCCGATTTTCGTATTTTCTGGCCGAGATGCAATTTTGTCAAACTTTACTGTTAAGTAGTACAAGTTAAAAGAAATCCAATGGTATATGCCGTTTCACGCGGCGGGATCCCAATTTTCTTATAATCGGCCCTGAAGTGAGACCACTTTACCGGACCAAAAACCCCTAAAATTGGGAAAACAGTCGAAATGGCCCGAAAAGTTAAAGGAAATCACCCATGCTCTTGTAAGCAGCTGAAGAGTTTTACATGGTCATGATATGGAGCTTTACATCCCTGTAACAACCCTAAGCTTAATGTTAATTCATGTTATAAGAACACCTAATAATAGGTTACTATTAATCATAATACTAATTGATTTTTAAATATTAAGACAATTAACAATAGATTAAATGCAGACAAATAATCACAAAGACACATTTTTCAAAAATAACAGAAGAAATAAATATAAATAAATACTTGTAAATGCATGGTTGGGCTCGGGTATTACATCCTCTTCCCTTTATAAAAATTGCGCCCTCGCAATTTACTTCTCCAGTACCTCCGATCCATTGCGCGAGATTGAACACCGAATGCCAGGTAAGAATTTCAAACATGAGCCTCGAATAGTAATACCCGGATGAGAATACCAAAGAACACTGTACAAGAATACCGTGCGAAAATAAGAAATCTCGGGAAGAATACCAAGAGAAATATGAGCTAAGAATTCCCGAATGCGAAATAAAGGTAATATAGATGCCAAATAAAGGCTCTGAATACCAAATAAAGGCTCAACTTAAGAGATCCAATCTAGAATGCCATATAAGATTACCAAATAGAAGTCCATAGAAAATATCAATTAAGAATTCCAAGAACTCCGAGTGAAGATATGAAAGAAGATACCAACGGTCGATCAAGCGCCGATTATTGAACACTGTTTCCAGACTACCATAAACCATTGATCAACTGTTCCTTCTTCGGTTGATTCGCATTTGAGAAGATCCGTTACTAGCCAACGCTTTCAGGGGAGGGACTACTTACCATTTTATGGGTAATGCATGTATACAATTAATAACTTCAGCACAATTAAACATGCAACTTATAGAAAATAGATTCACACTTAGCAAATAAGCACATTGAACACATATGATTATGCTGAACACATATTATTATGCCAAACACATATCCTTAAAAGGCAACTACCCACTGTCCGAAGATCGTATCTCGGCTTATGAGCTATCTAAGCTCTGATACCACCTGTAACGACCTCAACCCGGCCTTTCTCAAGACTAGGTTATAGTCTACGTTTATCGTTATTGCAAGTTCATAACTTTCTATTAAAAGGAACAGTAAATAAAGAATTACTTAATAACAAGCCTTTATATAATAATTTAAGTACAAAAGGGTGTTACAACATTTGAGATCTAATAACTACCCGGCTATCATACAAATTGAGGTTTCAACACAGCTGCTCTTCTTCCCAAAATTAATACAACAAATTCTAACTTTTTTAACTTGGATCCAACTATGACAGCAAGAGGCTTCAAGCATGTAAACATTCAAAGTCAATTTCCATTTCAAGCTAAGCTGCACCTGCACTGGGGGGAGAAAAGAGGGTAAGCTTTGGGGAAGCTCAGTGATGATGAAATAAAAGAGTTTTGAAAATATTTCTGGTCGGTCTCTTTTGTAAATCATGATGCAAATCACGTACAATAGAATTAACAAAATGTCCATATCATATATAATAACATATGATAACTAGTATAAATTATTATCACATTTGAATCGCGTATTAATAACAGCATCATTTAGTGACATATAACCACAACATATATCAGCCTACTTTCCAAGGGTGGAATGCCAAGCAAGAGTAGGACACTACTCTCCGAGGGTGGTACAAAGTGAGAGTAGGAACAAGTCGAGTATTTCACGAGGTGGCCAGCCTTGATCACAATTCCAACTTCTTATCTCTCCCAAGAGGATACTCCGGATTGTATCCAAAATCTATGACCCAACTCCTCGAGGGAGGAGAACGCCAAGCAGGAGAGAAAATAGGTCCACGATAGACACGAAAGCACCAGTGTCACGCCCAACTCGACCCCTCCTATAATCAATCAGGACGCAACAGAATTTCGGTAATATAACGACAGTAAATAGGATACCAAGGCTCTAAACCAACCTCAATAGAACATCATATATCAACTTCATAAACCATACAACAAATAACTCCTCAATAATATAACAACATACATCATAACCATATTATACAATAAACATTCCTCGTTATACGCCTCCGTTCCAACATAATACATGAACTTTAATGTACATTACAAAACATATTGATACCAACCTAGCAACCTAAACAAAGACTAATAAGATAGCATCAACTAATTCATTATCTTTTCAACATCTTTTACATTATGAACTACAAAGCATATAAAAGTCTACTAAGTTAATATACAAGATAGTAAAACAATACAACATCAAGGATAAGACTCTGGAACATGAGACTCATCCACGTAAGACACATTTTCCTCTTCAGGAGGCACGTACCCGTAATCTTGCGAAAGTACTCCTGTAAGCATGCAATAATAGAGAGTGAGCTTATATAAATAAGCCTAGTGCGGATCCGATAGATCTCGAGCAAAGTTTACTAAATTCCTTGGAAACAATCCTTTGAGCAAGTAAACACACAACAACATCAATAATACTATCATCACATAATCTATAATGACCATTCAATAAAGGATACACTAGTTGATGTAGCTCCAAACACCATCACGATCATAACAGCCTTCTTATGACTCCCATAAACTTACGCACCCGAGGTACCCCAATAACCTCTCCCTCCATGACACCTCTGTCATGCGAGCTGGAGGCAGTCTCTGGTAGTCATGCCGTTATCAACCCGACAGCCCGATGCTGCCCGAGAGGTAGCACACACATACCAAAGACTCAGCAATAATAATAAATATCAATCATTCACAGGAGGACAGTCTAGCAGACCTGCCTATCTCCTGGCATCAATCATCAATCAATAATCATCAATAATCATATTATCATCATAATAACATCAATAATCAGTTTAACAACAAATAACTAAGTTAGATGATAAAGTAGGCCATCTAACCGAACATGCATTAAACACACAATCAAACCCTAGTTTACCCATCATCAACTCACAATTCAATCACTCAAACCACACCCGATCAACTAAAGGCATAATCTAACATTTTAAAGAAAGACAACCTAAACTTCAAATAATCATATCTTACATTCTACTAATCCAAACAACTCCAAATTAGTTTCTGTCACTCACCCAATCAACCAACTACATTAGCCCCCTTGGAAACCAACCAAAACACAACCAAATCATGCCCAATAACCCTAAAACCCTAGTGTACCAAGGCTGAAATTTTCGGATTTTAGCACGGACATCACAATCAAAAATTCGGCATTACAACGGCACTACCACGTAATTAACAAACTTTTAGAAATCAACGGAAATCGATTCCGATCAACACAACTCAAAATAATCAACATTTAGCAAATTAATCAACTTTAAATACCCGAAAAATAATAATTATGCAACAACGGTTCAAATCTCGTAGGATTACATATAAATGATCCCTAGCATGCATGGAGCAATAATCTAACATCAGATTAATATTCTAACGGTTCGATAATCAATTCTACGCAAAAACACAAAAGATGAGTTTTGAGATCTAGAATTTTTCTCTCACCTTTGATGCGATAAAAGCCTAGGAATGCAAGCAATGCGTGCCCAACAAGAGGAATCCAACTCGGCATGAAATTATACGGACAAAAATTAGGTTTTTCTTTGAAATTTTGCTTTGAAAACCTTGAAAACTCTTTGGCTTTTTTTCTCCTATGGGCTCTCAGCTATGTGTGTGAAATTGAGGGTGTTTTTGTGATTTGTGAGTGTGTGTTGGTGATATATGCATATTGGTCAACATTTAAATAATGTCAAAGTTAGTTTAAATTAGTCTTTTAATTGTATTTTTGGTCTTTTAATTCAATTCTTGAGTATTTCTTGTTCAACTATTAAATTAACACTTAAACTATCTCAAATAATTTATTTCTAGGTGACAAGAAGTTTTACTATCAAACAATTTCACCCGAGTCGACTTAAAACTCGATTTTCGCAAAAGTCGGTGTAAAAACCCTAATAAATTCCTAAGCCGATTTTAAAACCGTTTTAATCAAACACAGGTCTATTAAAGTCCGTGGACTAGGTCTAGAAGGGTTTAAAAAGACCAGTTTCAAAATTTTAGCGGACGTGTTTCGAAAATACTATTCACTAAAAATCGACGATAAAATTTCTGACTGTTTTTTATGAAAATTTCATGAATGCACATTTAGCATGTTCTAGGAGTATTGATATGAAAATTGTCACATTCTAAGTCATATAGCACATAGATAGGTCAATTCACGCAAAATGAGAATAAACACGCAAAACGAGACAATATAGAAAAGTGTGGTTTCACATTTCCCCCCCTTAAAGAAATTTCGCCCTCAAAATTCTTACTTGATGTACTGAACAGATCTGGGTACTGCTGCTGCATCTAATCCCGTCTCTCCCAAGTAGCTTCCTCAATGCCGTGATGCTTCCACAACACCTTAACCATAGGAATCTTCTTCGACCTCAACTCTCGTTCCATCTGATCAAGAATACGAATCGGACGCTCGTCATAAGTCAGATTCTCACGAAGCTGTAATGGCTCTGGCTCAAGAATATGAGAATGATCCAGATTATATTTTCGCAAATTAGACACGTGAAATACATCGTGGACATTAAAGAAGTTCTCCGGTAAAGCCAACCGATATGCCAACTTACCAACCTTGCCGGTAATCTCAAACGGCCCAATAAATCTCGGACTCAGCTTTCTACTTCTACCATAACGAGCAAACCCCTTACGAGGAGATAATCTCAAGAAAACCCGATCTCCGACTACAAACTCCAAGTCCCGACGATGCTTATCAGCATAACTCTTGAATCTACTCTGCGCCGTAAGCATTCTCTGCCTAATCAACTAAACATTCTCGATCTTCTCTAGAAGCTCTGGCATGATAGTCGGATCAATAGTCTTCATCTCCCCTACCTCATCCCAATATAAAGGTAAACGGCACTTACGACTGTAAAGAGCTGCGAAAGGTGCCATCCCAATAGTAGCTTGATAACTATTGTTATAGGCAAACTCGGCAAGTGGTAGATGTTTCTCCCAGTTCTTCCCGAAGTCTAGAACACAAGCCCTAAGCATATCTTCCAGAATCTGAATAGTCTGCTCAGACTGACCGTCGGTCTGTGGATGATACGCGGTACTGAAGTTCAACTGAGTACCCAAGGTCTCCTAGAGTTTCTCCCACAAACGAGAAGTAAATCGAGGATCTCGATCTGAGACAATACTAGATGGAATCCCGTGAAGTCTAACAATCTGATCCAAATAAAGATCCGTCAACTTTGTAACCCCATCTCCCATCCTCATCGAAATAAAATGAGTTGTCTTCGTCAAACGATCCACGACAACCCAAACTGCATCATTACCTCTGGGAGTTCTAGGCAAACCAGTGACAAAATCCATCGTAATATGCTCTCACTTTTACTCTGGTATAGCCAACGGCTGAAACAAACTTGCAGGTCGTTGATGCTTGGCTTTCACCCTTTGACAAGTCAAACATATAGACACGAACTGAGCAACTTCCCTCTTCATATTATTCCACCAATAATGTTGCTTCAAATTCCGATACATCTTGGTTCCACCGGGATGAATAGTATACTTAGAATTATGAGCTTCTTCCAGAATACCTCGCCTCAAGCCCGGTTCATCGGGAACACAAACCATGTTTCGAAACCGAAGAATACCGTCCTCATGCAGTTTAAAGTCAGACTGATCATCCGTGATCTGGTCCTTGATCTTCTGAAGTTTAACATCAAGTTGCTGAGCTTCTCTGATCTGAGACAACAATAAAGGTTGAATACGGAGATGTGAACACATTACCCCAACCTGAGTCAACTCCGGTTTTCAATAAGTGAATTCCTCAAGAATCTCCCATTTCTTGACAGCCAAACAAGCAACACTCGCCTTCCGCCTTAGAGCATCTGCTACAACATTTGCCTTGCCAGGCAGATAATTGATAGAACAATTATAATCTCCAAAAGGCTTCATCCACCTCCGCTGGCGTATATTCAACTCATTCTGTGAGAACAAGTACTTCAGACTCTTATGATCAGTGAAAATCTCGAACTTACTGCCCCACAGATAATGACGCCACTTCTTCAGTGCGAAGACAACTGTTGCCAACTCAAGATCATGAGTCGGATAATTCACCTCATAAAACTTCAACTTCCTGGAAGCATAGGCAATAACTCGACCATCCTGCATAAGAACACATCCTAAGCCTCCTTGGATGCATCGCTGTAAATAACCATATTATCGGTCCCCTCTGGTAGAGCAAGTACTGGAGCAGTAGTCAACCTCTTTTTTAGCTCCTGAAACCCACTCTCACACTTCTCATCCCAAGTAAAGATAGTCCATTTCTGAGTCAACTTAGAAAGTGGCCCAGCAATCTTCGAGAAATCCTTTACAAACCTACGGTAATAACCCGCCAAGCCAAGAAAGCTACGGACTTCAGAAACATTCTCTGGCCGTTTCCAAGACATCACTACTTCAATCTTAGTGGGATCTACAGAAATACTGCTCTGTGTAATAACATGGCCAAGAAAATATATGCGTTGCAGCCAAAATTCACATTTGCTAAACTTGGCAAACAATTGATGGTCCTGCAGCTTCTGTAAGACAAGCCGTAGATGTTGCTCGTGCTCAGATTCAGATTTAGAATAGACCAAGATATCATCAATAAAGATTACCATGAACTGGTGTGATAACCCGAACCCGGCATGCATTTGATAGCATTTGACTGCATTTAATGAAATGTTTAATTAGTTAAACCAACCAATTTGCACTATTTTAATATTTCTCTTGGAAGCATTTAGTAGTTTTATATTGAATAATTAAAATATTATTATCTAT
Source organism: Ehretia macrophylla (assembly GCA_037974665.1). Classification (NCBI taxonomy): domain Eukaryota; kingdom Viridiplantae; phylum Streptophyta; class Magnoliopsida; order Boraginales; family Ehretiaceae; genus Ehretia; species Ehretia macrophylla. The sequence continues at coordinate 40,276,704 of CM075772.1, forward strand.
TTCTAATAATTATAGTAATTGAATTTATTCTCTTGTGATTAATTAAGTGTCATCTTAAATGTTAGGGTTTAATTGTATTTGACTACGTGTTTATATTAACTTTCATTTGTAACTTAATATTAACTTCATAATTCTTTAAAATATTCTAGAAATAGTTAAATTAATTATTTTAAATGAATATTGATTTCCTTGATTGTTTTGATTAATTTAATAATCGGTTTTGGTTGTCTTGCATTAAAATCACTCGGTTTTCAAATAAATGAGGAAAGTAGCTCCGAGCCAGAGTAAATTTTAACTATGATGCTTTCCAAAAATGATATATTTCTTAGATTCTTTGAGATTTAATTGTCACTTCTTTGTTGTCGCAACGTGCATTGCATATCGAGAGCGATAGTTAGAGAGCGGTTCCTAGTCCTCAACAAATAGTGAAAACTAGTATTTGGTGTTTTAATTTTAGTGTTTTAAGTTGTATTTAACTAGAATTGGATTTATGTTAGTTGTTTTAGCTTTAAAATGCATGAAATAAGCCTATTTGACCAAGTTTAAGTTAGTTTGACCAATTGACTTGTTTATTTCCTTTTAAAAGCTTATATTAGCACAAAATTAAAAAAAAAGAGGGCTGAACAGAAAACAAGCAGGGCCGAAAATGAGGGAGAAGAAAAAAAGAAAAATTCAACTTCAAATCTTCGATTCTTCGCGTGAGCTTGCACGGGGTGGTTTTCGAGGCATCCTACGAGGTTTTCCTAGCATCTAGGAGCGTCTAAGGTGAGGTTTTCATGTCTATTTGCGCATTTGAATATTTTGTGTATTAACTTTGATTTTTGGGTTTTATCCGTATATTATTGTTTTAATTGATTTGAGGCTTAAAGTATGTTCCCTAGCAATCGTAGAACACGTATTTATAGCTTTTTAACATTTTATGCGGTTGAATATCGAAATTGAGATATAAATTGTTAGTTGAATAGTAATTTGTGAATAGTAAACCCTTGAAACGATGAAGTTGCGTTGTTATGCTGTCTGTTGATGTGAAAAGGTGCTAGGTATGCTAGGATGCCTAAATGCATGATTTGTTTAGGTTGCGTAATGGAAAAAATGAGAAATATGCCTTGGTGAAAGTCGGGGTCGTTTAGGTCGAGGTTAGCGTTTTCTCGTTTTGCATGATGGCATTGTTTCGGGAGGCCATGGAAGCACTTTTGGTGCGATTATGGCGTTGGTTAGGTGTTTCGTTAGTATAGTTATAGTTCAAACGGGCAAAAGGGGAAAATCAGGACTTTGCGTGAATTCCAGGGTTAAGTAGGGTTTCGGGGTCTTTAGACGTGCCTTATGGTGACCTAGGAGGATTGGTGAAGTCGGTTTCCAAAACTTGTGGCTCGTTTGAAAGTAGTAGCGTTTTGAAAGTTGGGGTCATTTTTGGAGTTTTGTGTGTTTTCTGAATATATTGCTTATAGAATGTTTATAATTCCTATAGAATGCTTATAATGTCTATAGAATACTTATTATTGCTTGATAATATTTGTTGGTGGTGTTCTTGTTACATATTTGATTGTAAATGCTTGTTATCTCGTTTGTCGTCTTTAATCTGTATTGTTGTGCTATCGCTCGTTTATTGCCTTGTATCTAGTCTTGCATTGCATAGTGTCCGGCGCGTGAGTGATGGGCCTCTCTAGGTAGCCTCGGGTTGCCAGTGTTGGTTCCTCTAGCTCCGTGACTATTCCCTTTTCTTGCTTGGGTTGCCTCCCAGGGAGATTTGGGTCGTAGAATTGATGGTTACTCCCGGGGTATTCCAAACTAGTGCTGTAAGGTGGTTGCGCGCTTATTGTCATCATTGTCAACATCAAGCTCGAGATTGATGTATCGCTCATGAAATGGTATATTGCTCGTAAGAGTGAACCATAGCCTTCAGAGTATGGTATAGATTTGAATGGTTGTGTTAATGCTTTCTTGAATGTTTATTATATTGTCATTTGTATTGAATGCTTTCTTATTGACTTTATTGCTTAATTGTGTCTATTTGCATTGCACGACTTTCTTTCTCTCCACCTCGATATCTGTCTCACCGTCACTGAGTATACGTGTTGTGTATACTCACTCCTCACCACCACATTTCAGGAAATGTCATGCTAGCTAGAAAGTTCGTGATTTCCTGAAAGTTCGTGCCTGAAGAGTTGTCTTGCGTGCCTATGTGGCTTGAGTGTCGAAGTTGTAAAGATATATGCTTTCATATGTTGTATGTATTTATTGTTAAAAGAAATGTAATTTAAATCTAGCTAAGTAGTTGAGGTGAATTGATAAGCTAGTTTATGTAATCAGTTAGCATAGCTTAACTTCAAAGCATGTTTTTATTGTTTAAAGGAAGAGTTAGAATAGTCTAGTACTTGAAAATGTATGTATATTTGCTTGTGGTTGCTTGTTGAGAACAAGGCTCGGATAACCTTGAGGTGGTTGAATGTTTGAACATGGTATTGGTCCACTTATATGTTGTCACAGGTTTACTTTTTGCCTAGAAACAGGGGAGACTCCGTCCGTTTTCCCTAAAAATTATGCCCGGGTTTGGATTTGGGTTGTGATTAGATTGATTGATAGAACTCCCAGTCTCGAGAGGGATCAGGGTGTCACAACTGGTCTAAATACGGCTGAAAAACCCGATGCATAAGATCCATGAATGTTGTCGGTGCATTAGTTAATCCAAAAGGCATAACAACAAACTCATAATGCCCGTACCGAGTCCTGAAGGCAGACTTCGGAGCATCCTCCGTACGAATCCGAAGCTGATAATACCCCTGCCTCAAATCAAATTTAGAATTGACTTTGGCTCCCTATAGTTGATCAAACAACTCATCAATCAGTGGCAAAGGATACTTGTTCTTGATGGTCACCTGATTCAAACCACGATAATCAATACACAATCTCAAGGCACCATCCTTCTTCATCACAGATAAAACAGGAGCTCCCCAAGGTGAAGAACTCTGCTAAATAAATCCTTATCCAATAACTCCTGCAACTGAGTCTTCAACTCCTTCAACTCAACTGATGCTATCCGGTACGCTGATTTAGAAATAGGTTGAGTACCGGGAACAAGATTAATCACAAACTCCATATCTCTCTCTGGCGGTAACCCTGGCAACTCCTCGGGAAATACATTGGGATATTCTCGAATAATAGGGACTTCCTCTAGCTGTAGCTTATCAGATAGCTTGTTGATCAAATAAGCTAGATAACCCGAACACCCCTTACTCACCAACTTAACGGTTTTAGTTGCTGAGATAACAAAACTCATCTTAGCACCCCGGTTCCCTACTACCTCAACTACTGGCTGATCTGGTAAACGAAACTGTACTACTTTGGTTCTACAGTTCAACTGGGCATCTTGCTTAGAAAGCCAATCCATACCCAAGATAACATCATACCCCCAGATAGGAAATAAGATAAGGTTCGAAGGAAAACTATGCCCCTTAACATGTATTTTACAATCCTTACATACTAAGCCAGTAACATACTTATCAGTCAAAGAGGTACTAATCTCAACCACGTAAGGAAATCTTTTAGGTTGCAAATTAACACGTTGCACACAAGCAGGAGTAATGAAAGAATGCATAGCACCAGTATCAATCAACACTTTAACAAGTTGATCAAGTATAAGAAAGTTACCTTCCACAATTGCATCTCCTCAGGCATCTCCTCTAAGTCAACGGCGTAGGCCCAAGCCTGGACCCGCTGCTGCTGAGGTGCACTGGCCGCAGGTCAGCCCTGATAACCCTAAGTCGCTATCCGACCCTCAGTCCTCGAATATCTAGGGCAATCCCTCGCCCTGTGCTGATTGCTGCTGCACCCTAAACACGTCCCTGCCTTCACTCTACAATCGGCCTCCACATGCTCCATGCGATTGTAGTGGGTACACTGCGGTGATGATGCACTAACACTGCCCCTGGAAGAACCAGAAGCTGAAGAAACAGCTGAACCAGCCTATTGCTGAGTCCTTACCAAACTAGGCCTGTACTGACCTTCAGACTGGGCTGGCCTAAACTGGGACTGAACATGATATGACCCCTGCTGAAACTGAGGCCGATAATAACTCTGCTGTCCCTGTGGCCTAAAAGAACCCTGCTGAGCTGGTGGCCTGTACACAACCAGTTGTATGGGAGGCCTATACATACCCTGTAACACCCCGATCCCTCTCGAGACCGGGAGATCTATCAATCAATCTATTCGCAACCCAATTCCAAACCCCGGCAAAATTTTTAGGGACAGACGGACGGAGTCTCCCCTGTTTCTAGGCAAAATGTAAAACTTGTAATAGCATATAAGTGGATCAGTACCGTGTCCAACCATACAAACACCTCAAGGCCATCCGAGCTTTGGTTCTCAACAAGCGAACACAAGTAAATATACATTTCCAGTTTAAATGCTAACCTATCTCTTCTCATCTTTGACAAGTACATTCATGCTTGGCAACTAAACTATACTAACTTATTGCATAAAATAGACTATCATACCATTATAACTCTTTTCCTTTGGACATTACAAACAGGCATTGAAGTTAAACGATACTATCTGAATACATAAACTAGCTTTTCAAATCACTTCAATAACCTAGTAAAACTTAAATTACATTCCTTTTTAACAATAAATACAAACAACACATGAAATATACATCTTTGCATCTTTGACAACTCAAGCCACATAGCACGCAAGACAACTCTTCAAGCACGAACTTTCACGTAATCACGAACTTTCCAGCTAACAAGGCATTTCCCTAAAATGTGGTGGTGAGGAGTGAGTATACTCAACACATATACTCAGTGAAGGCGAGACAGATATCGAGGTGGATAGAAAGAAAGTCGTGCAATGCAAATAAGACAGTTAAGCAATATAACTGACTAGTAAGCATTCAATCTAATCAATCAATACAATAAAAAATTAATAAAAGCATTAACACAACCATTCAAAGCTATACCTGTAACGCCCCGATCCCTCACGAGACCGGGTTTGGTATTGGGTTGAGAATAGCATGGTTATTAGAGCCTCCGGTCTCGTGAGGGATCGGGGCGTTACAGGTGGTATCAGAGCTTAGTTAGCTCTAAGCCGGGACAGGGTCCTCGGCCTGTCGGGTAGTAACCCTTGCGTGTGTGCTTGATTAAGTGTGTGTCTTAAAAGTGTATGCCTGCATGTTTGATTGTGTGTCTGGTATTGAATGTGTGCACCTATGTGATATAATTATGTGTTACGTGCTAAATGTGTGCAAGGTGAAGCAAAGTGGCTAGTTATGCATCAAATTGACTTTGTGAATTATTAAATGCTTGAACTGTTGCTTGTAATGTGTGTATTTGAATGTCTTTGATTGAGTTGTGTTATGCTTGACTTGATTATCGTGCTTGAATGACTTTGATGATTACACTGTTTCACAAACTCTTTCATTAACATGTTTGCGTAATAGTTTAAAGAATGATTATACATATGCAATTGTTTGGCATGCATACATAGCCGTCGAATGGTAAGAAAAACTCCTTCCTCCCCTGAAGAGAGGTGATTAGTGGCAGGCCTTCCAAATTATGTTGATTAGCAGAAATGAGAGGCAATTAATCAGCCTTTATTTGGGAATTGGTGGATATAGTTGGAGCTCAGCTATTGGGATTCTTCTAAGGCCTTCTTCAGTGCTTAGTGGTCATAAATGAGTAGCTTCTTTTGGGGTTTCTATATGACAGTTATCTGGAGTATATTCTTGGTATTTTCTTATCAGCTATTCATTTGGTATTCTTTTGTCGGCATCTCTCAGAAGAATTGGTATATGGGATTCTTTTTAGCCTTATTATCTGGTATTATTTACAATACTCCTGCTCGGAACTTTTATTGGTATTTTTTCTCCGTTCTTAGTTGGGATTCTATTCTTCTATGGTATTCGTACCAGCGGGATTCTTATTTGGATTTCGAAGTAGCGTCTCTATTGGAGCCTTTATTTGACCTTATTAAGTGAGGTTCGCAGACAATACTACTGGGATTTCTTAATGAGCTTCCACGAGAATTCGTATATGGTATTCTTGCTTAGCAACTGATGACGAATAATCAGAGTTGGTTTTCAGTTGATGCAGATGTTCTCTTGTGAAGAAGAATTGCGTGGACGCAATTAGTTTAAGGGGGAGAGGATGTGACGTCCGAGATTTAGCCATGCATTCAATTACTGTTGTATCCTTTATTTGCACACCTCTTTCTATGCCTTATTAATTGTCTTCTTAAATTACTATTCACTCCGTTTTTAAACTGCATTCTATTAGTTAATTAGTATTTTTATTAAATCATATTAATTGTTAAAGTAGTGGGAAAAATGTGCAATTGAGCTAGAGGCGATAGGAGAGCTCGTTTAGAAAATAATTTTTGTAGTTGAATGAATAGTGTTACGTAACATAACTTAGGGAATGAATTAGCTAGCATTCATTTTACTATCTAGGCTCGTTTTAAGCTAACTAAGCGCATTTAGTGAACCATTTAAGCAAGCAACTTAGCCCCATTTAATATATAACTCACACAACACACACATTAGCTCATAACTTAGCAAAACAAAAAAAAAAAAAAAAGAGAGCATGCTGAAAACACTGTAGCAAATCCGAGAATTGCATAGGAGAAGAAATAGAGTTTTTTTGCTCAACAAATCCTTATTCCAAGCCAAGCCAAGCTAGGTGCAATTGGTTTAGGGTGTCTACTAGCCTCCTAGGAGCTCCTACGCGCATTGGTGAGGGATTTCACGGCTTATTTTCGCATTTTAAAATAGTTGCTATTTTCTTGATTTGTTGAAAATGTGACCAAATGATATTGTATTGATTATCTATGCTATTATACCTTGTTTATAAGTGCTAGAGAACATATTTGAGCCATTGTTTCACTTTTTAAACGGTTAAAATCGTTAGTTTGATTTATGAGGTGAATAGTGACGTTTTTCTAGGGTTTTGTGTAATTGCACATATTGGCTTGATTCAACACTCCTAATAGATGCCTTAGGTGCTAATGAAGGTAGTCTAATAGCCCCGTGCACTTGAATTGCTCTAGAATCGCATAAAACGTGAAATAGCCGACTTTAACAAAGGGGTTTCGGGGTTCATGCGAATCCGGGTGGATTCGGGCTTCAATTCTAGTATCCTTAGGCTACCTAGGTGCTATAGATGCCTTGATATCCCTTGTTTGAAGCCCGGACAATGTATGTGTAGTTTAAAGCCATAAGAGGGAATTTGGGGCTTTCGGGGTAAACGCGGGCATTTGAATGAGTTAGAGGGTTGAGAGGGTACTTTGAGGGTTAGTTAGAAGGTTGGGAGAGTTTCCTTTGAAAATGAAATCATTAACTTTGGTTTGGAAGAGAAATAGTTTGTAAAATAAAGGGGTTTAAGTGCAATTTCGGTTGTCTCACACTTCTAAACGCACGACATGACTTCTTGAGTGTTTATATGTGATATTAAGTTGATTTGGAGCTTTTGGTATAATTCTATGGTTATTTTGTAATGTCTCTTTGCAAAACTGCATATTTGCTTATATAATTGTTCTATTCTGATTGCATCGAGGTCAACCTACTTTGTTGATCCTCATATGTGTTAATGCTTATATTATTGCTATTAACTTGCCATCGTTAAGTGCATTGCATAGTAGTTGCGCAACCATAGTATCAGGGGCGGATGTGTTAAATATCGACTGGGCGGCAGAGGGCTTGCCGGTGGATATTCAAACTCCGTGCCCTAGTCCCTCATTCGCCTGGTCCGGAGATTGCCAGGGGATGTTGGGTCGTAGGATTATCGGGGTACATCCGGAGTACACCCACTGGAGTGTTTGGGGATTATGCCGGCTTATCGTGATCGTGCTCGTGGTTCGTGAATCGTGATTGAAGACCAGTGAAGATTGGTGTATAGGGGATTGAGTGAAATGTATCCTTTTAAATGTGTGGTTACTTATGTTATCATTGCTTCTTAAATTGTCTAAGTGATATTGTTGTATAACTGTATTATCTGTTGCATTGCACGCCCCGAGACTATATCCCTCACTGGGCAACAGTGGTTGCTCATACCTCGCTAACATGTTTCAGGTGGCACAGTTGGTGGAGTTGCCTTAGCTGTTGTGTGATATTTGTCTGAGGCGGATGTGCTTTCTGGTTGCTATGTGAAGAATTTGTTGTTCTATGTATAATCTATTTTGGGGCCTTAAAGCTCATGTATGTATTTGAGTAATATGTAAGCTGGAAGTCTGATAATGTAGTAGCAGTGGTAATTCTATGGCTTGTAATAACTTATATTTCTATTTCTAGTTGCTTTGCATGCTTGGGAGTGAATGGCTTAGTGTAGAATGTTTTATCTCTAAGTATGTTTTAATGTTATCCTAGAATGGCATGGTTATTAGACTATATTATAAACCAGTTACTTGCATGCTTGTGTGTTTTGGAACTATTGTGTACCATAAGGCTCGGATGGCCGTGAATCTTTAAATATTTAGCCATGAAAAGTTTGTTTACCTTGTAGTTACCTTATTTGAGAATTTACAGGTTTTCAGAATGTCCATAGTACAGGGGAAACTCTGTCCGTTTTTCCCTAAAATTTTGTGACCGGGTTTGGTATTGGGTTGAGAATAGCATGGTTATTAGAGCCTCCGGTCTCGTGAGGGATCGGGGCGTTACAATACCACACTCTGAAGGCTATGGTTCACTCAAATGAGCAATGTACCGATCATGATTTCGATGACTTTAACGATGACGCGCCGGCTCACCCACCTTATAACTTCCGTTTAGAGTACTCCGGACATACTCTGTCAATTCTACGACCCAAAACTCCCTGGGCGGCAACCCAAACGAGAATAGGAATAGGACACAGAGCTAGGGCAACTAACCCTGGCAACCCGAGGCTACCCAGAGAGGCCCATCACACCGCCTCTGACTCTATGAATGCAATACAATATACAATCCAACAATCGAGCAATCGAGCAACAAAGCCACACGTGGGAGAATAACAAAGTAGGTTACTCTCGCACGCAATAGCAACAATTGATAAACATTTCAATCAGAATCAACTTTAACAAGCATAACAAGCAATATTAAGTATTCTATCGACATTACACTATGAAAACAAACAAAATCACAAAATGACCCCAACTTTCAAAACGCTACTACTTTCAAACAAGCCATGAGTTTTGAAAACCAACTTCACCAATCCTCCTAGGTCACCATAAGGCACATCTAAAGACCCCGAAACCCTACTTTACCCTAGAATTCCTGCAAAGTCCCGATTTTCCCCTTTGCTTGTTTGAACTATAGCTATCTTAACCAAACACCCAACCAATGCCATAACCACACCAAAAGTGCTTCCATGGCGTCCCGAGGCAACACCATCACGCAAAACGAGAAAAAGCCAAACTCGACCGAAACGACCGCAACATGCACCAAGCCATTTTTCTCCGTTTTTCCATTACACAATCCAATTTAACCATACATTTAGGCATTCTAGCATATCTAGCACCTTCCTACATCAACAGAAAGCAAAACGAAGCAACTTTTACGAAACGGGCGTTTACTATTCACAATTTACTATTCCATTATCAAATTAAATTGCAATTGCTATATTTAACCGTAGAAAATGCTAAAAAGCTACAAATACATGTTCTACAATCATCAAGGAACATTCTTTAAGCAACAAAATGGATAAAATAACAACCTACGGCTAAATCACAAAAATTAAAGTTTAGACATAATTATTTCAAATGCGCAAATAACAATGAAGCCCTCACCTTAGACGTTACTAGACGCTAGGAAAACCACGTTGGAAGCCTCGGAAACAACCCCGTGCAAGGTCTCGCGAAGATTTGAAGATTTGAATGTTGAAATCTTTTTTTTTTTCTTTCCTTGAAGGTTTCGGCCTTCACCTCGTATTTTTCAGCTTTCTTTGTTTATTTTTTTTGCTATTATATGCTTATAAAAGATGACAAGCTAGTCAACTAGTCAAAGCCTTGGTCAAACTAATTAAAAATTGGTCAAATAAGCTTATTTTAGGCATTTTAAGGCTAAAACAACAAACACAAATCTAATTCTAGTTAACAACAACTAAAATATTAAAATTAAAACTCTAAATACTAGTTTTCACTATTTACTGAGGACTAGAAATCATTTTCTAACTATCGCTCTCGATATGCTATGCACAAAACGAAGAAGAACGAATAACACCTAAATATTATGGAATATAAGAAAAATATAATTTTTGAAAAGCAACATAGTTCAAAATTTACTCCGTCTCGGAGCTACTTTTCATTTAATTGAAAACCGAGCATTAAGGTGCAAGAAAATAAAACCAGGTAACATAAATATGAAAAGTGGTTGATACTCTATTAAAATAATTAACTCAAGTATTATTTAATTACTTCTAAAAGAAATATGAAAATAATGCTAGAAATGAATGTTTAACTAAAAATAAATAGAAAATTCAATGCTAACATTTAAGATGTCACTTAATTAAATGTAATTAAATGCCATTAAATGCATGCCGGGTTCAGGGTATCTGTGATAAGCCGAACCCGGCATGCATTTAAAGGCATTTAATTGCATTTAACTAAGTGACATCTTCAATGTTGGCATTGAATTTGTGTTTATTTTTAGTTAAACATTTATTTGTAGCTTTATTTACATATTGCTTTTAGAAGTAATTGAAATAATACCTGAGTTAATTATTTTAAGGGAATATCAACTACTTTTCATATTATTGCTAATCGGTTTTATTTTTCTTGCAACTTAATGATCGGTTTTCAATTACATGAAAAGTAGCTCCGAGCCGGAGTAAATTTTAAACTATGATGCTTTCCAAAAATGATTTATTCTTAGATTCTTTGAGATTTAATTGTTACTTCTTTGTTGTCGCAACGTGCATTGCATATCGAGAGCGATAGTTAGAGAGCAATTCCTAGTCCTCAACAAATAGTGAAAACTAGTGTTTGGTGTCTTAAATTATATATTTTAATTATTGTTAGCTAGAATTAATATTACATTAGTTGTTTTAGCTTTAAAATGCATAAAATAAGCTAGTTTGACCAACTTAAGTGAGCATTGACCAAGCCTTGACCATTTTGACCTTGTGCCATCTTTTAATAGCCTAAAATAACATAAAATAAAAGAAAAAATAGAGTTGAACAGAAAACAAGCAGGGCCGAAAATGAGGGAGAAGAAAAAAAGAAAAATTCAACTTCAAATCTTCGATTCTTCGCTTGAGCTTGCACGGGGTAGTTTCCGAGGCATCCTAGGAGGTTTTCCTTGCGTCTAGGAGCGTCGAAGGTGAGGGAATCATGTTATTTACGCATTTAAATGTTATGTATGTCAACTTTGTGATTTTTGAGATTTATCCATAGATTGTTGTTTAAAACGTTTTGATACTTCTAGAATGTTCCTTGACAATTGTAGAACGTGTATTTATAGCTTTTTAACATTTTATACGGTTAAATGTTGAGATTGCAATTTAAAATGCCAATTGAATAGTGTTTTATGAATAGTAAACCCTTGAAACGATGAAGTTGCGATGTTATGCTATCCGTTGATGTAGAAATGTGCTAGGTATGCTAGAATGCCTAAATGCATGGTTTGTTTGGGTTGCGTAATGGAAAAAAAGAGAATTATGCCTTGGTAAAAGTTAGGGTCGTTTAGGTCGAGTTTGGTATTTTCTCGTTTTGCGTGTTGGTATTGTTTCAGAAGGCCATGGAAGCACTTGTAGTGCAATTATGGCATTGGTTGGGTGTTTGGTTGGTATAGTTGTAGTTCAAACGAGAAAAGGGGGAAATCGGGGCTTTGTGCGAATTCTAGGGTAAAGTAGGGTTTCGGGGTCCTTAGACGTGCCTTATGGTGACCTGGGAGGATTGGCGAAGTCGGTTTCCAGAACTGGTGGCTCGTTTGGAAATGGTGTGTTTTGATAGTTAGGGCCGATTTGTGATTTTGCTTGTTTTCTTGATATTATGCCTATAGAATGCTTAGGGTTGCTTGATATACTTGTTTAATTGGTGTTATTGTTGCTTATTATTGCTTGTTATGCTTGAAAAGTTAGTTGTATGCTAGTATTGATTGTGATTGCTTGTTATCTCGTTTGTTGTCACTATTTTGTATTGTTGTGCTATCGCTCGTTTATTGCCTTGTATCGAGTCTTGCATTGCATAGTGTCTAGCGCGTGAGTGATGAGCCTCTCTGTCACGCCCCAACTCGACCCCTCCTACGATTAGTCAGGACGCAACGGAGTTTCGGCAGCATAACGACAGTAACATGAACATCCGGGCTCTAAACCAACCCTTAAGAACAACATGCATCAACCTCCATAAATCACCAACCAATTCCACAATCAAATTGACAACATACAACACAACCACTTCATACATTAAACATTCTTTCATCAACTCCTTCATAGTTACGCGCCTCCGTTCTAACATAGTACTTAGGCTATACATACATATCAAAATAGATTATGAACAAACTTAGCAACCTAGATCATAACAAAAGAAACACTACTAAGTTAGCATCATTTAGTTCATTATCTTACTACAACTTATACATCATAAATTACAAGGAAAATAAAAGACAACTAGGTTAATATACAAGATAATAGAGTATACAACATCTCAAGCATCAAGGACAAGACTCTGGCACATAGGACTCGTCCACATACGGCACATTTTCCACATTCTCCTCTTTAGGAGGCACGTACCCGTAATCCTGCTCAAGTACACCTGTAAGCATGCAATAATAGAGAGTGAGCTTATATAAAATAAGCCCAGTGAGGATCCGATAGATCTCGAGCAAGGTCTACTAAACTCCTTGGAATAATCCTTTGAGTCAGTAAACACACAATAACAATAAATAATACTATCATCACATAACTATATGACCATTCAATAAAGGATACTCTCTCTAGTTGGTGTAGCTCCAAACGCCATCACGATCTCAACCATTCTTCTTGTAACTCCCCATTACTCACGCACCCGGGGTACCCCAATAACCTCGCCCTCCATGACACCTCCGTCATGCGAGCTGGAGGCAATCTCTGATAGTCATGCCGTTATCAACCCGACAGCCCGATGCTGCCCGAGAGGTGGCACACACATACCAGAGACCCAGCAATAATAATAAACATCAAGCATCAATATTCCGAGAGATCAGCAACAAAAGTGCCCGATTCCCGTACTCAATAATAATCAATCAATAACATCAATATAACATCAATATTAAATTAATATAACATTAAACAGCAAACAACTAAGTTAGATGACAAAGTAGGCCATCTAACCGAACATGCATTAAACACACAATCAAACTCTAATTTACCCATCAACAACTCACAATTCAATCACTCAACACCACCCAACCATCTAAAGGCATCGTTCAAGAAATTAAAGAATGACAACCTAAACTTCTAAAATTCATAACTTACAATCTACTAATCCAAACATTGCCAAATCAGTTTCTATCACTCACCCATTCAACCTACTACATTAACCCTCTCGGAAATCCACCATAACACCTCCAAATCATGCCCGATAACCCTAAAACCCTAGGATGTCTTGGCTGGATTTTCCGGGTTTTCACACGAACAATGTAATTGAAAATTCGGCATTACAACAGCGCTAACACGTAATTATCAAGTATTTAGAAATCGACGGCAATCGATTTCGATCAACACAACTCATTTAATTCAACTTTGAACATTTTAATCAAAATTAAATACCCGAAAAATAAAAATTATGCTACATCCGACAGAAATTCGTAGTATTGGTATATAACGATCCCTAGCATGCAAGGAGCAATAATCTATCATCAGATTTTAATTCTAACGGTTAAATTTTCATTTATGAGCAAAAGTATAAAAATGACATTTTGAGATCTAGAATTTTTCTCTCACCTTTGATGCGATAAAAGCCTAGGAATGCGTGCAATGCGTGCCCAACAAGCGGAATCCAACTCGGCACGAAATTCTACGGACAAAAACTAGCTTTTTCTTTGAAAAATTGCTTTGAAAACCTTGAAAACTCCTTGGCTTAATCTCCCATGAAAATCTCGGCCATGTGTGTGAAAATGAGTGTGTTTTTGTGCTTTGGCAATGTGTGTTGATGATATATGCATGAAAGTCAAGATTTTAAATGAAAGTCAAAGTTGAAACTTTAGTGTTTTTAGTGTTTTCTTGACTTTAAATGCATTTTCTTGATCACCAAAGTTCAAAACAATTATTCAACACCCAAGCTAGCTCAAGTAAATTATTTTTAGGTGACAAGAAGTTTTACAATCAAACAATTCTACCCGAGTCGGCTTAAAACTCGATTTTCGCAAAAGTCGGTGTAAAAACCCTAATAAATTCTTAAGCCGATTTTAAAACTTTTTTAATCAAACACAGGTCTATTAAAGTCCGTGGACTAGGTCTAGAAGGGTTAAAAAGACCAGTTTCAAAATTATAGCGGACGTGTTTCGAAAACACTATTCACTGAAAATCGACGATAAAATTTCGGACTCCGTTTTTTGATGAAAATTTCATGAATACACATTTAGCATGTTCTAGGAGTATTGATACTAAAATTACCACATTCTAAATCATATAGCACATAAACAGGTCAATTCACGCAAAACGAGAATAAACACGCAAAACGAGATAGGATAGAAAAGTGGGGTTCCACATTCTCCCCTCCTTAAAACAATTGCGTCCGCGCAATTCTACATCGATCCGAAGACAAACTCAGGTGCTGACTCAAACATACTGATTGAAAGACCAAATACCAAATTCCAAATACCAACCAAGAACACCAAGTTGGAACACCGAATAAGATCATCGAATAAGAATCCCCAAACAAGAAGCTTAATTAGGAACGCTGAATAAGAACACTGACTAGAATTTCCGAATAAGAATCTCAAATAAATTACCGAAGAAGAACGCCAAACATAGATCCCGTAATAGAGCACCAATCAAGAATACCAATTGAGATCTTCGAACAAGATTACCGTTGGAGAATACCGAATAATAATCCCGAAATAAGAACTCGGGATAACACCATATAATAATTCCGTATAAGAATACTAATAGAAAATACCAAAGAATAATTCCAATCAAGTATACCGAATAAGAATATTCATATGGAAATCCAAAGGAAGAATGTCGAATAGGATCACCAAATGAGAATTCCAATAGTCAATTATCTAGTCGTAAAGTAGCTTGTACCCTAATCGTGATTTTATATGCTTCAGCGTCACATATTACTCAATCGCCAACTGATATAATGCACGTGCGAACTTCAACCATATAGGGCAAACTTTCTACTCGCATACTAGCGCATTGCACTCAAGTAGACATGATAAAAGAATATGTAGCACTGGAATCATTCAATACCTTAACTAATTGATTGAGAATAAGAAATTACCTTTCACTACTGCTGTTGAGATGCACTGCCCGCAGGTCTACCCTGGTAACCTTGGGTCACTGACCGACCCTAGACCTCGAATACCTAGGACAATTCCTCGCTCTGTGCTGATTGCTGCCGCAACCCAAACATGTTCCTGCCTTATTCCGACAGTTAGACTCGAGATGGCCTTTTCGGCGACAGAAAGTACAATGTATGACTTGATCTGCAGCATGATTCCCTGAAGAATTTGGAACCAATAAGGTAACTGAATCATCTTGTTGAACTCTCACTATAGTAGACTTTTCCTGGGCATCCCTGACTATAGTCAAACCCCGATCATTTTGCCATTTATGACAGTCCTCTTTCATGTGTTGATCACTGCCGCAACTTAGACATTTTCCCAATTTCTTCCAGCATCCGGTCTCAACATGACCCCTCTTGGTACAGAAATCACAAAATGGAACATGAAGAGCAACACTATTACCCACGAAACCCTGAACTGGCGAAACCGTTAAACTGCTCCGCTGTATCCTTAAGTCTACATGCCTATTTTTCCCCTGGAGCTGACTCTGCCGACTTCGAGGATGAAAATATCTTTGCTGGTCCTGAAGCTGAGAAAGTCTTCTACTCGATTGACTCGGCCCTGCCCCTAACTCATTCTTTCCTTTCTCAACTCTTGTTGCAGTAGTAAGGGCTTCACCGTATGTGGAAAACTGAAAAGAAGTCAAGCTATCTCGAACCTCCGATCTCAGCCCTCGAACGAATCTATTAATCCTCTTTTCAGTAGTTTGCACCATACCCGGAGCATAATGTGACAGATTATGAAATCGGGCCTCATACTGCGTAACAGACAGGCTACCCTGTTTCAAAGACATGAATTCATTCCTACGAAGTCTTCCTCTGATTCCAAGAGCTCTGACAGTCATCCTTACTTCACCCAAAAGAGTCACCCGCAGTTATAACATATATACAATTATATCACATGAAGACAAGTACAACATAATACATAATTAACATATAAAACAACATTATCATATAACACACAATTCAGCACATAAGAAGCCAATATCACGTAAACAAGTTATATCACACAATAAGTTGTAAACAATTAAAGTCTCATAAGCAACAAACTTCACATAAGGCACTTTGATCACATAAAACATAATTGTCACATAATACACATTAAGCACATAATGCACATTAATCACATAATGGACATTAATCACATAATGCACATTAATCACAACACATTGAGTACGTATAGCACGTTATCACATAAAACATATTGACCACATTAGTTCACTTAACACACAAGGCATACTGGTCACATAGAAAGTTAGACACATAAGTAAATTAATCACATAAACATATTAACATATGTTTCACTTTTCTTTCACTTAATACATACATGCATGCTTAGACCACTACCCACATTCCGAGGATACCCCGGCTGACAGCTAATCAAGCTCTGATACCACTTAAATGTCACGCCCCAACTCGACCCCTCTTACGATTAGTCAGGACGCAACGGAGTTTCGGCAGCATAACGACAGTAACATGAACATCCGGGCTCTAAACCAACCCTTAAGAACAACATGCATCAACCTCCATAAATCACCAACCAATTCCACAATCAAATTGACAACATACAACACAACCACTTCATACATTAAACATTCTTTCATCAACTCCTTCATAGTTACGCGCCTCCGTTCTAACATAGTACTTAGGCTATACATACATATCAAAATAGATTATGAACAAACTTAGCAACCTAGATCATAACAAAAGAAACACTACTAAGTTAGCATCATTTAGTTCATTATCTTACTACAACTTATACATCATAAATTACAAGGAAGATAAAAGACAACTAGGTTAATATACAAGATAATAGAGTATACAACATCTCAAGCATCAAGGACTAGACTCTGGCACATAGGACTCATCCACTTACGGCCCATTTTCCACATTCTCCTCTTTAGGAGGCACGTTCCCGTAATCCTGCTCAAGTACGCCTGTAAGCATGCAATAATAGAGAGTGAGCTTATATAAAATAAGCCCAGTGAGGATCCGATAGATCTCGAGCAAGGTCTACTAAACTCCTTGGAATAATCCTTTGAGTCAGTAAACACACAATAACAATAAATAATACTATCATCACATAACTATATGACCATTCAATAAAGGATACTCTCTCTAGTTGGTGTAGCTCCAAACGCCATCACGATCTCAACCATTCTTCTTGTAACTCCCCATTACTCACGCACCCGGGGTACCCCAATAACCTCGCCCTCCATGACACCTCCGTCATGCGAGCTGGAGGCAATCTCTGATAGTCATGCCGTTATCAACCCGACAGCCCGATGCTGCCCGAGAGGTGGCACACACATACCAGAGACCCAGCAATAATAATAAACATCAATCATCAATATTCCGAGAGATCAGCAACAAAAGTGCCCGATTCCCGTACTCAATAATCAATCAATAAAACATCAATATAACATCAATATAACATTAATATAATATTAAACATCAAACAACTAAGTTAGATGACAAAGTAGGGCATCTAACCGAACATGCATTAAACACACAATCAAACTCTAATTTACCCATCAACAACTCACAATTCAATCACTCAACACCACCCAACCATCTAAAGGCATCGTTCAAGAAATTAAAGAATGACAACCTAAACTTCTAAAATTCATAACTTACAATCTACTAATCCAAACATTGCCAAATCAGTTTCTATCACTCACCCATTCAACCTACTACATTAACCCTCTCGGAAATCCACCATAACACCTCCAAATCATGCCCGATAACCCTAAAACCCTAGGATGTCTTGGCTGGATTTTCCGGGTTTTCACACGAACAATGTAATTGAAAATTCGGCATTACAACAGCGCTAACACGTAATTATCAAGTATTTAGAAATCGACGGCAATCGATTTCGATCAACACAACTCATTTAATTCAACTTTGAACATTTTAATCAAAATTAAATACCCGAAAAATAAAAATTATGCTACATCCGACAGAAATTCGTAGTATTGGTATATAACGATCCCTAGCATGCAAGGAGCAATAATCTATCATCAGATTTTAATTCTAACGGTTAAATTTTCATTTATGAGCAAAAGTATAAAAATGACATTTTGAGATCTAGAATTTTTCTCTCACCTTTGATGCGATAAAAGCCTAGGAATGCGTGCAATGCGTGCCCAACAAGCGGAATCCAACTCGGCACGAAATTCTACGGACAAAAACTAGCTTTTTCTTTGAAAAATTGCTTTGAAAACCTTGAAAACTCCTTGGCTTAATCTCCCATGAAAATCTCGGCCATGTGTGTGAAAATGAGTGTGTTTTTGTGCTTTGGCAATGTGTGTTGATGATATATGCATGAAAGTCAAGATTTTAAATGAAAGTCAAAGTTGAAACTTTAGTGTTTTTAGTGTTTTCTTGACTTTAAATGCATTTTCTTGATCACCAAAGTTCAAAACAATTATTCAACACCCAAGCTAGCTCAAGTAAATTATTTTTAGGTGACAAGAAGTTTTACAATCAAACAATTCTACCCGAGTCGGCTTAAAACTCGATTTTCGCAAAAGTCGGTGTAAAAACCCTAATAAATTCTTAAGCCGATTTTAAAACTTTTTTAATCAAATACAGGTCTATTAAAGTCCGTGGACTAGGTCTAGAAGGGTTAAAAAGACCAGTTTCAAAATTATAGCGGACGTGTTTCGAAAACACTATTCACTAAAAATCGACGATAAAATTTCGGACTCCGTTTTTTGATGAAAATTTCATGAATGCACATTTAGCATGTTCTAGGAGTATTGATACTAAAATTACCACATTCTAAATCATATAGCACATAAACAGGTCAATTCACGCAAAACGAGAATAAACACGCAAAACGAGATAGGATAGAAAAGTGGGGTTCCACACTCTCTGTGTAGCCTCGGGTTGCCAGTGGTGGTTGCTCTAGCTCCGTGGCTATTCCCTTTTCTCGCTTGGGTTGCCTCCCAAGGAGATTTGGGTCGTAGAATTGATGGATACTTCCGGGGTATTCCAAACTGGTGTTATAAGGTGGTTGCGCGCTTATTGTCATCGTTGTCAACATCAAGCTCGAGATTGATGTATCGCTCGTGAAATGGTACATTGCTCGTATGAGTGAACCATAGCCTTCAGAGTGTGGTATAGCTTTGAATGGCTGTGTTAATGCTTTCAATAATTGTTTATTGTATTGATTGTTTGACTTGATTGCTTATTTATCAGTTATATTGCTTAACTGCCCTAATTGCATTGTACGATCTTCTTTCTCTCCACCTCGATATCTGTCTCGCCCTCACTGAGTATACGTGTTGTGTATACTCACTCCTCACCACCACATTTCAGGAAATGTCATGTTAGTTGGAAAGTTCGTGATTTCGTGAAAGTTCGTGCCTGAAGAGTTGTCTTGCGTGCCTATGTGGCTTGAGTGTCGAAGTTGTAAAGATATATGCTTTCATATGTTGTATGTATTTAATGTCAAAAAGTATGTAATTTAAGTTTCATTAGATTGTTGAAGTAGTTTGATAAGTTAGATTATGTATCTAGTTATTATAACTTAACTTCAAATGCATGTTTGTAATGTCCAAAGGAAAAGATTTAGAATGGCATGATAGTTTATTTTATGTAGTAGCTTAGTATGGTTTAATTGTCAAGTTCGAATGTACTTGCCAAAAATGAAAAGAGATAGGTTAGCTTTTAAATTGGAAATGTATGTATACTTGCTGAGTTTAATTATTGAGAACCGAGGCTCGGATGGCCTTGAGGTGGTTGAATGTTTGGACATGGTATTGGTCCCCTTATATGTTGTCGCAGGTTTTACATTTCGCCTAGAAATAGGGGAGACTCCGTCCGTTTTTCCTAAAATTTATGCCCGGGTTTGGTTTGGGTTGTGATTAGATTGATTGATAGAACTCCCGATCTCGAGAGGGATCGGGGTGTTACAAGTGGTATCAGAGCTTGTCTAGCTCATAAGCCGGGACAGGGTCCTCGGTCTGGTGGGTAGTGACCCTTGAATGTTTGCTTGTTAAGTGTGTCTTGAAAGTGTATGCTTGTATGTGAGATTGTGTGTCTTGACTTGAATGTATGCACTTATATGATAAAGTTATGTGTTATGTGTTAAATGTTTCTCAAGAAAGGTGAAATGTCTAGTTGTCTATCAAATTGACTTATTGAATTGGCATTGTGAATTGAATTGACCTCGTGAATTGTTATTTGCTTGAAGTATTACTTGTAATGTGTGTATAGAATGTTTTGAATTAGCCATGCCGTGATTTGAATTGATTATGTTGTGCTTGACTTGATTGTCGTGATTGAGTGACTTTGTTGAATAAACTGTTTTGTAAACTTGCTTGCATAATAGTTTAAGGCATGTGTATAACTGTGATATATTGGCATTCATACATGTTCTATGGAAATGGTAAGTAGGTCCTCTTCCTCCCCTAAAGAAAGTGGTTCACCGCTGGCTTTTCAAGGTGTAGGGATTGGTAGGAAATGAATGGCATTTGACTAGCCTTTATTTGGGAATTGGTGTTTGCTTTTGGAGCTCGGTTATTGGCAAATCTCTATAGTCCTCCTCTGTGCTTAACAGTTGTGAAAGAGTAGTCTTCTTTTGGGGTTCTATTTAGTTGTTCTCTGGAGCATTCTTTGGTTTTCTTAATGGTTATTCTTTGGAGCATTCTTTGGTTTTCTTAATGGGTATTCTTTGGAGACTTCTATTGGCATTTCTCGGTGGATTTGGCTATTGGGATTTCAATCGGCCTTACTGCACAGTAATATCTATGGTATATGTGTCTCGGTCTTTATTGGTGTGATACTGGCATCTCTGATTGGAAATTCTTCAATGGTATTTTATGGAATTCTCAATGGCCAATTATTTAGTATTGTCTTATTGGGCGCATTATCTTTTCTTTGCTATTTTTCGTTGACATTCTTCTCAGCATTTGATAGCGAAACTCGTAATCTAATTGGTTGTGAAACCCCACTTTTCTGCTTATCTCGTTTTACGTGCAATACCTCATTTTGCGTGCATATGATCTGTTTATGTGCTATAGGACCTAGAAAGTTATAATTTTGATATCAATACTCCTAATACGTGCTAAATGTGCATTCATGAAATTTTCATCAAAAACGGAGTCAGAAATTTTATCGTCGATTTTTAGTGAATAGTATTTTTGAAACACGTCCGCTAAAATTTTGAAACTGGTCTTTTTAACCCTTCTAGACCTAATCCACGGACTTTAATAGACCTGTGTTTGATGAAAATGGTTTTAAAATCGGCTTAAGAATTTATTAGGGTTTTTACACCGACTTTTGCGAAAATCGAGTTTTAAGCCGACTCGGGTGAAATTGTTTGATTGTAAAACTTCTTGTCACCTAAAAATAATTTACTTGAGCTAGATTAGGTGTTGAATAAATGTTTTGAACTTTGGTAATCAAGAAAATGCAATTAAAGTCAAGAAAACACAAAAATATCAATTTAAATTAACTTTGACTTTATTAAATTATTGACCTTATAAGCTATTGTCATCAACACACACTCACACAACACAAAAACACCACCACAAACACACACAAGGCCGAGAGAAAGGAGGGAGAAAAAGAAAGAGAAAAACTCAAGCTTTTCAATCAATTTTTCAAAGAAAAACCTAGTTTTTGTCCGTAGAACTTCGCACCGACTTGGATTCTGCTTGTTGGGCACGCATAGCACGCATTCCTAGGCTTATATCGCATCAAAGGTGAGAGAAAAATTCTAGATCTCAAAATGTCATTTTTATACTTTTGCTCATAAATGAAAATTTAACCGTTAGAATTGAAATCTGATGATAGATTATTGCTCCTTGCATGCTAGGGATCGTTATATACTAATACTACGAATTTCTGTCGGATGGAGCATAATTTTTATTTTTCGGGTATTTAATTTTGATTAAAATGTTCAAAGTTGAATTAAATGAGTTGTGTTGATCGAAATCGATTGCCGTCGATTTCTAAATACTTGATAATTACGTGTTAGCACTGTTGTAATGCCGAATTTTCGATTACATTGTTCGTGTGAAAATCCAGAAAATCCAGCCATGACATCCTAGGGTTTTAGGGTTATCGGGCATGATTTGGAGGTGTTATGGTGGATTTCCGAGAGGGCTAATGTAGCAGGTTGAATGGGTGAGTGATAGGAACTGATTTGGCAATGTTTGGATTAGTAGATTGTAAGTTATGAATTTTAGAAGTTTAGGTTGTCATTCTTTAATTTCTTGAACGATGCCTTTAGATGATTGGGTTATGTTTGAGTGTTGAATTGTGAGTTGTTGATGAGTAATTTAGAGTTTAATTATGTATATGATGCATGTCCGGTTAGATGGCCTACTTTGTCATCTAACTAAGTTAATTGATTGATTGATTGATTATTATTGAGTTCGGGAATCGGGCACTTTCGTTGCTGATCTCCCAATTGATTGATTGATTATTATTGAATTCGGGAATCGGGCACTTTCGTTGCTGATCTCCCAATTGATTGATTGATTGATGATTGATGATGATTATGGAGTCTTGGTATGTGTGTGCCACCTCTCGGGCAGCGTCGGGCTGTCGGGTTGATAACGACATGACTGCCATAGGCTACCCCCAGCTCGCATGACGGAGGTGTCATGGAGGGAGGGGCTAGTGAGGTACCTCGGGTGCGTGAGTAATGGGGAGTTATAAGAAGAACGGTTGAGATCGTGATGGCGTTTGGAGCTACACCAAATAGAGTATCCTTTATTGATTGGTTATATAGCTATGTGATTATAGTATTATTTGTGTTATTGTGTGTTTACTGACTCAAATGATTATTTCAAGGAGTTTAGTAGACCTTGCTCGAGATCTATCGGATCCTCACTGGGCTTATGTATATAAGCTCACTCTCTATTAATGCATGCTTACAGGTGTTGCAGAGCCGGATTACGGGTACGTGCCTCCTGAAGATGAGAATGTGGAAAATGTGCTTTACGTGGATGAGTCATATGTTCCTAAGTCTTATCCATGATTCTATGTTGTTTAATGTCATGTATATTAGCTTAATAGACTTTTATATGCTTTATGGTTCTTATTGTAATAGATGTTGAAAGATGATGATCCAAATGATGTTAACTTAGCGGTTTTCTTTTGTCTATGGTTAAGTTGTAAATGTGTCTCAACTTACTTTTGAAATGTATGATAAGGTTGAGGTATTGTATGTTATGTTGGAACGGAGGCGTATAACGAGGATGGTTTATTGTATAATATGATTGTGTTGTATGTTGTTGTTTGAATTGAGGAGTTGCTGGATGTATGATGTTTAATGAGGTTGGTTTGGAACCTCGGTGTCCTATTTACTGTCGTTATACTGCCGAAACTCCGTTGCGTCCTGACTGATCGTAGGAGGGGTCGTGTTGGGGCGTGACAGTTTAAGTGGTATCAGAGCGCATGTTAGTTGTTAGCCGGGGTATTCTCAGAATGTGGGTAAAGGTCTTAGCATGAAATATGTATGAAAAGAAAGAAAAGTGAAATATGTATTGGTATGATTAAATGATTAAGTAATTATGTGATTTAAGTGCTTATGTGATTATGTGATCAATTTGCTTATGTGATTGAAACTTATGTGATCTATGTGCTTTATATGAGTTTGTTGTTTATGTGTTAAAAGTTGTATATAACCTGTTTACGTGCTATAACCTGTGCTAACTCTTTGATTAGTACGATGGCCGGTAGACCGAGGACTCGTGGTAGGCCCGAGATTGTAGATGAGGTTCCTGGTAATGTGGCACAGGGCAGTGATAGGGGTGATGTCGGGTTAGGGGCAGCAATGGGTCGGATTGCAGATTTGATGGCTGGGCAGGCCCAGTTGTTAGCAGGTCAGGCTGTTCAGACTCAGGCGTTGCAGGCTCAGATACAGAATGTACAGGGTGGTAATCACGGTCGAGGTACTATGAAGGAGTTTCTGGGGTACTATCCTCCTAGATTTCAGGGAGAGCCTGATGATAGGAAGGCTGAGTCATGGATTAGTAAGTTAGAGAAAATTTTTGATTCTCTCGGGTACACTGATGAGAGGAAGGTGACTTGTGCTGTCTATTTGCTTGATGATGAGGCAGAAGAATAGTGGCGCACTGTGAGAGCTAGTTGGGAGATCCGGGGTGTTCCGTATGTTTGGGATACCTTTCTGACTGCTTTTAGGGATAAGTATGTCCCGAGGGTTGCACGGGAGAGGAGAGAGGCTGAGTTCTTGTCTTTGGTACAGGGGGATTCTACCGTGGCTCAGTATGAGGCTACATTCACTAGGTTGTCCCGGTATGCACCGGAGTTTGTAGCTGTGGAGGAGAGGAAGACCCGTAGATTTATGTTGGGATTGAGGCCCGAGATTTAGGATGCAATGGCTCTGAATCGCTATGATATCCTTACTGAGGCTTTTGATGCAGCTTCTAGGTTAGAGAAGAGGAAAGGGGATCAGATTGTCTCCAGTCAGCCTAGTAAGAGGCCGTATCAGCCACAGGGCCAGCAGGTTATATATAGGCCTCCAGTACAGCAGGTTGTCTACAGGCCACCAGCCCAGTAGGGTTCTTATAGGCCACAGGGTCAGCAGAGTTACTATCGGCCTCAGTTTCAGCAGAGGCCATATCAGGTTCAGACTCAGTATAGGCCAGCGCAGTCTCAGGGTCAGTACAGGCCTAGTGTGGTGAGACCTCAGCAGCAGGCTGTATCAGCTGCTTCTTCAGCTTATGGTTCTTCTAGGGGCAGTGTTAGTGCCACATCATCGCAGTGTAATTACTGCAAGCGCCCAGGGCATGTGGAGTCCGACTGCAGGGTAAAGGTAGGGACATGTTTGGGTTGTGGTAGCATCGATCATAGGGCGAAGGATTGCCCTAGGTATGCGAGGACTGAGGGTCGGGCAGCGACTCAGGGTTACCAGGGTAGGCCTACAGGCAGTGTACCACAGCAACAGCGGGTTCAGGCTCGGGCTTACGCAGTGGACTTAGAGGAGATGCCTGAGGAGACTGCAGTGGTTGAAGGTAACTTCCTTATACTTGATCAACTTGTTAAAGTGTTGATTGATTCTGGTGTTACGCATTCTTTCATTACTCCTGCTTGTGTGCAACGTGTTAAATTGCAACCTGAAAGATTGCCTTATGTGGTTGAGATTAGTACCTCTTTGACTGATAAGTATGTTACTGGCTTAGTATGTAAGGATTGTATAATACATGTTAAGGGGCATAATTTTCCTTCAGACCTTATTTTATTTCCTATCCGGGGGTATGATGTTATTCTGGGTATGGATTGGCTTTCTAAGTATGATGCCCAGTTGAACTGTAGAACCAAAGTAGTACAGTTTCGCTTGCCGGATCATCCAGTAGTAGAGGTAACGGGTAACCGGGGTGCTAAGACGAGTTTTGTTATCTCAGCAACTAAAGCCGTTAAGTTGGTGAGTAAGGGGTGTTCGGGTTATTTAGCTTATTTGATCAACAAGCCATCTGTTAAGCTACAGCTAGAGGAAGTCCCTATTATCCGGGAATATCCTAATGTATTTCCCGAGGAGTTGCCAGGGTTGCCGCCAGAGAGGGATATAGAGTTTGTGATTAATCTTGTTCCCGGTACTCAACCTATTTCTAAATCGGCGTACCGGATGGCACCAGCTGAGTTGAAGGAGTTGAAGACTCAGTTACAGGAGTTATTGAAGAAAGGATTCATTCAGCAGAGTTCTTCACCTTGGGGAGCTCCTGTTTTATTTGTGAAGAAGAAGGATGGTACTTTGAGATTGTGTATTGATTACCGTGGTTTGAATCAGGTGACCATCAAGAACAAATATCTTTTGCCACTGATTGATGAGTTGTTTGATCAACTTCAGGGAGCCAAAGTCTATTCTAAATTTGATTTAAGGCAGGGGTATTATCAGCTTCGGATTCGTACGGAGGATGTTCCGAAGTCTGCCTTCAGGACTCGGTACGGGCATTATGAGTTTGTTGTTATGCCCTTTGGTTTGACTAATGCACCGGCAGCATTCATGGATTTGATGCATCGAGTCTTTCATCCGTACTTGGACCAGTTCGTGGTGATTTTTATTGATGATATCTTGGTCTATTCTAAATCTGAATCGGAGCACGAGCAACATCTACGGCTTGTATTGGAGAAGTTGCAGGAGCATCAGTTGTTTGCCAAGTTCAGCAAATGTGAATTTTGGCTACAACGGATTTCTTTTCTTGGCCATGTTATTACACAGAGCGGTATTTCTGTAGATCCTACTAAGATTGAATCGGTGATGTCTTGGAAGCGGCCAGAGAGTGTTACTGATGTCCGTAGTTTTCTTGGCTTGGCGGGTTATTACCGTAGGTTTGTCAAGGACTTCTCGAAGATTGCGGGGCCACTATCTAAGTTGACTCAGAAACGAACTATCTTTAATTGGGATAAGAAGTGTGAGAGTGGATTTCAGGAGTTGAAAAAGAGGTTAACTACCGCTCCAGTACTTGCTCTACCAGACGGGACCGATAATATGGTCATTTACAGCGATGCATCCAAGGAGGGCTTGGGATGTGTTCTTATGCAGGATGGCCGAGTTATTGCTTATGCTTCTCGAAAGTTGAAGCCTTATGAAGAAAATTATCCGACTCATGATCTTGAGTTGGCAGCAGTTGTCTTTGCACTCAAGAAGTGGCGTCATTATCTGTGGGGAAGTAAGTTTGAAATTTTTACTGATCATAAGAGTCTGAAGTACTTGTTCTCACAGAAGGAGTTGAATATGCGCCAACGGAGGTGGATGGAGCTTCTTGGAGATTATAATTGTTCTATCAATTATCTGCCTGGAAAGGCAAATGTTATAGCAGATGCTCTCAGCCGGAAGGCTAATATTTCTTGTTTGGCTGTCAAGAAGTGGGAGGTTCTTGAGGAGTTTAGTTATTGGAGACCAGAGTTGACTCCGGTTGTGGTGATGTGTTCACATCTCCGTATTCAGCCTTTATTATTGTCTCAGATCAGGGAAGCTCAGCAACTTGATGTTAAACTTCAGAAGATCAAGGATCAGATCACGGGTGATCAGTCTGACTTCAAACTGCATGAGGACGGTATTCTTCGGTTTTGGAACAGGGTTTGTGTTCCCGATGAGCCGAGTTTGAGGCGAGGTATTCTGGAGGAAGCTCATAATTCTAAATATACTATTCATCCCGGTGGAACCAAGATGTATCGGGATTTGAAGCAACATTACTGGTGGAACAACATGAAGAGAGAGGTTGCTCAGTTTGTATCTAGATGTTTGACTTGTCAGAGAGTGAAAGCCGAGCATCAACGACCTGCAGGTTTGCTTCAGCCGTTGGCTATACCAGAGTGGAAATGGGAGCATATTACGATGGACTTCGTCACAGGGTTGCCTAGATCACCGAGGGGTAATGATGCAGTTTGGGTTGTCGTGGATCGTTTGACGAAGACAGCTCATTTGATTGCCATGAGGTTAGGAGATGAGGTTACAAAGCTGACGGATCTCTATCTGGATCAGATTGTTAGACTTCACGGTATTCCATCTAGTATTGTCTCTGATCGAGATCCTCGATTTACTTCTCGTTTGTGGGAGAAACTTCAGGAGACTTTGGGTACTCAGTTGAACTTCAGTACCGCGTATCATCCACAGACCGACGGTCAGTCTGAGCGGACTATTCAGATTCTGGAAGATATGCTTAGGGCTTGTGTTCTGGACTTCAGGAAGAACTGGGAGAAACATCTACCACTTGCCAAGTTTGCCTATAACAATAGTTATCAAGCTACTATTGGGATGGCGCCTTTCGCAGCTCTTTACGGTCGTAAGTGTCGTTCACCTTTATATTGGGACGAGGTAAGAGAGATGAAGATTGTTGATCCGACTATTATGCCAGAACTTCTTGAGAAGATTGAGAATGTTCAGTTGATCAGGCAGAGAATGCTTACGGCGCAGAGTAGATTCAAGAGTTATGCTGATAAGCGTCATCGAGACTTAGAGTTTGCAGTTGGAGATCGGGTTTTCTTGAGATTGTCTCCTCGAAAGGGGTTTGTTCGTTATGGTAAAGGTAGTAAGCTGAGTCCGAGATTTGTTGGGCCGTTTGAGATTACTGGCAGGGTTGGTAAGTTGGCATATCGGTTGGCTTTACCGGAGAACTTCTCTAATGTCCACGATATATTTCACGTGTCTAATTTGCGGAAATATAATCCGGATCCTTCTCATATTCTTGAGCCAGAGCCGTTACAGCTTCGAGAGAAATTGACTTATGACGAGCGTCCGATTCATATTCTGGATCAGATAGACCGAGAGTTGAGGTCGGAGAGGATTCCGATGGTTAAGGTGTTGTGGAAGCATCACGGCATTGAGGAAGCTACGTGGGAGAGACGAGATCAGATGCAGCAGCAATACCCAGATCTATTCCGTACATCAAGTAAGAATTTCGAGAACGAAATTTCTATAAGGAGGGGAGAATGTGAAACCCCACTTTCCTGCTTATCTCGTTTTATGTGCTATACCTCGTTTTGCGTGCATATGATCTGTTTATGTGCTATAGGACCTAGAAAGTTATAATTTTGATGTCAATACTCCTAATACATGCTAAATGTGCATTCATGAAATTTTCATCAAAAACGGAGTCAGAAATTTTATCGTCGATTTTCAGTGAATAGTGTTTTCGAAACACATCCGCTAAAATTTTGAAACTGGTCTTTTTAACCCTTCTAGACCTAGTCCACGGACTTTAATAGACCTGTGTTTGATGAAAACGGTTTTAAAATCGGCTTAAGAATTTATTAGGGTTTTTACACCGACTTTTGCGAAAATCGAGTTTTAAGCCGACTCGGGTGAAATTGTTTGATTGTAAAACTTCTTGTCACCTAAAAATAATTTACTTGAGCTAGATTAGGTGTTGAATAAATGTTTTGAACTTTGGTAATCAAGAAAATGCAATTAAAGTCAAGAAAACACAAAAATATCAATTTAAATTAACTTTGACTTTATTAAATTATTGACCTTATAAGCTATTGTCATCAACACACACTCACACAACACAAAAACACCACCACAAACACACACAAGGCCGAGAGAAAGGAGGGAGAAAAAGAAAGAGAAAAACTCAAGCTTTTCAATCAATTTTTCAAAGAAAAACCTAGTTTTTGTCCGTAGAACTTCGCACCGACTTGGATTCTGCTTGTTGGGCACGCATAGCACGCATTCCTAGGCTTATATCGCATCAAAGGTGAGAGAAAAATTCTAGATCTCAAAATGTCATTTTTATACTTTTGCTCATAAATGAAAATTTAACCGTTAGAATTGAAATCTGATGATAGATTATTGCTCCTTGCATGCTAGGGATCGTTATATACTAATACTACGAATTTCTGTCGGATGTAGCATAATTTTTATTTTTCGGGTATTTAATTTTGATTAAAATGTTCAAAGTTGAATTAAATGAGTTGTGTTGATCGAAATCGATTGCCGTCGATTTCTAAATACTTGATAATTACGTGTTAGCACTGTTGTAATGCCGAATTTTCGATTACATTGTTCGTGTGAAAATCCAGAAAATCCAGCCATGACATCCTAGGGTTTTAGGGTTATCGGGCATGATTTGGAGGTGTTATGGTGGATTTCCGAGAGGGCTAATGTAGCAGGTTGAATGGGTGAGTGATAGGAACTGATTTGGCAATGTTTGGATTAGTAGATTGTAAGTTATGAATTTTAGAAGTTTAGGTTGTCATTCTTTAATTTCTTGAACGATGCCTTTAGATGATTGGGTTATGTTTGAGTGTTGAATTGTGAGTTGTTGATGAGTAATTTAGAGTTTAATTATGTATATGATGCATGTCCGGTTAGATGGCCTACTTTGTCATCTAACTAAGTTAATTGATTGATTGATTATTATTGAGTTCGGGAATCGGGCACTTTCGTTGCTGATCTCCCAATTGATTGATTGATTATTATTGAATTCGGGAATCGGGCACTTTCGTTGCTGATCTCCCAATTGATTGATTGATTGATGATTGATGATGATTATGGAGTCTTGGTATGTGTGTGCCACCTCTCGGGCAGCGTCGGGCTGTCGGGTTGATAACGGCATGACTGCCATAGGCTACCCCCAGCTCGCATGACGGAGGTGTCATGGAGGGAGGGGCTAGTGAGGTACCTCGGGTGCGTGAGTAATGGGGAGTTATAAGAAGAACGGTTGAGATCGTGATGGCGTTTGGAGCTACACCAAATAGAGTATCCTTTATTGATTGGTTATATAGCTATGTGATTATAGTATTATTTGTGTTATTGTGTGTTTACTGACTCAAAGGATTATTCCAAGGAGTTTAGTAGACCTTGCTCGAGATCTATCGGATCCTCACTGGGCTTATGTATATAAGCTCACTCTCTATTAATGCATGCTTACAGGTGTTGCAGAGCCGGATTACGGGTACGTGCCTCCTGAAGAGGAGAATGTGGAAAATGTGCTTTACGTGGACGAGTCATATGTTCCTGAGTCTTATCCATGATTCTATGTTGTTTAATGTCATGTATATTAGCTTAATAGACTTTTATATGCTTTATGGTTCTTATTGTAATAGATGTTGAAAGATGATGATCCAAATGATGTTAACTTAGCGGTTTTCTTTTGTCTATGGTTAAGTTGTAAATGTGTCTCAACTTACTTTTGAAATGTATGATAAGGTTGAGGTATTGTATGTTATGTTGGAACGGAGGCGTATAACGAGGATGGTTTATTGTATAATATGATTGTGTTGTATGTTGTTGTTTGAATTGAGGAGTTGCTGGATGTATGATGTTTAATGAGGTTGGTTTGGAACCTCGGTGTCCTATTTACTGTCGTTATACTGCCGAAACTCCGTTGCGTCCTGACTGATCGTAGGAGGGGTCGTGTTGGGGCGTGACATTGGTTGTCTCATGGGGTTATTATTTGGAAGGCTTATTTGGAACTTTGGAAGTATATTTGATTGGGTTTCTTGGTATTTTCTTCAGCACTCTTAATAGGGAATTCTTCTATGAAAATTCATGACCAGCGGGTTACTTCTTTGGACCTCTAGATGGAACCTTTGATTGAGCCTTTATTTGGTTTTTTTTTCCATGGGGATTCTCGGGCAGTAATAGTTGAACTTCTACTAGAGATTCGTGTATGGGGTATTCATTCGGTATTCCTTTTATCATTAATATGTGATGTGATTTTATCTACAGTATCTTGCTTTTGTCTTTATTAGTATTATCTCAGCGTTTCTGGTTAGAATTTATTCTTCTTCGGTATACATGTCAACGGGATTCTTGTACAGTATCTGCATTTGAGCCTTTATTTGGCGTTACTACTTGGCATTTCTACTTGAACTTCCCTATTGGTTATCTTGATTATTATACTTGCTCAGCAACCAATGAAGAGTGGTCAGACTTGGATTTCAGATTATGCAGAGTTTTATTAGAAGAAGAATTGCGAGGACGCAATTGTTTTAAGGGGGGAAGGATGTGATAAGCTGAACCCGGCATGCATTTAAAGGCATTTAATTGCATTTAACTAAGTGACATCTTAAATGTTGGCATTGAATTTGTGTTTATTTTTAGTTAAACATTTATTTGTAGCTTTATTTACATATTTCTTTTAGAAGTAATTGAAATAATACCTGAGTTAATTATTTTAAGGGAATATCAACTACTTTTCATATTATTGCTAATCGGTTTTATTTTTCTTGCAACTTAATGATCGGTTTTCAATTAAATGAAAAGTAGCTCCGAGCCGGAGTAAATTTTAAACTATGATGCTTTCCAAAAATGATTTATTCTTAGATTCTTTGAGATTTAATCGTTACTTCTTTGTTGTCGCAACGTGCATTGCATATCGAGAGCGATAGTTAGAGAGCGGTTACTAGTCCTCAACAAATAGTGAAAACTAGTGTTTGGTGTCTTAAATTTTATATTTTAATTATTGTTAGCTAGAATTAATATTACATTAGTTGTTTTAGCTTTAAAATGCATAAAATAAGCTAGTTTGACCAACTTAAGTGAGCATTGACCAAGCCTTGACCATTTTGACCTTGTGCCATCTTTTAATAGCCTAAAATAGCATAAAATAAAAGAAAAAATAGAGTTGAACAGAAAACAAGTAGGGCCGAAAATGAGGGAGAAGAAAAAAAGAAAAATTCAACTTCAAATCTTCGATTCTTCGCGTGAGCTTGCACGGGGTAGTTTTCGAGCCATCCTAGGAGGTTTTCCTTGCGTCTAGGAGCGTCTAAGGTGAGGGAATCACGTTATTTGCGCATTTAAATGTTATGTATGTCAACTTTGTGATTTTTGAGATTTATCCATAGATTGTTGTTTAAAACGTTTTGATGCTTCTAGAATGTTCCTTGACAATTGTAGAACGTGTATTTATAGCTTTTTAACATTTTCTACGGTTAAATGTTGAGATTGCAATTTAAAATGCCAATTGAATAGTGTTTTATGAATAGTAAACCCTTGAAAAGATGAAGTTGCGCTGTTATGCTATCCGTTGATGTAGAAATGTGCTAGGTATGCTAGAATGCCTAAATGCATGGTTTGTTTGGGTTGCGTAATGGAAAAAAGAGAATTATGCCTTGGTGAAAGTCAGGGTCGTTTAGGTCGAGTTTGGTGTTTTCTCGTTTTGCGTATTGGCATTGTTTCGGAAGGCCATGGAAGCACTTGTGGTGTGATTATGGCATTGGTTGGGTGTTTGGTTGGTATAGTTATAGTTCAAACGAGCAAAGGGGGAAATCGGGGCTTTGTGCGAATTCTAAGGTAAAGTAGGGTTTCGGGGTCCTTAGACGTGCCTTATGGTGACCTGGGAGGATTGGTGAAGTCGGTTTCCAGAACTAGTGGCTCGTTTGGAAATGGTAGTGTTTTGATAGTTGGGGCCGATTTGTGATTTTTCTTGTTTTCTAGATATTATGCCTATAGAATGCTTAGAGTTGCTTGAAATACTTGTTTAATTGGTGTTATTGTTGCTTATTATTGCTTGTTATGCTTGAAAAGTTAGTTGAATGCTAGTATTGATTGTGATTGCTTGTTATCTCGTTTGTTGTCACTAGTTTGTATTGTTGTGCTATCGCTCGTTTATTGCCTTGTATCGAGTTTTGCATTGCATAGTGTCCAGCGCGTGAGTGATGGGCCTCTCTGGGTAGCCTCGGGTTGCCAGTGTTGGTTGCTCTAGCTCCGTGGCTATTCCCTTTTCTCGCTTGGGTTGCCTCCTAGGGAGATTTGGGTCGTAGAATTGATGGATACTTCCGGGGTATTCCAAACTGGTGTTATAAGGTGGTTGCGCGCTTATTGTCATCGTTGTCAACATCAAGTTCGAGATTGATTTATCGCTCGTGAAATGGTACATTGCTCGTATGAGTGAACCATAGCCTTCAGAGTGTGGTATAGCTTTGAATGGCTGTGTTAATGCTTTCAATAATTGCTTATTGTATTGATTGTTTGACTTGATTGCTTATTTATCAGTTATATTGCTTAACTGCCCTAATTGCATTGCATGATCTTCTTTCTCTCTACCTCGATATATGTCTTGCCCTCACTGAGTATACGTGTTGTGTATACTCACTCCTCACCACCACATTTCAGGAAATGTCATGTTAGCTGGAAAGTTCGTGATTTCGTGAAAGTTCGTGCCTGAAGAGTTGTCTTGCGTGCCTATGTGGCTTGAGTGTCAAAGTTGTAAAGATATATGCTTTCATATGTTGTATGTATTTAATGTCAAAAAGTATGTAATTTAAGTTTCATTAGATTGTTGAAGTAGTTTGATAAGTTAGATTATGTATCTAGTTATTATAACTTAACTTCAAATGCATGTTTGTAATGTCCAAAGGAAAAGATTTAGAATGGCATGATAGTTTATTTTATGTAGTAGCTTAGTATGGTTTAATTGTCAAGTTCGAATGTACTTGCCAAAAATGAAAAGAGATAGGTTAGCTTTTAAATTGAAAATGTATGTATACTTGCTGAGTTTAATTGCTGAGAACCGAGGCTCGGATGGCCTTGAGGTGGTTGAATGTTTGGACATGGTATTGGTCCTCTTATATGCTGTCGCAGGTTTTACATTTCGCCTAGAAACAGGGGAGACTCCGTCCGTTTTTCCTAAAATTTATGCCCTGGTTTGGTTTGGGTTGTGATTAGATTGATTGATAGAACTCTTGGTCTCGAGGGGGATCGGGGTGTTACAGTATCACATCCTCCCCCCCTTAAAATAATTGCGTCCTCACAATTCTTCT
The DNA here is from genome assembly GCA_037974665.1 of Ehretia macrophylla. Taxonomy (NCBI): domain Eukaryota; kingdom Viridiplantae; phylum Streptophyta; class Magnoliopsida; order Boraginales; family Ehretiaceae; genus Ehretia; species Ehretia macrophylla. The sequence continues at coordinate 40,311,342 of CM075772.1, forward strand.
TCCGATAGAACTCAACATCATCTGAAAACCAATTCTGACTAATCTTGATCGGTTGCTGAGCAAGTATATTAAACAAGAAGACCAATAAGGAAGTTTAAGAAGAAATTCCAAGTAGTAATGCCGAATAAAGGCTCAAATGTAGATACCGTACAAGAATCCCGTTGACACGAATATCGAAGAAGAATAAAATTCTAACCAAGAGCGCCGAGATAATACCAATAAAGACTAAAGCAAAGATACTGTAGATAAAATTAACATCACATATTAATGACAAGAAGGATGCCGAAGAAATACCCCACATACGAATCTCCAGTAGAAGGTCAACAAGTACCAAATAAAGAAGTCAAAGGATAGCCAGAGTAGATGCATCACATATAAGACCAAACTCCAAGATTTCATCATCATTTGCCGAGTGCAAACTTTATACTACATACCACCAAGAAAACCCAAAGTATTCCACAGCGAACCGTAAACAATGTGAGATAACAAGTCCGAACAGGATTCCAAGTATAAGACTTCCAATAAGTGCTAATAAGGAAAATACTAGTAGAATGCCCAATAAGAATTCCAAAGAATACCGTAAGTAGTACTATACAATAAGTCTGATAGGATTCCAAATACCAAACCTACTGAGGAACACTGGAAAAAAAATACCCGAAACAATGCTCCAATAAGAAAGTAGCCAGGTTTGCCCAATAAGTAAATACTAAATAAATGGCCACTAAGGATCCTAGAGAATGCCATTGAAGAATTTCCAATAACGGGTGTCAATAACACACCAATAAAGACCGAGACACGTATGCCATAGATAATACCATACAGTAAGTCCGATTGAGATCCCAATAACCAAGTTCACCAAGAAGTGCCAACAAAAGTTCCAAAGAATACCCAATAAGAAAACCAAAGAATGCTCCAGAGAATAGCTGTCAAGGCCCGACCCGACCCCGCAAAAGGCCAAGCCCAGACCCGACACACGGACGGAGTCTCCTCTGTACTGCGGACGATCCGAAAACCCTAAAATCAATATAATACTTGCGAAAGCCATGAAATAATCAAAACAAGCTAACTTTCTTTAAAATATACATTCTCTTATTAACCAACTTTCAAAACCAAAATGATATGCATACTACACAAGTACTTATGCCACTAATCAATTCCATTAGCATGCATTTTCTTACTAGTCACAAGAGTATAAGTTACAACTTTACATTCTTTCAACTTATACAACATAAGACCATAGAGGCCTCAAACTAGAAAATATATACAAGGCTACAAGCCTCAAAATTAAGCGACCTCCACGCAATATACATAACAAGCAAGGTTCGCACAAAAACTGGTAACCAACCACCAGCAAAGCAAAGAAGTGCTATCACGGAAACACCTCCACCTACTCCTCCTCCTCTATTACCTCGAGAGGGTCTGCTTCAACTACTCCTGTAAAAACGTAGTATAGAGAGGAATGAGCAAAAACTATTGCTCAGCGAGGGCAATTGGTCTCAAGGACGGAGATGAGAGGAGTATGCAATGCAATTAGCCAAGCAATGTATACATATATCATACAGAGATATAATAAAGCCATCAACAAAGCAAGGCAAGCATTAAAGCTATAAACACTCATTCAAAGGATACGATACACTTTACACGAGCAACCTTCAAACACGAATTCGATGATGACGCGCCGGCCCAAACCACCTTATAACACCAGTTTGGAATACCCCGGAAGTATCCATCAACCTACGACCCAAATCTCCCTGGGAGGCAACCCAAGCAAGAAAGGGAATAGCAGCGGAGCTAGAGCAACCAACACTGGCAACCCAAGGCTACCCAGAGAGGCCCATCACTCACGCGCGAGACACTATGCAATGCAAGACTCGATACAAGGCGATAAACAAGCGATAAAGCCACATGTGGGAGAATAACAAAGTAGGTTACTCTCGCACGCAATAGCAGCAATTGATAAGCAATTCAATCCAAAACAACTCAAACAAGTATTTCAAGTAATTCTAAGCATTCTATAGGCATAAAGACAAGAACACACACAAAAACACAAATCAGCCCCAACTATCAAAACGCTACCATTTCCAAACGAGCCACGAGTTCTGAAAACCGACTTCGCCAACCCTCCTAGGTCACCATAAGGCACGTCTAAAGACCCCGAAACCTTACTTTACCCTAGAACTCGCGCAAAGCCCCGATTTTCCCCTTTCTCGTTTGAACTACAACTATAACAACCAAACACCCAACCAACACCATAATCGCACCAAAAGTGCTTCCATGGCTTCTCGAAGCAATGCCAACACGCAAAACGAGAAAATGCTAAAGTCGACCTAAACGACCCCGACTTTCCCAAAGGCATAATTCTCGTTTTTTCCACTACGTAACTCAAACAAACCACACATTTTAGCATTCTAGCGTACCTAGCACATTTCTACATCAACAGAAAGCATAACAGGGCAACTTTAACGTTTCAAGGTTTTACTATTCACAAAACACTATTCAATTAACAATTTAATTTGCAATCACAACATTTAACCGCAGAAAATGTTACAAAGCTATAAATACATGTTCTACAAATGCCAAGGAACATTCTAGAAGCATCAAATTGCTTTAAATAACGATTTACGGATAAATCTAAAAATTGACAAAGTTAACATACACAACGTACAAATGCGCAAATAACATGCTTCCCTCACCTCAGGTACTCCTAGTCGCTAGGAAAACAACGCTAGTTGCCTCGGAAATCACCGCGCACGAGCTCACGCGAAGATTGATCGATTGGAAGTTGAAAGGTTTTTTTTTTCTCAATGAAGCTCACGGCCAGAGCTGGTCTGTTTGCTGCTGTTTTTTTTATTATTTTGCCTAGTTTTTAGCTTATTTAAGTGTTAAATGGTCAAAGGGTCAAAGGGCTAGGTCAACAACTTAAAAACTTGGTCAAAAGGCCTTATTTTGCGCGTTTTAAAGCCATTTTAGCTAGGGAAAGATCAATTAAAGTTAGCAACAATTAAAATATAAAATTTAAGTCATCTAAATACTAGTTTCACTATTTGCTGAAGACTAGAAATCGTTCTCTAGCTATCGCTCCTGAAATGCAATGCACGTTGCGTCGGCGAGAAAGTAACAATTAATTCACAAAGAATTTAAGGAAATATAATTTTCAAAGTAATAAACAAAGAAAATTCACATTCCGGGCTCGGGTATTACAACAGCCAAATAGAATCCTCAAAAGAAGGCTACTCTTTCACAACTGTTAAGCACAGAGGAGGACCTTAGAGATTCGCCAATAACCGAGCTCCAAAAGTAAACACCAACTCCCAAATAAAGGCTAATCAAATACTGCTCATCCCTGTCAAGCCACATAACTTGTAGGCCAGCTACTAACCACTTCTCTTTAGGGGAAGGAGAAAGTCTTTCTTACAATTTCAACAGGACATGTATGAATGCCAAGATATCACATTTATACATATGTGCCTTAAACTATTATGTAAGCAAGTTTATAAAACAGTTTATTCAACAAAGTCACTCAAGCACGACAATCAAGTCAAGCACAACATAATCAATTCAAATCACGGCACAACCAATTCAAGACATTCCAATACACACATTACAAGCAATACTCCAAGTAAATAACAATTCACGAAGTCAATTCGATTCACGAGGTCAATTCAATGCACAACTAGACACTTCACTTTACTTGAGAAACATTTAACACATAACACATAACTATATCACATAGGTGCATACATTCAAGTCAAGACACACAATCTCACATACAAGCATACACTTTCAAGACACACTTAACCAGCACACATCAAGGATCACTACCCACCAGACCGAGGACCCTGCCCCGGCTTATGAGCTAAACAAGATCTGATACCACCTGTAACACCCCGATCCCTCTCGAGACCGGGAGATCTATCAATCAATCTAATCGCAACCCAATTCCAAACCCGGGCAAAATTTTTAAGGACAGACGGACGGAGTCTCCCCTGTTTCTAGGCAAAATGTAAAACTTGTAATAGCATATAAGTTGATATGTACCTTGTCCAACCATACAAACAACTCAAGGCCATCCGAGCCTTGGTTCTCAACAAGCGAACACAAGTAAATATACATTTCCAGTTTAAATGCTAACCTATCTCTTCTCATCTTTGACAAGTACATTCACGCTTGGCAACTAAACTATACTAACTTATTGCATAAAATAGACTATCATACCATTCTAACTCTTTTCCTTTGGACATTACAAACAGGCATTGAAGTTAAACTATACTATCTAAATACATAAACTAGCTTTTCAAATCACTTCAATAACCTAGTAAAACTTAAATTACATTCCTTTTTAACATTAAATACAAACAACACATGAAACATACATCTTTGCATCTTTGACAACTCAAGCCACATAGCACGCAAGACAACTCTTCAAGCACGAACTTTCATGTAATCATGAACTTTCTAGCTAACAAGGCATTTCCCTGAAATGTGGTGGTGAGGAGTGAGTATACTCAACACGTATACTCAGTGAGGGCGAGACAAATATCGAGGTAGAGAGAAAGAAAGTCGTGCAATGCAAATAAGACAGTTAAGCAATATAACTGACAAGTAAGCATTCAATCTAGTCAATCAATACAATAAACAATTAATAAAAGGATTAACATAACCATTCAAAGCTATACCACACTCTGAAGGCTATGGTTCACTCAAACGAGCAATGTACCGATCATGATTTCGATGACTTTAACGATGACGTGCCGGCTCACCCACCTTATAACTTCCGTTTAGAGTACTCCGGACATACTCTGTCAATTCTACGACCCAAAACTCCCTGGGCGGCAACCCAAGCGAGAACGGGAATAGGACACGGAGCTAGGGCAACCAACCCTGCAACCCGAGGCTACCCAGAGAGGCCCATCACACCGCCCCTGACTCTATGAATGCAATACAATATACAATGCAACAATCGAGCAATCGAGCAATAAAGCCACACATGGGAGAATAACAAAGTAGGTTACTCTCGCACGCAATAAAAACTGTTGATAAACATTTCAATCAGAATCAACTTTAACAAGCATAACAAGCAATATTAAGCATTCTATAGGCATTACACTATGAAAACAAACAAAATCACAAAATGACCCCAACTTTCAAAACGCTACTACTTTCAAACGAGCCACGAGTTTTGAAAACCGACTTCACCAATCCTCTTAGGTCACCATAAGGCACGTCTAAAGACCCCGAAACCCTACTTTACCCTAGAATTCTCGCAAAGTCCCAATTTCCTCCTTTGCTCGTTTGAACTATAGCTACCTTAACCAAACACCCAACCAACGCCATAACCATACCAAAAGTGCTTCCATGGCCTCCCGAGGCAATGCCATCATGCAAAACGAGAAAATGCCAAACTCGACCGAAACGACCCCAACATGCACCAAGATATTTTTCTCCGTTTTTCCATTACACAATCCAATTTAACCATACATTTACACATTCTAGCATATCTAGCACATTCCTACATCAACAGAACACAAAACGAAGCAACTTTTACGAAACGGGAGTTTACTATTCATAATTTACTATTCCATTGTCAAATTAAATTGCAATTGCTATACTTAACCGTAGAAAATGCTAAAAAGCTACAAATACATGTTCTACAATCATCAAGGAACATTCTTTAAGCAACAAAATGGATAAAATAACAATCTATAGCTAAATCACAAAAATTAAAGTTTAGACATAATTATTTCAAATGCGCGCAAATAACGATGAAACCCTCACCTTAGACGCTACTAGACACTAGGAAAACCACGTTGGAAGCCTCGGAAACAACCCCGTGCAAGCTTTCGCGAAGATTTGAAGATTTGAATGTTGAAATCTTTTTTTTTTCTTTCCTTGAAGGTTTCGGCCTTCACCTCTTATTTTTCAGCTTTCTTTGTTTATTTTTTTTGCTATTATATGCTTATAAAAGATGACAAGCTAGTCAACTAGTCAAAGCCTTGGTCAAACAAATTAAAAATTGGTCAAATAAACTTATTTTAGGTATTTTAAGCTAAAACAACTAACACAAATCTAATTCTAGTTAAAAACAACTAAAATATTAAAATTAAAGCTCTAAATACTAGTTTTCACTATTTGTTGAGGACTAGAAATCATTTTCTAACTATCATTCTCGATATGCTATACACAAAACGAAGAAGAACGAATAACACCTAAATATTATGGAATATAAGAAAAATATAATTTTTGAAAAGCAACATAGTTCAAAATTTACTCCGGCTCGGAGCTACTTTTCATTTAATTGAAAACCGAGCATTAAGGTGCAAGAAAATAAAACCAGGTAACTTAAATATGAAAAGTAGTTGATACTCCGTTAAAATAATTAACTCAAGTATTATTTAATTACTTCTAAAAAAAATATGAAAATAATGCTAGAAATGAATGTTTAACTAAAAATAAACACAAAATTCAATGCTAACATTTAAGATGTCACTTAATTAAATGCAATTAAATGCCATTAAATGCATGCTGGGTTCGGGGTATCACATACCCTGCTGATACTGCGGCTGATACGGCCTCTTACTGGGCTGACTAGACACAAGTTGATCCCCCTTTCTCTTCTCTAGCCTAGAAGCTGCCTCAAAGGCCTCAGTGAAGATATCATACCGATTCAGAGCCATCACATCCTGAATCTCGGGCCTCAACTGCAACATAAATCTACGAGTCCTCCGCTCCTCATCAACCACATACTCCGGTGCATACCGGGACAACCTAGTGAAAGTGGCCTCATACTGAGCCACTAAAGCATATCCCTGCACTAAGGCTAGAAACTCCGCCTCTCTCCGCTCCCTCGCGATCCTCGGGACATACTTCTCCCGAAAAGCTCTCAAGAAGGTACCCCAAACATACGGAATACCCTGAGTCGCCCAACTAGTTCTCACCGTGCGCCACCATTCTTCTGCCTCATCATCTAACAAATACACGGCAGAGGAGACTTTCTACTCATCGGTATTATCAAGAGGATCATAAATCTTCTCCACCTTACTAATCTACGCTTTAGCCTTCCAATCATCGGGTTCCCCCTGAAATCTAGGTGGATGATACCTCAAGAACTCTTTCAGGGTACCATGCCTGTGGTTTCCACCCTGCACATTCAACAACTGAGCCTGCCAAGCCTGATTCTGGGCAGCCTGCCCTGCTATCAACTGAGCCTGTCCGGCCACTAACTCAGCAATCCTCTCCATAGCTGCCCCCAAACGGTCATCAGCCCTATCACGGCCCAGTGCCACGTTACCAGGAGTCTCATCAGTCATCTCAGGCCTACCTCTGGTCCTCGGTCTACCCGTCATTCTACTAATCGAAGAGTTAGCACAGATTATAGCACGTAAACAGGTTATAAACAACTATTAGCACATAAACAACAAAGTCATATAAAACACATAAACAAATTGGTCACATAATCACATAAGCACTAAATCACATAATCACTTAATCACTTAATCATTTAATCATATTTAATACATAGTTCACTTTTCTTTCAATTCATACATACTTTCATGATAAGACCATTACCCACATTCCGAGAATACCCCGGCTGACAACTAATATGAGCTCTGATACCACTTAAATGTCACGCCCCAACTCGACCCCTCCTATAATTAGTCAGGACGCAACGGAATTTCGGCAATATAACGACAGTAAATAGGATACCGAGGCTCTAAACCAACCTCAATAGAACATCATACATCAACTCCATAAACCATACAACAAACAGCTCCTCAATAATATAACAACATACATCATAACCATATAATACAATAAACATTCCTCGTTATACGCCTCCGTTCCAACATAATACATGAACTTTAATTTACATTACAAAACATATTGATACCAACCTAGCAACCTAAACAAAGACAAAAGAAAGGCTTCTAAGATAGCATCAACTAATTCATTATCTTTTCAACATCTTTTACATTATGAACTACAAAGCATATAAAAGTCTACTAAGTTAATATACAAGATAGTAAAACAATACAACATCAAGGATAAGACTCCGGAACATAAGACTCATCCACGTAAGGCACATTTTCCTCTTCAGGAGGCACGTACCAGTAATCTTGCGAAAGTACACCTGTAAGCATGCAATAATAGAGAGTGAGCTTATATAAATAAGCCAAGTGAGGATCCGATAGATCTCGAGCAAGGTTTACTAAACTCTTTGGAAACAATCCTTTGAGCAAGTAAACACACAACAACATCAATAATACTATCATCACATAATCTATAATTGTAATATCCCACATCGGACGCGGATGGTTCTGGGCTGCTAGATATAAGGGGATGTCTCCTTGTATCGTGCACGCGCGCTTTCTTGGCAGTGGCTGGGAGGCGACAAAACCGTGAGGTGTATGGGCACCAAAGCGGACAATACGTGCATAGTGCGCTTCCGGGTCCGTACGCCATGGCCTCGGTGCACGCTCGTCCCCTATGGGCGGGGTGTATCCTGCAGGCGTGGGTGCGTTGGTTCGGGGCGTTACAAAGGTGGTATCAGAGCCGACGCATTTGCATGGCCAGCGAGGACGCTGGGTCCCCAAGGGGGGGCAGGTGTAATATCCCACATCGGACGCGGATGGTTCTGGGCTGCTAGATATAAGGGGATGTCTCCTTGTATCGTGCACGCGCGTTTTCCTGGCAGTGGCTGGGAGGCGACAAAACCGTGAGGTGTATGGGCACCAAAGCAGACAATACGTGCATAGTGCGCTTCCGGGTCCGTACGCCATGGCCTCGGTGCACGCTCGTCCCCTATGGGCGGGGTGTATCCTGCAGGCGTGGGTGCGTTGGTTCGGGGCGTTACACAAGCAGCTTCTACTTTTTCTATTCAAGACGGGGAAAAATCATCAATTCAATTAGATGCCGGTTATTTCCTGAAACTAGCTGCCAGAACTTGGCTAGATAGGGCGTGCGAAGGGCGAAAATGATGGCTTCTAGCTGGTCAAACTCCTTATCATCGTATGTAAGATGAAGAGAGAGATGTTCAATATTGCTTCTCCTTTACTTACCTTCTCTTAGTGTGCTTTGATGGCTTTGCTGCTTGCTTTCTGATAGTAGCAGCTGCAACAAATCCATATCTATCTGGTCTCGGGGGATACATCTCATTGAATGTTTTCAGCATCTCTCTCTGGAGTTGGATTACCCTTTCCACTGAGCTATTCTCCTGCGCTGATCGATTGGGCTTGCTCTGCTCTCAGCTGAAGTCAAGTGATTAGACCGACTTGATTTTAACAATCTCTACTGTTACTGGTTAGACCGACTTGCTGGCTGATTTCATTCCTTCCCGCTTCCCCCATTCCGTGTCTCCAACCGGCCATAGTGAACTTAGATGATTCATCCTAGCTTAATCGGGTTTTCGCCTTTCCCTCGTCCATGGGACTAGCCTCTTATCTACTTTCATAAGCTATAGATCCTTCACCTCAACTTTACAAGCAATTGAGTGGCTTAACGCTCCTTACTATCCCAGAGAATAAGTTCGGGTAAATCCCTTCTTAATTAGCAGTAGTGGAATCAAAGAGAGACTTGATTGGTCTTGTATTAGGTGCATAACAAAAGAGATTATCCATAGAGTGCAAACTTTCAATTTAGATTCAAGCAATAAGAAAGACAAGGTGCGAATCGAAGACTTAGGTACAAAGCCGGGGAAATAGCACTGATGGTAGGGCTTCCTCATCTCCTCTCCCCCCGGAGTGAAAATGTTAGGGGTAAGAGAAGAAGAGTAAGCTAATAAGCAAAGTAAAATAAAGAAAGGGTTTTAGCAGGTAAGGAAGATAGAAGTCCTCGCCCTCCCATCTCAGAAGGTCAGAAGGTGATTCCCTTGCTTGGCTACTTTAGTTTGACTACGCTATGGAAAGTATCTCTCAATATTAATTCTTATCCGTTGGGCATTAGGGCCTTCTTCTTTTTCCCCTTTTTCCTTCACATAGAATGAATCACCTCCTGCATAATAAATATGTTATCAATTATTTGGCATCTAGGTACAAAGAGCTACACTGCGTGGGTGCAATGAGCATACTTGCTAAAGTTCTTGTCGTGCTGAGAAAGAAAGAGATATTGATGAAAGAGCTGTAATAATTGGCAAGCCCAAAGAATGATTGAAGCTCCTTTATCTTGGTCGGGGTTTGCCACTCAGTGATATCACAAACCTTCTCCTTGTCCATGCATATAGTTCCTCCCATTATCTAGTGGCCAAGGAACAGAATTTTGTGTTGTGCGAATAAGGAGAGAAAGAAGAAAACGAGCCAGGGAAAGAAAGGAGAAAAAATGCTTTATCATACAATATTTGCCCTCTCTCAGTCAATCATGGAAGGGACTTTCCCCTCGGGATGTGCCCTATAGGAATGTAAGCCTTTTTCACCTATTCGATCAGTTCTACCTCGACTCGAAGCAAACAGTTTAATTGAAGCGCGAACTTAATTCACCAAGAGAGGTTCAAGGGTTCGCTTAAAAAAGGTAGAAAAATAGTACTTCGTTACCTTCAAGGCTGAAGGAGGCGCTTAAGATAGAGCCCAGAGAAAGATTTTTAGGTAATGCAATTGGTGATGAGAGATGGTCCGCTAATTTATATTAGAATATTATATTATATATAAGATGAAATGAAATGCTAGTCCATACCAATCGAATCAGAATTCTACGGTACAAATCCGAATCTGGAATGATTTTCTTCCCTCAGTTGATGGTGTTGCTGGTGGTAATATCCCCGGAGAAGGAGGTCTTCATTCCTATCTATCGGTATGTTACCTATGTCGTATCGGGGAAATCCCTTTTTCCTTGATAAAGTGAATTTCAATCTTCCTTCCTACTTCTTTTTGTCCAAAGAATAGCGGGGCCGAGAGAAGCCCTTCTTTTGCCACATATGGTCGCAAGCTACTGTTTAGATAAAAGCAGGAACGAAAGAAAGCCTATTGGAGATCTATTTTTAGTCTCTTTTTTTTTGAATTTATAGCTTCCATCCAGCCTATCCTCAGCTCACTGACCTTAGAATAGGTAATCCAGTGAAAACGGAACCCGAATCTGACTCTCGCTCCTGCCTATCGCCCTTGGGCTCTTTTCTTCCTTCTGGTTGGCTTTCCAATTCCCACAGTCGATTCAACAGCAAGCAAGTCAGGCTTTCAAGCCAGGGCAAAAGCATATTCCGACTAGCTGACTTCCGCTCTCCCTATTCTACCAAGACAAGAAGAGATGCTTCTTCTCTTGCTTCTTTCTTCTAGCCTTCGCTGCCTTCTCCCTGCTCCCTTCCTGTAGGCCCATTACTAGATTATTGCTAAGGCCCTTACTGGTTGCACCTAAAGCACCAAGAGCAACTTTATCCTATACTAAAAGAAGTAGTTTTTCTCTGCTCTTAAGTTCGAAGATCCGGCTTTTGCTCCATATTTCGTTCAGCCTGTTGGATAACTCTTTCCGGCTTAGCCGAACGAATTAATTGGCTGGGGTAAAAAAGCTAATCTAACTGAAGCCCTTGCCCTAACAACCCTTCCTCCAAATCTTGAAGCAAGACTTTTTTGTTGATCTCATCATGTGTAAGGCATCTTGAACAGAGGCACCCGAATGAACAGGGGGATAAAAATGAACATACGAATCAGCGGAAGTCGACGATACAAGAGATTCATCAAAAAATGAGATTAGCTCGGGCAAGTAAGGCAATCTTGAGAGGGTCCTTCTTACGAATCGTAAGCCACTCTTCCCGTTTCACTCGAAACTACGGATTCCGATCTCTCGAATCCTGATCCCTCTGCATCTAAATAAGTTATTTCATCTATCTCAATCTCTGAATCCTATGAATCATAGGCGGCATTCGAATCCATCTCAGAAAAATCCTCTGCCTAATTAAAGTCAAAATAATCGGCTAAAGATTAGGTAGAAAAAGAAAAAGTCTGAAGCTAAGCTGGGGTACCGTTGTTGGCACCCCAAGGAATTAATTCTTTTTAATTCAAAGTATGAAACTGGGGCTGAGCCCGTTCCTCAAGCTTAAGAGCTACGAGGATACCGCCTTTCAAGGCACTCTGAAACCAGTAATGTCTTCCTTGTCAATTAAGTGTTCGGCCTATTGATAAACACCGATTAGGTCATAATCATATTCTAAAGCTTTGGAACGAACGGCAAGCAGCAGTTGGAGGAAGAGATCACCTTATTTCTTATTTTTTATATTCTTTTTCTCAGTCTTTCCATCAATAATGGAGAAATGACAATTGGAAATCAACCCCTATTCCCTTGTTGCTTCAAAAACGGAGCTTTGACTTCCCAGCAATAAGCTCAATTCTTCCATAACATAAAGGGGTGGGCTTGCGCGCGAGCCGAATAACGTAGGTGCACAAGAGTACGTCACGCCACAACCATCTCCTTTTTATAGGTTCTAGGGACCGATGCATGCTGCTTCATCTGCGAAAAAAGAATCATAGATATACCGGTCATTAGAAGAAAGAACCGCCATAAAAAGATTCATCGTGTATCATTTGTAGCAAAACTATGAACGGGAGATAGCAATCCAGACCGTATTAAAAAGGTTCCTAAGACACAGCATGGAAGAGTCACAATATTAAGAAACGAGGTCCAAGAATGAAGAAGGGGTAGAATTACTGAATGAATACAAGCAGTGGCTAATACCCGAGGCATAAAAGAAGCATTTTCTACGGGATCCCGAAACCACCAGCCACCCCGACCTAATTCTTGATAAGCCCACCAACTTCCTGGAAAAATGCCTACGGTTAAAAACCACTGACCTGTCAAGATCCAAATTCGAATTGGTTTCTAGTCCAGGTCAGAGACCGCTGTGTTCTCGCCGGCAGTCCAACAAAGAGGCGAAGTAGTGGTATCTTTCTTTCCATTACAAAAGACATGATTCCCCTACTCCGTGTCCACTAGCGCTCCTGTTCAGAGTGAAGAGAAGGCAAAAAATCACCGTCGAAGCAGCATAAGCAGGCTTCTATTGCTACGTAACAATACAGCAGGATAACATTTTATGCCCACATGTTTGAATTTGAGAGTAAAGAGATCACTTGTTATACGAGATCCGACGCATCCCACAAAGCGAAACACTGTTCTATTCTTTTCGGCGGCATCCTTCCGCATTGGCCGCGAGTGGAGTGCCACAATCCCATTCATCATTTTTGATCTACGTAAGCCAAAGCCCATAGCACTGGCGACATCTCTGGCATAAATGCAAGGAAGATGTATAGCTGATATAGGATCTTGTGGAACAGGATTTGATTCTGCAAGCAGTTCGGTACGAACGAATAAATTGCGAACAAAAGGGTCAGAACTCGCTGATAGGAAAGAAGAGAAAAACAAAGCAATGCCAAGAGCTCCGTCAATCCGCTGTTCATCGATAGATGAAGCTCTCTCTTTATCATCTCGTGCCAGATGCAACAAAGGATTAGTACTTTTTCCTTCTTGCAAACCACGGGAGCGCTTAGCGCCCAGATGAGCAAAGCTCATTTTCCATTCAGGGTAAAGCGGCGCATAAAAAATGGCTGGCCAGTCAAAAGTCTGGGTCCTTCGCGAACGAAGTTCAGAATCAACAAGAGTTCGTAAAACGAAGGGAGTGTACAACTGGGGCGCAGCCCCACTTTTTTGTTCAGAACGAGGGAGAGATAGAATGGAATTCTTCACGAAGGTCGAAAAAAAGGAATAAAAAAGAGTTTCTCTATGGCCTCCTCATTTTTAGACATTATGGCTTTGGGGTCGACCCCGGTAACAAAGAAGGAATCCATAAAAACTTAGGATCCGACACCATGATAAAATATTACCCTCATGATTAGACCATGTCCTTGAGATTTGATAAAAGAAATGTGCATTAGCGGTTAATGCGTTGTAATTGGATAAGTTATTAGGAATATGACAGAACGAAAGACCAAGGAAAGAAAGAAGAATACACCAAAATGCAAGTGCTGGACCAAACACTGGTGGTTGTTTCTTATTGTAAGTGAATGCAACGAATAGACCAGGAAATAATGAATAATGAAACAATTCATATATTGGTTTTTCGTGCTCATTCCCAAATTTCTGCTTTGTTATTCCCATCATCCGATAACCACTGGATGATCCACAAGAAAGGTGGCAGGATTCAAACCTATGGTCGGCCCACCCTTGACCTGCTGGGTTGGGTGGCTAGGTTAGCACCCCTCGTCGCCTCTGTACCCGAAACAGATGCGTTGTGCTACCCAGTGCGTAACCTTGTCTCCCCTACTCATTTTCTTGTTGTGCTATTACTAATTGCGGGTAACCTCCGGTCTGGCGAAACGGCGACCACATTTATACTTTTTTATTTTATAATTATTTTTTCTCATTTAATTTTTGCAATTAAGATGCGAACAAAAATTAATGATAATGGTGGCTATGTGGTCGCCATTTAACGACCTATTGGCGACCAGTTACTAATTAAACAATAATTATCTCTTATGTTCTAAACCAACTTAAATTTTCATAAACACGAATATTTCGTGGCCCCTTCGTAGCCATTGGCGACCAAAGGGCGACCAAACTTTTACTTTTTGTCGTCGTTTGGTGGCCAATGGCCACCACGAGCCTACGAACTAGCATGCAAAAAATAAATTTTCTTTCATATAATCAATTCTTTTATTTTAAGTAGATCTTCTAAGCTAAATATTATCTTTTATTATAGTCGACAAACAAATATAATTTTTGATTAATTAGTTTTTGGTCGCCATTAGGTCGCCAAATGGCGACCATATGGCCACCGTTATCATTAATTTTTGTTCGTATCTTAATTACCAAAAATAAATTATAAAAAATAATTATAAAATAAAAAAATATAAATATGGTATCCATTTGGTCACTATTTAGCGACCAAATGGAAACCAAAAAACATAAAAATTTATAGAAGTAAAAATTATAAAAAAATAAATTGACAAAAAAAAAGTTAAATAAATAAACTAAATAAGGGTCACCCTTAGGTCACAAAAGAGCGACCCATACGCGACAAATATCATTTAATTTTTTAAAAATAAATTACAAAAAAAGTTAAAAAGTTAAAAAATAAAAGAATTAATTATATCAACTAAATTCTATATTTTGAATGCATATGGGTTACCCTTTTGCGACGTAAGGGCAACAATTGTTTATTTTATTTATTTAACATTAGTTTTTCGTCACCGTTTAGCTACCAAATGGCGACCATTTGTAATTTTCCTATTAACATATTTTTTTCGCACATTTTAGCCACCAAACAGTGACAAAATATTTCATTTCGTCGCCCTTTCGTCGCCATTTGTTGCAAATGGCTACCAAATTTTTTTCGTCGCCATTTTTGGTAGCCTCAAGGCTGTTTTCTTGTAATGAAACCTTCAAGGGTATAAAAGTCTTTTCGCATTTTCCGTTACTTACATAGACGGATTATTTGACGGCAGAGGGGTCATATGCACTTTTATATGACCACAGGGGGGTCTAGAGGGGGTTTTTGTACCACTGGAGGATAGCGTGCACTTAAACCTCACCACAGGGGGGTCTGGTGTAATTTACCCTAATTAATAAACAAGCAGGGTATATGAATCTAAATGTTGTTGTTATCTTATGGTATGTATTTGGCCTTGGTAAGTTTATGCTTTTATATATATGTTCCTCATATGTTGTTTACCTATCTTTTGGGCCGAATGTTAGATATCAGACAATTGCAGATCTTGAGGATTTGGAACACTGTGATAGAGATTCATTGGTGCTTAATAGTTAGATCATTTTTTCATAACTACACGGAAATATAATCACCAATGGATTAAACATATCATTACTATTGAATCTCTTTGATAATGTTATATTGTTATGAGAGGATCCAAGTCCATCTATTGATAATTGTACAGAGCAAGAAACCCTTAAGAGGAATATGACCTTCATGACCATTTTTTTTTTATTTCTAATAACCTATCAACTCATTTAATTTCAAGAAGTTGTCTTTTTCTAAGGGCATAAATGATTACTCTAATATGTGCAATTTCCCAGAATATAAAACAAATATTTAAATAATACAGTCGACTTTTTAGTTACATAAATACTCAAAGAAATGAAGAAAATTTCATTTTCACATTCCATTTTGGAATGTTTTACTTCCTAAAGCCATATAAATTTGTATTAAACTTGAAGTGACATTCTATTAAGTTATAGACAACCATTGATGACTTCTCGAGGGCTGCAAATTACTAAGTTTACTAAACTTGTTATTAAAGTTAACATTATTTTTGGGAGTAACATAGAAAATATTGTGTTAATATCCTGAAGGACTATGATCCTGTCTAACCACAATTTGCTATTAAATTCCAGTGAAGATAATTTTATTTGGCTATATGTTTTGTTATGACTATAAACAAAAGTCAGGGTCATACTCTTTCCTATATTGGGTTGTATTCTTTAAGACCGTTTTCAGTCATGAACAACTATATGTTGCACTTTAATGAGCGACAAGTAAACAAATATTGAAGAATTTGATAAAATATAGTGATTATAAAGTATCAAAAACTACAACCAATGTGGTCTATAAAGAAGTATTCTAAAGAATAAATTAGGCAAATATGTCGTTCTTATTATTTACATCATACCTTTGATTATATTCAATATGTTGATGTTCCTTTTTCATCACTATTTTACCTTATATTGTAATAGTAGCAGTAAAAATAAATTCTTTTATTATGTGATTTCTGAGATGATTTGTTCATTATTCAATTTTTATTAGACAATATGTTTCAGTGTTATCTTACAAAGTGTATGGGGTTACTTTAAAATAACATGGTATTATTAATGCATTTCAAATTAATGAGACATGTGAAGTGAAAGCAATAACAAATCTAAGTCAAAACACATGTTATTCATGGTCAAATAATATTTCTTTGTGTAATGCCGAGCATTGTTGCATTTTTTGTTGAAAAGCATATCTATGGTTAGATTGACCATTGGACCCTTGAAACTTCTAATTGTAAAAAATGAATTTGCAAGCTGATCATATGAGGAAATAGTAAGAATGACATCAAATTAGGAGGAGATGATGTGAACTTTGTAAAGACAACAACTTGTGAAAAGGAGATACATACAAATATCTTTTGGAACACCTAATATATGTAAAAAATAGTGGTTACCGTCACATTTTTTTCAGAAAATTAAGTGTTTATATATGTTATTTATTTATTTATAATGATATAAAAGAGTAGCTATAGATTATAATCTCTCAATAATGTGATTAAGAAGTTCAATGAATTAGTTTTATATTTCATATTTTTTAGAGTATTTAGATTACACCCATATGACACCCGTGCATCGCACGGGAATAAGACTAGTTATATATTTTAAGAGAATAACCAAGAGTGCCATGTGTCGCGTTATGAGCATTTGTAAACATTTTTACAAAAAAATTAAATAATCATATTATTATATGCAAATATACTACAAAAATAATTTTAAATTTTGGAAAGGATTTTTACAGATTAATATTACCGATAATTATTCTGATCATATTATATTATAATTTACTAGATAATTAACTTTGAAACTTTGAAATGATTCTTATAGATTATAATATTTCTATTTTTATTAACTTTGATAACTATTGATTGAAATTTATATTCTATATTTTAGTATATATACTTAATTAAAGTTTGATGATGTACACGAATAACTTGCTCTTCTTAAGTAAATATAAATATTTTAATATTAAATTGATTTTTCTGATAATTATTAAATGTAATATTATTTAAATCATATTATGTAGATTTATACTCTATATTTTAATATTATCTAAATCATATTATTTGGATTTAAATGCAGTATTATCTAAATCATATCAATTAAATTTACATTCTATATTTTGTTAAGATTTTCCATCTATCGTAGGACTCTATGATTTTTTTATGTCAAATTTTTGTTATCTTTATCAGTACGTTATCTCTACTTTATTGTAGAAATTATCATTTTATTAGTAACGTTATCTCTACTTTATTAATAGTGTTATCTCTTCTTTAAACTGATAAATTGAAGTCTGAAAAATCAACGTTTGTGCAGGAGATACTGTCTATTATAGTTCAACCACTAATACTATTATTTTTCTATGTGATGTTGTTTTATTAGATTTATTTTTAAATTGTTGA
Source organism: Ehretia macrophylla (assembly GCA_037974665.1). NCBI lineage: Eukaryota > Viridiplantae > Streptophyta > Magnoliopsida > Boraginales > Ehretiaceae > Ehretia > Ehretia macrophylla. The sequence goes on from CM075772.1 coordinate 40,329,473, forward strand.
AATTTTACGAATTATTTGCAGTCTACAGAGGGTGAGCTTCAACTTGTGGCCAATAAAGCACCAGACTTTGAAGCAGAAGCCGTTTTTTTTATCAGGAATTCATCATGGTAATCATGCTTGTATCATAGCTGCATATACGACCACTTTGTTTTCTGTCTTCCTATCAATTGCAATTTTTTTTATAAGACAGCTGATACACGAAAATGAATCCAAAATGTGTCTGCAACATTCCTTTTATGGATGTGATAATGACTATATCATATGTTAAATTGGAAAAGTAATAATATTGAGGAAAAGAAGAGCGAATAGGAGACAAAAAGCAAAAGTCTAGCAGTGAGTTCAATGACTAGATTCAAAAAAATAACAGAAAGTTGGAGACACGTTCAATTATAATTACTTGGTTATTTAGGTATACAATTAAATACATTACAGGAGCTTGATCAGATTCATTACTCGGAATTTATTTTAATTCCTGATTGATATTTGTTAGGATTTTGCATGTGAACTTAGGGAAAAAGGTAAAAGCTAATTGTCTCATGTTCACTGCATGACCGAATTTATAGAAATAGTACCAATGTAGACCGACAGATATATGACATTTATTTATTTAAAATCTTTTCAGAAACCTTCATTGCTTGTCAAAAAATTCTTGCTACTCTAAAGTTTTTCCTCTCTGGTTGCATCCTTGTGGTGTATTTGTTAATGATCAGTGAGAGAATAAAACTCTTATAATGTGAAAGTTATGTAGTACCTGAAAAACCATACATCCATATGAGCTTTTTGGGCCTGTTTACTTTCACAGCAGCTTACCTTCCGTTTAGACTGAACTAAAAATTTTCACAACTTCTTTTGTTTCCTGCCCTATATGTCTAATGCATATGTACTATGGCCAATGATAAATTATGTTTTTCTACAGTACTGAAAAAATAAGGTGTGATAAGCACGTGAAATAGGGAAAGTCTCTTACAAGCACATGGTGATGAACATAATTCTAGCTAGAATGAAAAAAAGATCGCACCAATTATTGATCCAGATCAAAAGCAACCTGTCTAATTGAACACGACCATTGTTATAGATAGATTCTATCCTATGTATCATTCTTTAGTTTGTATCCTATGTATCTTATAAATAGATTCTATCTTCATTTAAACTCATTTTTTTGTATAAATCACATGACCCTAATGTGTATATACATGATCTGCGATTTTTTTCTTTTGCATCTGTAAAATTGGTGATAGTTGTTCATAAAATAAATCTTAGTGTCTTTTTATTCAATGAGTCCAAATTATTATTATTTAATTTGTAATTAATTTATTTGCTCAATTTGGTTTTTAGTTTTTGTTAAATTATTTGATGTTATTACAATTGGATCAAGTTCTGCAAACATTGTTGACAAGATGATTGTTGATATAACAATAGTCGAATCGATTTCATAATTATTACTAATACTAAATTTGTTTTCTTATTAGTTTTACTCATCACTGTTAATTTTTTTATGCTGCAGGAAATTGGTTTGGTGTAATATCCTAATGCTTTGAACATGTTGTCGAGGGGTTCAAGTTTTTGTGTCACATCCTCAAAGAGGGTTTGGGATAAGCAATAGATAGAAAGAATGATAAAATTAGATTTGAGATGTATCTTAATAAAACAAGGAAGATGTAGGCAATAGATAGAGAGAATGATAAAATTGGATTTGAGATGTATCTTAATAAAATAAGGAAGATGATTAAGGAAGTGAAAGATTTGTATTCATGAGTATTTTGATCGATTTTTGTTGTTTGATGGGTTATATATCATGAGATATTTATGATCTACTACAAAGTTATTTTTCTACTTTATTTTGATATTATACTTATTTTTATACTTTATTTTGATATTTTTTAATATAATATTAAATATTGTTTCTGTCGATCTTTCTGGTAATATTTTTGAAATAAACTTTCCAGGAAGCCAATAAACTTTCCACGAAATTAAAAAAAAAAAGAAAAAGAAAATTAGCAATAATTATTTTCTATATAGATATTAATTTTTACTTATTAGAATCATTTAGGAGACCATATATCGCCATCAATTGAATGATGCAATTAGCTCAGTATTTCCTAGGATATTATGTTCATTATTTTCTCTTTTTTTGGCACCTTCGTACGTAGTGAAACCGATATATTTCTACAAAAAAAATTGAAAAAAAGAGCAATAATTTTTTCCTTATAGATATTAATTTTTAATTATGTGAATCATTCGAGAAACCATATTGTCATAAATCAAATGATGCAATTGGCTTGATATTTTCTAGGATACTATGTTCTTTTTTTTTTTTGGGGTCATAATATCTTCATTCTAGACCATGCAGTTTTGGTCCCAATTTGATAGAGGTTTAACATGAATTTTTATTTTTATTTTTATTTTGGAGTTTGCTTAAAATCTTAATTTATTAAATTATATATCTATCAACATTATAAAGTAACAACCACCTTGTCACATATAAGCAAAAGAGCATCCTTCCAAAAAAAGCCATCATACGACATGTAAGTAAATAAATTAGCACCCTTAAAAAAATTAAAATTTATAATTTTGAATTTATTTGATTGACAAAATCCAAACATAAAACTAACCATTAGATTAAATTTAAGCAAATTAATACCCATACTAAAAAAATAACAATACTATCCAGTTATTTGAAAATTTTCAATTTTGTACTATCTGGATCTTAAATACATCTGATAAAACAAAATTCATATACAAAACTAACCAACATATTTATTAAATTAGGTTATATCTAAAGTTTGTATTCTAGGTATTGTAGGAATGTATCTTATCTTCATTTAAACTTCTTTTTATCTCTATCAATAGAAGTTTATTTAACAAAACCTATACACACAACTTCTTTATATTTTTTAATCAAATTATTGTGAATTTGTATGAGTTGTTGTATTTTTCTCTCTTTTTTGCTTCTCATTGAAGTATTACTATGCAGTAGTCATTTGAAAATGAGATTATTTACCTTCTTTTGTTTAATTGTTCTCTAATGAGGGGTTGTTATTGCTATTGTTATTATATTTTTCATTTGTCAAATTATTATTATTATCCTTCAAAGGCCTCAAATATGGAAACGCAACATTTACTTAATAATTTCAGTTTATTTTGACAAAACTTCAATTAAAAAACTTCAAGTTATTGCATATCCGTTAAATTCCAGTTCAATGAGGTTTTACAATTTTATTATCATGGTTATCTTGATATAGATAAGGACGGTAGACTTGTATCCATTTAAATATTAGAAAAAGTCAGATCCTAACAAACTTCTGCAAGTTTCAACAATGGATTGTTACATAATTGAATTTACAATCAATATAGTTGTTGCAAAAAGGTATAATGATTCAAGTACAACAATTGTAGACGTTCATCACATAATATCTTGCTACTGTTTTTTTACTTCCCTTTTTTATTATACATGATATGCATTTATGGGGAAGGTAATAACAAATTTGGGTATATGTAAAAAATAGTGGCAAAAAAAAAGTAATTTAGGAGCTTATAGTGACTCCAATTAGATTTATATTGTGCTTCATAAAAGGTGGAGATTTCACATAACTACTTAAATTGGTATCTTTATTACATAGACATATAGTTTCAATGTGTATAATTTCTTAACCATATTTTAGTATATACTATTTTTAAATATTGGCCAAGTTTAATCATTATGAAAAAGTTGAGGTAGAGGTTAACTACAGATGTTTTAGTATGAGACTTTTTTTTTTTTTTTTGCTTTCAAAGAGATTTGGTATGAATTGGAAAAAGTATTAACAAATCGTAATTGTTTGTTAGAGTTGCATTGTGTATGATCCTGTAATAATTGTCTATATCTATACATGTTCGATAAGCTAAGCAACAACTATTTCAGAATTCAATACCACAGAGTTCTCAGGTGACCTATCACAGTATATAAACAATTAATCGTTCATAAATATTACAATTAAAAGTTGACTAACTTTAAACAAAAGGTATAAAAGTATCCATTAAAATTTATTACATGATCTGTTTTTAATTTTGTTGTTAGCAATAGATGTCTCTTCTTAAATTAAATATAATGTTAGAAAAATACTTGATTAAGTGCACAATGATAGAGATACAATCATGGATATTAATAATGGTAACTTTATATATCTAATAACTGAATTAGTGTTCCTTTTTATATTCACCGAATGTTGTTTACATTAACAATTTTAATTTTAACGATGTTTACAGTAATAGGAGTTGCTAGACCATTTTTCAAATAAGATGAATTATCATAGTTCTATTATGTAATATGATCCATAAAATGTCACAAATGCATTCTATAATTTGTTGAAATGTTTCAAATGTTGAAAATATTCTTCTAAACATAATAGATAACCACAACAAGAAAAAAGTATTTTTACTTATATCTAAAAGCACCATTATGCTACAAGTAATCAAATAAGTACCATTTCTATAAAGAAATAAGCATAATAATCTTACTTCTGTCTAAATGACTTAAATATTTGATTTATAAATGAAAATCAAATTAAAAAAATATAAATAAGCGAAAGAAAATTCTACATCATTTTTTTAATGACAAAGCCTCCCTCATAAAATTATTTTATTTTTCAATTAAAAGCTTGATCAATTTAGAAAATTCACTTAATATAACAAAAATAACATTCATGAAGCATAAATAGGTGAAAAAAAAATTCCACATTCATTTTTTAAATGAAATAGTTTCTCTCATAAAATTATTTTATTTTTTAATTAAAAGCTTGGTGAATTTAAAATTTTCAATCTCACAAAAAAAGGAATCTTACTTACATCTAATAAATTTAATATTCGATTCACATTTGTCATCATATGTTATTTTTTGTGTTAAATGACATGTAGATAATATCAAAATGAAAACAAGTTTAGGTGGTAGATATTATAAATAAAACTAAAATTAAGACATTACATTTGTCTTCATCTGTTATGTTATTTATCTATTTATTTATGATCTTATTTTCCATCTCACAGGCTTCGTAACAATGGTTAGGCATCATCCAATCTAGAACTTTTCTTTTTTCTTTTTGGTCAAAAATAAAATTGCATTGAAAAAGAGATCCAACATTGAACTTTTTTTAATTTTTTTTTTGGTCAAAACTAAAATTGCATTGAAAATAGGTCCAAGTTGAACCTCTCTCTTTTTTTTTGGTCCAAAATGAAATTGCATTGAAAAAGAAGTTAGATTTGGAACTTTTATTCTTTTTTTTTATCAAAAATAAAATTTCATCGAGAAAAATGTCTATTTTCTTTCTTTTTACTTCTATCTAAAAACTTACACATTCGACTCATAGATTGAAATTTAAATTTAAAATCATAAATAATCGAAAAAAATTCTACCTTTATTTTTTAAATGACAAATCCTCCCTCATAAAATTATTTTATTTTTCAATTAAAAGCTTGATTAATTTAGAAAATTCAATTTCATATAGTAAAAATTACATAAAAGAGCCATTAAAAAGTGAAAAAAAAATTGACATTCATTTTTTAAATGACAAAGCCTCCCTCATAAAAATTGATTTATGCTTTAATTAAAAGATTGATTAATTTTAAAAAATCAAGCTCACAAAAAAAAATCTTACTATATCCAAAAGATTAAATATTTGATACATATTTGTCTTTACCTATCATTTTCTATGTTCAATATTATTAGTAAAATCAAATTAAGGAAATTATATTTATCTTCATATGTTATGTTTTCTTACTTATTTATGATTTTCTTTGTCATCTCTTTAGCTTCGTAGCAATGATTAGGTTTGGTCCAATGTGGAACTTTTTTTTTGTCAAAAATAAAATTTGATTGAAAAAGAGATTCAACATTGAACTTGTCCTTTTTTTGGATAAAAAATGAAATTGCATTAAAAAATAGGTCCAAGTTGAACTTCTTTTTTCTTGATAAAAAATAAAATTATACTAAAAAGAGGTCCAACGTGGAAACTTTTTTTGGTTAAAAATGAAACTGTATTGAAAAAGAAGTTAGACATGAATTTTTTGTTTTGGGTAAAAAATGAAATCACTCAAGAAAAAGTCTAATGTGAAGATTTTCTTTTCTTTTTAGTCAAAAAGGTAATGGCATGGAAAAAGTGGTCTCATGTGGAACTTTTTTTTTTCAGTAAACAATAAAATTTGTATTGAAAAGGAGGTCCAACGTGTAACATTTATTTCTTTTTTTGGGTAAAAAATAAAATTGCATTGAAAAAAAGTCTAAAGTGATTTTTTTTTTTTTTGGTAAAAATAAAATTGCATTGAAAAGAGGTTCAACGTGGAACCTTTCATTACATTGGACCTTGCTTAAATGACTTTCAACTAAAATCTTGATTTATTAAATTAGATTATGATTATATCTTAAGTTTATATTCTATGTATTTTAGGAGTACTCTATCTTATCTTCATTTAAATTCCTTTATCTCTATTTGAAAAAAACATTGAAAAAAAAAACTTAGGATACAACAACCTGAGGAAAGGAGATACATACATGTATCTTTTGAAAGCTTGATATATGTAAAATAGTGCTTATTGTCAGATTTTTTAAAAAAATAGGTGCTTATATTTGTTTTTTTTTTTTTTGGAATGACATAGTATTTAGAGTACCTATATATTATAGTCTCTCAATAATGTAATTAAAAAAATAAATTAATTAATTGTATGTTTCATATTTTAAATAATTTACATCACACATGTGCATCGCACGGGTATAAGACTAGTTACTATCAAAAGTGAAACAGAATTTGTAATGATCTCACATCAGAATCTCACTCTCATAAGAGGTGCTTCTTAAGTACAAGAAATTATCCCACCTAATAGACTAGTTTTTTAGGATGGACTTTTTTTTGGGCTTGAGTAATTACATTCATGGGCTTATTTATTACAAAATTGCAATATAAATTAAGGTTTAAAATCAGCGAACTCTTCAGCCATTTTTTTTCACGAGTCTACCAAGAGTACTGTAAAAATGTCAAAGAGATGCAATAAAAAAAATTCCAAGAACGCTTCAAGTTCCTACTACTTTGAGGTGGTAATCAATTCTAAACAAATTTTTTATATAGTATGTGAAGTGAACGTTTACTCTTTATGGTTTGCATGTTTTTCCTTTGTATTTTGATAAAATAGTACATAATATCCATTCTATTAAAAAATTCATCTGCTTTAACGATATTTGTGCTCCGCTCGTGCTATTTGTGAATTGACGAATAATTATTCATTTAGAAAAATTATTTACTTGACCAAAATACCCTTTTTTGGGTATAGTATCATTTTCCCGCCACCCTACCCCACACCCAAAACCACTGCCACCACTCCCAAATCCTGCCACATGGAATATATCTAAAATGGAAGGTTCCTGCAAGAGCAGGCCCAAGTTTGGAAATCTTGAAGTGTTTGATAAAGAAAGAGTTGAAGATGGTTCAGGCACTTGAGCCTTGTTTACATCAGGAATGGTTTCAAGAAAGTTTACAAGAATGTGGCTTGTTTACATCAGGAATGGTTTCAAGAAAGTTTACAGGAATGTGGCTTCCTGCAAATTAAGCAAATGAAAGAATATGATATTCCTTGGCCACATCTTGTTCGGAAAACTCTGAAAATTTAGCATTCAAAGTAGTCATAGAAGCCCCATCTGTTGAAGAACATGAGTCTGCACTTGATGAAAGCAACCTATCTAGTGATGATGTTGAAGATGATTTTGTATCGTTTCGGCCGCCACCTTCATGAGAAGCAGCTTCATTTAGGCCACCTACCATGTTAGGATCTGGAAAGAATCTTGATCCTGTTGCCATGGCAGTAGAAAAAAGATGGAAAATCTTTTTTAAAGAAGTTTCTGCAGTAGGAAACTGCTTCTCCATGAGAATATTGCTCGCCTCAGAAACCCCAACCCCCAAATCACGCGTGTTTCTTGCGTGTGTGTGTTTTCTCGATATGTGTGTGTGAGTTTTCGTTTTTTACTTATTGTGGTGGTAATGGCCGCATGGTGGAAGTGTTTCGTGATGGCGGCTGGTGGTGATGTTCGTGGGGGTGCGGGCTGGTGGTGATGGCGGTATGGTGATGGGTGGTGTTTGGTGATGCTGGCTGGTGGTTATGTTGATGGGGGCGGGACGGCGGTGATGAGTGGTGGGGCTGGTGGGGTGTTTTGGGAAGTGGAGTGGTGGTGGTGCTTTGGGTGGGAGGGAGGGAGGGAGGGAGGGAGGGAGGGCGGGCGGGTGCACATCCTTATTTTTTTCTTGCTGAAAATCTGATTTTCTTTTCTTTTTTTTTATAATGAAAATCTCTTCTTTTTTTTTTTGGCTCTAAGACCCTTTTGGATTATTGTTATTTTTTGGCTAAAACAATATTAATCTGCATTTCTAATTTTTCCTCGGTTTAATGCATACAGGAACCCAACTTGTTCAATAATGAGAAGTTGACGGAAATATCAAATAATTTTTTCAAAGAAATTGATAAAGGTTCATACGGTATTATTTTTGAAGGGGCAATAGAGGATAAAGTTGTAGTAGTGAAAGCATATCCGAAAATGTACCAAGCCTTTTGGAACGTAAGCATTGTTATGTTATCTAGCTAGTATTTAAATCGGCTAATTACATTATATCAGTTATATTGATTAATTTTAATTTTTTTTATACATTTTCATTCAACAAAACGAGATAAAAGTTTTAAGTCAAGTAATTCACCCTCACATCGTGACACTTACTGGATACGGCGAGACATCTACATTTTATTGCTTGGTTTTGGATTTCTTGCCAAAGACACTCAGGAACGAAATTCAAGGTGTGATAACCCAAACCCGACATGCATTTAATAGCACTTGACTGCATTTGATTAAATGTTTAATTAGTTAAATCAACGCACTATTTTCATATTTCTCTTGGAAGCATTTAGTAATTGTATATTGAATAATTGAAAGGTTGTTATCTACTTCTATTAATTATAGTAATTGAATTTATTCTCTTGTGATTAATTAAGTGTTATCTTAAATGTTAGGGTTTAATTGTGTTTGACTATGTGTTTATATTAACCTTCATTTGTAGTTTAATGTTAACTTCATAATTCTTTTAAATGTTCTAGAAATAGTTAAATTAATTATTTTAAATGAATATTGATTACCTTAATTGTTTTGATTATTTTAATAATCGATTTTGGTTGTTTTGTGTTAAAATCACTCGATTTTCAAATAAATGAGAAAAGTAACTCCGAGCCGGAGTAAATTTTAAACTATGATGCTTTCCAAAAATGATATATTTCTTAGATTCTTTGAGAATTAATTGTTACTTCTTTGTTGTCACAACGTGCATTGCATATTGAGAGAGATAGTTAGGAAATGAATTCGAGTCCTCAGCAAATAGTGAAACTAGTATTTTAGTGCCTTAAATTTTATAATTTAATTGTTGTTAGCTAGAATTGATGTTTCCTTAGTTATTTTAGCCTAAAAATGCATGAAATAAGCTAGTTTGACCAACTTAAGTGAGCTTTGACCAAGGGGCTTGACCATTTTGACCTTGTGGCCTTTTTAATAGCCTAAAATAGCAACAAAAAAAAAAAAAAACAGAACTGAACAGAAGCAAGAAGGGCCGAAAAAATAAGGAGAGAAAAAAAAGAAAATTCAACATCAAATCTTCGATTCTTCGCGTGAGCTTGCACGGGGTGGTTTCCGAGGCATCCTACGAGGTTTTCCTAGCGTCTAGGAGCGTCTAAGGTGAGGGTTTCATCGTTATTTGCGCATTTGAATATTTTGTGTATTAACTTTGATTTTTGAGTTTTACCCGTATATTGTTGTTTTAATTGATTTGAGGCTTAAAGAATGTTCCTTGTTGATTGTAGAACATGTATTTATAGTTTTTTAACATTTTCTGCCGTTGAAAATTGAAATTGAAATATAAATTGTATAATAAATAGTAAATTATGAATAGTAAACCCTTGAAACGATAAAGTTGCACTGTTATGCTGTCTGTTGATGTGAAAAGGTGCTAGGTATGCTAGAATGTCTAAATGTATGATTTTTTTAGGTTGCGTAATGGAAAAACGGAGAAAAACGGCTTAGTGAAAGTCGGGGTCGTTTAGGTCGAGTTTAGCGTTTTCTCGTTTTGCGTGATAGCATTGTTTCGGGAGGCCATGGAAGCACTTTTGGTGCGATTATGGCGTTGGTTGGATGTTTGGTTAGTATAGTTGTAGTTCAAACGAGCAAAGGGGGAAATCGGGGCTTTACGTGAATTCTAGGGTAAAGTAGGGTTTCGGGGTCCTTAGACGTGCCTTATGGTGACCTAGGAGGATTGGCGAAGTCGGTTTCCAGAACTCGTGGCTCGTTTGGAAATGGTAGTGTTTTGATAGTTGGGGCCGATTTGTGATTTTTCTTGTTATCTTGATATTATACCTATAGAATGCTTAGGGTTGCTTGATATACTTGTTTAATTGGTGTTATTGTTGCTTATTATTGCTTGTTATGCTTGAAAAGTTAGTTGAATGCTAGTATTGATTGTGATTGCTTGCTATCTCGTTTGTTGTCACTAGTTTGTATTGTTGTGCTATCGCTTGTTTATTGCCTTGTATCGAATCTTGCATTGCATAGTGTCTCGCGCGCGAGTGAAGGGCCTCTCTGGGTAGCCTCGGGTTGCCAGTGTTGGTTGCTCTAGCTCTGCTACTATTCCCTTTCTCGCTTGGGTTGCCTCCCAGAGAGATTTGGATCGTAGAATTGATGGATACTTCCGGGGTATTCCAAACTGGTGTTATAAGGTGGATGCGCGCTTATTGTCATCGTTGTCAACATCAAGCTCGAGATTGATGTATCTCTCGTGAAATGGTATATTGCTCGTATGAGTGAACCATAGCCTTCAGAGTGTGGTATAGCTTTGAATGGTTGTGTTAATGCTTTCAGTAATTGCTTATTGTATTGATTGTTTGTCTTGATTGCTTATTTATCAGTTATATTGCTTAACTGTCTTATTTACATTGCACGACTTTCTTTCTCTCCAACTCGATATCTGTCTTGCCCTCACTGAGTATACGTGTTGTGTATACTCACTCCTCACCACCACATTTCAGGAAATGTCATATTAGCTGGAAAGTTCGTGATTTCGTGAAAGTCCGTGCTTGAAGAGTTGTCTTGCGTGCCTATGTGACTCGAGTTGTCATGGTTGTAAAGATGTATGCTTTTATGTATTATATGTATTTAATGTTAAAGGGGATATAATTTAAGTTTCATTAGATTATGTATTTAGTTAATGTAGCTTAACTTCAATGTATATTTGTAATGACAAAGGAAAAAAGATAGAAAGATATGATAGTCTAGCTTATGAAATAGGTTGGTGTAGTTTAATTGCTAGGCTTGAATGTATATTTACTTGTGATTTTCTTGTTGTGAACCAAGGCTCGGATGGCCTTGAGGTGGTTGAATGTTTGGACATGGTATTGGTCCACTTATATGCTGTCGTAGGTTTTTACATTTCGCCTAGAATCAGGGGAGACTCCGTCCGTTTTCCCTAAAAATTTATGCCCGGGTTTGGTTTGGGTTGTGATTAGATTAATTTATAGAACTCTCAATCTCGAGAGAGATCGGGGTGTTACACAAGGTACCATGCAACTTGCTTGAAATCATTATTTTGTGTAAATAGATGTTACAAGTTAGAAATAAATAAGCATTATTTCATGCATATAATGTTGTGCTTGTATTTGATGTTTCTGTGTTGAGTTTTAATCTTATTTTTTCATCTGATTAAACTTCATGCCGGCATATTTTAACAAACTTTGTATTTTTCTTACTTCTATTTTAAGGGCTATCGTGGAAAAATGCATTGAAGATATTCAAGCAAACAGCTTCAGCTCTTGAAGCTCTTGGTAAAAAAAACTATGTGGTTGGAGACCTTAAGCCGGAGAATATTTTAATGGATAACGTAAGTGATTAATCTACTCTCACAATAGCAGATTGATAAATATATATAAATAGATAAAATCCTACTATATTTCACTATATAATATATTGTTAAATGTAGGAATACAACATAAAGCTCATAGACTTTGGCTCGGCAAAGAATGAAGGGAAAGATATCCCAACCATCAACAAGTCATATACTGCACCAGAAGTGTCCCTCCACGGTAAATAATATAGATTTTAGCTTAATACGATGAATCATATCCTCTAAGTCTATTGCTAACGATTAAATTGATAACAGGGAAGTCAAGTCTTAAATCAGATACTTTCAGTTTTGGTGTGATCCTTTTGGAGATGTTTATGAAGAATTCTGATGTGGATTTAGTTCCTGGATCAGTTGGCGGTGTGGGTAGGACAAATTTGAAAAAACAAGTGCAGGCGTATATGAGCAACAAAAGGACACCGGACATCCACATCTCCGCACGGGCAAGAATTGAAAAACACGCAAAAGGACATGTTAGACACTGGTCCTATAGAGATGCATGTAGTGACGATGTTGCCACTACAATTACAGAACTGGGTATAAAATGCACGGAAGATGAACCAGATAAACGTCCAACAATCGAGGAAGTAATCTCCATCCTAGAAGCATTGAATTGATGACTCCTCATCATATGTACACTTGTTTATCGCCATTCAAAGTAAACGTATTTGCGGATGAAAAGCTTTCGTGCTCTTGCATTCATTATATACAACAGGTCTAGGAGATGTACACAATCTAGCCGGACTCTTGATAGAAGTCCAATCCGTGGAGACTGGAGTAGTGTTACACGATAAGCAAAGCTATTGTACAGAGTATTATTCTACGTAGGAGTCCGGCTTAACACTGTTCTCTCAAGATTAGGTAGTAGGCAAAGCTATTGTACAGAGTTTTTTTTTTTTTTTTTTGTGTCAAAATGAATTGGTGTAATGGTTCCTTTCACTGTTCAAGAAATATATTGCAAAAATTTTATGCTAATTTCCAGATAATGTTTTCCTACTCCTTTACTTATGGGGTATACAAGTTTGAAATTCATCTATACCCACATGTCATATTAGTATAATAATATAAACAATTGTAAGGAAATTTCACGAACTAATTGGCATGACAGTTTAGACAACCTCACTGCGCACTATCAAACTTCGCTCATCGTTGTTGATAAACTTTGCCTTAATTGTTTTTTCAAAAAAGAGATTACGACTGGAAAAAAAAAAAAAAAAAGGAGAGTTGGATCTGTGAGGTAAGACGGGTTGGAGTTCACTAAGAGATTACGGCTAGAAAAAAGGAGAGTTGGAAAAAAGAAAAAAAAGAAGACGAAGAAGAAACATAAACAAGAAAGAAACTTAGCTTAGGAAAAATAAACAATCAATGGAAATATGATTGAAATTAATAAGACGAAAAAATCCATATCGATTTTTTTGCTTTAAGTTTTTTTATTTGTTATTAAATACTATATATGTATTCAAAGAATAGAAAGTTTAGGAAATCTGATGAATAACTTAAAATAGTAATATTACCTTTCCACAGCCATGAGAGAGAGTGGAAGAGGGCAACATCATTGCAGCTAGATAGCATCCCCATGGTTGTTCATCGTCGTACGTAGTTATTAAGAAAAGGGACAACAAAAGTTGAAGTCCGTCATCGTAGTGGTTATTAATCAGCCATGGCTGATGGAAGAAGGTCTTAAGAAGACGACGACTGACGAAAAATTGCAGAAACAACGACTTCTGGCGTGATCATTAGGACAACTACTAGGACAAAATTGTAAAAGAACAGCTACAATTCGGTGGTTGGCATGGTCATTAAGAGAACGACTAAGACAAGATTGCAGATGAGCTACGGCCTCGGTAGTTATCAGGCTTAGTTGTGAGCGCATCCTCAACAAAGTCTCTAAACAGTAATGATTGCTGATTTTAGAGACTCTATTGAAAAAAACTAATACTAATGAGAGTCTTTAAAATACTATTTGATATTTTTTGGTAAAATAATGACATCACAACAATCTTGAGTTTCCAAAATAGTACCTAGTCTCTATTTTCTTCAACAAATTTGTTGTAGAAAATGAAGACTATACAAGAAGACAAAACGAGTCTCCAAAAAAAATGTCAGATCTGGCAATCTCAAATTTGTCAGATCTGAAAAAAAAAAAAATAAAGTACAAAAAAATCTAATAAACAGCAACAAAAAAAATTAACAAACAGCAAAAAAAAATTACAAAACAATTTTTTTTCAACAATTAGCAACAAAAAAAAGGTAAACACAAAAAAGAAAATTACCGGTGCAAGCAAAAAAAAAAAAAAAATTAAGTGACAGATTTGACAAAAAAAAAAAAAACAAAACACAAACCAAATCTAACAAAATATCCTTTTGATTTGTTGGAAAAATGAAAAAAAAAAATTCGTTGACAACAAATATAATGTCAAATCTGATAATTTTAGATCATCAAATCTAAAACATAAACAAAAAAATTGTTAAATGCCATATTTGACCCAAAAAAAAAAAGCTAATCACAAAATCTAAAAAAAAAAAAAAAAAACGGTTTAAAAACTTTTTTTTTTCAACAAACAACAAAAAAAAAAAAGGTATCCACATAAAATATATATATCTATATAGTTGTGGTGGTGAAGGAAAGTGGGGTAGGGCAGTGGGAAAGGGAAAGGAAGAAGAGGGGAAGGTGGAGGCGGGGAAGAGGGGTAGGGGCAATGGGAAGGGAAGGAAAGAAGAAGAGGTGAGAGTAATTAAGTTTTTTTATATATTTAATTAGGGTTTATTTAATTACACTTTTCTACTGTTTTGATTGTAATTGAGATTAAATTAATTAATTTAGAAATTGAATAAAATAAAGAAGAAAAAAACAAATATAAACGTACCACACGAGAAAAAATTAATTGATGGGTTTTTTTAATTAGGGTTTTTAATTAAGGTTTTTTTAACGTAGGATTTTTTTTAATTAAAGATTTTTAATTAGTTTTTTTCATTCAATTATGTAATTAAATGTAATCTTAATTTTTTAAATGTTATCTTTGTCACAATTTATTTATTTTTTGATTGAAATATTCGTTAAAAAAGTTGAGATAATATAAATAACAATTAATTAAAAAAAGATGTAACACACGAGAAAAAATAACACATAATTAAAATTAACACAATATAGAAACTTAATTTTATAGAGATCGTTACTGGGGATTTTTTTTTTTTTTTATCTTGGTCTCTAAAATAGTTTTTTGTCTTGATCTCTAAGTGAGTATTTAAAATTGATCTTGGTCTCTATATGAGTCTCTAAAATGATGGATAGAGACCCATTATAAAGACTCCATTGAAGATAGTCTGAGACAGCGAACTTAAAGTAAGGCTTCCCTTACCACTAGCCAAGTGGTCTAGTCAATGATATATTTTTCGTTTTAAATGCAAGAGGTTTGAATTTAAATCTTGTGTATAATAACTTATGTGATTGTAAAATAACTTAAATTAAATAAAAAAAATAAAGCTTCACTTCGAACGAAAAAAATAAGAAATAAGAAATGAAAATAAATAAATAAATATCATCTTTCAATTGTGAGACAAGGAAAGTAAGACTTCAATTTTACGTCATTTATCCTCAATAGAGGTTCTAAATTGAAAGGTTCTAAAATCAAATTTAGAATCCTTTTGCTCTTTAGAATCCCATTTCGAGACCCATATGTTTTTTAGGGTCTCTAAAAAAAAATATTCCCTGCGAGAGGTTTTAAATTTAAGAATCCATGATGGGACCTGCCGCCCTTTCCAATTTCTTTTTCAACCAAGTTCTATTTTTTTTTGAAATTCCCAACTATATATTTTTTTTTATTAATGTTTTGTTGAGAAGACCCATGTGGTCAAATGTAATTTGGAAAAGACCCACGTACGGGTTGAGTAACGTGGTATTTCATCAGGCTGCCATCCTAACATTAGCCTACACAGTAAATGAAGTGCTTCATAATCAATAATGAGTGCCAACAGAAAAGAAGAGTAGAATAAAATTTGTTGATCAACAAAGAAGTACGAAAGAACAGTAAATCTTACTTATCTTAAAAACCATGAAATTTGAACCAATGTATTCTAAACCTTCATAACTCAATAAAATCTTTTCCTACCTTTCTTGCTTCTCTCTAAAAGTTGTGAGTTTATAAGGTCTTAAGACTCGTTTTTATAGAGATTTAATTATAATCTAATAGATACTCAGAATTTAAAGATAATTAAAATATTAAAGATAATTAAAACTATCTTATTTTTCTAAAAAAAAAATTCTAATTTTATCAGAGTTCTCATCACAAAATAAAAACTATTATTTTCAAATCACTTATCTTATCTTATCTTCTTCTTTTTTCCTATTAGGAACTGTTAAATTGAATATTTATTAATGAAATGTAATTTTTGTATACTTTATTCTAAAAGATTAATGATTTTGAGCAATTTTAAGGTGTTCAGCGACTATTCACTTTTCAGCCACAAAAATCTATGAAACTCAAAACTACTATGAAATTATTAAGATAGATATTGACCTAGCTACTCTGATTCATAATCATAATCTCTCTCAAAATAGTACTAGATTGAATCCATAGGGGTTCAACTCATTATTTTTTAACTATATGATTAAACTTCTTTTTTTAATGGGGTCTAATTAGTTATTTTAATTAAAAATATATAAATTTTTTATCCTTAAAGAAAAATATATAAATTTTTTGACGCTTTTTTTGGAAAGTGGGTGGCCCAACTATGGATCCGCCATTAAATTTTGCAATAAGTAAAACACTTTGCATCATGAAAGTTGCACCAAAAAATTAATATAAATTACTATTTGTCTATCTATATATATTTTTCTCTCTTTGTGTTCTATTGCTAACGTTGCCTTTCTCTTCTTTTCATAATGAAACATGGTCATGTAATTTTATTGCAAACTCTTAACACCTTCACAAATTTTTATGTTTTTATAAATTCGACCATCGACCTTGGACGTTCATATGCACTTTTCGACTTTCATCCTCGAATTTAATCTGACCAATCAAACTTGATGGCGGGAATATGCAATTTGGCCTTCAAAATAAGCACATCCATAGCCAATCTTAGCACTTACCAGCTTCACATCAGCACATTTTTAATGCCAATATTACAAACAAGCACGCCCCAAACTAATAACATAATCTCACTCGAAAAACCATAGAATTCATTATATGACCTAAAACTAATCACCATATATATATATATATATATATATATATATTAATGGAAGTGGGTATTCAGTTACTTTTATAAAATATATGGGGTAATTAGTTACGTTTTAAAATATAAAAGATATTGTGCACTTTTGACATAAGACAGGGGGCTTTTCGCACAATGGTGAAAATCTAATGCAATATAAATCACCAATTTAATTATGCATGACAACGAGATATAGGGAGAAAAGAATAATAAGAAGAACATCAAAGAAAAAATAGGAAAGGAAAAAAAGAAAAAGAAAAATGAAGCATAGTAAGGTAAAAGAGTTTGTAAGTTTTATATTTTATTTTTATTTTTTTTGCCAAGAGGTAAATAAGTTTGCAGGCATGTTTGTTACATGCGTTTTTTATGACTGATATTTGAAAATTTTGTCATTACCTTTTTTTTAAAAGGGTGATTTATATTGCATTAGATTTTCACCATTGTCATTACCTGGCCTTTTTACTAAAAGTGTAAGGGGTCTAAATCAAAATTATCAACTAATGATCTTTCATTTTTTATTACCATTTTGTAATTAGTCACTACTTTTATTTTGACGAAAAATAAAATGAATCTTTATAGATAGGGTAAGGTTTGACTCTATATTCCAAAAAACAGGGAGTTGAAAAGTTTTGGGAATATGAGGCAAAATACCCACTTATACATGTGTGTGTTAGCGACAGGGGCGACTGCATGTGGGGAAAAAAGGGGACTGCAGGCTTTACTGTTTCAAAAAAAATTAAAAACTTTATGTATTTTTATAAAAAATCCAAATATCTATGTATTTTTAGTTTTAAAAAAAAATAATTAATCTTTACTGAAACAAAAAATTACTCATTTAGTTAAAAATATTATGTCGTTTAGCCCCAACTGACAAAAATTTATAATTCGCCCCTGGTTAGTGACACAACAATTTGTTTGGCCCCTAAAAATCGACGTAGCATTCAGGCTCCAGACGCATTAAAACCTATGATGCTCCTTATTTTTTGAAAAACGTAAATTTTTCTAATAATCATTTTCCAAACACGGGATTAGACGAGCTTGAATTAGAGAACGACTTAAAATATTTTAGAAAAAGTTCCAAAAATTTAAGGGCCATTAAACTATTTTGTAGTCCGTACCATCAAATTATTTTGGTTGAAAATCCAAGCAAATTACATATATCGTTTTTCTATGTATTCGAATTTTGAAATAAATTTCAAACACTCTCTTATGATTAATTAAGGGCGTAAAATGCGTAAACCCCTCATATAATATGCTTAATATGCAAACAGACTCCTTGTATCAGGATAATTATTAAAACTTTCCTTGTATTTAATCAAATGTTACACAATATCTGCTTTTGTTATTTGTCCATTAATATTTAGTTGTACGCACTTATAATGCAATTTTTTTTCTATACGTTCAAAGAAATAGATTCTTCTTGGACAAACTGCCCATTATTAATCATTGTAAAACAAGACGAACTTGATGTCGATAAATCCGTGAGTCTAGAAATTCATTTCAGCAAATTAATAATAACATAGGAGGCATTTTTTAATTTACATTTTCCTTCTATTTTCACCTCCTCCTTCCACCTCCACCACCACAACTACAACAACATCGGTACGACCACCACCATTAATATGAGTCCCATGGGCTGTGTCCTAGACGTTAAACATCCAGGACGTTTTGAAGACTTTTCACATTATGAAACACTGCACATATACCAGCTGTAGTTCCGATAATATCGTAGCTGAACCTTCAGAACTTCATAGCTAAAAGGTAAAGATTAAATAACAAACAGAGCTAAAACATGGTACTAACCATCAACACCAGCTTACAATTTGGAGGCCAATCCCAGAAAGTCAGCATGTTTCTTGATCACTTGTAGTTTGAGCAAAGACTTCACAACTTGCTTCATGGTAGGACGTTCATCTGCAATTCTATTTATGCATTTCATTGCTAAATCTGTAATTTCATGTCCATCCTTTAAAGAAAAATCAGGATCCAATGTTAAATTTTGGTCCACAAGTGAAAGGGTTAACTTTCCGTTAAAGTTTTCTGATTCACAAGATTCGAATAGACCCCAGGCCCAAGAATAAAGGAGAGGTGCATTGGAGCGCCTATCTTCTTCTTCTTCTGTATCAACTCTTTTGGTTATTAGGTTTAACAATATAACCCCGAATGCAAAAACATCCGACTTCTCTGACCAATTATCTGTCAGAAAGATGCCAAAAAGCTATTAGGAAATGATAAGGATATAATTTCAAGACTTATTGCTTCAAAACATAAGAAGCATCTCTCATATCATGAAGAGAAAATCAATTGGATCAGGGACACCAACAGTTTTTGTCCCTGATGATTTTTCCATCACTTCAGTTATAATGAGTGATATACCTAGTGAATACGGCATTTTCATGAACTTTAGAACTGCAAGGCAAGGCTAACATGATAGCCAAAAAGTGCCTGATTCCACAACTTCAGCAATTTGCCAGGGATTACTCCAAAAGAGATACCTACAAAACATCTTTGCAAGTCCGTCATCGTAGTGGTTATTAATCAGCCATGGCTGATGGAAGAAGGTCTTAAGAAGACGACGACTGACGAAAAATTGCAGAAACAACGACTTCTGGCGTGATCATTAAGACAACTACTGGGACAAAATTGTAAAAGAACAGCTACAATTCGGTGGTTGGCATGGTCATTAAGAGAACGACTAAGACAAGATTGCAGATGAGCTACGACCGCGGTAGTTATCAGGCTTAGTTGTGAGTGCATCCTCAACAGAGTCTCTAAACAGTAATGATTGCTGGATTTAGAAACTCTATTGAAAAAAAGCTAATACTAATGGGAGTCTCTAAAATACTATTTGATACTTTTTGGTAAAATAATGACATCACAACAGTCTTGAGTCTCCAAAATAGTACCTAGTCTCCATTTTCTTCAACAAATTTGTTATAGAAAATAAAGACTATACAAGAAGACAAAACGAGTCTCCAAAAAAAAAAAAATGTCAGATCTGACGATGTCAAATTTGTCAGATCTGAAAAAAAAAAAGTACAAAAAAATTTAATAAACGGCAACAAAAAAATTAACAAACAGCAAAAAAAAAATACAAAACAATTATTTTTTTTCAACAATTAGCAACAAAAAAAAGGTAAACACAAAAAAAAAAAATTACCGGTGCAAGCAAAAAAAAAAAATTTAAATGACAGATTTGACAAAAAAAAAAAAAACAAAACACAAACCAAATCTAACAAAATAGCCGTTTGATTTGTTGGAAAAATGAAAAAAAAAAATTACCATTGCAAGCAAAAAAAAAAAAAATTCGTTGACAACAAATATAATGTCAAATCTGATAATTTTAGATCATCAAATCTAAAACATAAACAAAAAAATTTTTAAATGCCATATTTGACCCAAAAAAAAAAGCCAATCACAAAATCTAAAAAAAAAAAAAAAAAAGAAAAAACGGTTTAAAAACAGAAGGGGAGTGGGGTAGGGGAAGCGGGGTAGGGGCAGTGGGAAAGGGAAAGGAAGAAGAAGAGGGGGAGGTGGAGGCGGGGAAGAGGGGTGGGGGCAGTGGGATGGGAAGGGAAGGGAAGAAGAAGAGGGAAGAGGGGGGGAGGGGGGGGGGGGGGGGTTGGGGTTGTGGCGGCGGCGGATGAATTGAGGAGAAATGGGATTTTATATGTAGGTTCTATATTTTTTTTTTTTTTGTAATTAAGTTTTTTTATATATTTAATTAGGGTTTATTTAATTACATTTTTCTACTATTTTGATTGTAATTGAGATTAAATTAATTAATTTAGAAATTGAATAAAATAAAGAAGAAGAAAAATAAATATAAACGTACCACACGAGAAAAAATTAATTGATGGATTTTTTTAATTAGGGTTTTTAATTAATGATTTTTTAACGTAGGATTTTTTTAATTAAAGATTTTTAATTAGTTTTTTTCATTCAATTATGTAATTTAACGTAATCTTAATTTTTTAAATGTTATCTTTGTCACAATTTATTTATTTTTTGATTGAAATATTCGTTAAAAAATTTGATATAATATAAATAACAATTAATTAAAAAAAATGTAATACACGAGAAAAAATAACACATAATTAAAATTAACACAATATAGAAACTTAATTTTATAGAGATCGTTACTGGAGTTTTTTTTTTATCTTGGTCTCTAAATGGGTCTCTAAAATAATGGATAGAGACCCATTATAGAGACTCCATTAAAGATAGCCTGAGACAGCGAACTTAAAGTAAGGCTTCCCTTACCACTAGCCAGTTGGTCTAGTAAAGGATATATTTTTCGTTTTAAATGCAAGAGGTTTGAATTTAAATCTCGTGTATAATAACTTATGTGATTGTAAAATAACTTAAATTAAATAATAAAATAAAGCTTGACTTCGAACGAAAAAAATAAGAAATAAGAAATGAAAATAAATAAATAAATATCATCTTTCAATTGTGAGACAAGGAAAGTAAGGCTTCAATTTTACGTCATTTATCCTCAATAGGGGCTCCAAAAATAAATTTAGAATCCTTTTGCTTTTTAGAATCCCATTTCAAGACCCATATGTTTTTTGGGGTTTCTAAAAAATAATATTCCTAATAAGAGGTTCTAAATTTAAAGATCTATAATAGGACCCGCCGCCCCTTCCATTTTTTTTTCAGCCAAGTTCCATTTTTTTTTGAAGTTCCCAACTATTTTTTTTTTTTGCCATTAGAGTTTTGTTGAAAAGACCCACGTGGTCAAGTGTAATTTGGAAAAGACCCACGTGGTCAAGTGTAATTTGGAATAGACCCACGTACGGGTTGAGTAACATGGTATTTCATCAGGCTTCCATCCTAACATTAGCCTACACAGTAAATGAAGTGCTTCATAATCAATAATGAGTGCCAAAAGAAACGAAGAGTAGAATAAAATTTGTTGATCAACAAAGTACGAAAGAACAGTAAATCTATTTATGTGAAAAACTATGAAATTTGAACTAATGCCTTCTAAACCTTCAGAACTCAATAAAATCTTTTCCTACCTTTCTTGCTTCTCTCTAAAAGTTGTGAGTTTATAAGGTCTTAAGACTTTTTTATATAGAGATTTAATTCTAATCTGATAGATACACGGAATTTCAAGATAATTAAAATTATCTTATTTTTCTTTTAAAAAAAATTCTAATTTTATGAGAGTTCTTATCACAAAATCTCACAAAATAAAAACTATTATTTTCAAATCACTTATCTTATCTTATCTTCTTCTTTTTTCCTATTAGAAACTGTTAAATTGAATATTTATTAATGAAATATAATTTTTGTATACTTTATTCTAAAATATTAATGATTTTGAGCAATTTTAAGGTGTTCAGCGACTATTCACTTTTCAGCCACACAAAAATCTATGAAACTCAAAACTACTATGAAATTATTAAGATAGATATTGACCTAGCTACTCTGATTCATAATCATAATCTCTCTCAAAATAAAGAAGATTCTGTAAAACACAAAGAATGGAGGAACGTATGCTAACACATTCCTCTTAAGGATTTTAATTATTATATATATATATATTAACGGAAGTTGGTATTCAGTTATTTTTTATAAAATATATGGGGTAATTAGTTACGTTTTAAAATATAGAGGACATTGTGCACTTTTGGCAAAAGACAATGGGCTTTTCTCACAATGGTGAAAATCTAATGCAATATAAATCACCAATTTAATTATGCATGAGGACGAGATATAGGGAGAAAGGAATAATAAGAAGAACATCAAAGAAAAAATAGGAAAGGAAAAAAAAAAAAATGAAGCATAGTATGGTAAAAGAGTTCGTAAGTTTTATATATATATATATTTTTTTTTTGCCAAGAGGTAAATAAGGTTGCAGGCATGTTTGTTACATGCGTTTCTTTATGACTGATATTTGAAAATTTTGTCATTACCTTTTTTTTAAAAGGGTGATTGATATTGCATTAGATTTTCACCATTGTCATTACCTGGCCTTTTTACTAAAAGTGTAAGGGGTCTAAATCAAAATTATCAATTAATGATCTTTCATTTTTATTACCATTTTGTAATTAGTCACTACTTTTATTTTGACAAAAAATAAAATGAATCTTTATAGATGGGGTAAGGTTTGACTCTATATTCCAAAAAACAGGGAGTTGAAAAGTTTTGGGAATATGAGGCAAAATACCCACTTATACATGTGTGTTAGCGACAGGGGCGACTGCATGTGGGAAAAAACGGGGACTGCAGTCCCTACAGTTCCAAAAAAAATTAAAAACTTTATGTATTTTTATAAAAAATTCAAATATCTATGTATTTTTAGTTAAAAAAAATTAACTAATCTTTACCTAAAAAAAATTACTCATTTAGTTAAAAATATTATGTCGTTTAGCCCTAACTGACAAAAATTCATAATTCGCCCCTGGTTAGCGACACAATAATTTGTTTGGCTCCTAAAAATCGACGTAGCATTCAGGCTCCAGACGCATTAAAACCTATGATGCTCCTTATTTTTTGAAAAACGTAAATTTTTCTAATAATCATTTTCCAAACACGGGATTAGACGAGCTTGAATTAGAGAACGACTTAAAATATTTTAGAAAAAGTTCCAAAAATTTAAGGGCCATTAAACTATTTTGTAGTCCGTACCATCAAATTATTTTGGTTGAAAATCCAAGCAAATTACATATCTCGTTTTTCTATGTATTCGAATTTTGAAATAAATTTCAAACACTCTCTTATGATTAATTAAGGGGGTAAAATGCGTAAACCCCTCATATAATATGCTTAATATGCAAACAGACTCCTTGTATCAGGATAATTATTAAAACTTTCCTTGTATTTAATCAAATGTTACACAATATCTGCTTTTGTTATTTGTCCATTAATATTTAGTTGTACGCACTTATAATGCAATTTTTTTTCTATACGTTCGAAGAAATAGATTCTTCTTGGACAAACTGCCCCTTATTAATCATTGTAAAACAAGACGAACTTGATGTCAATAAATCCGTGAGTCTAGAAATTCATTTCAGCAAATTAATAATAACATAGGAGGCATTTTTTAATTTACATTTTCCTTCTATTTTCACCTCGTCCTTCCACCTCCACCACCACAACTACAACAACATCAGTACGACCACCACCTTTTCTCTGTCCCATGCAAGTCCTGAACCTGCATGAATACTCTTTAAGAACATGGTCGCTCTCTTGATCCCACTAGTTATAGCATCAATTAGATTAGAACAATCAATAGATTGCAAATGAGAAACTACCTCATAGAGGAGCAATTGTTTGACAAAATTATCAATAGTGTCCAGCTTAAGATTCGAGTTGGTTCAGGAGTAGTTCTTTGAATAGAATTATTTGTAGAAAGTGAAAAATAGAATATATACATTTTGGATTTCGTTTGTATAAAGATGTTATAAGTCTATGTTTTGGATAATTGAACTTAATAAAAATACTTGTTTACTTAAAAGAAAAAAAGAAAAAAAACAAATTATTCTTCTAATTATGTTGCCAAATCTGCTAGGTTAGATTGTTTCCTTTCCGATTGAATCTTTCTCATAAAATTGGAATAGTAAATAAAGTCCCAAAAGACCTTATCAAATATCTAAATCATCCAATGTCCACTTAACACCATTAGTGCTAAATACATCCAATGCCAGATTTACAGAAAATAAATAAGAATTTGTACTGAAATTTAAATAGTATTACAATATTTTAAAATGATGACATAAATAAAATCTCAAAGCACTAGTTTCCAAAACTACTACTCTTGGTTCAATATGCTTCTAATTCTAGAGTTCCATAACATTATGAAAGGAGAGTTTTCAAAACGTTTATGGGGCCCACATTTTTTCTTTGGAGCATGAAAACACATGTCAATGTGGGCCCCACAGGCTGTGTCCTAGACGTTAAACATCCAGGACATTTTGAAGACTTTTCACATTATGAAAGACTGCACATATACCAGTTGAAGTTCCGGTAATATCGTAGCTGAACCTTTAGAACTTCATAGCTAAAAGGTAAAGATTAAATAACAAACAGAGCTGAAACATGGTACTAACCATCAACACCAGCTTACAATTTGGAGGCCAATCCCAGAAAGTCAGCATGTTTCTTGATCACTTGCAGTTTCAGCAAAGACTTCACAACTTGCTTCATAGTAGGACGTTCATCTGCAATTCTATTTATGCATTTCATTGCTAAATCTGTAATTTCATGTCCATCCGTTAAAGAAAAATCAGGATCCAATGTTAAATTTTGGTCCACAAGTGAAAGGGTGAACTTTCCGTTGCCGTTTTCTGATTCACAAGATTCGAATAGACCCCAGGCCCAAGAATAAAGGAGAGGAGCATTGGAGCGCCTATCTTCTTCTTCTGTATCAACTCTTTTGGTTATTAGGTTTAACAATATAACCCCGAATGCAAAAACATCCGACTTCTCTGACCAATTATCTGTCAGAAAGATGCCAAAAAGCTATTAGGAAATGATAAGGATATAATTTCAAGACTTATTGCTTCAAAACATAAGAAGCATCTCTCATATCATGAAGAGAAAATCAATTGGATCAGGGACACCAACAGTTATTGTCCCTGATGATACTTCCATCACTTCAGTTATAATGAGTGATATACCTAGTGAATACGGCATTTTCATGAACTTTAGAACTGCAAGGCAAGGCTAACATAATAGCCAAAAAGTGCCTGATTCCACAACTTCAGCAATTTGCCAGGGATTACTCCAAAAGAGATACCTACAAAACATCTTTGCAACGCACTACAACCACCCCCACGCCGATATTTAACCAATAAGTAACAGGCTTCATGACATGGCTTATAGTCCAAGCTAAGTGGGTTGGATGAGTAGAGCAGTAGTATGGTATGAATTGGAATTGACAAATGTAAATCAACAGACTTCATCTCGTCTTACAGTTCAGTACAGCACCTAACACATTTAACATTGCTTCACCCATGTAAGATCCAATTACAGTCATTTGACATATCCTGTAACGAGGCATTTTGCCACACTCTGTATCCAGGTTAGCTTTCTGAAACTTCTACTTTGCAAAAGTTATTTTCCACTTCAAAACAGCATCAAGAAGGAAATACAAGTAACAGGGCAGACTTAAAATGCTAGCAATTATAATGTCTAGACCTACAGATCAGTCATGCATATCATTAGCACAGAAAGTTGCTGATGCCACAGCCTAGAAAAAAGCCTGAAACAGTCGGCTTGGAAATTCTAAGAAGTTGATTCTTCCACTATCCATAATTTTACAAGTTTTTCTCCTCTATGCTTTCCATCCCTTAGTTTAGTTCGAGTTCCTTCATTGTCTTAGAACGGAATCAAAGAAGCGCCGGGGGGGGGCACGTCGGGGGCGGAAGGTGGTGGGCTTTCATCAAGTGGGTAGAAAGAGCCTGATTATCATTTGCGAAATGCTGAGTTACAACAAAAATATTACATCTTTTGGGGTTCTCTCTCTGACTAATATATTTCTTTGCCCTCATTTGCATGTTCTCAAGTTTATCTCCTTCCACACAATTGGCAGGAGGCATAATAGAGCAGCCTCCTACAATCTCCCCCTCCTTCTAAGTCTTATACATATCTCAAGCTAAATAAAATCTCCCTTATTGCTCTTGCTATAACCCATTTTAGTCCAAAAACATAAAGTGACAAGTTTCCCAAAAATGATCTTAGCATAACACTACGTAATTTTTAAGTGACTAGATATTTCATCTTTCTAACCCAAAAACAGTAGTTCACATAAAGCACTGTCCTTTTTCTCAAATAATCTCCCACCAGGATGTTGCCTTTGGCTCTTCCGAGAAAAAAATACACCTCAATTGGGAGGGGAATTTCATACATCTTAATCCTGCTAACCTCTCTGTAGTTTCACATAAACAACAGGACAACAAAATTGTGCTTTAAGCACCAACCACAAAATAATTCCTCATAGACCAAAATATGAACAGCAGACCAAACTTGTAATTTAATAGGTGGACTTACAAACATATTTAACCCTCCTATGTTCTATACTTTTTTTTTTTTTTTTTACAGAAAAAAGAATTATGGGAATGAAAGGAAACCGTGGATACTAGCATAAACCTACTTCTTACCGTTGACAATTTCACATACCTGAGTAGCCAATATTTGGGTCAACGTAGCCATAGCATCCATTACATTCATACATCACTCTATCAGGGAAAATTCCACCAGTAATCATGCCAAAGTCATGTAATTTGGGATTGTATTCCTGCATGAAAAATAACTGAAGTTTATATATTGCTTTGAGAAACAATGAGCTTTCATTCCTCTCTTCCGACAAATGAAAGAAAATGACAACTTACAGAAAGAAATCATGAGATAAGGCGCAAATCAAACCTCATCGACCAAAATATGAGCAGCAGCAATATTGCAAACCAGGAATGGATTATATGCAGAATTTCCAGCATGCAAAAACTTAAGAAGGTGAGAAAATCCAAGGGCAACCTTGATTCTTTGGAGCCAAGTAAAGCTATCTATAAGTAAACACAACTTCGCATCAATAATCAATTCGACATGATATTCAGATACTACTAGATCATTGAGTATTTACAAGTAATTGTACATCATATTGGATAAAACAGGGCACAGAATTATGCGTACCCTTAGGGATCAGGTTATGAACGGTATCCATTGGGTTAAAATTATAAAGGGCACCAAGATGTTCACCGTCCCAGCAAAATCCAAGAAGATCTATCATCCCTGGGTGTGTTGTCAGTCTCTCATGTTTAAGTAGAACAAATTCATACTGAAAAGGATACACAAAAGAAGCAATCACTAGTATGATACTGAGAATCCATAAAGGATACCTACTAATTAGAAGCACAAGGATTTTAGTTATTCAAATAACGAACCATCACTCCAGCTAAATTAACTCCCTGGAAATACTCATTACGCTTTGGAACTTCCCATATCTTCACCATCACATCATCTGTTTGAGGCAGAACCCGCTGAAATTTTGCACGGTACACTTTGCCAAATTGGAAAATACCAACAAAGTTTTCTTCACTAAAATTGTCAGTAAACATCGCTAGTTCCTTATATTTCAACCTTCTAGCAAAACCATGATCCATCATTCCCTCCACTGTTCCAATTAAAGCAGATGGAAATAATGTCGGAGGTGAAGAAATAAAAAATCAGAAAAGATTACGAGACATGAAAACTAGAAAGAATCATAGTCTGTTAGTTATATACTATTCTACATTAGCATACCGATTCATCGATTCAGATTAAACCACATTTAGCAAGTAATAACAATATATATGTAACTACTGGTAAGTATGCATAAAATGAATAGAAACACGTGCAGCTAGAGAACATTGTCCTTTATATAAGGATGCGCAAAGAAGGGTACATTGTATCCTAATACTGCAACCACTATGGTAATGCAAGGACGGCCATCTGAGTTCACGCCCACCATTTCCTCATAATCAAACAAAGAAAATTCCATTCCTCTTTACCAGTGTATAAAAAGGCGTAAGGCGCACTAAAACGATAGGGGGTCCTAGTGTCTAGGTGCAAGGCGCAATGCGAAGGCACATGCCTGAGCGAAGTGAGGCACATTTCTTATATTTATGAAAAATAAGTTACGAAATTAAAGATCACTAAGATAGAAGCTTTAATTAAATAATTCTTAGACTCAAAAACATCTTGCACACACACACACACACATATATATATATATTCATCAAAAGGTCAAGTGTATTTTTGTAATTTGAACACATACTACCAAAACAAAAGATAAATATTAACAAAATATAACTATTTTACAAAAGGCGACCAAGGCGGTCATCTCGTGAGTCTTGGTGCGCCTAGATAAAATCGCCTTGCCTTAAGCCTTTTAAGCGATGAGGTGCACCTCGCCTCTAAGGTGCGCCTCACCTCTAAGGTGCGCCTTTTCAAACACTGCTCTTTACCAATATCATCCCTTTCACCTTTACAATTTTCCATCCCATTACAGAAGCAAATGTGTAGCAGAAACTAGCAGTCACTCACGGTATCACGCACAACATAAAATTATTACAAACTTAAATCAAACTCACATTTTAAAAGGCATAGGGTGACAAATCAATTATGCATGTCAACACTTCAAAGAGGTTTTAAGCAGTTTACATCATTGATAACAAATTTGAATCTCAATTTGATCACAGGGATCATGTGAATAATCCTGGCAGTCAACACCCGGATAACAAAAATAACAACTTGATACAGAAGTATGTCATTTTTCCTATACAAAACCATGCTTACAATTGTATAAACTTACATTCTTTAATTATTTTTTTATAATAGAGTTCAGACGCCTAGGTGCATGAGCAATCCTTTTCACAATCTCAAAGCTTTTATATGAAGAAAAGGGCTAAATTTTTAAATTTTTATACACGCTCATTGAAAAGAAAAATAAAAAAAAAATCATATTTGTGCATGATAAGTACATAAACATACTGAGTTCCTAAGAAGCAAAAGAATTGAGCAACTATCAGGCCCAAAAGCTAACAACTTTATAAAAAGGCTAACGGGATTTCCACAAGCTAAAATAAATGTAGAAAAAAAAAATCCACATTCGTGAATACATAATATATATATATATATATATATATATATATATATATATATATATATATACCTAAATTAAAAAACAAAAACAAAAATAAAAAGGGTTTACTCGAAGTCAACAAGTTTACAGAATAAAGGCAAAAAAATTCAAATTTTCAGATGCATAAAAAGAAAAGAGAAAAAGAAACATTCGAGATACAAAAGGAAAAGAAAGAGAGAAAAGAAAATTAATCCAATGAAACATATTCATATAAAAAAGAAAATTGAAAGAGAAAGAAAAGATAAAAGTGGTTTCGAAGTTGAAATACTAGTTTGGTGCTCTTTGCGCGTCTCTCTCCAAAAGGACAAGAAAAGGACAGAAGAAGCTTCGAAGGAGGTACCGGCAACCACACGACAAAGCAGCCCTCAAAGTGTTTTCCTAATCACTACGTGAGGGGGGGTTTATATAAGATACTAGTATTACGCACGTGGCCATGTCCGTATGTGGCCCAACCCTAACCTCAACCTCAACCTCAACCTCAGCCCATTATTTACGAGTCCCAAACCAAACCAGTTTTGAAAATTTTACAAAACGTCCTAGACCTAGACCGTCTTGGATACATCTTGTAAAATATCTAAACTTTTTCGACGTGAAATTTATAGATTTTACAGTCCAACAATTAAGGTGAATCATACTTTTTGTAGAATTATACTTAATAAAAAAAGTAAAAACTTTCAAGGACTAATAAATCATGTTTTCAATTTAGAATATTCGGTCAATTTTTCACAGTTGGTTACAACACGTCTTTGAGCCCTTTCCACACAATTTAGTCAATCTTGCTTTGTCCATTTTCAGGCATTAGGGAAGCTTAATTGACCCATTCCCATCATCATTCGATGCTAATGTTCGTAAATTAAATTAAACTTAAGAAAAAATCTTTAAAAATTATAATATAATATGATGCTATTATACAATTTAATGTAATTGATAGAAATATAGCAATGCTAAGTAGAAAGTGCCCGTACACTCGTGTATAGTGCATAAATAATGTTAAACGAAAAATACACTATGAAAATTAATCTTACAATTATGGTATACTATTCATTTTAATGTAGTCTTTGTTAACCAAGAGTACGCGAGATAGTTAACCCACTATTATACAATTACGAGATCAATTTTCATGAGTAACATCATTTGATATGTTTGTATGGATTAGGACTTTCTTGTGAATTAAGAAAAAAAAAAAGAAGGTAATTTGGTTAAAAATTGGAAAATTCGTGACATCAAAGTAAAGTTAGAAATCAGATCAACTATGTTATGTTGGGAGCATAAGTTATACGAGAAATGATTTTTGTTGAAAACCCCACTAAGCTATTCTGGAAGTTTCAATGCCACGAGCATTTACCCAAATTCTTATCCAATGTGAACCCATTGTGAAAAGAGCAAGGAATTCTTTTATAAGTTAAGTAATAAATAGTACTAAATGAAATTTAATTTCTAAGCCCTTCAAGGAAGAAGCATGGCCAAAAGAGATTAAAAGAAAAAGAAAAAAAAGAACTAATGCAAGAGAAAAAGGAAAAGGGTTGAAAAAGGGACAAGAATAGAAACTTTTTTATTTTCTATTTTAAATTTTAATTTGTGTCATTATTTTTAGTAATTTTTACGAAGAATGTCTTCAATGGATCAACTATGGCATTCTATATTAGTGGGAGATAGTGTGATTATGTGATTTATAAGTGGGTGTTGTGGATATAAAAGACAACTTGGGTTAATCATTTTGGGTTAGTAGGAAAGAGGTCCAAGTAGTTGTTTCTTATGTCTAAAACACTAGTCACACCTACGAGCTCGGGTGTCTGGACTCGGAGCGTGACAGAATGGTATCAGAGCAGGTCACTAGCCGGTGTGATAACTAAGTGTTATATGAGGCAAAGTGCTACACCTAGAAGGCTGGTGGGAGCCACCTCTTGAACTCGTAGGAGACACCTCTAGAATCCTTCACCGCCTAGTTGGTCCTGGGTATGTGTGCCCCTGACGAGGACATCAGATCCTTAACAAGGGTGTATGTGACATCCCACATCGGTGGGAGATAGTGTGATTTATAAATGGGTATTGTGGGTATAAGGAATAACTTAGGTTAGCCATTTTGGGCCAGTAGAAAAGAGGGTCCGAGTTGTTGTTCCTTATACCTAGAACACTAGTCTTGTCTGTGAGTCCGGGGGTCTGGACTCGGGGTGTGATAGAATGATATCAGAGCAGGCCACTAATCGGTGCCAGAGCTAAGTACTATGTGGGAGAAAAAGCTATGACATAAATGGGTATTGTGGGTATAAGGCATAACTTGGGTTAACCAATTTGGGCCAGTAGAAAATAGGCCCAAGTAGTTGTTTCTTATATCCACAACACCAGTCTCGCCTGTAGGCCTAGGGGTCTGGGCTCGAAGCGTGACAGAATTGTATCAAAGTCAGTCACTAGCTGGTGGAGGAGTTAAGTGCTATATCGGGGTAAAGTGCTACACCTAGAAGGTTAGTGAAAGCCACCTCTGGAACCCGTAGGAGCCACCTCTAAAATCCTACATCGCCTGGTTGGTCCCTGGTTTGTGTGCCTCTGACAAGGACGTCAGGTCCTTAACGGAAGGTGTATGTGGCATCCCACATAAGTGGAAGATAGTATGATTGTGTGGTTTATAAGTGTATGTTGTAGGTATAAGGGACAACTTGGACTAACCATTTTGGCTAGTAGGAAAGATGCCCAAGTAATTGTTTCTTATGCCTACAACACCAGTCGTACCTGCGGGTCCAGGGTTCTGGGCTCGGAGCGTGACAGAATGGTATTAGAGCAGATCACTAGTCGGTGCGGAAGCTAAGTGTTATGCGGGGTAAAGTGCTACATTTAGAAAACTGGTGGGAGCCACCTCTTGAACTCGTAGGAACCACCTCTAAAATCATTCACCACTTGGTTGGTCCTGGGTATGTGTACCCCTGATGAGGATATCAGGTCCTTAACAAGAGGTGTATGTGACATCCCACATCGGTAGGAGATAGTGTGATTGTGTAGTTTATAAATGGATGTTGTAGGTATAAAGAATAACTTGGGTTAACCATTTTGGGCCAGTAGGAAAGAGATCCAAGTACATGTTTCTTATGCTTAGAATACTAGGCGCGCCTGCAAGCTCGGAGGTCTGGACTCAGGCCATGACATCATCAATGAAAATTAATTTTTAGAAATAGGAATATATAGAATTTTTAAATAGTTGGGACTTTTTCAGTTGTGGAGATTACTCTTTTAATTTTATTCTCATATAAAATAAAAATTGGTGAGGAGGGAAAATGTATATGATGAGATTGTAATAGACTAGGATGCCTAATCAAGCTGAAGTAGAAGTGTTGAGAATATACGAAAAACTAAAGTTCATTGTTTTTTAACTTGTCTTGAAATCAACATGCTTCGTTTATTCAATTCTCTAAATTCATCTTTAATTTTCATAGTCTTATCTTAATAAGATAGTTTTTAATAAGGTAACTGAAAGAATCCTTTTATTATTTAGAACTAATTATGAGTTGTACTGAAAAATTTTACACAAAATTTCTCACAATAGTGAAAATCTAATGCAATATAAATTACCAATATTTTAATTATACATGACAATGCAATATACGGAGAAAAGAATACTAAGAAGAACGTGAAAGAAAAAATAGGAAAGGAAAAAAAGAAAAATGAAACATAGTATTGGTATAATTTACTCGGGTGATGATTCAGCATCCCTTGTATATCAGCATTTGTATTGTAAAAAAGAGGATTTGATGTTTAATATTTGAATTCTTAACATACGAAGAGGTGAAACATCATTTGAGTCACATAAACATTACTTTTCTAGAAATTACTGTGTAGAATGGTATCTAACATCGTTCCTTACTGTGTTTGTCCGTATAGTGGGATCGAAATTACTTAACTCCTACAGTGAAATATATACGATATCGCATACGATATTGCTATGGGTTCACAAGTGAGATTGTTGACACAAGAATGAAAATTGAGTTACTGCAGAAAGCTCTGCGTGGCCGTGGAGCAGCACAACAGCAAAATGAACATGTAAGATTAAATTCCATCATTGAATCAAAAATCAAATTGATACTATGACATGTTGGTCCCTTGTTTTCTTGATATTAATATCTTTAGTTATACTAATCGCATTTAATTTTTTTTTCTATTTTTAATTTTCAATTTTCAGGGTGAGACAGACGAGCAAAAATATATTAAGAGCTTGTGTCATCGCATGCAACATGGATGCAATAATTTGGTCGATGAGAGGCGAACTCTTAAGGAAATTCAACAGGCAAAAGAGAAGCCTATTTTTGAAGCTCATATTAAACCAAAGATTCAGCATGAGTGGAAACGCTTGGACTTGGGGAAAGTTATAGATGAGCCTAAAAAGAGTCTTGAGGGATATCTTAAAGTAAGAAATAGTTGTTAACTTTGTTCATTAATTACAAGAGAAATACTAGATATCGCCCGTTTTTTTATTACTCGGTTTTCACCTTTATATAGTAACACTCTAATTATAATGATGTGTGACTAATAAGTTTCTCTTCTTTTTTCCTGAAGATCGCTCTGCAAGATCTAGAAATGTTAACCATGGACAATAAAGTAGTTCGTGCGGAAGAGGAACAGCTGAGGAAAGAACTAGAGGCAGCTAGGAGTGATGTTAGATTATTTCGGAGACAATTGGATAAAATAAACCGAAGGAAAGCTAAACTTTATGGACATATTCTTGAACTTAGAAAGCAAATTGACAAGGGTTTATGAGCGTTATTTCCAGTTTTCCGTCACAATAAATTAATGATCATGTTCTACTACAATGAATGGTCATTGTTCAAGTCGTTCTATCATCTTGTTTATTAATTACATTTATAGTTTAAAAATCTCATTTCACTTGCAATTGAGAGAACGAGTTAAAAATGTCAATTAGAATATGTACTCTTTAGTAGTTGAAGTTTTTAAATCAAGCACTGACTTGTCATATCTTACATAACAATAGCAATCAACAAGCTGACTCTTCAATATATGTACTTGATAGAGCAATTGCAAATACTTCAGATATGGCAACGTCTTCATTAAAATACATAAAAGTGGCTCTTCGAAGGAGAGTATGGTCCCAACATTTGTCGATGCAAAATAAAGTTTCTTGATTATAGCCAAGTTTACAACCATATAATAGGTACAACTCGTTCTTACAAATTAATTGCAATACAAATTAAGCTGTTAAACAATCGAACTATTCACTCTTTTTTTTTTTTATCACAATTCTACTAACAGTACTTGTAAAAATGTCAAGAAGATACAGCAAAAAAGCTTCCAAAAAAGCTTCTATTTGCTACTACATACAGGTGGTAATCAAATCTATACAAACTCTATATATAGTTTTTATTAAAACAATATTGATTATACACTACTGCATTCCTAATTTTCATTTTCATCGGTTTAATTCATGCAGAGGACATAACCCAAGTTGTTCAACAATGAAAAGTTGACGGAAATGACAAATAATTTCTTTCAAAGAAATTGGTAGACGTTCATACCGTACTATTTTTAAAGGGACAATAGAGGATGAAGTTGTAGCAGTGAAGGCATATGCGAAAATATACCCTGCCCTCAAGGGTATGGTCCAATGGTAGTAGGGGTTAAATCATTCTTGTGAGATCGTAGATTTGGTACTCCCCACTGTTTTGGAGTTCCGTCTTGTTGATTGCTATTGTTATGTAAGATATGATAAGTGACCAGTTGATTTAACCTCCACTACCAGACCATACTCTTAGAGACGCCTTGGTATATTTTTGGGTATGCCTTCACTGCTACTATTTCATCCTCTATTGTCCCTTTATCAACAGTACTGTATGAACCTCTACCAATTTCTTCGGAAAAACTATTTGTTATTTCCGTCAACTTCTCATCGTTGATCAACTTAGGTTCTATCCTTTGCATCCATTAAACTGAGGAAAACGAAAATTAGAAATGCAGTAGTGTATAATCAATATTGTTTTAATAAAAACAATATATATCAAGCAAAAGATTCGATATGGGTTTTTCCTCTTATTAAATTCTATGAGATTTTCATTGGTTGTTATTTTTTCTATGTTAAGTTTCTCTACATGTAAAGAAAACTATAAGGAAGTTGTTGGAGATAGCCTTAGTAGCCAACAAAACAACCTAACTAGCACTGACTTTTTTAAAGAAAAATATCTATTTTTTATAACTTTCACTTTTCAATCCCAACCTATAAAAGTGACTGATCAGCTCTATTAATGAATGAAGGAAAAGGTTAATATTACGATATTATGCTTAAAACGTTAAAAATATATATTTTATAATTATAGTAGAATTATGTATACATGTATTTGACAAACCATTGAATTTCGTTTGTTTGACTATTTGTAACCATAATAGAATTATGTATATATTTGACAGGTCATTGAATTTAGTTTGTATGACTATTTCTGAATATATGAGGGAATTTTCACTACTGTTGTTGTTCAAAATGTACCTAGAAGTAACCCAGCAAAAAAAAAAATGTACCTAGAAGTAAATTTTTGCGTGCAAGATTCGGTTAAAATTACAAACGAATTTTTTTTTTGATATCATCATAAATATAAATTATATGTAATACAATAAGGAATGACAATAAGATGAATTTGGGGATGAAGAGACCTATCCCCACGCCTCGCCTTGCCACCTCAAAACTCCCTGCAACACTTACCCACCCCCGCTCGGTATACCCCATCCCTCGCTTCCGACCCGTCCCCAACTTCTTGTGGTGAATGGGGATAACCCCCGGGTTTTTTTATTATCCTTTTAAACCTTGCGATATTAAATTCAACTTGAATCACATAATTTCAAAATATAATTATAATTATAGTAATGATATTATACATATAGGTATTAAATAAAGGTTAAATGTCAATTATATATTGAGTCTTATACCTGTAGTTAAATAGTAAAAATAATAGTATAATAATTATGTCTTAAGCATTAAAAATCTCTAAATATCATCCTTAGCTATGTTGTTTGTAGCTATTTTTGAAATACAACTCAGAACAATTAACAAATCCCTTAAGTCCATGATGATCAATAGAAATAGAAGTATTTATGTCAAATGATAGCAAATTTCAAGTAATGCATGTAGTAGTCTTGATTACAAAATCATTTTGAATAATCTATTTTTTATTCTCCATTTTTATTACACTTTGTCTAATGTTATTTTTTTTATACTTTTATATTTATAGATTTATGCAATACTAAATCTAGAAAAATAACTATACATGTATCTAGGGTTGGGTTATGTAGACAGAAAAAACTTATCCCCACACCTGTTCGAGAGTTAAAAGTTAATCCCCACTTTCGCCCCATTACCCATTTTTTACCTAATCTCCTACAAAATCCGTCCATGTGCCGCTTTATACTCGATACGAGATACTGCTATACCATAGCAAGCTGATTGTGCAACTTCTCAGTGTAAAGGTCAAAGTGCGGTTAGACTATTGCAATGTGCGATGTCTCTGCCAATAATTATCCCTACATACAACTTAACACATAATTTAGTTGTCATGATGTTCTGTTGAGTAATGATTCATTGAAAAATTAATGTAATTATGGTATAGTTTATTTATACCTAAGAAAATAAGCCCCACACAATTAATCCACAATGCACTGGCATACACGATATAAAGTAGAACATTGTAATTAAGAATGACAATGGAGAGGGTTTGGAGCGAGATACCTATCTCCACGACTTAAAAAATGCCCTCAACACACACCATACCCCCACATCCTAGTGGGTTTTCTATTATTCTTTAAACTTTATGAAATTAAATTTAATTTAAACCATATAACTTTAAAAAATATAAATTACAATTATAGTTATAATGAATATACATGTAGGTCTTACATAAAGCTAAATATTAATTATATATTGATTCTTATGCTTGCAGTTACATAGTAAAGATAATATTATAGTAATTGAGTCTTAAGCATTTAAAATGAATTCTGACTAGAGTATTTGTATATGAGAATTATATGTGGAAAAAATACTTTTGTTTTATTGTGATCGCATTGATGATTATAATTTTTTCTGTTATCACATGTCACATATAATAGCAATTATAAATCTTTAAAATATATCCTTAATTATGTTGTTTGAAACGATTTTGAAGTACAACTAGGAATAACTGACAAATTTCTTAACTACACTATGATCAATAGTAAAAGGAAGGTCAAATAATGACATGTAATGGTTTTGATTAAAAGAATAATTACAAAATATTTTTAAATAATTTGTTTTTTTTCCCTATTTCTTTTACAATACTTTGTCTAATATTATTTTTCTATACTTTTATATTTATAATTTAAAATTTCAGTACATATGTAAAATTAAAGATATAAAAATTACTCTATATTATGTGGGGTGGTTTATGTGAGGTGAAAAGTGCTTATCTCCCCGCCCCACCCCACCCCGCACAAGGATTAAAAGTTATTCTTCACCCCTATCCTAATCTCCGCCCTATTTGGGGCTGGGGTATAGTAGATATCCGCAAAATTTGTCCCCATTGTCGTTCCTAACTGTAATCATTTTCTTCACACACCATAAATTGTATAAGCTTCAAGTGCAAGGGTGGACTCAATATATGCAGCACTTTAATCCAGAGTCTAATGTTAAAGGCAAATGTAGTTATGCGTAGCTTATCCTACAATTAGTTTACGTTAGCAATACAATTTGAGACTCAAAATTGTTATATACAAACTAATTGGAGATTCATGAGATCGAACATTTTTTTATAAGCCTATCAAGGTAATTGGGTGTTTGTACTTTGTAGAGGTAAAAAAGACAACCTGGACTAGGCTTGGGCCAGACCAGTGGCAACACAACAGGGCTAGGCCTCGGCCATGCAATCTCTAGGTGCAAGAAGCCCAGGCTATGGACCCATTAAGTAGAAGTGTAAGACGCATACTTGGAAGGCTACTTGGGCCCCGACCTCACAGAACAAGAAGCCCAAGACATGTGCAAGAACTAGCTGTTACCATAGGTAAGGAAGAAAGCAGGTCCATGCGCGTGATATTGGTTGGCGAATATAAAGGCAGATCCAATGTTGTTTTCACTAAAATTTCTCACAAAGTTGCCGTTTGGTTAGCTAAGATTGTTAGACAA
The DNA here is from genome assembly GCA_037974665.1 of Ehretia macrophylla. Classification (NCBI taxonomy): domain Eukaryota; kingdom Viridiplantae; phylum Streptophyta; class Magnoliopsida; order Boraginales; family Ehretiaceae; genus Ehretia; species Ehretia macrophylla. Next base: position 40,368,396 of record CM075772.1, read on the forward strand.
AGGTCTCTCCCTTCCAATTGGGGTTGTGAGGATCTCTCTTTGGAGCTTGTGTCCCCTCCTGATCTTACAATTGTAATTGGATAATTTTGTTAGACTATTTGCAGCTGATATAGCTCGTACAAGTCTATAATAGCTTACTATGATATGTTGCACTAATATATTAACTACTTATCCTTATGACCAAACAAAATATCAAAATAATGTGAATTGGCCTCTAAACATGTGTCACATCTCCAACGCATAGAGGCATTTAAATTATCCACTCATTTTGAAGCATTTTTCCAAATAATGCATTTCAAGATTTGTGAAAGCTTACAAAGTTGTGTCACCCAGTGACTTTCTTAAGTAAGGAAATCAAAACAACAAAATTGGAATCTCAACCTATTTAGTGTAATTATTTTTTCACATTTCTTTTTCCTTCTCTAGTGCCTCCCCATGCACAAGAACAGGTTCCACACATCCACTTTTATCCGGTCATCAGTCAATAATGGCTCAGAATAAGGTGCTGAAATTGTAATAATACCACCATATAGAGTCGGGACAATAAATAGTGTCTAATTGCCACAACATGGGAGATTTTCTTAGCAAGAATTATTGTAGTAGTTTAATGGCTAAAAGCATTTGAAAAGCGTTCCATTAAGATTTTCAAGGTTTAACCAAAGCTTAGCTCATGACCTTGTTACTTGTTGTATTTGGTTTAGGAGACTTTAGAGTATAAAAAAATACAAAAAGCATAAGAGTGAAGTGTGTAAAAAATGAGGAAAGAAATTATATATATACTAGATCTTTACTTTATTATAAATATATATATATATATATATATATATATATATATATATATATATATTTTAAAGAAGAGGATATTGTTGTATAACGGCTGGGACTGTTCAAGTCCTAGCCAATTACCTTATAAAGGTTGCTCGTCGTTTGACCTTCATTAAAAAAAAAAAAATCCTTTTAATTGGGGCCAATGAGGCCTTAGAGTCTCAACCAATTTATTGATGAAGTGAGCAGGCCTTCGAATTCTAAGACTCTCTTAATCCCAATTAAAGGACACTAGTTTATGATAGATCTTTATCTTTAAAAAAAATTATTTAAATTGAGGCCCTTGAGCTAAGGGGGTCTTGGGCACAGGCCCAAATTGCCCTTAACTTGGGCCGACCCTAAGTTTGCTTATAAATTTTATTGAGTACGCCTTATATGTTGTGTTTTTTGGCAACCTTCTCAAAGTAACATAAAAGATTGCTTTTTCCTGTCGACAAGTTTAGAAAGTCAAAAATGGTTTATGCTTTGAAAACAAAAGTATTGACATTCCCAAGGCCATCCTTCAAGTTCAGTGTAACTTTTCACTAATGCATATTTTAAAAAAAAATTATTTCAATTTTAATCTAATAGTTTATCTAAGTTCATTTGAGGTTGGATGATACGGAGGATCAAGTCTACTCTTTCATTTTTGTGGGATTTGAATTTCAAATTAAAGATCCCGTAAAACATGGGGGCTGGATAGTGGTGTTGGACATAAATTTTGATCAGTTGGCGTATGTTGGACTTTTAAAAATTTTGAACCAATATTAAATTTTTAAAAATATAAAAAGATATTTTCGTGAAAAGGAAAAGAGAAATAACTTGACACATAATATAAAAATAGTTCCATCTTTTTCTAAAGTTTTGATTTAGAGATTCTTATCTATTTAATTTTTTAAAACTTTAATTTTTACCTAAAATCTGTTAAAAAAAATAAATTAAACAAGTTACCCCTCAATTGCTAAACACTGTTGGGATCTGGTTGGAGTTTTTAGAGTCGTAAATAATAGGTCACATACGGACACGGACACGTGCGCAAGTAATCTTATATAAGACCCTCTCGAGTAGTATAAAAAAACACTTTGAGAGCTGCTTTGTCGTGTGGGTTTACGTACCTCCTTCGAAGCTTTTCCTGTCCTTTTGGAGAGAGAGGCCCCAAAGAGCAGCCGAACTAACTAGTATGTGATCTCGTCTGCAACTTCAAAACCTCTTTTATCCTTTTCTTTTAAAAAAAAACCAATTTCGTTTTCATATATATGTTTTATTGGATTTTTTTTCTCTCTCTTTTTAACATTATGTATGTATGTGCAGGAAGGTGATTTACTTTTTATTTTTAATTTTTTGCTTTTCTTTTAGCATGTAAAAATTCTTTTAGCGTTTTATGTACGAAGTTGCTAGCTTTTTGGCTTGGTGGTTCAATTCTTAGGCTAAATCCAACAGTTTGTCTATTCTTTCTATACATGTAAAGATTTTGAGCATTTAAGGAGGCTATTAGATTCGGTCTTAAAAACTATGTATGCTTAACGTATCTTTTATTCACAATGATTTTTTTTTGTTTTTTTTGTTTTTCTATTAGCACCCATAGGTTTCCAATCCTTATTTTTATTTTTATTTTTTCTAAAGGAGTTTATGCTATTGTAAGCATGGTTTATATAGGAAAAATCACTTAATATGTATTAAGGTGGTAATTTAGTTTTTATTTCTTCTTGCATCTGCTTTGTTCTAAATTGATGAATTGATAAGCTAATGTAGTTTTCAATTCTTGTAGTCTTCTTTTCTATCTACTTTGATTGGAACAGTGGCCAGTAAGATGGAACCTATGTGTGCTGGAAAGGTGAAATATGAGCTGAAATATGAGGACTTGGTGGAGTATACTGACAATTTTAGTGAAGAAAACTTTCTTGGTACTTTCCAGTTTGGCAAAGTGTACCGTGGAAAAATTAAGCAATCTACACAAGAAACACGACGTGTAATGGTGAAGATATGGGAGCCTTCAGAAATATATGTTTATTTCAAGGGAGATAATGAAGCCAGACTCATGGTTTGTAATTGTCTGAATAATTAAAATTCTTGTCTCTTTAATTAGTAAGTATCTTTCCAGTGGAAATCGTCAGAAGCATACTTGTAATAATGCTTCTTTTCTGTATTGTTTCAGCTTGAAGTTGTGCTGCTTCGAAATAAAAAATTGATAAGTCATCCAGGGATGATAGAGCTGTGTGGATATTGCTGGGATCGTAAGCATCTTGGTGCCGTCTACAATTTTAAGCCATTGGATATTGTTCATAACCTGGTTCTCAAGGGTATGTAATGTTCTGTTCCCCTGTATCATCTGAATCTGATCTACAATTACCATTACTGTTATTAGTGCTATTGACTTTTGGTAATCGTACATAATGTACTATTCTAACGTCATTGCCAAGAGTCGACAGAAATCTAGTCTTATGCTGCAGTCTGCAGAGCTTGGAACATTGCAGAGCATGTTTTTACCGAGTTGTGGCATACATATAGAGGTGTAGGCAGAAAGCTGCACCTGTTTTAAGTTGACTAAATTCATAGTACATTAGCAGGAAATTTGGTTGTTCATAACCTTAGTAATGCCCTGCCTCTGCCATGGGAAAACGGTTCAAAGTTTTGTAGAATTTTTTTTTTTAATCCTATGATGCATATATCATTATATTGTTTCAGTCAATTAATAAAGTAACTGGATATCATGCCGATTTGATTATTGATGCTTAGTTCTGCTTGTCTACAGATAGCTTTACTTGGCTCCAAAGAATCAAGGTTGCTGTTGGATTTGCTCGTCTTCTTAAATTTTTGCATACTGGAAATTCAGCATATAAGCCATTCTTGGTTCGCAATATTGCTGCAGCTCATATTGTTGTTGACGAGGTTTGATTTGTGCCTGCCTTATTATCTTGAATACATTTTGCAAGTTGTCAATTTCTTTCACTTAGAATAGAAGTTCATTGTTTGTTTAAGCAGTTGTTAAAGTTATTCTTCATTCAGGAATACAATCCTAAATTATACGACTTTGGTATGATCAGCGGTGGAATTCTTCCTGATAGAACGGTATATAAATGTTATTACTTGAGAGGATGCTATGGCTACATTGACCCATATATAATGTCAGGTATATATGTGTAACCACCGCTTCTTGTCATTAGCCGTATAATTCTTTTCTTTACAAGAGAGTAATGGAGATGCAAGAGTTGAATATATATGTAACTCCATGCCACCTATTAGGTAACAATTTTGGCCATATGCAATTTTATAGTCCAAACATATATGGACTGCCTCTTGCCAAATGTAAGGTAATGCTGAGCACGATAGACCCTTAAGTGGTCTGACCCTTCCCCAGATTCTGCCCATAGCAGGAGCATAATATACCGGGCTGCCTTTTTTACATATTGATATCACTTTCATAACTCAAGAAGTGTGTCATGAATCTATAGTTCTATCTTTTCCTAATAGCTCTCGATCATCTTCTGACAGGTGATTGGACAAAGAAGACAGATGTGTATGCATTTGGTGTTATATTGCTAAATCTGGTGGTGAAAAGGCTCTTAACTGAAGAACAGAGAGATTCCCAAAACGTACGTCATCTCATTGATAATTGGGCGTGGGAGCGATACAAATGTAGTGACCCAGTGGATAGCGTCGAAGAGCCCCTCCTCTATTCGCTTGTTGACCCAAGTTTGACAACTGATCCTGATTTTTGTTTCACTGATGGACGTAAAGTTACAAAGTTGGCTATGAAATGCATAAACGGGTGGCCAAATCACCGCCCTTCAATGAAGCAAGTGCTGAAGCATTTACTGAAACTGCAAGTCGTCAAGAAACATGCTGATTTTCTAGGGCTGTCCTCGACACTAGAAGAAGCTGCTTGTGGTAGTTAGTACTGGTGTTCAGCTCTGTTTGATATTTAATTTAACCGTTTGACTATTGAGTGCTGAAGTTCTGTTATGATATAATTGGAACTGGGACTGGTTCGTATATGTTCAGTTTTACATGCATTCTCTAGCTTTTTTATATGTTCTCTAAGTCCAGCATTCTCTATTTTGTTGACCATGAATTTCTGATGTTTCGGTTATGATATGAACGTAACTGTGAATGGTATACAATAGAATCTCTTTAAATTAATATTCGATAAATTAATAATTTCTTTTAATTAATACAAATGTTCGGTCTTGACTTGGGACCAATATAAAAAATTGAAAATTTTAATAAAATTATAAGATAATATATTTAAAAAAATTTCTTTGTATTTTTATTGATTCAAATATTTCATAAATTAATAATTAATTAAAAAGTACATAATAAATTGACTATGAAATTTTTTTAAAATATGAATCAAGAGTAGCTTGTTTTTAGTTGAATCTCATATTTAATTATTTAAAAAGAAAAAATTGAGATAATCCTACAAGGATTAGGATACAAGATTTTAAGAAATTAGTTCTCATCCTAATTTTATAAGAACTTGGATACGAGATTAGAGAAATTTTGTTCTAATCTTATTAAATTAAATTTTATCTTTTATTCTCATTACTTATCTTTTTAAATTTGACCGAAAAAATACAAGTCAATTTCAAAAAAAGACATCATAATCATAATATGTTTAGTATAAAACCAAAAAAATTAAAAATATCTCTATAAATTAATAGTTATTAATTTATCAATAAATTAATATCTCGCTAAATTAATAGAATTTAGTGGTCCCAATATTATTAATTTAAAGAGATTTTACTATATTTACATTATATATATATAGGATAATTAATTTTCATTGGGTGCACAATGTGTAAAAATCAAAGTAATATTCATAAATTGAAAAAAATAGTAACTCTAGATGGTATGTATTCCAAAGTCTGGACGATTCCTTTTTATTGAAGATTCCTCAATTCCTGTGTGCAATTCTCGGAATTTCTTTAGAAGTGAATTTGTCAACACGGACCCAATATTAGGACACTACAATTATTAACTTAAATAATAGCATTCAGTGTCAAAACTTAAATTTACTGCTCCTATTGGTAAAGAGGACTTGCAATATTTGTTCATTTTCTTTTGTTTCAAAGCTTAAGAGTTTCTTAGGCCTTTTCACATAATGATGGGATTAGCCACTTAATTTTACTTTCTTTTTTCAATTAGTCACTGTTTGTATTCTATTTTTTGGGTCTTTTATGCTTTAAAATATTTATTTTTGAGATTCAACTACATCATCATCATCATTATATATTCTAAGAGAACAACTAAGAGTGTCACGTGTCGCTTTATGAGCATTTGTAAATATTTTTACAAAAAATTAAATAATCATATTATTATATGCAAATATACTACAAAATTAATTTTGAAATTTGGAAAGGATTTCTACAGATTAATATTACTGATAATTATCCTGATCATATTATATATTCTAACAGAATAACCACTATGTCATGTGTCAGTTAATAAGCATCTCTACAGAAACAACCATATCACGCCACGTGTAAGTATTATAAGCATCTTAATTTTAAAATAATTTTTACTGGTTAGAATGTACCAGATAATTAATTCTGAAATTTTGAAATAATTTTGACAGGTTATAATGTATCCGATAATTATAAGATGTGGTACTATGCAAATCATGCTCTACATTCCAGAAATTATTTGCAATATTATCCAAATAGTGTTATTTTAAATTTGTATCTTATATTTTCAAATGATTTTCCTGTCTATGTTAGAACTGTATCATATCTTCATTTAAATTTAATTTTTTTTCTCTATTTGTACAAATCTTTATTTTATGATCAATAAATATACTATAAACTTATTAGATATAGTATTATCGAAATTATATTATTTTAAATTTATATCCTATATTTTCAAACAATTTTTCTATCTATCTAAAGTCTCTACCATATCTTTATTTAAATTTAAATTTTTTGTTATCTATATCTGTAAAAATATTTAGTTTATATACATATCTAAACAATTAGATAAATAACAACGTCATATTCTCACTCTGATTGTGTTCGATCAAATTGGTGTTAAATGAGAAGGGTTTTACAGGTAGGGTTTAATTCTTTATGATTCAACAAAATCAATTTTAAATTATAGGCTTTTCTTTCTTTCTCATTAATTTATACCAATTTCATTGGTTTTCCCCTTTTATTTAAATTTGGACAGATTCTCGAGTTTGGATACTGTTTTGCTTTCGATCAATAGCAGAAGCTTCCCATCTCTTAAATTGCAAGCCCCTCTCTGCCTCGGTGTTGTCTCCAAGGTACGTACCAAGTATTCAACTTTATAGTTTATTAGGTTTAACATGTATTATGATTGATAAAGATGTGAAGCTCCCTTTCATATCATTTATATTAGAAAAACCGTGATATAAATAATTTAGTTAATGCTTTTGAATAGGCTACCAGAGACCGTGGAAAAAGTGAGTAAAATCGTGAGGAAACGAAAGCCCAATTGATCCAACTGAAGGTTAGATTTATGTTAAAGGAATCGTAAAATAAAAGAGAGAGAAAGAGAGACGTGGCATGATGGCTTCTTTTGGACGAATTTTAAATAAACTGGCGACATGCCCCAAAGTTCTACAGGCAATGGTTGAATGCAAAATAATGGATATATCATTTATACTTCTACTAATTTCAGTATGTCCATTTTGTCTATTCAGTTCTGTGGCTCAGAACAGTTCTGATCATCTCCTATTGACCGAGTCTTAAACAAGGATATCATTTTGCCAGCGCTTAATTTTCATATCCTCTGCAGGTTTAAACTGGTTTTGAGAGAGTAATCATAGGGGACACAACTGAATAGTAAATTACTCATAAAGAAATCTTTGCATCAATTTGGTCTCTATATATAGTAGTTGAAGGATGCTTTAATCACTACTATATATCCCATGCTCTTATTGTTAATCCTAATTTAAAATATTATATTGTCTTTTGCAAATTCACAGTTTCATCGATTTAATGAGTTCTCATACTAGATATGTCACGCCCCCAAAATTTCACCAGCTTATATTTTGGACGCGATGTCGCGAGTCTAAGAAGATTTCTCCTCTTAAACCCACAATGCGCTAATACCAAAATACATAAATCTAAACCCACAAAATAATTCATCAGAGCGACTAAAACTCTTAATTAAATCAAATCACATTTCTGAATATCTATTACAATATTTACATATGGTATTTCTTCTAAACTATCTTTCTCATAATACCATTCAAGTGCAAGGACTAATCTCGTAGGGTGGCCTCTAAACCCATACAGCTTGAACAACTCAATAACCCCTGTCTCTGCATAATTATAATAAGATAATATAATGAGCGAAACAATGCTCAGTAAGAAGGACACCCAGAGTTAGGCTCTGAGGGTTATCTGAATAAAAAGATGCGATATAAAAATATGAATTAAATCAAAGGCGATACGGAGTCAAAGCACCGGAGGTACCAATAATAGAGACGAAGAGTAGCTAATTCACACCAAACCAGAATCGAATCATAATCGGATCAATACAGAACATACTCACAAGGCTAATACCAGAATTACACCACCGGATATTACGAGACCTGTGCAGTTATCTCACAATTCCATCTATACTGAGGTATCATATATATCTCACTTTTCAAAAAATAAATATCTCATTATCTTATACCACATAAATATTACCTAGAGCCGTGATAGTTATAGCTAAATCACAGAATGGCCACCTGCGGCCTCCGTAAGGTAGGGCGTCCCCCACCTACAGTAAAAAGCTAAGTATACGCGGCAGTTTCACCCGTCGATGGGTGTCATAGCTCTAGAGATAACACATAACAATTAATACATTCAGTCATCAGATAATAACATAATCAGTACTTAAACATCACAGCCCCTCACTTCAGATTAAATACAAGATTCTGATTGGCAATCGGATCGGAACGGAATCAACGAATTTCAAAATATGAGACATCAAACTGAAGCAGTAGGGAGAGAACCAAAGGGGATCTAGGTGTAAGAGGAATGTCCAACTTTCCTCAATCGGACCTTAAGTTAATTCAACTTTTCTTTCTAAAATGATAAGCACATTGCTAGCTTGAACTTGCTGCAAAATAATAAATATACTCTATAATTTAACATGTATTTAAGAAAATAACGTAAAAATAACAAGCATATTTAACTCATAAATTATGATTACATTTTATTAATTAATTAGTCAAAACTTATCCAAGTTCTTTAGTACTCTTATTTTCTTATTCCTGATTGTATGCTTTAAGTGGAATATCTTTTATTTAGCCTCCAACTTCTTCTTTCTCAACGTTGAGACCATCTCTGCCTCTTTTCCTTTGCGTTGTTCTTATTTTGACTTTTCCATTCTTTTCTTCCTTTGTCTTTTTCGTTTTCTTACTTGCAGTAATCAAGAGTCCCATTAATCAAGTTTCAAGTAATAGTTAACTTGACATCATAGCATGTATCATATAAACTTCTTGCTCAGAGATGTCTTGGTGAAGAACATATGAAATAACAACTATTGCATGTTGAAAATAAAGCAAAGTTTATTTATTTACTGATTGTGTTTCCACACCACCACACACCAACTCACGTAGCATTCACATCTACTCACATCACTATGGAAACACAAACTGCTTCTCACATCTATATTCACTCAAATATGACAACCTTCATACCCACTTACTGAGTGTTTACTATTTTAGCAAATAGATTTCATCATCTTATTACAGTTACTTTATAAGCATATAGATTGACTATAAGCAAAATCTTACCCAGTTGAAATAAGGTGAACAATCTAAAGTAGCGCCTTCCCACGAGCTGCTATCACCATAACCAATCTTATTGCTATTCTTTCTTTATTACTTTCCTCTCATTCTTGTTGTTTCTCGTTACTCTTTTTCCCTATCTGTTTGACTGCTTCTTCTTTTTTCTTTTTTCTTTTTTTCTTGTCTCCTTCTCCTTTCTATTCTTGGTGTGTCCTTTCTGTTCTTATCCTCGTACATTCTCTCCTTTATATCTTACTCACTAGTCAAACACACCAAATATTGCCAAGTAGTGGTTAGAATGCTGATTCACTTTTATTCCTGTGTCTTTGTAACTTACCCGTCCTCGTTACCTTTGGACACCAAATTAATGACAGCAGCAGCTTTGGGAAATAAGACAAGCTGATTCATCTTGTATTCCTTTACTTGTTGGTCATGACTAATGTCAACTTAGAAGCATGATGTGGATACTAGTTCATATTTCTTTTCTTTGTTTTACTATGTATGTTAATCTGCCAACTAACGCTTGTCTATTGTTTGTTTACTTAACCTTAGTCTTTAAGTGTATACAACTCACCACCAAAGAATTATGCAACAGCCACGCAGCAGCTTAGAAAAATAACCCAATGACTCATCTCATTTTTCTATTGGTTTCCTCTTGTGACTAAGTTTGAGCTAAAGCAGGAGGTGGTTAATACATAAAATGACATGCTTAATAAATTGCATGAGGTGGCCTTCTGAATTTAAAAGATGCTACACGACTAAAATACGAACCAGCAAAGATGACACCGAATATTCGATGATTTTGTTTCTTGGTGATAGTTCAGACACATTTTATTAACATAACCGTAGCTTCTTCTACAAAACTTCAATTGATGCATTATTTGAAACATTAGAAACTAGGCTCGTAAAACTTTTCTACTTTATATGGCTCACTAAATAATTATTTATCAATTGATACAGTTTTAATTTCGAAGTTGATACAAAGTTAATTCGTAACTTTATAATCTTTCAAACTTTTCTAAATAGATTTGGAGTTTAACTTATTTGCTTAGACGTACATATCTAAATGGTCCGACATTACTATTTGTCATACTAAATTACATATTAGCTCACGCCATATAACAATTACCGTTAATTGATCTTTCTTTAACAATTTAATAATTTATTGTTAACTTCGCATTTATCAGGGGTATTACCAGATAAGTCTGTATTGTGTGGTTTCATGAAGTATGCTAATGTTGAAATCATCCTTCAACTGTTTTCTGCAAATGATAGGTTCTTTAATATTTTAACTTGGCTACTAATATCTAATCTAACAGTTATACACTATGAAAAGTCGACCAAATTACCCCAAAAAGCTCAAAGTAAATTGAGATACCTAGGACTTCAAAGAAGACAATAAATTCAGTACTTCAGAGTTGAGAGGAAAGCAACTCTCATCATGGTGAGCTAAAAAAATTTAAAAAGTCTGCATCGAGGTTCTTCATTACACTTGAAAATTTTTAGCTGAAAAAAAAAATTATATTGTTATTGCATACACACACAAATATATATTATTTATATACATCGAATATGAATAAAATCAAGCACCTAGCAATTACAGTATATAGGTCTACTTTGGATTTGTTTATGAGCCTTGAATAAGTCTGATAAAGTGAATTGGAAATGATAAAGGACAATATTAGGAATTAAAGATATCTATTGTCTTCTCATCATGCTTGCTTTCTATTCGTACATTTTAACCTCTCCGCTTAAGTCATATATCTTGTCTTGGCTTTCTTTTACATCATACACATGCAGAAACCAAAATAAAGACCGAAACATATTATTATCAGACAAATGGAGCACTTTGTACATGGAAGAAACTATTGAATCCTTTTCCTTGAAACTAACAAAAATGTTACGGGTTATTTCAACCGATACGCATAATTTCCGAATGCATTGACAGTTAAAAATTAGCAGCATCTTGCACGGTGCCACCTGCAACAATACATATATTCAAAACACTTAAAAAACATAGCCTGCAGGAGATAGGTTTTTGCATTATTGTGTTGCCTGATTAGCAATTAATTATTTGTTTCTGTTATTGTTTTTGTGGCGATCGTAAGGCATGTAATGGCACATGATTAAAAATTGTACATGATTTTAAAATAAAAAAAATCTTGTAGCCCCCACTGCTTAATTAAAGAATTAAAAAAAATGATTACTTACTCATAGTAAAAAAACATAAGACTTTATCTTTTGTCGAATCATTATTATTGAACAGGATGTCTTAAATTCATATGAAGAAATGCGACGTGTTTAAGTTAGATGTCTTACAAGGTTTAAATAGTTCTATATTATTAATTATTACTAATTCTTTTTTTTTTTATACTTATTGTTGTTATTTTTTAAGGTATTGCAGGAAGTTGAGATAATGCCTCAGTGCTTTACAAATGTTAAGGGGTTGAGTTCAAGTTTGTGTGTCAAGGGTTAAGGATGAAGTAATATTTGAAGAGAATGCTGAAGTTGGATTACAGATGTCTCTTACTAAGACGAGGAAGGTCATTAACATCACTTTATTGATTTTGTTCTGTTTTTACCATGATGGTTTATATATCATGTGATATTTTATCATCTGCCGTTGAGATGTTTTATTACTTTATTTGAATACTTTTTAAATAATATCACATATTATTAATGTCGATACTTATTGGAGGATTTTCCCTTCAAATAAAATTGCTTTTGTTTTTGTTATTTTAAATATAACTGATAGAACCAAATCTATACACACAAATAACTAGCAGATTTATTATATTAAATTATCTCATTATAATATTTTAAATTTTTATCCTATCTATGTTAGGAGTGTAACTTATTTTCATACAAGTTCAAACTCTTTATCTATGTCTGTAAAAGTCTTTACATTGTATATTTATCCAATGAGATGTGGTTATATCAAATTTGAGATTGAAAGACTTCGACCAAAAGATCAATTATGCGAGGCGGAGTCCCTCAATTATTGTCTTAAGTCTCATAAATAAGGACTAAAATATAGTTTGTTAAATGAAAAAGAAAAATACTTTCTAAGCTAGCTTCTCTAAAGGTAAAATTCATTTTTTTGGGTTTTGGTCATAAATATTGGAATTATATTTCATAATGAACATAACGATCATCCAACAACATATTTTCAAAAATAAAATATAAGACATTGTACATCTTTAATAGATGATTTACAATCAAATTTAGAGAAAAAAAATAATAATTGTCACGAATGACATGATTTGCTAAAGGTACACCACTCCAAATAATCAACCACCAACGTTGTTGTCGAATTAGATTCAAATTTATTGCTCAAGTTTAATTAGTCATGGATGGCGTGATTAATAATAAGGCTTATTGAGTTTAATTTGTCACAGATGGTGTGATTAATAATAAAGTTGATTGTATTATTTTGTATACTATACATTTCATGAAAAAAAAAATGAAGTTAAACTTATGTCTTCTCAAGTTCAAAAATATTCCCTCTCACAAATATCCTTTAGCCTTTGACTTACAAATAGCATTTATTAGGGTAAGCTGTTGTACAACAAGGTTAATAGCCTTGGGGTAGACATCAAATGTGTACTTATCTAAGATAAATTTCTCATGATAAAAAAAAAAAAAAAGAAGAAGAAAAAATTTCAATTCGAATTTAAGGCAAATTTTCATATTACAAAATTGAGAGTAAGAAATTATATTAGTGAAATCATGAATTCAAAATTGAAATAAAGTAGCATAATAGTATAAAATAATTAAAGGCAATTTTTTTGGCTATTTTTTTTTCGTTTTTATAATCCATCATCATTATATATTCTAATAGAACAACCAAGAGTGTCATGTGTCGCTTTATGAGTATTTGTAAACATTTTAACAAAAAATTAAATAATCATATTATTATATGCAGATATACTACAAAATTAATTTTAAAATTTGGAAAGAATATTTACAGATTAATATTACCGATAATTATCCTGATCATATTATTTAAATTTAACACATCAATATTGCCGATACTTATCATGATCATATTATTTAAATTTATAAATTATATTTAGATAAGATTTCTTATATATCATAGGACTCTATCAATTCTTAATTTAAAATTTAAATTAATTTAATCTCTATGAGTAGAATTTTTTTTAATATTATTAATAACATTATTAGAAGTGATCTAGGGAAGAAAAAAAGGGAAAGAAAGAGACGGAGTCTGAAAGGGAAGAAAGAAATCTAAGCAGTCCACTAGTAACAACCTGAATTCTTAGTGATCAAGGTACATCCTTTTTTTTTTGGGTTAAGAGGTACATCCTCTCTCTTGACTTTGTGAATTGTTGTGTTCACTGTAAACTGTATTTACTGTCTTTCGTTCATAATTCTTTTTTTTATTATCATAATTGTAATCTTTTTGGTTCTATGAATCATTTAAAATGCAATCTCTGCCAAAGACCCTGGAATTATATTTCTGTTCTGCATGGTGAATATTTCGATATAATAGTGTAAAAGTGGGTTTGGGACATGCATTAGGAATAGGTGGTGGGAACATGAGATTTTTGGTTTATTAATGTTTGAAGTGGTTGAACCATATGATTTAACTGGCATTGCATTTTCTGTTTGTCGTTTAACACTTGGACGTGTCGCTTTGGTTTGATTATTTTGCTTCAAATGTACATTTTAATCTTAATTGAAGTTTTCAAAGATTTGTGTGGTGAAATCTTTAATAGAACTAGTTTTATACCTGTGCGATGTACGGGTGTAATGTAAATGCTCTAAAAATATGAAATATAAAATCAATTTATTTAATTTTTTAATCACATTATTGAGAAATTATACTATATAGATGTAAATGCTCTAAAAATATGAAATATAAAATCAATTCATTTAATTTTTAATCACATTATTGTGAAATTATACTATATAGCCCCTTTGCTCTATCATTTCAAAAGAATAAATAAACAATTAATAAATAAATATAAACACCTATTTTTTTAAAAATGGAATAGTAACCACTATTTTACATAGATCAGGCGTTCCAAAAGATACATGTATATATCTTCTTCATGTCATCTCTTCCTAGTTTGACATCATTCTTACTCCTTGCTTATATAACCTGCTTGTAAATCCATTTTTTATCACCAGGAATTCACGAATTCAATGGTCAATCTTACCATGCATATGCTTCTTAATAGAAGATGCAACAATGCTCTACATTATACTAAAATTTCTTATTTGACCATGCCTAACATGTGTGTGTGTATGTGTATATATATTAAAAATCATTGGTAGGTTTGTAATTAGTCAAAACTAACATAGATTTGTTATAGCTTTCACTTCGCAAACATATTTCTTAGTTTGAAATACATTAAGAGTATTATATGTATAATACTATGCTCTATGAATTTGAAATTGTAAATAATTTAATACTTAAAAAAGTTGTTTAATTCAAATTATATGTGTCTTATTAATTCAAAGTAAATTATATACATTTTATAAGATTAATCACAAGTGTTATGACCATTAAACCATATTTTGTAACTAAATGAACAAATTTTAATTTTTTAACTCTCATATATTTAATAGGTTATTAACTTTTTTTAACGCATTCCCATGACAAAAATATATACTTGAATTCATAGTTTGGAATGAATTGGTTATTAATTTTGTATTATATTTGCATATAATAATATGATTATTTAATTTTTGTAAAAGATAATATGATTATTTGATTTTTTTGTAAAAAATATATGCAGATGCTCATAACACGACCCATGACAAAATGGTTGTTCTCTTATAATATATAATGATGTAGTTGCGTCAAACTCTTAGACCATTAAAATAGTAGTGCTCCCTATTTAAACTTAGGTGTGGCATTGCAACTCGGTTGTTTCTCTTCCAGTGTGCAACTCGGTTGTTCCTAGGGATGGCAACGGGTAACCATCTTACCCGAAACCGACGGGTATCCGCCTAATAAAAAACCGATAACAAAAACCAATAGAGAATCCATGAGGTTTTGGATTTTATAAGTGATAACCGACGGATAAACCGATAGGTTTTGGTTTTTAACATTAAAAAAAATCGAAACCCGAAACCCAACTATAAATTAATAAATAAATATATCTTTATCTTTACTATAGACTAAAAGAAAATCCAGGGTTAAAAGTGTCCATACAAGCATATTTGTAGCTCACCCAATGCATAAAGGTATTGTATTATGTGCTAAGCATTGTGTACATTTTATATATTATGACCATAATGTCGTTGGACAAACTTGTCTTGTAAGTCATCATTACTGTAAATTGCTTGTACCATGTGCTAATAATTTTGCACGTTTTATTCTAAGACCATAATGCCTTTTAGTGGAATCTAACAATAAATATCTGATCATAAAATTACCTTTTAAGCCTTTTACAAAAATGTTCAAAATGTATTACTAGGACTATTATAGTCTTTTCAATCCTTTTCTTCTACCATCTTCCAAAGGTACTGACACTGTCATTTCATTTCTTTTTCTTCATTTTCACTCTTTCTTCAACTTGCAAAACTCTCTCTTTAGGAAAATTCTTCTATGAGGCATGTGGCAAATCTGTCACAGCCACATGTCAAGTTATTATTCCATAAAACTAATTCATATTAGTCTGTATCGTGCAGATATGTTATATCAGAATGTCTGAAATTTCTCTTTTTACTAATTTGGCCTTACAGAGTTTTAAATAAATTACTATGATGTCCTCACATATGAAAATTGATTAACATTTGTCAACTAATTGAATCACTTTTTGTCTATGTGCATGTGGCAAATTTGCCACATGCCTCATAGAAGAAGAACCCCTCTCTTTATTGTCATTGGGCTTCCACCAACTCTCTTTTCTTCTTCTTCTTCAACTCCCATCACTACCACCGTCACCATCGCATCGACCAGCGTAACCATAGGCAGCAACAACGATCACTATTTTTCTTCAAAGCTCAGTTCTTCAAAACGCAACACAATCCAAAGATTTACCAGACCCTACAAGGGTTCTTGCCACCACTTCTCTCTCTCTCTAGAATCTCTCAGATTGTTCAAAACCATACTAATTCAATGGCTTTCTAATTACTTATTGCTTCCCTTGGTAATCCCAATGCCTTCAAATTCACTTCTTTTTATACATTCTGGATTTTTTCTATGTTCATATGTTTATAAATATACATTTACATGCTTTGTTATGTCCTTATAGTTGTATATCTTTATTTGTTAGATTTTTTTTTGGCATTTTTCTACTGTAAAGTGAAAAGGGTTGGTGATTTTGTGTTGTTGGAATGGGAAAAGTTTGAATCTTAGTTATGTTTCTTCTTCTTTATTTATTTATTTTTGTAAATCAACTTATAGAATCTTGTATATATATATATATATATATATATATATATATATATATATATATATATATATATATATATATATATATATATATCTTTTTATTATTTGAGATTGATGTAGTTTGTATTTTCAGTTCTCATTTTGGCACATATGATTCGTTGTTGTTGAAACCTTAATGTAGTCAAACTTTGGGCTTGTGATTCTCTTAGATCTGAGTTTAAAATGTTTTAGACTCTTTTTCTATTTAAATTAATTTTTTTTAATTTTTCGGTTTCGGTTTCGGTTATCCGTGGTTTTTTTAAACCCACCGGTTTCGGTTTTGTATAATGATTTTTAAACCCGGCAGTTTTCGGTTTCGGTTTCGGTTTTTGGTTTGATAAACGGTTTCGGTTTTGGTTTTGTCAAAAACTGCGGTTAACCGAACTGCTGTCATTCCTAGTTGTTTCTCTTCCAGTTTAGTGTCTTCGTTGAAAATGTTAAATTCTGATAATTGTTAGGCATTTGCCTAGAAATTTGATTTATCCTTTGTGGTTATTAATTTGTTTTGTTTATAGGTTGCTTATTGTTCCATTAAATAAGTTAAGAATATGATGATCACAGGTTTAGATTGCTTCATTTCATTTAGCAAGTGTAGTTTAGTTGAATGGTTAGTTTAAGAGATTTTAGCTCCATTTTATTAGGATGTGCGGATCGTTTTCAAATTTTAAGATTGATTGTTGATGTACCCACATAAGAGATCGTTTTCCAGTAAGCAGTCAAACATGGAATTTGCTCGCCGGTCAAGACTGTACAATCAGGTAAAAAAATGATCCTGTCAATTTAATTTTCTCTGATTCATGATCAATCCCTAATTCTGATTTCTGCCTGGTACATGGGTTTCAGGCTGGATGCGATGAACTGGCCTAGGTTGCTGAATCTTTGAATTTTTTTTAAAAAGTAGACTATTGAGTTTTTGCTAAAATAGGTCTTGAAACTTTTCTATTTTGTAAATTTGTTGAAGTTTGTTGATTTGAAATGAATACATTTACTCAACAGAAAAAAAAAAAAAAAAAGTATCACTTGATTGCTTACATTATATGTGCATTTGGGCACCGTTCAGTTATGATGTATGAGAAATATGACATTGTTATAAATTTACTAATCTGATTTTATATTCATTAAAGAAGTCAACGATAACCTTTTGTTGTTATATGAAGTTTAAACTGATAGAATGAAAAGTGGTTGTTTTTCTTTTAATTGCTTTTACATTGTGGAGTCTAATTTTATAGGTTTAATTTTTAATTGTTTTTCCATTATTGATTTTAAGTTTAATTGGTTTTACTTTATTCATTTTCTACATTTTGTTGTTAGGACTTGAATGGTTATACTTGTCGGTCGACTTTAGATTTGTGTGATTCTAATCGATTATGCGGGAGAAACTTGGGGAGGTTCTTGGGTAACAAAATCTCAGGTCCAGTAGGAATGACCATTTGGGCAATGATACTCATCATTCAAAGAAAAAGAAGTTGTACAGAGCAATCAATTAAGGTTTAACTGTATTATTACAAACGTTTCTTAGGAAACTTAACCTAACCCAGTAACAAGATATCCTTAATCCTACATAGTATGTAGTTTAAAATTGGTTAAAGCTGAGCCGAGCTTTTTAGTCTCAGCATCTATTTGTGAAATATAATCCATTGTTTCTTGGTTACACCTATTTATACGTAGAGCGTATATTTTATGTAGCTTTCTTGTTGCTTTTAGTGGATAGGGTTTCTATTTATCTTTACCCTGTGTGTACTAAAATTGGTTGATGAATATGAAACTCTAGAGAATTATAATTAATAAACAAGCAGGGTATGTGAATCTAAATGTTGTTGTTATCTTATGGTATGTATTTGGCCTTGGTAAGTTTCTGCTTTTATATATATGTTCCTCATATGTTGTTTACCTATCTTTTGGGTCGGATGTTAGATATCAGACAATTGCAAATCTTGAGGATTTGGAACGCTGTGATAGAGATTCATTGGTGCTCAATAGTTAGATCATTTTTTCATAACTACACGGAAATATAATCACCAATGGATTAAACATATCATTACTATTGAAACTCTTTGATAATGTTATATTGTTATGAGAGGATCCAAGTCCATCTATTGATAATTGTACAAAGCAAGAAACCCTTAAGAGGAATATGACCTTCATGACCATTTTCTTTTATTTCTAATAACCTATCAACTCATTTAATTTCAAGAAGTTGTCTTTTTCTAAGAGCATAAATGATTACTCTAATATGTGCAATTTCCCATAATATAAAACAAATATTTAAATAATATAGTTGACTTTTTAGTTACATAAATACTCAAAGAAATGAAGAAAATTTCACTTTCACATTCCATTTTGGAATGTTTTACTTCTTAAAGCCATATAAATTTGTATTAAACTTGAAGTGACATTCTATTAAGTTATAGACAAAAATTGATGACTTCTCGAGGGCTGCAAATTACTAAGTTTGCTAAACATGTTACTAAAGTTAACATTATTTTTGGGAGTAACATAGAAAATATTGTGTTAATATCCTGAAGGACTACGATCCTGTCTAACTACAGTTTGCTATTAAATTCCAGTGAAGATAATTTCATTTGGTTGTATGTTTTGTTATGACTATAAACAAAAGTCAGGGTCATACTCTTTCCTATATTGGGTTGTATCCTTTAAGACCGTTTTAAGTCATGAACAACTATATGTTTCACTTTAATGAGTGACAAGTAAACAAAGATTGAAGAATTTGATAAAATATGGTGATTATAAAGTATCAAAAACTACAACCAATGTGGTTTATAAAGAAGTATTCTAAAGAATAAATTAGGCAAATATGTCGTTCTTATTATTTACATCATACCTTTGATTATATTCAATATGTTGATGTTCCTTTTTCATCACTATTTTACCTTATATTGTAATAGTAGCAATAAAAATAAAGTATTTTATTATGTGATTTCTGAGATGATTTGTTCATTATTTGATTTTTATTAGACAATATGTTTCAGTGTTATCTTACAAAGTGTATGGGGTTACTTTAAAATAACATGGTATTATTAATGCATTTCAAATTAATGAGACATGTGAAGTGAAAGCAATAACAAATCTAAGTCCAAACACATGTTATTCATGGTCAAATAATATTTCTTTGTGTAATGCCGAGCATTGTTGCATTTTTTGTTGAAAAGCATATCTATGGTTAGATTGACCATTGGACCCTTGAAACTTCTAATTGTAAAAAATGAATTTGCAAGCTGATCATATGAGGAAATAGTAAGAATGATGTCAAATTAGGAGGAGATGATGTGAACTTTGTAAAGACAACAACTTGTGAAAAGGAGATACATACAAATATCTTTTAGAACACCTAATATGTGTAAAAAATAGTGGTTACCGTCACATTTTTTTCAGAAAATTAAGTGTTTATATATGTTATTTATTTATTTATTTATAATGATATAAAAGAGTAGTTATATATTATAGTCTCTCAATAATGTGATTAAGAAGTTCAATGAATTAGTTTTATATTTCATATTTTTTAGAGTATTTAGATTACACCCATATGACACCCGTGCATTGCACGGGGATAAGACTAGTTATATATTTTAAGAGAATAACCAAGAGTGCCATGTGTCGCGTTATGAGCATTTGTAAACATTTTTACAAAAAAAATAAATAATCATATTATTATATGTAAATATACTACAAAATTAATTTTAAAATTTGGAAAGGATTTTTACAGATTAATATTACCGATAATTATCCTGATCATATTATATTATAATTTACTAGATAATTAACTTTGAAACTTTGAAATGATTCTAATAGATTATAATATTTCTATTTGTATTAACTTTGATAACTAGTGATTGAAATTTATATTCTATATTTTAGTATATATACTTAATTAAAGTTTGATGATGTACACGAATAACTTGCTCTTCATAAGTAAAAATAAATATTTTAATATTAAATTGATTTTTCTGATAATTATTAAATGTAATATTAGTTAAATCATATTATGTAGAATTGTACTCTATATTTTAATATTATCTAAATCATATTATTTGGATTTAAATGCAGTATTATCTAAATCATATCAATTAAATTTATATTCTATATTTTGTTAAGATTTTCCATCTATTGTAGGACTCTATAATTTCTTATTTCAAATTTTTGTTATCTCGATCAGTACGTTATCTCTATTTTATTGTAGAAATTATCATTTTATTAGTAACGTTATCTCTACTTTATTAATAGTGTTATCTCTTCTTTAAACTGATAAATTGAAGTCTGAAAAATCAACGTTTGCACAGGAGATACTGTCTATTATAGTTCAAGCACTAACACTATTATTTTTCTATGTGATGTTGT
Source organism: Ehretia macrophylla (assembly GCA_037974665.1). Classification (NCBI taxonomy): domain Eukaryota; kingdom Viridiplantae; phylum Streptophyta; class Magnoliopsida; order Boraginales; family Ehretiaceae; genus Ehretia; species Ehretia macrophylla. Next base: position 40,389,707 of record CM075772.1, read on the forward strand.
TTTATTGGATTTATTTTTAAATTGTTGAAATTTTACGAATTATTTGCAGTCTGCAGAAGGTGAGCTTCAACTTGTGGCCAATAAAGCACCAGACTTTGAAGCAGAAGCCGTTTTTTATCAGGAATTCATCATGGTAATCATGCTTGTATCATAGCTGCATATACGACCACTTTGTTTTCTGTCTTCCTATCAATTGCATGTTTTTTTTTTATAAGACGGCTGATACACGCAAATGAATCCAAAATGTGTCTATAACATTCCTTTTTATGGACGTGATAAGGACTATATCATTTGTTAAATTGGAAAAGTAATAATATTGAGGAAAAGAAGAGCGAATAGGAGACAGAAAGCAAAAGTAGAGCAGTGAGTTCAATGACTAGATTCAGAAAAATAACAGAAAGTTGGAGACACGTTCAATTAGAATTACTTGGTTATTTGGGTATACAATTAAATACATTACAGGAGCTTGCTCAGATTCATTACTTGGAATTTATTTTAATTCCTGATTGATATTTGTTAGGATTTTGCATGTGAACTTAGGGAAAAAGGCAAAAGCTAATTGTCTCATGTTCACTGCATAACCGAATTTATAGAAATAGTACCAATGTAGACCGACAGATCTATGACGTTTGTTTATTTAAAATCTTTTCAGAAACCTTCATTGCTTGTTAAAAAATTCTTGCTACTCTAAAGTTTTTCCTCTCTGGTTGCATCCTTGTGGTGTATTTGTTAATGGTCAGTGAGAGAATGAAACTCTTATAATGTGAAAGTTATGTAGTACCTGAAAAACCATACATCCATGTGAGCTTTTTGGGCCTATTTACTTTCACAACAGCTTACCTTCCATTTAGACTGAACTATAATTTTTCACAACTTCTTTTGTTTCCTGCCCTATATGTCTAATGCATATGTACTATGGGCAATGATAGATTATGTTTTTCTGCAGTACTTAAAAAATAAGGTCTGATAAGCACGTGAAATAAGGGACAACTTTCAAAGTCTCTTATAAACACATGGTGATGATCAACACAATTCTAGCTAGAATGAAAAAAAAGATACCACCAATTATTGATCCAGATCAAAAGCAGCCTATCTAATTGAACACGACCATTGTTTAAAGCAACTGAATATGCTCATCATTCTTTAGTTTTATTCTATGTATCTTATAAATAGATTCTATCTTCATTTAAACTCATTTTTCTGTATAAATCACATGACCCTAATGTGTATATACATGATCTGCAATTTTTTTCTTTTGCATTTGTAAAATTGGTGATAGTTGTTCATAAAATAAATCTTAGTGTCTTTTTATTCAATGAGTCCAAATTATTATTATTTAATTTGTAATTAATTTATTTGCTCAATTTGGTTTTTAGTTTTTGTTAAATTATTTGATGTTATTACAATTGGATCAAGTTCTATTAACATTGTTGACAAGATGATTGTTGATATAACAACAGTCGAATCGATTTCATAATTATTACTAATACTAAATTTGTTTGCTTATTAGTTTTACTCATCACTGTTAATTTTTTTTATGCTGCAGGAAATTGGTTTGGTGTAATATCCCAATGCTTTGAAAATGTTGTCGAGGGGTTCAAGTTTTTGCGTCACATCCTCAAAGAGGGTTTAGGATAAGCAATAGGTAGAAAGAATGATAAAATTACATTTGAGATGTATCTTACTAAAACAAGGAAGATGTAGGCAATAGATAGAGAGAATGATAAAATTGGATTTGAGATGTATCTTAATAAAATAAGGAAGATGATTAAGGAAGTGAAAGATTTGTATTCAAGAGTATTTTGTTCGATTTTTGTTGTTTGATGGGTTATATATCATGTGATATTTATGATCTACTACAAAGTTATTTTTCTACTTTATTTTGATTTTATATTTATTTTTATACTTTATTTTGATATTTTTTAATATAATATTAAATATTGTTTCTGTCGATCTTTCTGGATAATATTTTTGAAATAAACTTTCCAGGAAGCCAATAAACTTTCCACGAAATAGAAAAAAAAAAAAGAAGAAAATTAGCAATAATTATTTTCTATATAGATATTAATTTTTACTTATTAGAATCATTTAGGAGACCATATATCATCATCAATCGAATGATGCAATTAGCTCAGTGTTTCCTAGGATATTATGTTCATTATTTTCTCTTTTTTTGGTCAAAGTTTTTTTGGCACCTTCCTACATAGTGAAACCGATATATTTCTACAAAAAAATTTAAAAAATGAGCAATAATGTTTTCCTTATAGATATTAATTTTTAATTATGTGAATCATTCGAGTAACCATATTGTCATAAATCAAATGATGCAATTGGCTTGATATTTTCTAGGATACTATGTTCATTCTTTTTTTTTTTGGGTCATAATATCTTCATTCCAGACCATGTAGTTTTGGTCCCAATTTGATAGAGGTTTAACATGAATTTTTATTTTTATTTTGGAGTTTGCTTAAAATCTTAATTTATTAAATTATATATCTATCAACATTATAAAGTAACAACCACCTTGTCACGTATAAGCAAAAGAGCATCCCTCCAGAAAAAGCCATCATACGACATGTAAGTAAATAAATTAGCACCCTTAAAAAATTAAAATTTATAATTTTGAATTTATTTGATTGACAAAATCAAAACATACAACCAACCATTAGATTAAATTTAAGCAAATTAATACCCCTACTAAAACAATAACAATACTATCTGGTTATTTGAAAATTTTCAATTTTGTACTATCTCGATCTTAAATACATCTAATAAAACAAAATTCATATACAAAACTAACCAACATATTTATTAAATTATGTTATATCTAAAGTTTGTATTCTAGGTATTGTAGGAATGTATCTTATCTTCATTTAAACTTCTTTTTATCTCTATCAGTAGAAGTTTATTTAAAAAAACCTATACACACAACTTCTTTATATTTTTTAATCAAATTATTGTGAATTTGTATGAGTTGTAGTCTTTTTCTCTCTTTTTTGCTTCTCATTCAAGTATTACTATGCAGTAGTCATTTGAAAATGAGATTATTTACCTTCTTTTGTTTAATTGTTCTCTAATGTTGTTATTGTTATTGTTATTATATTTTTCATTTGTCAAATTATTATTATTATCCTTCGAAGGCCTCAAATATGGAAACGCAACATTTACTTAATAATTTCAGTTTATTTTGACAAAACTTCAATTAAAAAACTTCAAGTTATTGCATATCCGTTAAATTCCAGTTCAATGAGGTTTTACAATTTTATTATCATGGTAATCTTGATGTAGATAAGAAAGGTAGACTTGTATCCATTTAAATATTAGAAAAATTCAAATCCTAACAAACTTCTGCAAGTTTCAACAATGGATTGTTACATAATTGAATTTACAATCAGTATAGTTGCTGCAAAAAGGTATAATGATTCAAGCACAACAATTGTAGACGTTCATCACATGGTATCTTGCTACTATTTTTTTACTTCCCTTTTTTATTATACATGATATGCATTCATGGGGAATGTAATAACAAATTTGGGTATATGTAAACAATAGTGGTAAAAAAAAAGTAATTTAGGAGCTTATAGTGACTCCAATTAGATTTATATTGTGCTTCATAAAAGGTGGAGATTTCACATAACTACTTAAATTGGTATCTCTGTTACATAGACAGAAAGTTTCAATGTGTATCATTTCTTAACCATATTTTAATATATACATTTTTTTAAATATTGGCCATGTTTAATCATTATGAAAAAGTTGAGGTAGAGGTTAACTACAAATGTTTTAGTATGAGATTTTTTTTTTTTTTTTTTCGCTTTCAAAGAGATTTGGTATGAATTGGAAAAATGATTAACAAATCGTAACTTTTTGTTAGAGTTGCATTGTGTATGATCCTGTAATAATTGTCTATATCTATACATGTTCGATAAGCTAAGCAACAACTATTTCAGAATTCAATACCACAAAGTTCTCAGGTGACCTATCACAGTATATAAACAATTAATCGTTCATAAATATTACAATTAAAAGTTGACTAACTTTAAACAAAAAGTATAAAAGTATCCATTAAAATTTATTACATGATCTGTTTTTAATTTTGTTGTTAGCAATAGATTTCTCTTCTTAAATTAAATATAATTTTAGAAAAATACTTGATTAAGTGCACAATGATAGAGATACAATCATGGATATTAATAATGGTAACTTTAGATATCTAATAACTGAATTAGTGTTCCTTTTTATATTCACCGAATGTTGTTTACATTAACAATTTCAATTTTAACGATGTTTATAGTAATAGGAGTTGCTAGACCCTTTTTCAAATAAGATGAATTATCATAGTTCTATTATGTAATATGATCCAGAAAATGTCACAAATGCATTCTGTAATTTGTTGTAAACATAATAGATAACCACAACAAGAAAAAAGTATTTTTACTTCTATCTAAAAGCACCATTATGCTACAAGTAATCAAATAAGTACCATTTCTATAAATAAATAAACATAATAATCTTACTTCTATGTAAAAGACTTAAATATTTGATTTATAAATGAAAATCAAATTAAAAAATTATAAATAAGCGAAAAGAAAATTCTACATCGTTTTTTAAATGACAAACCTCCCTCATAAAATAATTTTATTTTTCAATTAAAAGCTTGATCAATTTAGAAAATTCACTTCATATATAAAAAAATTACATTCATGAATCATAAAAAGGTGAAAAAAATTTTACATTCATTTTTTAAATGAAATAGTTTCTCTCATAAAATTATTTTATTTTTTAATTAAAAGCTTGGTGAATTTAAAATTTTCAATCTCACAAAAAAAGGAATCTTACTTACATCTAATAAATTTAATATTCGATTCACATTTGTCATCATATGTTATTTTTTGTGTTAAATGACATGTAGATAATATCAAAATGAAAACAAGTTTAGGTGGTAGATATTATAAATAAAAATAAAATTAAGACATTACATTTGTCTTCATATGTTATGCAATTTATCTATTTATTTATGATCTTATTTGCCCTCTCACAAACTTCATAACAATGGTTAGGCATTGTCCAATCTAGAACTATTCTTTTTTCTTTTTGATCAAAAATAAAATTGTATTGAAAAAGAGATCCAACATTGAACTTTTTTTAATTTTTTTTTGGTCAAAACTAAAATTGCATTGAAATTAGGTCCAAGTTGAACCTCTCTTTTTTTTTTTTTGGTCCAAAATGAAATTGCATTGAAAAAGAAGTTAGATTTGGAAATTTTATTCTTTTTTTTTATCAAAAATAAAATTTCATCGAGAAAAATGTTCATTTTCTTTCTTTTTACTTCTATCTAAAAAATTACACATTCGACTCATATATTGAAATTTAAATTTAAAATCATAAATAATCGAAAAAAATTCTACCTTTATTGTTTTAATGACAAAACCTCCCTCATAAAATTATTTTATTTTTTAATTAAAAGCTTGATTAATTTATAAAATTTAATTTCATCTAATAAAAATTATATAAAAGAGCCATACATAAGTGAAAAAAAGTTGACATTCATTTTTTAAATGACTAAGCCTCCCTCATAAAAATTGATTTATGCTTTAATTAAAAGATTGATTAATTTTAAAAAATAAAGCTCACAAAAAAAAAAAAAAATCTTACTATATCCAAAAGATTAAATATTTGATACATATTTGTGTTTACCTATCATTTTCTATGTTCAATATTATTAGTAAAATCAAATTAAGGAAATTATATTTATCTTCATATGTTATGTTTTCTTACTTATTTATGATTTTCTTTGTCATCTCTTTAGCTTCGTAGAAATGATTAGGTTTGGTCCAATGTGGAACTTTTTTTTTTTGTCAAAAATAAAATTTGATTGAAAAAGATATTCAACATTGAACTTGTCCTTTTTTTGGATAAAAAATGAAATTGCATTAAAAAATAGGTCCAAGTTGAACTTATTTTTTCTTGATAAAAAATAAAATTATACTAAAAAGAGGTCCAACGTGGAACTTTTTTTTGGTTAAAAATGAAACCGTATTGAAAAAGAAGTTAGATATGAATTTTTTGTTTTGGGTAAAAAATGAAATCACTCAAGAAAAAGTCTAATGTGAAGATTTTCTTTTCTTTTTTGTCAAAAAGGTAATTGCATGGAAAAAGTGGTCTAATGTGGAACTTTTTTTTTTATAGTAAACAATGAAATTTGTATTGAAAATGAGGTCCAACGTGAAACATTTATTTCTTTTTTTTTTTTTGGGAAAAAAATAAAATTGCATTGAAAAGAGGTCCAACGTTGAACCTTTCATTACATTGGACCTTGCTTAAATAACTTTCAACTAAAATCTTGATTTATTAAATTAGATTATGATTATATCTTAAGTTTATATTCTATGTCTTTTAGGAGAACTCTATCTTATCTTCATTTAAACTCCTTTATCTCTATTTGAAATAAAACATTGAAAAAAAAAATTAGGATACAACAACCTGAGGAAAGGAGATACATACATGTATCTTTTGAAAACTTGATCTATGTAAAATAGTGCTTACTGTCATATTTTTTTTAAAAATAGGTGCTTATATTTGTTTTTTTTTTTTGGTAATGACATTGTATTTAGAGTACCTATACATTATAGACTCTCAATAATGTAATTAAAAAAATTAATTAATTAATTGTATGTTTCATATTTTAAATAATTTACATCACACCCGTGCATCGCACTAGTATAAGACTAGTTACTATCAAAAGTGAAACTGAATTTGTAATAATCTCACATCAGAATCTCACTCTCATAAGAAGTGCTTCTTAAGTACAAGAAATTATCCCACCTAATAGACTAGTTTTTTAGGATGGACTTTTTTTTGGGCTTAAGTGTAACACCCCGACCCCTCTCGAGACCGGGAGTTCTATCAATCAATCTAATCACAACCCAATTCCAAACCTGGGCAAAATTTTTAGGGAAAGACGGACGGAGTCTCCCTTATTTCTAGGCAAAATGCAAATCCTGTAATAGCATATAAGTGGACCAGCACCGTGTCCAACCATACAAACACCTCAAGGCCATCCGAGCCTTGGTTCTCAACAAGCGAACACAAGTAAATATACATTTCCAGTTTAAATGGTAACCTAACTCTTCTCATCTTTGACAAATACATTCATGCTTGGCAACTAAACTATACTAACTTATTGCATAAAATAGACTATCATACCATTCTAACTCTTTTCCTTTGGACTTTACAAACAGGCATTGAAGTTAAACTATACTATCTGAATACATAAACTAGCTTTTCAAATCACTTCAATAACCTAGTAAAACTTAAATTACATTTCTTTTTAACATTAAATACAAACAACACATGAAATATACATCTTTGCATCTTTGACAACTCAAGCCACATAGCACGCAAAACAACTCTTCAAGCACGAACTTTCACGTAATCACGAACTTTCCAGCTAACAAGGAATTTCCCTGAAATGTGGTGGTGAGGAGTGAGTATACTCAACACGTATACTCAGTGAGGGCGAGACAGATATCGAGATGGAGAGAAAAAAAGTCATGCAATGCAAATAAGGTAGTTAAGCAATATATCTGACAAGTAAGCATTCAATCTAAACAATCAATACAATAAACAATTAATAAAAGCATTAACACAACCATTTAAAGCTATACCACACTCTGAAGGCTATGGTTCACTCAAACGAGTAATGTACCGATCATGATTTCGATGACTTTAACGATGACGCGCCGGCTCACCCACCATATAACTTCCGTTAGAGTACTCCGGACATACTCTGTCAATTCTACGACTCAAAACTCCCTGGGCGGCAACCCAAGCGAGAACGGGAATAGGACATGGAGCTAGGGCAACCAACCCTGGCAACCCGAGGCTACCCAGACAGGCCCATCACACTGCCCCTGACTCTATGAATGCAACACAATATACAATGCAACAATCGAGCAATCGAGCAATAAATCCACACGTGGGAGAATAACAAAGTAGGTTACTCTCGCACGCAATAGCAACGTTGATAAACATTTCAATCAGAATCAACTTTAACAAGCATAACAAGCAATATTAAGCATTCTATAGGCATTACACTATGAAAACAAAAAAAAAATCACAAAATGACCCCAACTTTCAAAACGCTACTACTTTTAAACGAGCCACGAGTTTTGGAAACTGACTTCACCAATCCTCCTAGGTCACAATAAGGCACGTCTAAAGACCCTGAAACCCTACTTTACCCTAGAATTCCCGCAAAGTCCCGATTTTCCCCTTTGCTCGTTTGAACTATAGCTACCTTAACCAAACACCCAACCAACGCCATAACCACACCAAAAGTGCTTCCATGGCCTCCCGAGGCAATGCCATCAGGCAAAACGAGAAAATGCCAAACTCGACCGAAACGACCCCAACATGTACCATGGCATTTTTCTCCGTTTTTCCATTACTCAACCCAAACAAATCATGCATTTAGGCATTCTAACATATCTAGCATCTTTTCACATCAACAGAACGCAAAACAAAGCAACTTTTACAAAACGGGGATTTACTATTCATATTTACTATTCAATTTGCATTTTAAATTACAATCGCTATATTTAACCGTAGAAAATGCTAAAAAGCTACAAATACATGTTCTACAATCATCAAGGAACATTCTTTAAGCAACAAAACAGATAAAATAACAACCTACGGCTAAATCACAAAAATTAAAGTTTAGACATAATTATTTCAAATGCGCAAATAACGATAAAATCCTCACCTGAGACGCTACTAGACGCTAGGAAAATCACGTTGGAAGCCTCAGAAACAACCCCGTGCAAGCTCTCGCGAAGATTTGAAGATTTGAAGTTGAAATCTTTTTTTTTTCTTCTCCCCAAAGTTTCGGCCTTCCTATCTTTTTTTTCAGCTTTTTCTTTGTTTTTTTTTTATGCTATTTTGTCTATTAAAAGATGACAAGCTTAAATGGTCAAAGGTCAATGGTCTTGGCTTGGTCAAATCTCGCTATTTTGGCATTTTTAACTTAAAATAAAGCATAAAACTACTAGTCTAATATCCTAACAACTAAATACTAACTACTAAAATACTAAAACTCCAAAATCAACACACTAAATACTAGTTTTCACTATTTGCTGAGGACTAGAAATCATTTCCTAACTATCGCTCTCGATATGCTATGCACAAAACGACAAAGAACGAATAACACCTAAATATTATGGAATATAAGAAATATATAATTTTTGAAAAGCAACGTAGTTCAAAATTTACTCCGGCTCGGAGCTACTTTTCAATTAATTGAAAACCGAGCATTAAGGTACAAGAAAATAAAACCAGGTAACATAAATATGAAAAGTAGTTGATACTCCGTTAAAATAATTAACTCAAGTATTATTTAATTACTTCTAAAAGAAATATGAAATTAATGCTAGAAATGAATGTTTAACTAAAAATAAACACGGAATTCAATGCTAACATTTAAGATGACACTTAATTAAATGCAATTAAATGACATTAAATGCATGCCGGGTTCGGGGTATCACATCCTTCCCCCCTTAAAACAATTGCGTCCTCGCAATTCTTCTTCCGATAGAACTCTGCATCCACTGAACCCAACTCTGACTAATCTTCATCGGTTGCTGAGCAAGTATATTAAACAAGAAGAGCAATAGGAAAGTTTAAGAAGAAATTCCAAGTAGTAATGCCGAATAAAGGCTCAAATGAAGATACCGTACATAAATCCAAACAAGAATCCCACTTACACGAATACCGAAGAAGAATAAAATTCCAACCAATAGCGCCGAGACAATACCAATAAAGACTAAAGCAGGGATACTGTAGATGTCACTAATACCACATAATAACAACAAGAAGAATACCCCACACATGAATCTCCAATAGAAGTCTAACGAGTACCAAATAAGAAAGTTAAAAGATAGCCAGAGTAGATGCATCACATATAAGACCAAACTCCAAGATTTCATCATCATTTGCCGAGTGCAAACTTTATACTACATACCACCAAGAAAACCCAAAGTATTCCACAGCTAACCGTAAACAATGTGAGATAACAAGTTCGAACAGGATTCCAAGTATAAGACTTCCAATAAGTGTTAATAAGGAAAATACTAGTAGAATGCCCAATAAGAATTCCAAAGAATACCGTAAGTAATATTACACGATAAGTCCGATAGGAATTCCAATTACCAAATCAATTGAGGGATGCCAAAGAAAATAACCGAACAATGCTCCAGTAAGAAAGTAGCAAGGATTGCCCAATAAGTAAGTACTAGATAAATGGCCACTAAGAATTCTATAAAATGCCATTGAAGAATTGCCAATAAGCGATGCCAGTAACACACCAATAAAGACCGAAACACATATGCCATAGATAATTCCATGCAGTAAGTCCGATTGAAACCCCAATAGCAAAGTCTACCAAGAAGTGCCAACAGAAGTTCCAAAGAATACCCAATAAGAAAACCGAAGAATGCTCCAAAGAACAGCCAAATAGAATTCTCAAAAGAAGGCTACTCTTTCACAATTGTTAAGCACAGATGAGGACCTTAGAGATTCGCCAATAACCGAGCTCCAAAAGCAAACACCAACTCCCAAATAAAGGCTAATTAAATGTCATTCATTTCCTGCCAATCCATACACTTTGAAAGGCCAACTGTGAACCACTTTCTTCAGGGGAGAAAGAGGACTTACTTTCCATTTCCACGGGACATGTATGAATGCCAAGATATCACATTTATACACATGCCCTAAACTATTATGCAAGCAAGTTTACAAAAGAGTTTATAAAACAGTTTATTCAACAAAGTCACTCAAGCACGACAATCAAGTCAAGCACAACATAATTAATTCAAATCACAGCACAACCAATTCAAGACATTCCAATACACATATTACAAGCAATACTTCAAGCAAATAACAATTCACGAGGTCGATTCGATTCACGATGCCAATTCAATAGGTCAATTCAATGCACAACTAGACACTTCACTTTACTTGAGAAACATTTAACACATAACACATAACTATATCACATAGGTGCATACATTCAAGTCAAGACACACAATCTCACATACAAGCATACACTTTCAAGACACACTTAACAAGCACACATTCAAGGATCACTACCCACCAGACCGAGGACCCTGTCCCGGCTTATGAGCTAAACAAGCTCTGATACCACCTATAACACCCTGATCCCTCTCGAGACCGGGAGTTCTATCAATCAATCTAATCACAACCCAATTCTAAACCCGGGCAAAATTTTTAGGGAAAGACGGACGGAGTCTCCCTTGTTTTTAGGCAAAATGCAAATCCTGTAATAGCATATAAGTGGACCAGCACCATGTCCAACCATACAAACACCTCAAGGCCATCCGAGCCTTGGTTCTCAACAAGCGAACACAAGTAAATATACATTTCCAATTTAAATGCTAACCTAACTCTTCTCATCTTTGACAAATACATTCATGCTTGGCAACTAAACTATACTAACTTATTGCATAAAATAGACTATCATACCATTCTAACTCTTTTCCTTTGGACTTTACAAACAGGCATTGAAGTTAAACTATACTATCTGAATACATAAACTAGCTTTTCAAATCACTTCAATAACCTAGTAAAACTTAAATTACATTCATTTTTAACATTAAATACAAACAACACATGAAATATACATCTTTGCATCTTTGACAACTCAAGCCACATAGCACGCAAGACAACTCTTCAAGCACGAACTTTCACGTAATCACGAACTTTTCAGCTAACAAGGCATTTCCCTGAAATGTGGTGGTGAGGAGTGAGTATACTCAACACGTATACTCAGTGAGGGCGAGACAGATATCGAGATGGAGAGAAAAAAAGTCGTGCAATGCAAATAAGGCAGTTAAGAAATATATTTGACAAGTAAGCATTCAATCTAAACAATCAATATAATAAACAATTAATAAAAGTATTAACACAACCATTCAAAGCTATACCACACTCTGACAGCTATGGTTCACTCAAATGAGTAATGTACCGATCATGATTTCGATAACTTTAACGATGACGTGCCGGCTCACCCACCTTATAACTTCCGTTAGAGTACTCCAGACATACTCTGTCAATTCTACGACCCAAAACTCTCTGGGCGGCAACCCAAGCAAGAACGGGAATAGGACACGGAGCTAGGACAACCAACCCTGGCAACCCGAGGCTACCCAGAGAGGCCCATCACACCGCCCCTGACTCTATGAATGCAACACAATATACAATGCAATAATCGAGCAATCGAGCAATAAATCCACACGTGGGAGAATAACAAAGTAGGTTACTCTCGCACGCAATAGCAACAGTTGATAAACATTTCAATCAGAATCAACTTTAACAAGCATAACAAGCAATATTAAGCATTCTATAGGCATTACACTATGAAAACAAACAAAATCACAAAATGACCCCAACTTTCAAAACGCTACTACTTTCAAACGAGCCACGAGTTTTGGAAACCGACTTCACCAATCCTCCTAGGTCACCATAAGGCACGTCTAAAGACCCTGAAACCCTACTTTACCCTAGAATTCCCACAAAGTCCCGATTTTCCCCTTTGCTCGTTTGAACTATAGCTACCTTAACCAAACACCCAACCAACGCCATAACCACACCAAAAGTGCTTTCATGGCCTTCCGAGACAATGCCATCAAGCAAAACGAGAAAATGCCAAACTCGACCGAAACGACCCCAACATGTACCATGGCATTTTTCTCCGTTTTTCCATTACTCAACCCAAAAAAATCATGCATTTAGGCATTCTAACATATCTAGCATCTTTTCACATCAACAGAACGCAAAACTAAGCAACTTTTACTAAACGGGGGTTTACTATTCACATTTACTTTTCAATTCGCATTTTAAATTACAATCGCTATATTTAACCGTAGAAAATGCTAAAAAGCTACAAATACATGTTCTACAATCATCAAGGAACATTCTTTAAGCAACAAAATGGATAAAATAACAACCTACGACTAAATCACAAAAATTAAAGTTTAGACATAATTATTTTAAATGCGCAAATAACGATGAAACCCTCACCTGAGACGCTACTAGACGCTAGGAAAACCACGTTGGAAGCCTCGGAAACAACCCCGTGCAAGCTCTCGCGAAGATTTGAAGATTTGAAGTTGAAATCTTTTTTTTTTCTTCTCCCCAAAGTTTCGGCCTTCCTATCTTTTTTTTCAGCTTTTTCCTTGTTTTTTTTTAATGCTATTTTGTCTATTAAAAGATGACAAGCTTAAATGGTCAAAGGTCAATGGTCTTGGCTTGGTCAAATCTCGCTATTTTGGCATTTTTAACTTAAAATAAAGCATAAAACTACGAGTCTAATATCCTAACAACTAAATACTAACTACTAAAATACTAAAACTCCAAAATCAACACACTAAATACTAGTTTTCACTATTTGTTGAGGACTATAAATCATTTCCTAACTATCGCTCTCAATATGCTATGCACAAAACGACGAAGAACGAATAACACCTAAATATTATGGAATATAAGAAATATATAATTTTTGAAAAGCAACATAGTTCAAAATTTACTCCGCCTCGAAACTACTTTTCAATTAATTGAAAACCGAGCATTAAGGTGCAAGAAAATAAAACCAGGTAACATAAATTTGAAAAGTAGTTGATACTCTGTTAAAATAATTAACTCAAGTATTATTTAATTGCTTCTAAAAGAAATATGAAATTAATATTAGAAATGAATGTTTAACTAAAAATAAACACGGAATTCAATGCTAACATTTAAGATGACACTTAATTAAATGCAATTAAATTTCATTAAATGCATGTCGGGTTCGGAGTATCACATTAAGTAATTACATTCATGGGCTTATTTATTACAAAATTGCAATATAAATTAAGGTTTAAAATCAGCGAACTCTTCAGCCATTTTTTTTCACGAGTCTACCAAGAGTACTGTAAAAATGTCAAAGAGATGCAATAAAAAAAATTCCAAGCGCTTCAAGTTCCTACTACTTTGAGGTGGTAATCAATTATAAACAATTTTTTTATATAGTATGTGAAGTGAACGTTTACTCCTTATGGTTTGCATGTTTTTCCTTTGTATCTTGATAAAATAGTACATAATATCATTCTATTAAAAAAATCGTCTACTTTAACGATATTGTGCTCCGCTCGTGCTATTTGTGAATTGACGAATAATTATTAATTTAGAAAAATTATTTACTTTACCAAAATACCCTTATTTGGGTATAGTATCATTTTCCCGCCACCCTACCACACCCAAAACCACTGCCACCACCCCCCAAATCCTGCCACATGGAATATCTCTAAAATGGAAGGTTCCTGCAAGAACAGGCCCAAGTTTGGAAATCTTGAAGTGTTTGATAAAGAAAGAGTTGAAGATGGTTCAGGCACTTGAGCCTTGTTTACATCAGGAATGGTTTCAAGAAAGTTTACAGGAATGTGGCTTCCTGCAAATTAAACAAATGAATGAATATGATATTCCTTGGCCACATCTTGTTCGGAAAACTCTGAAAATTTAGCATTCAAAGTAGTCATAGAAGCCCCATCTGTTGAAGAACATGAGTCTGCACTTGATGAAAGCAACCTATCTAGCTTCATTTAGGCCACCTACCATGTTAGGATCTGGAAAGAATCTTGATCCTGTTGCCATGGCAGTAGAAAAAAGATGGAAAATCTTTTTTAAAGAAGTTTCTGCAGTAGGAAACTGCTTCTCCATGAGAACCAAATCACGCGTGTTTCTTGCGTGTGTGTGTTCTCGATATGTGTGTGTGACTTTTCGCTTTTGACTTTTTGTGGTGGTAATGGCCGCATGGTTGAGGTGTTTCGTGATGGCGGCTGCTGGTGATATTCGTGGGGTTGGGGGGTGGTGGTGATAGCGGTATGGTGATGGGTGGTGTTTGGTGATGCCAGCGGGGTGGTGGTGATGAGTGGTGGGGCTGGTGGGGTGTTTTGGGAAGTGGAGTGGTGGTGGATGACGGTGGTGGTGGTGCTTTGGGAGGGGGAGCGGGGGGGGGGGGGGGGGGGGGGGGGGGGGGTTGCACATCCTTATTTTTTTCTTGCTGAAAATCCAATTTTCTTTTTTTATTTATTTATGAAAATCTCTTTTTTTATTTATTTATATTTTGCTCTAAGACCCTTTTGGATTATTGTTATTTTTAGGCTAAAACAATATTGATCTGCATTTCTAATTTTCTTTTTTTTTTTTCCCTATGAAAATCTTTTCTTTTTTTTTTTTTTTTGGGCTCTAAGACCCTTTTGGATTATTGTTAGTTTTTTGGCTAAAACAATATTGATCTGCATTTCTAATCTCGTTTTCCTTGGTTTAATGCATACAGGAACCCAAAGTGTTCAACTATGAGAAGTTGACAGAGATGACAAATAATTTTTCCAAAGAAATTGATAAAGGCTCATACGGTATTGTTTTTGAAGGGGCAATAGATGATAAAGTTGTAGCAGTGAAAGCATACCCTAAAATGTACCAAGCCTTTTGGAATGTAAGGATTGCTATGTTATCTAGCTAGTATTTAAATTAGCTAATTACATTATATCAGTTATATTGATTCATTTTATTTATTTTTTTATAATTTTTCATTCAACAGAATGAGATAAAAGTTTTACGTCAAGTAATTCACCCTCACATCGTGACACTTATTGGATACGGCGAGACATCCATATTTTATTGCTTGGTTTTGGATTTCTTGCCTAAGACACTCAGGAATGAAATTCAAGGTACCATGCAACTTGCTTGAAATCATTATTTTGTGTAAATAGATGTCTTACAAGATAGAAATAAATAAGCATTATTTCATGCAAAAACACATATAATGTTGTGCTTGTATTTGATGTTTTTGTGTTGAGTTTTTATCTTATTAAACTTCATGCCGGCATATTTGAACTAACTTTGTGTTTCTTACTTCTATTTTAAGGGCTGTCGTGGAAAAATGCATTGAAGATATTCAAGCAAACAGCTTCAGCTCTTGGTAAAAAAAACTATGTGATTGGAGATTTTAAGCCGGAGAATATTTTAATGGATAACGTAAGTGATTAATCTACTATTGTACAGAGTATTTTTTTTTTTTGTGTCAAAATGAATTGGTGTAATGGTTCCTTTCACTGTTCAAGAAATATATTGTAAAAATTTTATGCTAATTTCCAGATAATGTTTTCCTACTCCTTTACTTATAAGGTATACAAGTTTGAAATTCATCTATACCTACATGTCATATTAAACTAATTGGCATGACAGTTTAGACAACCTCACTGCAAACTATCAAACTTCGCTCATCGTTGTTGATAAACTTTGCCTTAATTGTTTTTTCAAAAAAGAGATTACGACTGGAAAAAAAAAAAGGAGAGTTGGATCTGTGAGGTAAGACGGGTTGGAGTTCACTAAGAGATTACGGCTAGAAAAAGGAGAGTTGGAAAAAAGAAAAAAAAGAAGACGAAGAAGAAACATAAACAAGAAAGAAACTTAGCTTAGGAAAAATAAACAATCAATGGAAATATGATTGAAATTAATAAGACGAAAAAATCCATATCGATTTTTTTGCTTTAAGTTTTTTTATTTGTTATTAAATACTATATATGTATTCAAAGAATAGAAAGTTTAGGAAATCTGATGAATAACTTAAAATAGTAATATTACCTTTCCACAGCCATGAGAGAGAGTGGAAGAGGGCAACATCATTGCAGCTAGATAGCATCCCCATGGTTGTTCATCGTCGTACGTAGTTATTAAGAAAAGGGACAACAAAAGTTGAAGTCCGTCATCGTAGTGGTTATTAATCAGCCATGGCTGATGGAAGAAGGTCTTAAGAAGACGACGACTGACGAAAAATTGCAGAAACAACGACTTCTGGCGTGATCATTAGGACAACTACTAGGACAAAATTGTAAAAGAACAGCTACAATTCGGTGGTTGGCATGGTCATTAAGAGAACGACTAAGACAAGATTGCAGATGAGCTACGACCTCGGTAGTTATCAGGCTTAGTTGTGAGCGCATCCTCAACAAAGTCTCTAAACAGTAATGATTGCTGATTTTAGAGACTCTATTGAAAAAAAAACTAATACTAATGAGAGTCTTTAAAATACTATTTGATATTTTTTGGTAAAATAATGACATCACAACAATCTTGAGTCTCTAAAATAGTACCTAGTCTTTATTTTTTTCAACAAATTTGTTGTAAAAAATGAAGACTATACAAGAAGACAAAACGAGTCTCCAAAAAAAAATGTCAGATCTGGCGATCTCAAATTTGTCAGATCTGAAAAAAAAAAAAAAGTACAAAAAAATCTAATAAACAGCAACAAAAAACTTAACAAACAGCAAAAAAAAAATACAAAACAATTGTTTTTTTCAACAATTAGCAACAAAAAAAAGGTAAACACAAAAAAAAAAAAAATTACCGGTGCAAGCAAAAAAAAAAAAAAAATTTAAGTGACAGATTTGACAAAAAAAAAAAAACAAAACACAAACCAAATCTAACAAAATAGTCGTTTGATTTGTTGGAAAAATGAAAAAAAAATTACCGTTGCAAGCAAAAAAAAAAAAAAAATCGTTGACAACAAATATAATGTCAAATCTGATAATTTTAGATCATCAAATCTAAAACATAAACAAAAAAATTGTTAAATGCCATATTCGACCAAAAAAAAAAAAAGGTTTAAAAACTTCTTTTTTTTCAACAAACAACAAAAAAGAAAAGGGTATCCACATAAAATATATATATCTATATAGTTGTGGTGGTGAAGGAAAGTGGGGTAGGGCAGTGGGAAAGGGAAAGGAAGAAGAGGGGAAGAGGGGTAGGGGCAATGGGAAGGGAAGGAAAAAAGAAGAGGTGAGGTGGGGGGAGGGGGGGCGGGGTGGGGCAGATGAATTGAGGAGAAATGGGGTTTTATATGTAGGTTCTATTTTTTTTTTTTGTAATTAAGTTTTTTTGTATATTTAATTAGGGTTTATTTAATTACATTTTTCTACTATTTTGATTGTAATTGAGATTAAATTAATTAATTTAGAAATTGAATAAAATAAAGAAGAAAAAAACAAATATAAACGTACCACACGAGAAAAAATTAATTGATGGGTTTTTTTAATTAGGGTTTTTAATTAAGGTTTTTTTAACGTAGGATTTTTTTTAATTAAAGATTTTTAATTAGTTTTTTTCATTCAATTATGTAATTAAATGTAATCTTAATTTTTTAAATGTTATCTTTGTCACAATTTATTTATTTTTTTATTGAAATATTCGTTAAAAAAGTTGAGATAATATAAATAACAATTAATTAAAAAAAGATGTAACACACGAGAAAAAATAACACATAATTAAAATTAACACAATATAGAAACTTAATTTTATAGAGATCGTTACTGGGGATTTTTTTTTTTTTATCTTGGTCTCTAAAATAGTTTTTTTTTTCTTGATCTCTAAGTGAGTATTTAAAATTGATCTTGGTCTCTATATGAGTCTCTAAAATGATGGATAGAGACCCATTATAAAGACTCCATTGAAGATAGCCTGAGACAGCGAACTTAAAGTAAGGCTTCCCTTACCACTAGCCAGTTGGTCTAGTCAATGATATATTTTTCGTTTTAAATGCAAGAGGTTTGAATTTAAATCTTGTGTATAATAACTTATGTGATTGTAAAATAACTTAAATTAAATAAAAAAAATAAAGCTTCACTTCGAACGAAAAAAATAAGAAATAAGAAATGAAAATAAATAAATAAATATCATCTTTCAATTGTGAGACAAGGAAAGTAAGACTTCAATTTTACGTCATTTATCCTCAATAGAGGTTCTAAATTGAAAGGTTCTAAAATCAAATTTAGAATCCTTTTGCTTTTTAGAATCCCATTTCGAGACCCATATGTTTTTTAGGGTCTCTAAAAAAAAATATTCCCTGCGAGAGGTTTTAAATTTAAGAATCCATGATGGGACCTGCCGCCCTTTCCAATTTCTTTTTCAGCCAAGTTCTATTTTTTTTTTTAAATTCCCAACTATATATTTTTTTTTATTAATGTTTTGTTGAGAAGACCCATGTGGTCAAATGTAATTTGGAAAAGACCCACGTACGGGTTGAGTAACGTGGTATTTCATCAGGCTGCCATCCTAACATTAGCCTACACAGTAAATGAAGTGCTTCATAATCAATAATGAGTGCCAACAGAAAAGAAGAGTAGAATAAAATTTGTTGATCAACAAAGAAGTACGAAAGAACAGCAAATCTTACTTATCTTAAAAACCATGAAATTTGAACCAATGTATTCTAAACCTTCAGAACTCAATAAAATCTTTTCCTACCTTTCTTGCTTCTCTCTAAAAGTTGTGAGTTTATAAGGTCTTAAGACTCGTTTATATAGAGATTTAATCATAATCTAATAGATACTCAGAATTTAAAGATAATTAAAATATTAAAGATAATTAAAACTATCTTATTTTTCTAAAAAAAAAATTCTAATTTTATCAGAGTTCTTATCACAAAATCTCACAAAATAAAAACTATTATTTTCAAATCACTTATCTTATCTTATCTTCTTCTTTTTTCCTATTAGGAACTGTTAAATTGAATATTTATTAATGAAATGTAATTTTTGTATACTTTATTCTAAAAGATTAATGATTTTGAGCAATTTTAAGGTGTTCAGCGACTATTCACTTTTCAGCCACAAAAATCTATGAAACTCAAAACTACTATGAAATTATTAAGATAGATATTGACCTAGCTACTCTGATTCATAATCATAATCTCTCTCAAAATAGTACTAGATTGAATCCATAGGGGTTCAACTCATTATTTTTTAACTATATGATTAAACTTCTTTTTTAATGGGGTCTAATTAGTTATTTTAATTAAAAATATATAAATTTTTTATCCTTAAAGAAAAATATATAAATTTTTTAACGCTTTTTTTGGAAAGTGGGTGGCCCAACTATGGATCCGCCATTAAATTTTGCAATAAGTAAAACACTTTGCATCATGAAAGTTGCACCAAAAAATTAATATAAATTACTATTTGTCTATCTATATATATTTTTCTCTCTTTGTGTTCAATTGCTAACGTTGCCTTTCTCTTCTTTTCATAATGAAACATGGTCATGTAATTTTATTGCAAACTCTTAACACCTTCACAAATTTTTATGTTTTTATAAATTCCACCATCGACCTTGGACGTTCATATGCGCTTTTCGACTTTCATCCTCGAATTTAATCTGACCAATCAAACTTGATGGCGGGAATATGCAATTTGGCCTTCAAAATAAGCACATCCATAGCCAATCTTAGCACTTACCAGCTTCACATCAGCACATTTTTAATGCCAATATTACAAACAAGCACGCCCCAAACTAATAACATAATCTCACTCGAAAAACCATAGAATTCATTATATGACCTAAAACTAATCACCATATATATATATATATATATATATATATATTAACGGAAGTGGGTATTCAGTTACTTTTATAAAATATATGGAGTAATTAGCTACGTTTTAAAATATAGAGGACATTGTGCACTTTTGGCAAAAGACATGGAGCTTTTCTCACAATGGTGAAAATCTAATGCAATATAAATCACCAATTTAATTATGCATGACAACGAGATATAGGGAGAAAAGAATAATAAGAAGAACATCAAAGAAAAAATAGGAAAGGAAAAAAAAAAAATGAAGCATAGTAAGGTAAAAGAGTTTGTAAGTTTTATATTTTATTTTTATTTTTTTTGCCAAGAGGTAAATAAGGTTGCAGGCATGTTTGATACATGCGTTTCTTTATGACTGATATTTGAAAATTTTGTCATTAACTTTTTTTTAAAAGGGTGATTTATATTGCATTAGATTTTCACCATTGTCATTACCTGGCCTTTTACTAAAAGTGTAAGGGGTCTAAATCAAAATTATCAACTAATGATCTTTCATTTTTTATTACCATTTTGTAATTAGTCACTACTTTTATTTTGACAAAAAGTAAAATGAATCTTTATAGATGGGGTAAGGTTTGACTCTATATTCCAAAAAACAGGGAGTTGAAAAGTTTTGGGAATATGAGGCAAAATACCCACTTATACATGTGTGTGTTAGCGACAGGGGCGACTGCATGTGGGAAAAAACGGGGACTGCAGTCCTACTGTTCCAAAAAAAATTAAAAACTTTATGTATTTTTATAAAAAAATTCAAATATCTATATATTTTTAGTTTTTAAAAAAATTAATTAATCTTTACTGAAAAAAAAAATTACTCATTTAGTTAAAAATATTATGTCATTTAGTCCCAACTGACAAAAATTCATAATTCGCCCTTGGTTAGCGACACAACAATTTGTTTGGCCCCTAAAAATCGACGTAGCATTCAGGCTGCAGATGCATTAAAACTTATGATGCTCCTTATTTTTTGAAAAACGTAAATTTTTCTAATAATCATTTCCAAACACTGGATTAGATGAGCTTGAATTAGAGAACGACTTAAAATATTTTAGAAAAAGTTCCAAAAATTTAAGGGCCATTAAACTATTTTGTAGTCCGTACCATCAAATTATTTTGGTTGAAAATCCAAGCAAATTACATATATCGTTTTTCTATGCATTCGAATTTTGAAATAAATTTCAAACACTCTCTTATGATTAATTAAGGGGGTAAAATGCGTAAAACCCTCATATAATATGCTTAATATGCAAACAGACTCCTTGTCTCAGGATAATTATTAAAACTTTCCTTGTATTTAATCAAATGTTATACACTATCTACTTTTGTTATTTGTCCATTAGTATTTAGTTGTACGCACTTATAATGCAATTTTTTTTCTATATGTTCGAAGAAATAGATTCTTCTTGGACAAACTGCCCCTTATTAGTCATTGTAAAACAAGACGAACTTGATGTCGATAAATCCGTGAGTCTAGAAATTCATTTCAGCAAATTAATAATAACATAGGAGGCATTTTTTAATTTACATTTTCCTTCTATTTTCACCTCCTCCTTCCACCTCCACCACCACAACTACAACAACATCGTTACGACCACCACCATTTCTCTGTCCCATGCAAGTCCTGAACCTGCATGAATACTCTTTAAGACTATCTTCAACAGTCTCCCTATATTTTTTACCATAATAGGGAGCTAAAATGATTTCTCCTTATTTTAGGAGCACCCTATTTCTGTTTTACTCTAACAACACTCCCTATTTTAACTAAGATATTAATATTTTACTATTAAATTTATTGTTTTTCAATTTTTATTTTTTTTTATCTCTCACCAACAATTTAAGAATCATATTAGTATAAAAGGTCTTTTCCTTCCAACCCTAATTTCATTCAGCATCATTTGGCTCTTTCTGGTCAGTCGTTTCCTCTTCCTCCATATCCATCCCTCTTTGTTCATTTTTTTTTTTTTTTACCATTCTCGTTCGTTCATTCATACTTATTTTTATTCCACATCAGCAACACAAAAGCAATAAAAAATCGTTTGGCGAGGCTGCTCACTAAATGAATCTGGCGAGCAAAAAAGACAAACTAACGAGCTCTCTTGAATGGCGAATGGAATAACGAGGCTGTTGGAGCTGTGTTTGGGCCATCAGCCTTGTCAAAGTGGCGAAGGAGTGCTTTTTACGAGGCTGTTGGAGACAACATGGTCGCTCTCTTGATCCCACTAGTTTTAGCATCAATTTGATTAGAACAATCAATAGATTGCACATGCGAAACTACCTTAGAGAGGAGCAATTGTTTGACAAAATTATCAATAGTGTCCAACTTAAGATTCGAGTTGGTTCAGGAGTAGTTCTTTGAATAGAATTAT